>CM072522.1:6756185-6993685 GCA_036898135.1 Oncomelania hupensis
CGAGAAAGATGACAGAGTCAAGTCAACGCAGGTCCCGCAATGGAAGGATCTCAAAGCATTACCAAGGTATGTTTGTGAAATTTGTCATGACCTTCGTGGTCCGGACATCTAGTTTTTATATTATTTTTTATTTGTTTGTTTTAACCCAAACAGACTTTTATGTAAATAAACAAAAATTGAAATTTAATAAAACTAATGATAATTCATTTATTATTTGTTTCAATTGCTTTGACACTTTGTATATTCCTCAGAATATAATACAGGATGCTATCACAAGTTTTTCCTCAGTCTAATTCAAAAAGTGTGGAGCTACTACAGAAGTCGGAATAGAGATGCAATTTTGAATCACATGCATAGCAATGTGAGTCTATGTACTCACCCCCTCCCTCTCCACCTCCCCCTCTTTTCCCCTTCCCCCCCAAAAAAACAATTTTTTTTAAAATCCAGATTTTTGCGAAACTGTGCGAGATGAGTCGTAAATACTCCCAAAAAACATTTAAAAAAAAGAACTTGTCTGCCATCTGTTTGTACTCACTGGCTAATAACTCTGAACGCATTTTATGTATTGCAATCAAATTTGATAAGATGGTGTATATCCATTAAACCTCGAAAAATGTCAGTGAATGAATTACTTCACTTCAAGTTCAAGGTCACAGGGTCAACAAATGTTAGTTAATAAAATGAAAATGTTTCACAAAATTTCAAATTTTTCTTAAGCTATTAATATTCATCGATGCATGATATATGTCAATGAGACACATATACTGTGCACATTTGATCAACCTTGCTCCAAGGTCAAGGTCACTGGAGCTGTCAGAAGTCGATTCATATAGGTACTTTGAAGTCACATTGACCATATGAGAGATATAAAGTCCAATCTTGTTGTATTTAGAGATAATACATTGATCTTTCATACGTGTTGCGTTTTTGTGTTGATCTTGAAGGTCAATGTAATTTTAGGCCTTTTGAAAACAAATTTTTTATCATACAATGAAATGGCTCTATATTTAAACCATAGTATACAACATTATGTTTAAAAAGATGGGTTCCATTTCTGGATTCATAATGTCTTATATTCTTTATATATTAACTCATAAACAAATAACTTACAAAAGTTGCAAAAGCCTTTCTGTTATGTTATGTTATTTGATCATACATGAGCATCAGAGGTCAAATTAAGGTCAAGGTAATTCCAAGGTCAAGGTCACTGAAGGTCAAGGTCATCCCAAGGTCACTATTTGGGGGGCTTAATACAACTTTTGCTGTAGTTTATTTGATCGTATATTGAATGTATTTATAGCTGTAGGTCATGGTCATTTCAAGGTCAAGAGCATCGAAAAACTAATCTGGTATTACTTTGCATTTCAATGCCATTTTATTTAGGTTTTTTTTCTGGGTACCCATTTTCATGTTAAATATTGCTGGTTCCATAAGGACCTTGTGAGTCACATGGACTGTGCCCTTCTAGTTCTTTTTGAAATGTTAGATTGACTGCATCTAATTCTATTATTGAATGGAAGGTGGAAACCGGAGTACCTGGAGAAAACCCTTAGTGTCCTGAAAAGTCTAAGTGACGTAAGTTCATCCCATGCTGGGTTGGAACCCGCTACCTTCAGTATAGGAAACCCACTACCTTCAGTATAGGAAACCCACTACCTTCAGTATAGGAAACCAGCTACCTTCAGTATAGGAAACCCGCTACCTTCAGTATAGGAAACCTGCTACCTTCAGTATAGGAAACCAGCTACCTTCAGTATAGGAAACCCGCTACCTTCAGTATAAGAAAACCCGCTACCTTCAGTATAGGAAACCCGCTACCCGCTACCTTCAGTATAGGAAACCAGCTACCTTCAGTATAGGAAACCCGCTAACCCGCTACCTTCAGTATAGGAAACCTGCTACCTTCAGTATAGGAAACCAGCTACCTTCAGTATAGGAAACCCGCTACCTTCAGTATAGGAAACCAGCTACCTTCAGTATAGGAAACCAGCTACCTTCAGTATAGGAAACCCGCTCTCCGCTACCTTCAGTATAGGAAACCTGCTACCTTCAGTATAGGAAACCAGCTACCTTCAGTATAGGAAACCTGCTACCTTCAGTATAGGAAACCAGCTACCTTCAGTAGAGGAAACCCGCTACCCGCTACCTTCAGTATAGGAAACCCACTACCTTCAGTATAGGAAACTTGCTACCCACTACCTTCAGTGTAGGAAACCAGCTGCCTTCAGTATAGGAAACCCGTTACCCGCTACCTTCAGTATAGGAAACCAGCTACCTTCAGTATAGGAAACCAGCTACCTTCAGTATAGGAAACCCGTTACCCGCTACCTTCAGTATAGGAAACCAGCTACCTTCAGTATAGGAAACCAGCTACCTTCAGTATAGGAAACCCACTACCTTCAGTATAGGAAACCAGCTACCTTCAGTATAAGAAAACCTGCTACCTTCAGTATAGGAAACCCGCTACCTTCAGTACAGGAAACCAGCTAACCCGCTACCTTCAGTATAGGAAACCCGCTACCTTCAATATAGGAAACCCACTACCTTCAGTATAGGAAACCCGCTACCTTCAGTATAGGAAACCAGCTACCTTCAGTATAAGAAAACCCGCTACCTTCAGTATAGGAAACCCGCTACCCGCTACCTTCAGTATAGGAAACCAGCTACCTTCAGTATAGGAAACCCGCTAACCCGCTACCTTCAGTATAGGAAACCAGCTAACCCGCTACCTTCAGTATAGGAAAGCCGCTACCTTCAGTATAGGAAAGCCGCTACCTTCAGTATAGGAAATCAGCTACCTTCAGTATAGGAAACCCGCTACCTTCAGTATAGGAAACCAGCTACCTTCAGTATAGGAAACCCGCTACCTTCAGTATAGGAAACCAGCTACCTTCAGTATAGGAAACCCGCTACCTTCAGTATAGGAAACCCGCTACCTTCAGTATAGGAAACCAGCTACCTTCAGTATAGGAAATCAGCTACCTTCAGTATAGGAAATCAGCTACCTTCAGTATAGGAAACCCGCTACCTTCAGTATAGGAAACCCGCTACCTTCAGTATAGGAAATCAGCTACCTTCAGTATAGGAAACCAGCTACCTTCAGTATAGGAAACCCGCTACCTTCAGTATAGGAAATCAGCTACCTTCAGTATAGGAAACCCGCTACCTTCAGTATAGGAAACCCATTACCTTCAGTATAGGAAACCAGCTCACAGGGTAAAGAGATGTATATTTACTGAGATGTAACTGTCATAAATAACATTGATTTGAGCAAAGTTATGGAATAATACAAATTTATCCTCCAAAAGTGATGTAAAACTGAGGTTAATTTTGAAACGTTCACTCTGCGTTCCACAAATTGTCTGGTGTTAATATGCTGCTTGCCCCGTACGTTGTCTGATATATGCACGTTACAGAATAATTGACTATTATACAATTATTGTTGTTATTATTGATTGATGTTTGTTTGCTCACAAGCCCACACAAGGAGACTGTACAGAGAGTGTCATACCTGAAGAACACCAACCGTTACATTGCTATCAGCAAGGTAAGAAAGTTTTTTTCAAAAATGTTTTATTTAATGCATTCCTTTGTTTGTTCCTCCTTTCCACTCTCCCTCACTTGCACCAGTGTTGGGGCCGGGGAGAAGGAGGAGTGGGGAGGGGGGGGGGGGAGAAGGAGTCTGCAAGTTAATGTGGAGACTGTATGAATTCGCCCTAACATGCGCCCAAGATAGGATTCTAATTTTAGACATTGCTTTGGTTTTATTCATTGTAAACTTATTCAGGTTGTAAAACAATTAAGGTCCAACAGCATGAAACTTCACTGTGCATAGAGTCTTAGACTCTTCAGAGATCAAAGATGATAGGGGATGAAGTGAGAGGGGATGGGGGTTACATTTGGAAGATTTGTGTAATAATAATAATAATAGATGCTACATAGGCGCTTTTCCCCAAGTCACCAATCAGGATTAAAGCGCGGCAATCTGTATCGCATGCACGCTCACATGTTTCACACAATCTTGCATACACAATGGACATACATCAATCACTCAAACATTGTCATCATTGTTACACTTTTGGAGAGACAGAGAGAAATCAACATTTTATTTTCACATTTTTGATTGACTTCATCCAATTCCATTATTGTTATTACATGCAGACATGCTTATTCTGCAGATCAGTGTGCGAGTGTGATATATTCATCAGGATATTTTTTGAATCGGTGCATAGGCAGGGAGATCACTATTTGAAGACAGAGAGGAACCAACATTGTATTTTCAAATTTGAGATTGACTGCATTCCATTATTGTTATTACCTGCAGATATGGGTTATTATTATGCAGATCAGTTTGCAAGTGTGATACATTCATCAAGATATTTTTGGAATTGGTGTGTATGTGAATATGACTTCTACTACTACTAGTACTACCACTACCACTGCTGCTGCTACTACTACTATTACTACTACTACTACTACTGCTAACAATAATAATGATAATAATAATGATGATGGTGATGAATATGATGATGATGATGATGATGATGATGATTATTTTAATGGATGCTTTATAATGTATGTGTTCATTGGATGCTTTGCAGGAGGGCTGCGTGTCGATGTGGGGGTTAGATATGAAGGCTCAACGTTCACTGAAGACCGGCACTGATTCCTGCAAAGCCAGAGATCTTTGGGTCACACACTTCATCCCTCTTCAGGTTATCAACAAGATCGCGCTGGCGTTCACCAGCAAAGAAATAGGTCAGTTAAGTTTGATATTTGTTTGTTACGCTAGTGAAAAATGTTTTTTCTTGCAGCAAGTTTTATTTAAGCTTTGTGTATTTATTAAAATAAAGTGTGCTGTTAGCGTTGGTGTGGTTGTTGGCTTTTATTAATTATTTTAAGTACTTTCTTACTGTATTTAATTATTTATTTATTTATTTATTTATTTTACTTCAAGGTCAAGAACACATAATTGAGATGAAGTGTATTTAACGTTGCAAACTTATTGCAATAAAGTGTGTTGTTATCATTGGTTGGTGTGTTGCATATTTATTACAATAAAGTGTGTTATTATTGGTTGGTGTGTTGCATATTTATTACAATAAAGTGTGTTATCATTGCTTGGTGTGTTGCATATTTATTACAATAAAGTGTGTTATCATTGGTTGGTGTGTTGCATACTTATTACAATATTGTGTGTTGTTATCATTGGTTGGTGTGTTGCATACTTATTACAATATTGTGTGTTGTTATCATTGGTTGGTGTGTGTGTGGTGTTGTTTGCTTTTGTTATTTTATTTATTTATATTTTGATTTTATTTATCAACTTTTATATTTTTGAAAGTCTATTTTGTTGAATAATTTATGTATTTATTTAATTAATTTATTTCATTTATTTTATTGATTGATTGATTTACAAAAGACATCCTTGTTTCAGCCATCTATGATTTGAGCAGTAAGCTGGAGTTTAACTGCCAGTACAAAGTTCAAGACTTGCCTCATACTCCCCTCTGTCTGGATTATTGGTACGTTGAACAAGGCACAGTGAAATAATAATAATAACAATAATAAAAATAATAATAATAATAATAATAATAATAATAATAATAATAATAATAATAATTAATAATAATCATCATCATCATCATCATCATCATCATCATCATCATCATCATCATCATCATCATCATAAGAATAAACTCAAAATGTAGCAATCTGTAACCAACATACACTGACACCTGTTACCCACAATTTGACATTGCCAACAGACCCATACACTTAGCACTCAGATATGTAAAGACATGGAGACTGCTTATTAGAAGACAGAAATAAAATTGTCTTCTTCTTCTAATAATAATAATATTAATAATGAATGCTGTATAATGCTCTTTACTCCTAACCCCAAAACATGTGGCGATCTCTAACCAACATACACGGTTACATGTTACACACTCCATGTTACATACACAAACAAACGCACACTTACCTTAGAGGATATGTAGTGTAAGGCATAGGGACTGCTTATTAGAAGACGGCAAGAAAATTAATGTTTATTTTTACAATTTAAATAGATTGCGTCTACAAAAAAAAAAAAAAAAAAAAACAAACTAAAATGAAGAACCTGGAGAAAATTCTCGGTACCCTGAAAATTCTTAATAAACTTTAGTCAAGAAGGTCGTCTTCGGTGGGGATCGAACCCATGTACAGCCTTTGCCATTGGAAACTTGCACTCTAACCATTTGTGCTACAGGCGCAGCCCTTCCCTCTCCTCCCAACGCTCCCTATTGGCTTACATTCCTATTCTAATACCAGTTATTTTCATGCTCTACATGTACCATTTTTATGGTTCGGGTCAAATCCAAATAATGAAAATGAAGGGGTTGTGGTTGAGGGTGATGTAGCAGCTTCATCATCACCATACAGGATGCAGAAATGATTCAGCCAAATGACAACACACATTGCCTATGCCCGATGTTGGTAAACAGTCTAAAACACACTCACACATACACGCCCCACACAAAACCTTTTAAGACTTCAGTTAAAAACATCTCACAGACTTCGTTGCAACATTAAGTCCAATCGCACTGGACATGTAAAATATGACAAATGGACATGTGTATAGGCTATATCACAGACAAGCTATAATCACGAAATGCCAAAGCACACACACACACCCTCATACACACCCATACACACACACACACACACACATTCTCATCCTCTGCTTACTCCTTCTCCTGTTCCTTCTTTTTTTCTGCTCCCTCTGATCTTCATCTTCCAGCTCCTCCTTTCCGTTTGACTTTTAAACGTTCTCGATTCAGATCGAATCCCAATAATGCAAAGGAAGCCGTTCTGTTTTAGGGTGAAGTAGGTGGCTTTATCATCACCACCCTCTTCTTCTTCCTCTACTGTTTCACCTCCTTGATCCTTAATCATTTCTACCACTATTCTTGTCGCAGGTCAAATCCGAACAATGCAAATGAAGCCATTTTGGTATGGGGAGATGTAGGCGGCTTCATCAACATCCTCTTCTTCAATTCTGCTAGCATCGCTCTGTTTGAACGACCGCCAGCTCCTGCTGGAGAAAAGCAAGGTACAGAAATTTGGTTCCGTTATTTTTTGTTACAGTGGAGTGTGAAATAATAATGCTGTGTTGTGAAGTCTTCTTCTTCTTCTTGAAATTTCTACCATTATTTCTAATAGAGGAGAGTGAAGTAACAACGTATTGTGAATTCATCATTATCATCTTCTTCTTGACATTTTCGGCCATTATTTCTATAGTGGAGAGTGAAGAAATTAAAGTTGTAATGTAAATTCATCATCTTCTTGTTCTTCTTGTTCTTGTTTTTCTTGTTGTTGTTGTTCTTCTTCTTTTTGTTGTTGTTGTTGTTGTTGTTGTTGTTGTTGTTGTTGTTGTTGTTGTTGTTGTTCTTCTTCTTCTTCTTCTTCTTCTTCTTCTTCTATCAGATTAACACTTTTTCATGCTCAAAATCCGATTATTTCTAAAGTGTGGTTGTATTTCTGTGGGTGCGTGTGTCTACATTTCTTTCTGTCTCTGCTTTCACGGCCTTTTCTTCTTCTTCATCATCATCTTCTTCTTCTACTTTTCCTTTTACACCTTCTTCTTTTCTCTTTTTGTTCTTGTATTGCGTTCGTACTTCCTTGCCCAATATCAGAATATTTCTGAAGTGTGGCTATTCTGTGCGTGTTGGAATTATCCATGATTATTTCTTGCTCAGTCCCTGTATTCTTTTTTTTAAATTATTATTTTCTTTGTTTTGTAGAATAAAACACCCAGTGAATAATGATTTAAGAGAGATTGGCAGATGGAGAGAGACAGAGGAACGACACAGTGTACGTGTGAAATGAACTGCGTGAAATGAGGTTGAAAGTGCTTGAGACTTCACTAGCATTTTAAAGTGTATTTCATGTTTTAGTTCATATTTTTATGTTCATCGCAAGACAAATATCCTTGTGTATCATGATAACATTGATTCCTATTTGTATTCATATTTGATAATTACTTTAGAGATTGAAATGGAAAGTATATACTGTACACATTCTTCTGATTGTGAAGAAAAGAATGTTATCGATGTAATGTTTAGCGTCTAGTCTTTACAGTGTGCACAATTTGTGGTGTGAACTCACTGTTAGTCCACTTGTTAGAAATGTGTTCGAAAGAGTGTCTTGTATGTTTTAGTTTTTGTGTATTTAGCGTCGAGAGGTTGGTGTGGGCGTATAGTGTCCTCATTGTTGTAGACCGATTTTGCACATAGTTGATCCTGATTTGGCTCCAGTCATCCGATGGACTTTATAAATATTTATTACCGCAATATTTGGGATAATGAACACTTCTGTATATAAACCACCCCCCTCCCCTCCCCTAAACCCCTAAAAAAACCTTTTAAATAAATTAATCTGGAATGAAGTCACATGTTGCAGTGATATATATGCTACAAAAGTTACACAAACCACACACACAATAATTGTTTTTTAAATGTAAGTGCAAAAGCATAAAAAAATTAGCCACAGAAAGTGAGAAACTTTGACAGCCACAGAAACTTGTCAGACGCGCGCAAAGCATAAACTCCAATGACAAAGCTAAAGAAATTTAAAAAAGAAAAATACAGCTACACCAACGACACACAATTTACACACAATAAATTAACACACAAGATCACTGTTAAAACTAATTTTTTCATCATTGTGATCTCTTCCACTAAAAGCTAAAGAAATTTAAAAAAGAAAAATACAGCTACACCAACGACACACAATTTACACACAATAAATTAACACACAAGATCACTGTTAAAACTAATTTTTTCATCATTGTGATCTCTTCCACTAAAAGCTTCAGCTTTGGTGTCACAAGTTGAACAACAATAAAAAATCCATTGAGAAGCTGCGTGGGTATTTTAGGTGCAAGGATCAAAGTTTAGGGAAAACATTGCGGCGCTCATAGCCTGAATTTTACAGTACTTCACAGGACCCTATAAGCATTGAGTACCTATATCTAGTTCACACATTGTTTTCAAAGGGTGCCTCAAATGTGTTATGTTTGTTGATTGTACGTGCTGTGTCAAACGTATGGTGTGTGCATTAGTGAGTGTCTTCATTGTTAGAAACTAATTTTGACAGTGAGTTCAAAGAGTGCCTCATGATCAATGTTTTATGATGGTTGTTTTAACACTATTGAGTCTTGTCGTTAACATGTTGGTGTTGTTTGTTGTTAATCCTGCCATTAAAATAAAAATGTTTATGCTCGCTATTTTTTTGACTTAAAAAAAAAAAAAACAATCTGACTAATTGGTTGTCAACATTTTTTCCCAATTTAGGGTTTGGTTTGTATAAATTATGTTCAGTCAAAGGCTGATCAGAGCGTCTTGTAGAAATTTTATGAAGGTAGCTTATATGCTGATGCTAACATTACCTTTTTCAGCTGTAGAATGTTATGAAATGCTCTGACAGCATACTGTTAATAATGATAGCATATTGTTAATAATTAACGGATAACTGCGTTGTTGTTGTTTTAATAGAAAATTTCTGACAACAGATTACAGAGCTTGTAAAGTTTGTTTTCATCAGATTTTATTTATTTCTTCCAGATTTAAGGATCTTGTGTGCCCCAGTAGTTTTTGAAATATTTTTTGTATTACTACCTGCTAATATTTTTTCCCCTTTTGCCATCAATTCAAGCTTCAAGGTTTTGCTGCAAAATAAATGTTTGCCTCATTTCAAACGTTGATAGATTTTTATATTTGATTTGCCAAGTTTCATCTGATAAAAAAAACCCAGAGGATTCTGTTTGTAATACAGTTTTATGCAACGATTTGCCTATGACACTAGAGTATCTAAGCTTCATTTGGCTTCCTGAATGCATCGACATCACAGAGTAGCAAACATTCTTCAAGTATGCCGTAACAATACATTTGATACTGCCACCATCATGGGAGCATGTGCATGCTAGGCTAGAAGCAGAAAAATCTGGCTTAAAAAAAATAATAATTATGCGTTCCAGCAGACACATTTTCCCCGAAGAAATGTAAGATCTAATGCAGTCTAGGAACAGACAACGAACAGTAGTATAATTATTATGCTGCAAAAAGTTTCCAAGCAGACTTTTGAGATGCTCCTATAATGCACTCATGCAACATTTTTTTTTTACAAATTTGAAATTGCATTTCCGATCTGCACAGGATGATGGCTAGATGCATTGAAAACAGAACAGAGCACATGTTTTAATTCACCCCCAGAGGACTAATGGAAAAGTAACAGGGTTAATATTTCTTGTACTGGAGTTTATGAATTAATATGAACACTGAAGAACATTCAAAATCAAATGGAAAATAAAAGGGTTATATTTTGTACTGGAATTTATGAATTACTATGAACACTGAAGAAAATTCCACCCAATGGACTAATGGAAAGTAAAAGCGTTATATATTGTACAGAGTTTATGATTTACTATGAACACTGAAGAAAATTAAACCCCATTGACTAATGAAAAGTAAAAGGGTTATATTTTTAACCGGTGTTTACGTATTACTATGAAAACTGAAGAATTACTATAAAAACTGAAGAAACTTTGCACTTCAGTACAATGGCATCTTTACGCCTGAGGATAATTCCCAATTGGCACTCCTCCTCATTCTTCAGAAGAGTTGTCAGGGTTGCCCTCAAAATGGTCCCATCCAGTTTTTGCAGATGTCTTTCTCCGGCCCTCTCAGTGTCAACCACTACAAATGAGCAATTTGTTATTCTACAATATCACAATATCATGATCTATTAAAGGGTTTAGGGTATAATAGCGGATGCTTTTTGTTTGTTTGTTGTTTTTCCGTTGTTGGTTACACTGAGTTTACTTGGGAAACTGTATTATTGTCACATTGAAAGACAGCTTACAAATGTCAATGTTAAATAGATTGTCCATCATTGACCCTCACGCGCTATGTAATTAAAACCTTAATTTTTATTGTTTTCGATAACTGTAGTTAATATATTCAGATGTTATTCATACTTCTTTTTTTTCAATTTAGTTTTATGTTGTTCGTAATGTGTAGTAGTGTGTGTGTTCGTTTTAACAAGTGTGCTTTAGATTTTCCTAACGTTGTTTGGTTTTGATGTGTTTGTTTTTTTACACTCACTTGATGCAGCTTGGCAGGGTATGTATACAACTTCTTTTTGATTTGTTTGGCGCCCTTGATTTTATTTGGTGAAACGTTTTAGTCTTAAGTTTGTTATTGTGTTAAAGAGGTCTGGTCTGTTCATATGTGGCGCTTGTGGTCAGCTGAGGAAGATGAACATGGTTTCTGAACCAGTGAATGGCAATGTAATTATGGAGTTTTCATTTGAAGAACTTTTGGACTCTGGTTTGAGGTCATTTTAAGGTTTTGGTGTGAGGTAAACATAACACATTTGCATTCGTATACTTTTATAAGATTTAAATCTCTGGTGATTCTTAACCTGAATCATTACTTGTGTTTCATTGAAGTTTGATTTAAGGAACATAATGAAACTTTTTGTTTATTGTTGGCTGGGAGTAATTGTTTTGCCAGTATTGACTTTGTGAATAATGATTGAATGAATAAATAAATGAATTGGTGAATAAATAAATAAATAAAATTAATTAATTAATTAATCAATCATTACATTACATTACATTACATTACATGATTATTGTTTTAGGTAATCAATCAATCAATAGAAAAGTAAATGAATGAATCAGTGAATAAATTATTTAGGATGAAAAGTAATCAAACTTGCTTCGATGAAAGAATTATGCTATTGTTTAGTGTGCAGCTTGAGTTAGATGCTGTTTTCAACCAGTACTTTGAGCAGCTCTTAAAGCTGGCCAAGCACTAGCTGTATTCCAACAATTGTATATTTCATGAACAGATCAGACCCTAAATTGTCAGTTGGTTAGATGAATATAGCATCAACCAGTGAGTGAGCACTAATCACACCCACATCTAATGGTTGGTGTTACATTTAAATGGTAGAAGTTACAACAACTGTAAGGTAGCCTAGATGTAGAAAATATTTTGTAGAATTTTGCGTTTAATTTTAGAGTTAGTTTTAGCTTTAGTTTTTTATTTTTATTAATTTGCTTGAATTTTGGTTTCTTTCAAACTTTGTGTTACATTTCCATGCCTTACAGTGATACACATAATTGTAACAGAGGTTTATAGTTTTAAAGGCTGCAGCTCATGTACTCAAATTATCAAAACATTTTAGCCTTTTAGAATTTAGATCACCTGTAAAAGATGATTAGTAGCAGTATCTCATGAGGTTTGCATGAAATTGGTGACAATTTTATCAGTGTGAATGGATATTTGCGTGAAGTTTGTGAAGATTTCATCAGTGTGGCCGGATGCTTTTCTGTGTTTTGTGTGTGTGTATATTTTTTTTAATTTATTGACTCACATGCATAGCAAGGTGAGTCTGTGTACTCATCCACAATTATTTTTCGAGATTTTTGCAAATCTGTTTGAGATGAGTCCCAAAATGATGTCGGAAAAAAAAGTCTGTCCGTCCATCTGCCTGTCCGCCGCCTGTCTGTGCAAAAACTTTAAAGTGGCTAAGTACTCAGAACTTATTTCAACTATCACAACCAAACTTGATAATATGGTATATACCCATGAAACCTCCTAAATGATAAGTGAATGAATGACTTCACTTCAAAGCCAAGGCTACAGGGTCATCAAATGTTAGTCCAAATGACCATTTTTCACAAAATTTCACTTTTTTTTCTAGGTTATCAATATTGAATAAGATTTATTGATGCATGATATATATATATATATATATATATATATATATATATATATATATATATATATATATATATATATATATATATATATATATATATATATATATATATATATATATATATATATATATATATATATATGAGACACACATACTTTGCAAATTTGGTCAACCTCACTCCAAGGGCAAGGTCACTGGAGCTGTCCAAAGTTGGTTAGTAGAGATACTTTGAAGTGACCTTGACCCTAAACTATAAGATATATAAAGTCCTTACTTGTTGTATTTAGAGATGGTAGAATGATTTTTCATATATGTTCCGTTCTTGTGTTGATCTTAAAGGTCAAAGTCATTTTAAGTCTTGCAAAAACATACAAAAAATAGGTCATTGTACAGTGGAATGGCTGTTTATTTAACCCATAGTATGCAACTTTGGGTTGTTTGATCAGACATACATGAGAGATCATGTGAGGGTCATGGTCATCCCAAGGTCACCGGTTTTTGGCCTAATACAACTTTTGCTGTCCTTTAATTGACAGTACATGAGTATATTTGGAGCCGGAGGTCAAGGTCATCTCAAGGTCAAGATCATAAAAAGATCAAAGTTGGTATTACTGTGCATTTTAAAGCTATAATTTCATTTTTTTTTTAGAGTGGGTGGGAGGGGGGACACTCATTTTCATGTTAAATATTCCGAGTTCTATAAGCATGAGCCAAATGGGCTCTAGTTTATTTACGTATTTATTTATGTTGTTTTTATTCATTTCATGCCCATTATGAATGAATGGATTAATATTTTATTTCTTTCTTTATTTATTTATTCTTTGTATGCATTAATTTTTATATCTTATTAGTGTGACTTTATTATAGAATGCCTATTAAACATTTAACACATTTAGTCATTCAAGAAATATTTTGTTATTAAATTACAAAAGAACATTATATTAATGTTTATTCATTTATTTTGATTATTTCATTGGTTTGGGTATAATGCTTTAAAGAAACTTGGTTTGGAATATTGGGAATATATTTAGTTATATTTGTTTAGGGACAATAAAGATTCTGATTTTGATTATCAATTTGATATATTTCACTTACACTGATTAATATGGAAGTCTTTTTAAAATGTATTTTTGGTAGTATTTTAAACATTACATTTTGACTAAAGTTTTTATATGGACATTTTTGGGAAATGTAGTTTTGGTAGTATTTGAAACAGAAAATGTTCTCCTTCTGAATGTCTCTTCTTTGCACTGTTATATATTTTCCATCTACCCCCAGCAACAAACGCCTTTGTCATTTTTGCCTGTTTGTCACAAATGTAAATCTCAATACCGCCAAGAATCTGATTTTTTTCCTAAAACATAGTCAAGTGGCAACTGTTGTTGGAATAAAAGACACACATATCCTTGCACTTAATGGTCAAACTTTAGGTATTCAGCATTGACTTTGCAGTACAGCACCTGATTAAAGAATTATAATTTTATCAGATTGCCACAAATGTAAATCTTAAAGCAGTCAAGAATCTGATTTTTTCCTAAAAAATAGTCAAATTAAAAATTGTTGTTGGCATAAAAGACACATATCCTTACACTTAGTAATTATTTAACTTAGATATTCAACCTTAACTTTGCAACATAGCATTTAATTGACGAATTAGAATCTTACCCTATTTCCTATTAATATGTTACCAGATAATTTATATTTGTGGAAGTAAAAATATAAATGTGGTCATTGGGGTCTGTTCACTTTTAATTATTCACTGAAGGTTTTTAACTGTTCAGCAGTAAGTGTACAGTATGGTATTTATTGTAAGAATAAGAATTACCTCTTTAAAAAAACACACAAAAAACCCAACAGAATAACAGTAGCTTGGTGGAATTAACCATTAACATGGTCAGTGGACTTTGTTCACTTTAATTATGCACAGAAGGTGTTTAGCTTGAATTTTATACTAATATAATGATTAATTTTAAGAATAAGGATCTTTATCTTTAGTTAAAAATTTTCAAGTGACAGTTATTTGTAGATTTAATCAGGATTATAGTTGTGGGATTCATGCACTTAATAATTGTACTGAAGGTTTTCAACTTTAACTTATGCGACAAGGTATTTATTTAAAGTTGTACTTTAATGAAAAACTATGGCACTGCCAAACTAATAATTCAGGTGATAACAGGGGAAATAACACTTTTTTTAACATGCGCACATAGTGAATATTTAATTCTAATTAGTAAATTGCATTATGGTAGTTTTTGTTTTTTAAATGAACATGGTTCAGTATTTAGGATTTTGTAACATTAACAGGAATGGTTTAAAGGATGCACACTCCTGAATTGAAAAATTATATTATTATATGATAATAACAAGCTATTAATGATATATTAATAATGCATTAAATAAGTTGATAATATATTATATCAGACACTTCATAAATACTACCTGGATGGGTGACTGTCAACCATAATTTTATATTACCATAAATATTACATAATTGTACGGATATTCATAGTATGAGTTATGGCCATGGCCACATTAATGGAATTAATTAAATAAGAAAATGTTAATATTGTGTTTGTTATTTGTTTTATTGTAATTATTATTATTATTATTATTATTATTATTATTATTATTATTATTATTATTATTATTATTATTATTATTATTATTTATTATTATTATTATTATTATTATTATTATTATTATTATTATTATTATTATGATGATGATGATGATGGTGATGATGATGATATTCATAGTATGAATTTTATGTCCGCATTAACAGAATTAAATAAGAAATGTTAGTATTATTATTATTGATTTTATTTTTGTGTGTGTGTGTTATTGTAATTATTATTATTATTAATAATATTATTACTTTTATTATTATTATTATTTTGTTTTTAAAAATGCGTTTTTGTGTTTTTCAGAACCGTGTCTGAACGTTCACTTGCATGACATCATCGCTGGCAAGTACAAGAACGCCATCTACACCAAGTATGAGGCACACATTGAGAATGGAAAAGGGGAGTGGGTAAGAGAGGGTGAGAACTTTGATATTTGAACTCTTACTGCCCAATATTACAGAACTGAGTGGTTCCCAGCGCCCAATATCTTATTTAGATTGTGATTGTTTATGTGTGATTATCCTATCCTATCCTGTCCCATAACCCGGAGGTCGTAGGGGCACCACAGATGATCGTTTAACCAGCATACTCCATCTTTCTCTGTCCTCAGCAGCCCTGATGGCTTCGCTCAGTGTCAAACCAATCCATTCTCGAATGTTGTCCTCCCACCTCTTTTTCGGTCTCCCTCTTCTTTTACCTCCTTGCACTGTGCCTTGCAGAATAGTCTTTGCAAGGCCTTATGATCTGGTGACATGGCCATACCATCGGAGTTTCCGTTTCTTCACCATTATATATCTTCAAAAGTACTGCAGTTAAAGACTTAAAATTCTGTGAGCTCAAAGAACAAATGTTGCTATTTTATTTGCATCCATACGGATGATATCATAATGATTGGTTATTTTGCTTGGACCGGTCCATATTTTCAATGAATAAGTAACGAAATAAATGTTTAAAATTAAACAATAATAATAATAAACTGTTGTGTTGTTTTTTTTATCACCATCTAACTTCAAAAACACTAAACCAATTTCCTTCCTTCCTGGCTTCTAATATTGATCTTCCTGCCCTTACAGTAGTCAAATTGTACACACTGGGATGGTCTTTGGGTCTCTAAGGTGTTATTTGCAGATTCAGCTTTTTTTCCCCCGTGGGGGTGCCTGTTTATAATAGCTAAGTGAATGCAAATGTAATTGACTCCTAGATCAAAACAAATTGTGCATGCAAATCTCTCTGTTAACTATTACACCCACAAATTCACAGATTCTCACAAACACAGGCAAAAAACCCAACACGAATATATAAGCTCCATGCTCTCAATACTTTATATAAATAAACCACACTATTTCACAGCAATCTTTCACACCAATCTTTTTACACCAATATTTTATACTAACATTTTTACACTAGTCTCTCACACCTCACTGTCCAGTCTGAATAACTACAAAGCTCGCACGGCCTGCATTCTCATGTCCTGAGTCAAAATTTTAAAAAAAAAGGTGTTACCTCTATAATTGTAGGAGGCGGGTGTACACAAAGGCTACAGAGTCTCGTAGACAGGCAGTTAGATGAACAGTGATGTTGTAGATAGGTAGTTGAACGAGCAGTGAAGTTGTAAACAGGCAGGCGGGCGCGCGCCTGCCCTATCTGTCTGAGATAGCAAACGCGTCTTGGTCAGGTACAAGACGCACGGCCGACCGCCGCTGTTCCTCGAGTCGCCCTTTCTCCATTTTCCGGAACAACGCCGTGTGTCCAAGTGTATGAAGCCAACACCAGCTTCCCGTAGGCAGATACAACAATATATAAACACGCGTCAGTGCTCAGACCTTTATAATCATATTGTTCTTCTTTGTTTCATCCTTGCTTACCTCCCTTTGTTTCCTTCACTTTTCCAATTCCATTCCGTTTGTGATCGTTTCTTTCCTTCTTCCACAATATTATCCATATCCCAGATATAATTATTTTATGAATGACAGTTACTATCAAACATGCTCACACCTTCCATTCATATTACATTATGTACTGCTCTATAATTATAGCCCCATGTAATTAACAATATTATTACATCAATGAAAATTATATTCCATCTTAGTGGACAACAGCTCACCACCTCTCAACACAATAAATCCAATGCATAAATATACCTCTCCAACATTTCACAATCATGAAAACATTATAAACACCTGTAATCTTTACAGCACAATATACATCCACTTTCAGAGAGAAAGTCCACTGAACCTATACACCCTGATAAATTCTCAGTGCTTTCTACCTCTTCACAATTCAAAACCTTTCTTTTTTTTCTTTCTTAATCTTTTTCTTCCTGGCCTGACACACTGACTCTACATATCCTGACACCTTGGAATACAACACTCAAGTGACTACAATTTCCTTTCCTGCCAGCTATTCATTATTCCATTGGATCAACAATTTTAGCCAATGAAAATAATAACATAAGATATTCAAAAAAATACTCACATTTTAAAAATAAAAATATTACTGAGAACCGGAAAATTCACGTTCTCTACAGTCCTGATTTGGCTCTTTGTAGTCCTCAAGACCCTGTAAGCAATGAATAACTAACTATTCAGCTTTTTATGTATGTATTTTAAGTCATAAATATTTTGTCATATATATTTTACACATTTTTGTAATCTGGGGGTGACAAATTAAATGGAAGGGCTGACGTCCTCAGCATTACCTAGCTTTATTTGCCTTGGGGTAGGGAGGTCATCATATCGTGAATTTTTATTTGTATGTGTATTTTGGGTGGATCCTATAGGGTTTCTCATCTTGTCCGGTCCTGATTTGGCTCGGAAGAGTCCGCTGGACCTAAAGCAACAATCAATCAATCAATCAATCATTCTCATCTTGTGAGAGATAGATCCGGTTCATGTCAGTGGTTCAGCTGTGACCACTAAAGTTTCACTGCACCCTATCATCCTATTACTATCCTGCCCTCACACCAAGTATTTGAGTGATGAATGTACGTTTGTTATATGTAATTTCTTAGAGAAATCACTTTTCCCTCAATCTTTAGCTGTTTTGAAGCTTCTCCCTCCCTCCCCCCACCATCATTTTTATTGATGTTGATGTTTTATTGATTGTGTTTGGATATATATATATATATATATATATATATATATATATATATATATATATATATATATATATATATATATATATATATATAAACAATACAATACATTGCAATAATAATAATAATAATAATAATAATAATAATAATAATAATAATGATGATGATGATGATGATGATGATGATGATGATGATGATGATGATGATAATAATAATAATAATAATAATAATAATAATAATAATTACAATAATAATTACAATAATAATTACAATAATAATAATAATAATAATAATAATAATAATAATAATAATAATAATAATAATAATAGTAATAATAATAATACAAGATGCCATAACACTGTGTTTCTTCAGTGGAACTAAAAGTGTGTTGATGTGAAGAGAACACTATTACAGACGTTTTATTACAATGCAATACAAAGTTGAGCAACAAAACACAACTGAACACAATTTGCAGCAGGGCAGTGTGTACAACACAACTCAACATCATGCCGTGTATCCATTCAACACAAAACATGCATCTTTATTATCCAATGTCACCTTACATAATACATATGAAGATGTTTTTCTAAGTAAACATCATATTGACATGCACAGCTGAATTTTAAGTTGGAATATTTTTCCGCCGCCAACTTAATCTAAAACTTCCTTTTCTGTTCTCCTCCTCCTTCAGTGAAATACTCGCAGTACCTAGAGTGCTTCATCAGTTGTGCCACTACCATCACCAACGCAGTTGTTATTGGTTGGATGGAGAAGCACTCCAGCGTCAATCAAAACATCTCTGGCCTCTCCAAGTAAGCATTGATTTTGAGCTGGTAAAGTGCGCTATATAAGAAAAATTAACTAAATCAATAAATACATGAATTCTTGGCATTCAAACTGTTAAGAAACTGTAAAAGACGAAATACGTTTTAAACAATCTGTTTCTATGAAAATGTGTTCAGTTTAGAACAATAGAAATGGTTATAAACTCATTATTATAAAAGCAGTGTAGAGGTGATTCACATGAATTTGGCATTCACATTTCTTTAAAAACATGGTTAAAGATTAAATGTGTTTAAAAATCTATTTCTATGTGCATGTGTTAAGTTTAGGAAAATATAAATGTTTATAAATTGATGATCATAGTGTAAGCAGTGCTAGTGTATAAATACATATTGATTCTTGTATCAAGTAGATAACCATAAATAAACTGCTTATATAAACTGGGTCATTAACCTGGCTTTATCTAACCAAGCAAGTCCATAATGCTCAACAGTTGTGCTAAATTGAGGTTATTTGCTTGTTGCTATTCTTTTAATTATTTATTTACTTGTATATTTTATTCATTTTCAGAGGGAAGCAGCCCCGCAAGAAAGGCATCCAACGAAAGTGAGTGTTTGTTCTGTAATTCCTTAATGCTCTTTCCCTATAATTATAAATCAATAAATTGATATATAGAAGGCGTGCATGTAAAACTTTGTGCTGGCAGAAGGTGAGTAGGGAGGGGGAAATAGGGGGTGAAGGGAGGAGGGGGAAGAGGCAACACGAAGATTAATCAGAGCCCAAAGCAGAATTACCCTGAAGATGAGAGTTGATGATGCGTCAAAGAATGGCTCTAGGATAAAGATGATGATTTATGTCATCTTTGGCTGATCAGTCCCCAATCTCCAACCTTCGTTTTGCGGATAACATTGGTGGATTGGCTGGAGAGGAACAAAAACTTGAACAGCTGGTACAGAGGCTTGACACCACCTCCAGAGCTTATGGAATGGAAAATAAGTGCAGAGAAGACCAAAATGATGACCAACAACACCAATGGCATCAACACGGACATTAAATTCCAAGGCTAATCCCTCAACACAGTGCATAGCTTCAAATATTTAGGAGCCATTGTATCAGACAATGGGTCCCGACAGGAAGTCCTCTCCAGGATTGCACAAACAACTGCTGCCCTGACAAGGTTGAAGCCCATTTAGAAAGACAGGACCATCAGTCTACATTCCAAAGTAAGACTGCTGCGCTCCCTTGTCATCTCCATCTTCTTATATGCTTGTGAAGCATGGACCCTCACAGCAGATCTCCAACGAAGAATACCAAGCATGGAGATGAGGTGCTACAGAAGACTTCTGGGCATTTCCCATACCCAACACATCACCAATGACGAAGTCCGACAGACCATCACACAAGCCATTGGACAACACGATGACCTCCTCACAGTGGTGAAGAAACAGAAACTCAGATGGTATGACCACATCACCAGATCATCAGGCCTTGCAAAGACCATTCTGCAAGGTACAGTGCAAGGAGGTAGAAGAAGAGGGAGACCGAAAAAGAGGTGGGAGGACAACATTCGAGAATGGACTGGTTTGACACTGAGCGAAGCCATCAGGGCTGCTGAGGACAGAGAAAGATGGAGTATGCTTGTTAAACGATCATCTGTGGTGTCCCTACGACCTCCAGGTTATGGGACAGGATAGGATAGGATAGGATAGAAAGTTTTGGTGCCACTGCAAAGGCCATTTTTCACTTGTATGTATGTAATGTGAAAGTGTGACGATACAGATGTGTTGTGTTGCATTGCACAGCATTGTATTGCGTTGTATTGTATTGCAGTATTGTATTGTTTTGTATTGCATTGTATTAATCCTTCCCTACACACTGCTTCAGATCCACCAGCTTTTCCATTCTTCTGAATTTTCTTTTTGGCCTCACATTAAGATGACATCAAGGCCATATTGCCGATGACTATAGCTTCCTGCCTCACCCCCACCCCCTTAACCCTCTTTCCTCCCACTCCTCCCTATGCCAGTCCTTGTTAGGAACAAAAGTCGCTTGCTTGTGTAACAGCCTTGCTGTTGTATGCCTGGGCACCAATTCATAATGATGCCATAAGTTGCTGGCACTTTGCTAGGGGCTGATGTGTGTATATATATAAATTCTTCGTATGATTTTTCTTTGTAAATATTTTTCCACATTTATTTTTGTATGAATATGCTTTGTTAACCTCCCCCCACCCCAACCCCACCCCATGTATTTGTGTGTGGTGATTCTGTGCATTCATGGGTGCAGCTTGCTAACTTGATTTTTTTTTCTGGGTCTGATTTTGCAGGTTTGAATTCAATGTAGCGCAAGGAGTCAATTTTTTTGACTATAATGACAACCTCAACTTGATTGGTGAGTGTTCTTAATTTTATATTGTATTATTTATTTATTTCTTTATTTGTGTGTTTTGTTTATTTCTTTGTTTATTTATTTATTTATTTTACAGCAACGGCAGGAGTGAACAACCATGTGTGCTTGTGGAATCCCTACGTTGTTTCCAAACCCAACGGAGTGAGTACAACTGTCTTTCTTTCTTTCTTTCTTTCTGCCATAAGCCTGCCTCCCTTCATTCATATTTTCTCTCTGTTTGTTTTCTTTTCTTTTGGTCTTTCTTCCTTCCTGTCTGTCTGTTTGTCCGCCAGTCTATCTGTCATTCTTTATTTCTTTCATTCTTATCTTTCAGCATCAAATAAAGTCACCAGTAATGTTGGGTAGAAGAATGATTTTGTATGCATAATTTAACAATTGTGTATTCATCCCTTTTATTTCATTATGCATTTTTAACTCACATGCCTAGCAATGTGAGTCTATGTACTCACACTATTACAAAAAAATGTTTCAAGATTTTTGCAAGAGTGAGTTAGATCAGTCTTAAATAGTCTAGAGATGACATTTAAAATGTAACAAAATTGTCTGTCCATCTGTTTGTTTGTCCGCCGTCCATCTGCAAACTTTCCATGTACACAATAGCCTAACAATTGGGTGAGTGGCAAGTTACAAGGTTTATGTTGCCTGAGGGTAATTTTACTCGCAATTGGGAAGCAGGGCGAGTCGAATGCTTTCAGCACCCTTGCTGATTCTTTAAGCATGTAAGTGTAGCTGCTCTCTAATTGGTTTTTTGTTGTTTTATTTTTTGTTGTTGTGTTCATTACAGGTGCTGAGGGGCCACATGACCAGCGTGATACAGGTGCAGTTCATCAAAAATCGTGGTCAGCTGATCAGCTTCTCTAAAGACAAGGTCTTGAGAATTTGGGATGTACAGCTGCAGGTCTGCATCCAGCGCCTGGCTGGCATGTTCCCCAAAGGTCCCGACGGTTAGTACTAGGCTTTATATATATTATATATATATATATATATATATATATCAAGGACTACTATATAAAAGGACATGCACGCTCTATGTTCTGCCTTTGCTAGCGAAGGCCATTCATTTTCTCCTTACCTGTGACTTTTTTTTTAAACAAGCTTCACTACTCATGTCATTATGGTTGTTGTATTCAATTAATGTTTTTAAAATTGCATTAAAAATTATTATTGAACATGTAAACAGCGTATAAAAGAAAATTAGCTTACCAGCACAGCAAAAATGAATTAATCCAACAGACGAGCTCGTTTGATAGATGTCTGAATAAGTAGTCCATTCTTTTGATGATCTTTTTCTAAATTGTGCAATCCTGTTACGTTGAAACGCGAATGGTAGTACGTCAGAAACGCGCAAGATAGATCTAATCGTTTCGTTTTGCAAAGTATTCAATAATGGAGTTTATTTACCTTTGATTTCAGTTTGCATTGTTGTTAGGAGAGGCTTTGTATAACGTTGATAATTTGCGTTAGTCGATATTATTTGAGAATCTTCTGGATATGCGTGTTTACTCTTGATAGAAACTTCCCGATACATGTCGAAGCAAGAGGTCGTTCTGGAAGATATAAAAATATGTATTGACGTAAGTCAGTGATGACGATCTTTTATTCGATTGGTGGCAGTACGTCATTTCTACCATGTACCCAATTGTTCCAGAAAAGAGAGAGGTTATTTAATCGTGTGCCGAGATTGTTGTTGAGGGAAAAAGTTGTTGATAGTGATTTGGAAAGTTGCTGTGAAAGTTGTTGAGTTGAATTGAGAATTGTATGCAGTTGTTGATGTGTGCTGAATAAAAAGTGGAAAACTTCATACGTCGACTGTGTGACTTGTAAGCTGATTGAGCAGGCTGTGTGAATAAACGAATCTGAGTTACACAACTATCAGGAATTCAAGCATCGGGGCTGAATCAGATACTGATAGAAAACACCAACATCGAACTGAGTGTAACATTTTGGGGGTCAAGCCGCGATTCACGCCATAGCCAAGGGTTCAACTGCTACAACAAGCGAGTCAACGTTACGAGAGGCAGTCATCGAGGGTAGCCGCCAACAAGTTGCGTCGAGAGGGGCCAACATACTGGGACTACATCCGATAGATTCGGGTTGACTGCAAGGGCGTGTAGTCGCTGAAGAGTTGCTTCGTGAGCGAACAACAGATCGGGACTACGTAGCTGCCGTAAGACTACGTCGAGGGACAGTCTCGGAGCTACATCGCCAGTGTTACAGCGAGCGTCGAGCGGACGTCGCGTCTACTTCAGCACAGGAGCGTGTACATCAACACCAGCGTGGTGCAGCGTCGCATACGACGAGGACAGCGGGACCTGCGTCAGCGAAAGCGACTAGTGACAAGCATCAGCGCTACTGCAGAAAGCGTGCTGTTCTAGAACAGTCTAGAAAGGTACAGCACAGTCAAGAACTTTCCAGAAAAAGAACTCTACAGTCAAGAACTTTCTAGAAAAGAACTTTCCAGAAAAGAGCTTTCCAGAAAAGAACTTTCCGGAAAAGAACTTTCCAGAAAAGCATTAAGATGGCTGACTTCTGGCAGAAAGGGGTTGAACTAAATCTAAAAGGCAAACAGCTGACGGAGTACGTCAAATGCCAGGAGAGAATATTGCGCGAAGAAAGAGAAGAACAGCGATGGCGTGAAGAACGAGAATTAGAAGAGCAGCGTCGCCGTGAAGAACGAGAATTAGAAGAGCAGCGTCGCCGTGAAGAACGAGAATTAGAAGAGCAGCGTCGCCGTGAAGACAGAGAATTTGAACTGAAGCGTCTGGAAATTGAACAGCAGCAGCAAGAAAGAGATCGTCAGTACCAGCTAGAGTTGGCGCGTATCCAGAACAATCAGCATGCGCCACAAGTCACCAACGACCATACGGCTCCAAAATTGCCAGCTTTCGTCGACGGGAAGGACCAGATCGACAGCTATCTGGCGAGATTCGAAAGGTTCGCCGAAAGCTCCAATTGGCAACCTCGAGACTGGGCGATTCGACTGAGTGCACTTCTGACGGGGCAAGCTCTCGAAGTTTACACCAGACTGTCGAACGATGACGCCAAAAACTACGACGTCTTGAAAGAGGCCCTGTTGCAGTGCTACAACTTTACAGAGAAGGGCTACCGTAAACGCTTCCGTGAATGCCGGCCTAAGTCAGACGAGACGCCAAAGCAGTTTGTGGAGCGCCTGTCGTCATATCTACACAAGTGGGTGGAGTTATCAGGCGAAATGAAGTCTTACGACAGTCTCCATGACCTGATTGTGAAAGAACAATTTCTCAATGCCTGTCACAAGGACCTAGCGACCCACTTAGAAGAACAAAAGCTGCAGACGCTTAAAGATGTGACTGAGGCTGCTGAAAGATATCTCATCGCTCATGGGAAAACCCTGGGGCCACCCAGCGCGACGAAACATTTTCAGAAGACTGGAAACCATGGGAACCAGATCCAGGGGATCCAGACGAGCCAGAGATACACTGACTCCACGCCACCTCCCAGGGAAGGGCATTCAAGAGGCTGTTTCACCTGCAACGCTACAGACCACAGAGCAGCTAACTGTCCTCAAAACAAAAGTAGCGGACAGCGGAGCAGTACGGACAATTCAGCGGCGGGCAACCGGCAGAGGCGGTTCTCCAATCAACGGCAAACCAGTAGATCTGACCATCAAGTGTGCGGCGGGAGCGTCATTCTTCCGAGTGAGACCAAGCGCACAGCTACTCCTGCGGACGTGCAAGAGTGCATGACCGATGGCCAACTTCTCCTTGCCAACGGAAAATCCATCCCCGTCGTCGCCAGCGCAGCTGTGACCGTACAGAACATGCCTGTTTCCAAGGGACGCGTCGGAAATCATGAAGTGACTGTTTTAAGAGACTCTGGCTGCAGTGGGGTCATCGTCAGAGAAGACCTAATCGCTAAAGAACAGTTCACTGGCGATTCAAAATGGACACTTATGGCCGACAGCAAATGTGTGAGAGCGCCAGTTGCGAAGATTCATGTCAACACCCCTTTCTACATAGGCGAAGTCGAAGCGGTTTGCCTGAAGAAGCCGCTGTATGATTTGATGATCGGGAATATCGACGGCGCGAGACGACCCGACGACCCCGATCCAGAGTGGAGTCCTGCCTCAATCCAACGCGTCGAAGTTGTGGAGGAGGATCCATTGCCGTTTCCCGATGGAGACCTTACAGAGCTGCTACGGGACAATGTGGTTACTCCGGCTCAGCCCTGCCGACCAGAGATCGTCGGTGCCGTTACTACCAGGGCCCAGGCCAAGAGAGACAAGACGTCTACGCCACTGAAGGTCGCCGACAACTCCAAAGCTGCCATCGTGGACAGAGATAAGCTGATCCAGCTCCAGGAAGCTGATAGCACTTTAAACAAGTATAGGAACCGCCAAGACCACGTGACCAAGGGCAGTGGCACGGTCTATTTTGAGGTGAAGGCCAAGATCCTGTACCGAATCTTCCAGCACCCGAGGGTCAACGGAGGGAAACCACTACGTCAGGTATTGGTACCGTTACCCCTAAGGCGCCAGGTGATGGAGGTAGCGCATGACTCAATCATGGGAGGTCACCTAGGCATCAAGAAGACGTCGGACAGAATCCAGGCGGTGTTCTACTGGCCAGGACTTCATGCGGACGTCAGCCGTTTCTGCCGATCATGTGACATTTGCCAGAAGACCCTACCTCGAGGAAGGGTCCCGAAAGTGCCTATGCAGAGGATGCCTCTGATCGACCGACCTTTCAAGAGGGTGGCCTTAGACTTAATCGGCGAAATAAGACCTCCGAGTGAAGAAGGTCATCGATGGGTACTGACTTTAGTGGACTATGCGACTCGGTACCCAGAAGCAGTGCCTCTGAAGAAGATTGACACTGAAACTGTAGCAGAGGCACTAGTGGACATGTTCAGTAGACTTGGAGTGCCTGAAGAAATTCTGACAGACCTAGGGACACAGTTCGTCTCTGACTGTATGAAGGAGGTCAACAGACTGCTGAGCATCCGGCATTTGACTACGACACCCTACCATCCGATGTGCAACGGGCTTGTCGAGAAGTTCAATGCTACGCTGAAGTCCACCCTGAAGAAACTGTGCAGCGAGCAGCCCAGACAATGGCATCGCTATATCAACGCCTTACTTTTCGCCTACAGAGAAGTGCCGCAGGAGTCCACCGGCTTTTCTCCGTTCGAGCTGCTGTACGGAAGAACCATCCGAGGGCCGATGCACATCCTGAAAGAACTGTGGACGAAGGAAGTGGACACCCCAGAGGTGAAGAACAGCTACCAGTACGTGTTTGAGCTACGGGAGAAGCTGGAGCAGACTCTCGAGATAGCCAGAGAAAACCTGAAGAAGTCCCAAGACTGTGGAAAGCACTACTATGATCGTAGGGCTGTGAACAGGAAGTTCAAACCTGGCAACAAAGTGCTGGTGCTGCTACCTACCGATCATAATAAGTTGCTGATGCAGTGGAGAGGCCCGTACGAAGTGGAGACCGTGGTGGGGATCAACGACTATAAGGTGAAGGTCGGCCAGCATTCCAAAATATACCACGCCAACCTCCTTAAGCTGTACGTGGAAAGGCCATCAGAGACTGTGCACGCAGCCACAGCAGCTGTGACCGACAACAGCTTTGACAGCGAAGAACTGTTGGAACTGGGAGACTTCCACAGCAAAGAAGGCATCGATGATGTTAAGCTAGGACCAAGCTTGACGGAAGGTCAAAAGATGGAGCTCAAGGACCTTATGGGCGAATTTCCCCATAGCTTCAATGATGTCCCAGGCACTACGACTTTGGTCGAACATGAAGTCTACACCCAGACCTTGAGGGAGCTGTTCCACCGTCCCGCAGAAGCCAACCTGACCGTGAGACCCAGCGAATGTATTCTGGGAGCTGACAACGTCGACTGCGTCGGACATCCGACGGGAGAGGAAGACAACGGAGGATGCACTGACTCCAGGAAAGCCCACGAGATCACTGTCTTTGACCCTGGGCCGATGACGACCGCAACTGACGAGGGCGTCGTTTCCTTGCGGTTGAAAGAACATTGACTGTGTGGAGAACATTGGCAATATCTAAACAGACTTGCAGATGAGAAACATTGACCTTGTGTGAATGAACTGTGAACATTGACAGTAAATGAGACAGTCTGAAGTAAGTTTTAATTCTGTACATTGTTTGTGCATTACGTTTCAACGTTGTTGAAAGAAATTGGGTAAATTTCTTCTTGAGTGGGGGGTTATGTTACGTTGAAACGCGAATGGTAGTACGTCAGAAACGCGCAAGATAGATCTAATCGTTTCGTTTTGCAAAGTATTCAATAATGGAGTTTATTTACCTTTGATTTCAGTTTGCATTGTTGTTAGGAGAGGCTTTGTATAACGTTGATAATTTGCGTTAGTCGATATTATTTGAGAATCTTCTGGATATGCGTGTTTACTCTTGATAGAAACTTCCCGATACATGTCGAAGCAAGAGGTCGTTCTGGAAGATATAAAAATATGTATTGACGTAAGTCAGTGATGACGATCTTTTATTCGATTGGTGGCAGTACGTCATTTCTACCATGTACCCAATTGTTCCAGAAAAGAGAGAGGTTATTTAATCGTGTGCCGAGATTGTTGTTGAGGGAAAAAGTTGTTGATAGTGATTTGGAAAGTTGCTGTGAAAGTTGTTGAGTTGAATTGAGAATTGTATGCAGTTGTTGATGTGTGCTGAATAAAAAGTGGAAAACTTCATACGTCGACTGTGTGACTTGTAAGCTGATTGAGCAGGCTGTGTGAATAAACGAATCTGAGTTACACAACTATCAGGAATTCAAGCATCGGGGCTGAATCAGATACTGATAGAAAACACCAACATCGAACTGAGTGTAACAAATCCACTCAAAAGCACATTTGCCAAATGTCTCAGTAATATTTCACATTGTGGGCCAATGTCATAGAATTGCTGCATTGTGGATAAAATCGCAACAAGTCTCTGGCGACAACATGCTCTATGCCTTGCATTTTTGACAAAAGTCAGTCCAAATCGGACAAGTTCATAGGTACATTCATGAGGAACGTTAAGTGACCCCCTAGATACTTCCTCTACAAAGTCCTTCACTTCACTTCACTTGTCACTAAAGGTTCTTCTTCATCAAACTTGATCTGGTCTTCACACTTACGCTCCAGCCATCCAGCCACATAAGCAGCACTGCTATCTTCATTAGTGGTCAGAGTGACATTCTCTATGCTACTTTCTATAAAAGCAGCATCATCAGTATTCATAGAGCCCACACAGGTGTGTTTATTTTCCTCCTTTTGGAATTCCAATGACTGGAGATATGATGCAGCATGTCTAGCTAGGCGTTTTTTACATGCTGCAAGAACATCACTGGATGTCATGAAGGCATTTGCTCCTGTGGACTGTCGATACACTGAAAATTCGCCTTCAATCCTGTCACTCTGAATTTCTCACAGCAAAACATAGTCAAATCCTGCATTTGTCACTAAGTGGTTACAAACAGAAACAAGTCCTTTCATTGTTTGCACCAAGGCCTTCTTGGTATCATGAGTTAGACATTCTTTTCTACCTGAACCATGCCCTGAATCTGCAGCTTCAAACTGATGAATAAATTTAGTTAAATTGGTTGATTGTTTGTCTTGAACACTTCGATGTGGATCGTTCATGCGGATATCTTGTCCTTTTGCTGAAACATTGACCATATTCCACCAATCCAGAACAGTTTGAATAAAGTTAGCAGTTTCATGATTCCCTTGTAACTTGAGTCCAGCCACCACTTTGTCATTGAAAACTTTCAGTACATGCTGAACATTCTGCAGTTGAAGTTTAGAAGGATAGACTGCCGCTTGAGTGAGAGGAGAGGTCTTTAAGATACTGTGTTTCTCAGCCTCATACAGCTTCTTTACATCCAAGAATGATCCAACAGACTGTTTGTCCAGCGTCAGTCTCTGGCACTTTTCAGTGATCCAATTGTTGCGGATACACTTCAAGAGATGCACAGTGTCAAATAAAAGATACCAGACACGAGTCTCATCCAATGGGTGGGTGGCTGTTGAAGAGCAGTCAGTCATTTGAGAGAAAAGCTTACAAAATTGCTGATTAACTTTATGATTGTCAGTGATGGATCCCAAAACAATCCCACCAGCTTTCTCAACTTTTTCTGCAGCTGCTTTGACAACGTTGAACTGGTAGGCAGCTGTCAACTTGTGGACTGGTGTGACAGAAATCATGATACTGGGTCCCCTGTGTAGACATTTCATCATCACACACAGCATTGATGTTGCTTTGGAATTAGGGTCATTTGTTGCTATGCCATTCAAAATCCCCCCAGAGAATGCAACTGTTGGGCGAATTTTTATTTCATCGACCAACAAAAACACATTCTTTTGCTGATCTTTCTGCAATTTCTGAAAGGTTTTATCCAACAATTCGTCAATATTCACAGATGATATTATGGCTTGTAGCTTTCTCTTGGATGGCAACACTAAATACTCTCTTAAAAGTTCATAATTACAATTGGGAAATGATTCTACAGCAAAGCAATAGTCTCTCATTGAAAAGTGTTTTGAAGTTAGCTGTTGGAGTTGATGCGTTAAGAAATATAATTTGTTTGTCTTCTTGTTGTCATTTAGTTCTTGATCCTGTAGCATTGTCACAGCTTTCTTAATCAGATCATCCACAGGAATGTCATAATTTTGAGACAAATGCACAGCCTCAAAAAACTGTGAATATGAAGCAAATCCATTATTTGGGTTGAGAATTTTGCCAAGTGGTACATGGATACCATTCTTGAAAGCAGACAATATGAGTGGAGAGCACAAGGTTGGTTTATTTTCAACTATCACAGTCAGTTTACATTCTTGATATTCCTTTGTCATGAAAATACAAACAAATTTATTCCCAGATCTAGAAATAATCAAATTATCATACTTCTTATGCAACTCTTTGTCAGGAGCAAATTCAGAAAATGAAGTGATCCTATCTTTCCTCAGAAAGTGCTTCAGTTGTTGGTCTTCTAGATTTGTAGGGCGAGGTGGAGGCTTTGCAGTAGGTAAACAAGAAGAAGGAACATTAAAGATGCTAGGAGGAACTGCTGGTCGATTGGAACCACCTGGGATTTTGATCATGGGAGGATTTGAAGGCCAATGTTTCTCACAGATAAAAAACTTTGCAGGATCAAGAACAAAATTCTCACGTGGCGGCAAGACATCCAACCATTTCTTTCTTTCTGACTCCTCTCTGGGCACTTTAAACACACGGCACTTATTAGCATCATTATAATTGCCTTTGCAATTCACTATACCACATTTATTAGGCATGTTGATGAAATACAGGCTAGAAAACTTAAAAACAATCTCAGAGAAGTGGAATTTCACAACAAAACGCCTCCATGTTGGAAACCAAACTTCGCCTTTTTTCTGTTCTAAACATACGCCTTGAAAAATAGTGAGAGAATGCTGGGTTATTTAAAAACGTATTAGCGGCTATTAGTTCTTTATTTGTCATTGCATAAACTAAAAATGACATAAACCATTTATACAATGCATCGTAGTAGTAAAGAGTATTCCATTTTTGGTTAAATAGTTTACTTCATATCACTGCGCCAGGGCAAGGTTAAGTAGTGCTAAACAGAGCCTCTTACGCTGGTGCAAAATCTGGCCTTCGCTAGCAGAGGCAGAACACAGAGCGTGCATGTCCTTTCATATAGTAGTCCTTGATATATTTATATATATATATATATATATATATATATATATATATATATATATATATATATATATATATATATATATATATATATATATATATATATATATATATATATACCAGGCAATCAGATATGGTTGTTTTCCCTGTAAATGATGACTATTTCTCTCTTGACTCTCTCTCTGTCTGTCTCTCTCTCGGTCTGTCTGTCTGTCTGTCTCTCTCACTCCTTCCTCTCTCTTTTCAGTTTTTCTTATTCATACACACACACACACACACACACACACACATGTATACACATATCATGTCACTGTGTTCTTAAGTTATACGTTAAACAACGTCTTTCAGTCACCAGCACACTGTTTTTCGACGAGGGGAAGGACCGACAAGGTCAAGAACGCAACCGCCTTTTCATCACCTTCAACTACCAGATCACTGTCCTGGACATGAAGACGGAGGTCAAGGACCGGATCATGAGCCACGAAAAGCCCGTGGTGGCAGCTGTGTATAACTCCGTGTATAACCAGGTCAGCAGCAACGTTGGTTGGGTTTTTGCATGATTAGCAAGTGGGCTAATAGGCCGCTTTCCATTAGCACTAAATGGGCGACTTTGATGCTGGCTGAACGTCAAGAGATCTATGAAGGAGAAACTGTGTGGAGGTGTCTCTGACACTCACATTGGGGTCAAGGTCACTTTGAGACCCACTGTCTTACATTCGTTGTTGGTTTTTATTATAAGTTGATTCAGCCCCAATGCCTAAATCCTCTTGATAAGTGTAACATGGATTCATTTATCCACGCAACCTGTTCACTCAGCAACAAGGTAGGAGTCGTCGTATGAAGTTTTCCAACTTTATTCAGCGTACATCAACAACTGCATACAATTGCTCAATCGCTTTTCACTTTCTCTCTCTACAATTTTCAACTTTCAACTTCTTTTTGAAACAGTGCGGCACATATATAGTCTCTTTATACTCCAGAAAAAGTTAGAACACTCCAGGGTGACGCACCACAACCAATGAAAACAAACTTCGTCATCACTGTCTTGCGTCATACAACTTTCTTTACAGTCCAAGAATTTTTTTAACTATCTTTAGATCTATCTAGATGCTTCGATCGATATTAAACAAGCAACACTAGAAGACTCTCCAATAATATTGACCAACGAAAATGATTACCATTATAACAAGCTTCTTCTAACAACAACGCAAAATCAAATCAAAGGTAAATACACTCTGTTATTGAATGCTTTGCAAAACAAAACGATCAGATTTATCGTGCGCGTCTCACACGTACTATTGCATCATTTCACTGCGTTTATTTTATTTATTTTTTTCTTAAAATGATCAGAAATGTACATTTTACTGTTTCCACAATTCATGTACATTTTGGGTATTCTACTCTTTTATTATCTATGTTATATTTATCAGCATATTATTACTGTAATGTCTAAATGTATTGTTTTATTATCTATTCTATATTTATCTCTGTATGTTTATACTACAATGTCTTCTTAAACAAATGTTTTTTTAAATTTAGTTTATAAACATGCATGTGAGCTCTTAGAGCAAACTATCAGTTTTAATTTGCGCTTCATATAATAATTTTATTATTATTATTATTATTATTATTATTATTATTATTATTATTATTATTATTATTATTATTACTACTACTACTACTACTACTACTACTACTACTACTACTACTACTACTACTACTACTACTACTACTACTACTACTACTACTACTACTACAGGTCATTAAAAACTAGTCATGGCAGCTGTTTACAACACTTTGTATAACTAGGTTAATTAGCTGTGAATTTATTTGGTATATATGTGTATATATATAAAATTATCTATACTTTTTGTTTTGGGTGAATGGTTGCATTCATTGTTTTTTATGTTTTGGGTGAACAGGTGGTGAGCGTGTGTCAAGCTGGGACACTGGTAATGTGGATGGTGGACTCGGGTCAAAAGGTCAAACAGTTCAACCAGGTTCACGGCAACTCAGAGGTCACGTGCCTCACGCAGGATCAGAGCCAGACGCGAATTTACACCGGCAGCACTGATGGCACAGTCAAGGTCAGAGTGAATTAATTAAAAAAATCATCATGCAGTGCTTTCCAAGTAAAACAAATGTAGGTTTATATGGATATCTGCTTCTTTTCTTGTTCGTCCAAAACAAAAACAACTAGCGACATGAATTTTTAAATTTTTTAAAATATAATTTCTTACAGCAAACGGGTTATCCCCATTCATACAGTTTTGCAATGACAGCCTGCTAACGGGGATTACCCATGCACAGGGGTATTATCAGTTCTGTCCATACTACTTTCACAAGTAACCTCCCTTACATGAAATAAGCAAGATAAACGACTCTAGATAGATCATTCTTACGCTAGCATTGATGTGACATTTTTTTTATTGAGAATTTGTGTGTGTGTTGAAGTGGGGGGAAAAAAGGATGGATGAGCCACTTAACATGCTGTTCATGTACTGTGATAGCGAGAATGATAAAACATTTGAAAGTAATAATAATAATAATTCTATTCTATTCTATTCTATTCTATTCTATTCTATTCTATTCTATTCTATTCTATTCTATTCTATTGTATTCTATTCTATTCTACTCTATCCCGTAACTCGGAGGTAGTAGAGGCACCACAGATGATCGTTTAACCAACATACTCCATCTTTCCCTGTCCTCAGCAACCTGATTGTTTCGCTCAGTGTCAAACCAGTCTATTCTCGAATGTTGTCCTCCCACCTCTTTTTCGGTCTCCCTCTTCTTCTTCCATTAGGATGTCACTCAAGATGTCAGCTTGCAGCATCAGGTACACTTTCAAACATCTTAGCTATGAAATGGGGAGCAACGAGTGAGAGAAAGGGAAGTTGCTGGGGGTGAGCATGTGGCAAATATTTAGGTGGACAGCACTCTTTTTTTCATTTGCACTTTGACTGGAAGGCTCACATGCAGACGGTTGCACCCGCCATGCGTTTTCAACCGTGTGTAAAGTGGCAGTGCTTTTATACTCTAGCTATGATTGTGTGTGTGTGTGTGTGTGTGTGTGTGTGTGTGTGTGTGTGTTATGTTTTGTGATCTAGTAAGTACCAATATGTTCCCCAAGATTATTTTTTTCAGTGCAAAGGGAAGCAGCCAGATTATGTGTATGCAGCTTCAACCCCTGTTTTATCCTGAATTGTGTCCCTTTGCTATGATTACTCGTGATATTTTAGTAACCTACTTCGTTTTACTACTTTGTTTTCAATATTTACTGTATTCTTGATATTGTATTTCAATGAATTTATTAATAACTTTGCTGTGCAATAATTACTTTATCCTTTATAGTGTATTGTAAGGAATTTATTTAGAACAGTTTGTTTTGATGTTTTTATTATGTCATACATGTGCGATTAAGAAAAAAAATCTAAAATTAAAATTTTGTATGTTAGTGTAAGTGTCAGTATTTCATAATTATAATTTATTTTGCATGCTTTTGTTTTTTTATATGTGACACAAATGGCTGTAGATCACATTTGTTGAATTAAAATTAAATATTTCCAAAAATCCAGATTTTCTTGATGAATTTCTGATTGTCTTCTTGTAGAGACTGCCATCTCATAACACACCTTTCACTATAGCTATATGGGTTTTGTTTATTTGTGGGGACACTTGTGCTTGGTATTTTGAGTTAGGAAAAAGGTAGTGTGTAGATTTGGAGATAGATACATCAGAATGAATTTTAATTCCTAAATCATTGAAACAGGGCGCAGTCAATACAGGATGAGTTGAATTTTAAATGGTTCCTGTGGTGTGTCAACAGGTGTGGGATTTCAATGGACACTGTTATCATTCATTGGAGTGCGCTGGAGGTCAGCCGGCAGACATAGGACAAATTCTGGTCCTGAAGCGCAGCATCCTTGTTGTCGGATGGGCAAAGTAAGCCCTGCCATTTTTTTTAATTGAACTCAACACATTCTTGTCATTATTATTCTTCCACTGATTTAAAATGAAAGAAAAAAATCTGCATGATCATAGTTCGTATGTGTGTGTGTGTCTGTGTGTGTGGAAGAGAAGAAAATTCAGAGTGGGGATGGTAGAATTGACAAGCTGTGCCGAGTTGATTATTTCAATGTTGCTAAAGTTAAGGGTTTGGGTTGTAATAACATTATCAAAATGTGAGTTTGAGAGATATTAGTTTGTATATAAGTGAACTGTTCCTTGTTATGTTTTATAGTCAAAGTTGTTTTCTGTATTCATCTAAACACCTAGAGTTACGTTTAAATCAGGCGGATAGATTGATTGTTATAAAATGTTAAATAAAGTGCTGTTTTCATGTGTTGATTTCATTGCGGCTGATATTCCAGGTACATCGCAGTATTCAGAAATAGCGCTCTCAGAGAATTCCATGTTCAGCCTGCTGACTGGAAAGGAGGACAGGTATCGTCATTACTGATGCTGTCACTGTTATTGTTGTCATCATCATTATGATCATCGGCGTCATCATCATTATGGCCATTACTTTTGTCGTCATCATCTTTTTTTACATCATTATTTTAACCTTCTTCATCACCTTCATCATCACCATCATCGTACCGTACTTTCCTGGCATTTTTGTACAAACTTGTTATGATTGAATATTTAAGATTGAATGTATACACTCACCGTTGCCTTTATGGCAGACAAGTATAACCATTCCAGGGAAGGGGGAGTTGGGACCTAAACCAATAGCAACCCACCATCGCAATCACAGTGCTAATAAGATCGACAGTGAAAACTGGCCACTTTTATCTTGTCCAACGCAGGATTGCAACTTGTGTCAACAGTATGCCATGCAAACACTCTACCACTGAGCTACGGGATGCAGCTTTTTATGTCCATGCTAACTCCAGTTGCTGTTTGTCTTGTGTAGCTTTCACTTTCTTTATGTTTCTTTTCTAGAAGATACTCATTGAACCATGTACCTATTCAGGAGCATGCAGAAGACATCTTGTGCTTGGATTTCATCGGGCCTAACACACTGGCCAGTGGGTCCTATGATGGAGAAATCGTTATCTGGAACACGAACTCAGAGCATGCCTCGCGCCACATGGCTCAGCGTTCGCGCAGAGGCCTCAAATCCAGGACCAAGTCTATCTCTGTGTCTCGTGAGGTAAGTCTGGCTAGTTGAGAGTTTAGTCTTCCTGTAGCGCTGCTGGTCTTCACGCAATCACCACTTAAGTACATAGGCACATGCACTGTTAACAATCACAGATACATATGCACACATACTTAATCACACACATTTTTTCGCAAATATAAGACAAAAATAAATTTTAAAAAATTAAAAAAGAATGTATAAGTAGGTAGTGGTCAGTTAGCATGAATTAAACATTATAAGGCTTTTTTTTTCTTCACATGTTTGACCTAGACCTTGGATATACTTTTAAGTTTTACTGAGCTGATTTGGGAGAAGCTTCTAATGACTTTATTACTATATTATTACTATCTAATGGCTTTATTATTATAAAGTTAATTTAATACACAATGATAATGGGATGTAGAATTTTATGTTGATCGACTTTATTGTGGCTGGAATTGTGTGGTAGCATCAGTGTAGTGATGGAAGAGCTGTGGCTGCATATTGTCAGCATAGTGTGTACACACACACACACATGCACAGAGAGAAAATCACACACAGTCAATCAGCCTTCTTTACTGTGCTCTGTGTTTATCATTTAATTAAATACATTTATGACTGTATCATCAAATCATTTATGTGCCTGACAAGTACAAAAACATACATCATATGAGCATTCAAATCTTCAACTGATCAAGATAGACAGCAAAAACACAGCAACAGTGCATGCTCTCCCTTTGTAGCTGAACCAAAGTCCATAGTACATTGAACTAAATGAAGGTAATGCACTGTGAGAATATTCTTGTCCTGCACCTTAATTCAATTTTTACAATAACTTGGCATTTCTATTTTTATTTGTCAAGCCCACACTGGTGCGACAGGCGACTCAGGCCAACATAGCTACTGATATAACAACGGGAGAAAAGCGAGACACTGTGTCAGGAAAATCCATCAGGGAGCGACGATCAGCTAAAACTCGCAGCAGTAGTAGTGGAGATGAACAGGTGATGATTTTAAAAAAAATTTTATAGTTGAAAGCCACTTACAAAAAACATTTTTTAATTGTAGTGAAATCATTAAATTTATTCCAAAGTTAATTTTTTTCGCATCGCAGCACTACTGGGTGTGTGCTATTGCAGTACTAAGCCTCTCTCTGGCACCAAAGTGCATGTACACATTGTGGCAGCATGGGTTACCCGCTGACCACGTAGTGCATTAGGATTTGCACCATCTTCTAAATTTAACCCCTCAATGAATATTCATAATACAGAGCTGTAACCAATCACAATCAAATTTGGGGGGCTATCACATGAAAAAGTCATGAAGGATTTTCTTCTTGTAAGCTCTGATTGGATGTATGTTTGGAAAGAGCAAAGGCAGTGTGCTTTGTTCATAATAGACCTAGGCCTGGTCTGCGAAATTCAAATAGTTAACATGGCATCGTCATTTGGTCGAACTGACAATGCTGACATAGCAGTGTGGTTACATTTTGATGATGATTTAGCGAATAAAATAGCAAATAGCAAATAGCGAGCGTTGTGGCCAAGTGGGCTAAGGCGGGACTAACTTGCCTTGTCCACAAGCCAGAAACCAATGGCGCCTGACAGGTGTGGGTTCGATATAGCATCTGGGCGTTATGTTTCTCCGAATATTATTTACTTTCGACTTGGGCAACGTCTCGGGGGTTTTCTCTGGGTACTCCGGTTTGCTCCCCCAGCAAAATTTCAAAATCACAACTAATGTTAGGTAGGTTGGGTTTGGGCACGCCACAGGCTGCGACTACGCTTTCCCCAGGGGAGGCGGCCCAGAATTTCCCTATGGAAAAAGGGACAATAAGGTAAATAAAATAAAATTTAAAAAAAGAAAAGATCAGGACAAACCGGATGATAAAGACTTGTTACTAGTGATTATTTCATTCAATCTGGCTTATAGAACAACAAATTGGTGCGTATACAGTCTTTTTTCTTGGTGTGCAAGCATTACATGTGTTCAATGCACTCTGACTTTATGTTTTTGCCTGCTTGGCTTTGTGGTGTATTGCATCTAGCCTTACCTGTATTATCATTTTTAATGCATATCCCTATACTATCCTATCTTATCCTGTAACTCGAAGGTCGTTTGGACACCACAGATGATCGTTTAACCAGCGTACTCCATCTTTCTTTGTCCTCAGCAACCCTCATGGCTTCGCTCAGTGTCAAGCCAGTCCATTCTCGAATGTTGTCCTCCCACCTCTTTTTCTGTCTCCCTCTTCTTCTGCCTCCTTGCACTGTGCCTCGCAGGATGGTCTTTGCAAGGCCTGGTGCTCTGGTGATGTGGTCATACCATCAAAGTTTTCGTTTCTTCACCCTGTGAGCAGGTCATCGTGTTGTCCAATGGCTTGTGTGATGGTCTGTCGGACTTCGTTGTTGGTGATGTGCTGGGTATAGGAAATGCCCAGAAGTCTTCTGTAGCACCTCATCTCCATGCTTTGTATTCTTCATTGTAGATCTGCTGTTTGGGTCCATGTTTCGCAAGGGTATAGGAAGATGGAAATGACAAGGGAGAGCAGCAGCCTTACCCTGGAATGTAGACTGATGGGCTTCAACCTTGTCAGGTCGTAGTTGTTTGTGCGATCCTGGATAGGACTTCACGTCCATTGTCTGATACAATGGCCCCTAAATATTTGAAGCTATACACTGTGTTGAGGGATTGGCCTTGGACTTTGATGTCCATGTTGATGCATTAAAGTTGTTGATCGTCATTTTGGTCTTCTCTGCACTTATTTCAATTCCATAGGCTCTGGAGGTGGTGTTAAGCCTATGTGACAGTTGTTCAATTTCTTGTTCCTCTCCAGCCAATCCATTAATGTCATCCGCAAAACAGAGGTTGGAGATTGCTCTACCCTGTATGCTGACTGCCTTCGTGATCTGCAATGGGATCTGACATGATGCACTCTAGGAAGATGTTGAAGAGTGTTGAATTGGGAGGATTTCTTCCTCTTCTTTGCTTTGGGGACATGCTAGAACTGATGGGTCTACATTTGGTGTGTGGTTGTAAAGGTCAGGGCAGTACTCTGTCGATCTATCCAAGACTTCTTGTTCTTCTGTAAGGCATATGCCAGACTTGCTTTGGATCGTGGATACATTGGGCTGTTTACTCTTGTCAGCCGCTTTACAGTCTGGTAGACCTTCTTGCTGTTGTTCTTGTTCAGACTGTTTTCTATTTCCTGGCACTGCTCTTTTATCCAGTTCTTCTTTCATGTTTGCATACCTTATCGGATGTCATTGTTGATTTTTCGGTAGGCATCAGCTCCCTGTGAGGTGTCCTTTTTCTTTTTCATCTCTCTTCGATTATCACACAGGTCCAAAAGTGTAAGTGTGATCCACGGTTTCTTCTTTGGGCGATTCTTGCCAAGGATCTCAATGGCGGCATCTGTCACAGCCGAGTTGAAGGTGGTGGTCATGGTGTTGACATCTACTTCACCAGCTCCCAAAATGAACGGTGGTGCAAATTTCCCTCCAATTGTGGCTTGGAATATTTCTGACACCTCCGGGTCTTGCAGTTTGTCCAGGTCGAACTTCAGTGTGGTGCACTTGGCAGTGTTTATTCTCTTCAAGTGGAGCTGGAAGGACATCATCACGAGATCGTGGTCACTTCTGATGTCTGCTCCCGGAAAATGCGTGTCCTGCCAATATTGATGCTTGATCTGAAGCGTGTCTTTACCATGATGTAGTCAATATGGATGTGACGCTCCCCACTGGGACTGAACCATGTCCATTGTCTGGATTTTTTTGTGGAGACCAAGCCTGTTTGCCAGTATCAGATTGGTGTATCTGGCAAACTCCAAGAGTCTCAGACCCCTGTCATTTGTCTCGTTGCAGTGGGATCCACATGTGTCTCCCCAGTTATCTTGGCCAACCTTGGCATTCCAGTCAACTTGCATTATATATGTCCTTCTTCGGCACTTGGTCAAGGACAGCTTGTAGATATTCATCTAAATCCTCGACTTCGCTATCGTCATAGTCTGATGTTGGGGCACAGGCCCGGATGATGGTGATGTTGAAAGGGGCTGATCTCAGATGGATGGTAATGAGTCTACTGGAAACTGGGAAGCAACCCAAGACAGTGGCTAGAATGTCTTCATGGACCAAGAATCCAATGCCGTGTTCGTGCCTGTCATCTCTCCCACTGAAATAAAGCTTGTGGCCTTTGTCGCTCGTTGTTTCACCTATGCCTTTCCAGCGCAGTTTGCTGATTCCTAAAATGTTCCTTTAATAGTGGTCCAGCTCGTGAGCAAGTTCTTCTAATTTTCCCTCCAAAGTTAGGGTCCTGACATTCCAGGTTCCCATGACGATGTAGTCTCTCGTGAGGATCTTGCTAAGTTGTCCATCAGTAGCACACTTATCACCTCCGTTCTATTGGCCAAAGGAAGGCAGGTCCTTGGTGACCCAGGCGACGACCGATCCGGTAAGGAGTGAGTGGTTCTTTATCGTCTTTGGCATTTTTAATGCATATATTTTAAAAGACAATACAAATACCTTTCTAACCAAACCAAATTTATTAGGGTAAGAAGTACTACATAGCAAGAGCGATTTTTTTGAAAGTGGTGAAAAATCCTACATCAAGAGGGAATGGCAAGGTTAATGCTTGTTACAATAGGAGGGAAGGGTCAATGCTGGGAAAGTGTTAATAACATTTTAGTTAGAGTTGAACACTATTGACTTGTATTTATTAACTTCTTAAATACACACAATGTATGAAGTAAATTATTGAAAACTACACTTACAAATGTGTGGTGGTTTTTCTTTCAAAGTAATGAAATCTTAGTTAAAGTTGAACACCATTGATTTTTTTTAAAACTCAACTTCTTGAGTGCCCACCATGAATATAATGTAAATCTACATGCTCGGTTTAGCAATATGTAATACCCAAGCATGTATGTCGATTGAGGTCATTTTATCAACAAAGTTCAGAGTAAATGTGAAAAATAAACAGACCTTACTAGCAGAGCTAGGCTACTTTAAACAAAATTAGCGCTTGATTTTTTTCTTTCAGTTTTTTAAAAAATTACCAGATACAAACGTACAATAACAACAATAAATACATTTTCTATTTTTCAATAAACAGTCAAAACTCATACCTCCAAACAGAGCCCTTGCTTTGAGAAACGAACACTAGAAGCACACAAATGCCTACTTGTCACAGTTGCATGTACAGGAGAACAGAATGTATCGAGTCGTAAATAATTATGGAATTCCCTCTGCAAAATATCCATTTTCACCACCTTCAGCCCAACAATCGCTACTTAGAAGTACACTTTTTAATATAATCACCTGCCCACAAACAATGTGAGACCTCTCCAAATAATACACTTAGTCAGTAAATATTTCACTATTAACCTAAACAGTGTTTAGGTAAACAAATCATGATATAGGCAAACAAAGCACTGTAGCCAAACAAGGAATCACCCACCTATGCAATGCACCACCCAGAAGACTGTGTGAAACAATGTATCATTCAAAAATGTCTCCAAACAATGACCCGCTCACCCACACAATGCAGTACCTAGCAGAACTTGCCAAGCAACGCACCGTCTAGAAGATGCCGCCAAACAATGCACCACTCAAGCAAACAATTTGCTGTCTAGGGACTGCAATCCTCATTACCCAGAGATTCGCAGATAGAAGTCGTATTGCTGTGAGGTTGTTTGTAGTGATAAAGAAAATTAGAAAATCGAAATGTTACATTGTTTTGCAATGTAAAATGAGGCATACAACTGCTTTATTTCAGTTTTTTTTAATATGTTTGCAACAGTATTAATATACGAAATTGTAATGGTAACGGCTCCGGAAAAAAGTGATACATCATTATTTCTGGTTGATTCTTTCTATAGATATATATATATATAACTGACAGATTTTTGTTCTTCCTGAAATCAAGTTTTGCAGCTTTTACTGCAACGTGTATATGTTGTTTTGTTGTTGTTTTTATTATAATATTTAGATTTGTTTTTATTTGAAATTCGTCCTTATCACAACTACTACTGACAAAATATTTCAGAACGAGTTCAGCTGGGCTGTGGTACGGCTAATTTACCTGGACGCTCGCCGCAGCAACTCGGCAGGGGGCGGAGCCAACTTGGTGTCGTGCGGCGGCAATGGCTGGGTTAGATTCTGGAACTCCTCGCGCAATACTCTGCTGGCTGAATTTGTGGCCCATCAACATGGTCAGTAGTGTGATGATGATGATTGATGGTAGTGGTTGTGATGATTCAATTCAATTCAATTCAATTCAATTCAATTCAATTCAATTCAAACAAATTATTTATCCAGATTTTGCATTTACAATGGGGGTATGAGTGCTCTCTAATTATTTTTTTAAAAAAATCACAACAATATCTGATATACATGAGGATGTCTACAAACAATAACAACTTGCACAAAACAACTTGCACAAAACACAGCGGCAGCCCCCCGACACCATCCGCACATACACACTGCCCATGCACACACATAAATCCAGTTCATAGACATTTACCCAACACAGGCATACATCACCAGCAGCACTCACCACAGACACAGGCATAAAAATAACAAGGTAGAAGATTCATTAAAGGGAAAAGCAGCTAAGATTAGTTATTATCAGGCTAATTGTTTTTACTTTTAGTTTTATGCATTAATTGTTCTTACTCTTGTTCATCAACTGTATTGCATGAGGCACAAATGATTTTAAATACCGATTGGTCTTGCACTGTGGCATTTTAAACCTCCTCCCAGATTGCATCAAAACAAATTCCTCGGCTAGCGCATGATGTGGCATAGAAATAATCGAAACAGCCCTCCTAAGTGTTTGTTGATCACAAAAAGTACTCAGGTCTCTTTGCCTGTCACCAATTATTTTTGAATATATATTTACTATTGAGTGCAGACTGTTCTTATCATGTACAGAAAGGCTGTTAAACCAGCAGACAAATGAAAAACACAACAAGCTTTCTATGAAAGACTGATAAAAACGGCTAAGAATAATAGAGCAAACAGAGAAACTTTTAAGTTTACGAAGAAGATACATTCTTTGTTGGCCTTTTTTTATGATGTTCGCAGTGTTGGCATCCCATTTTAATTGACTATCAAAAACAGTTCCTAAATATTTAAATTCATCCACTTTTTCAACAGGCTTGCCATGAATCGTACTACTCACATCCTTATCTTTCTTCCTTCTAAAATCAATATACATTTCTTTTGTTTTTAATACATTAACTCAAAAAAATTGTAATCACACCAATTAACAAATTCTGCCAAGCTCTCTGTATGACTTTCTTTACCTATAAGGAGAGACAACAAGGCTGCATCATCAGAAAATTTAACAAAATAAGTTCCCTCCCTTGAGCTTCTACAACTGTCAGTATACAAAATGTATAAAAAAGGTGACAGACAACATCCCTGTGGTGATCCAGTGTTTGTTATAACATTATCAGAAAAAAGGCCATTAACATAAACACGTTGCTGTCTACAAGTCAAAAAATCTAAAATCCAAGAGACAAGCTGATGTTGAATGTGAAAATCTGAGATAAGTCTTTGTATTAAAATATGTGGTTGAACAGTATTAAAAGCAGAGCTAAAATCTGCAAAAAGAATTCTGGCATGTGCATTTGGTTTCTCTAGATGTTTATACAGAGTGTTAAGGATGAACAACTTGGCATCATCAACCCCTTTCCTAGCTCTATATGCAAACTGTAATGGATGTTAGAGTGATTCTGTTGCAGATAAAAGTAGGTCTTTAACAATTTTTTCCAGTGTTTTCATAACTAAGCTTGTTTATGCTACTGGGCGAAAGTCATTAAGATTTTGAGATTGATGATGATGATGATGAAGAATATGATGATGATGATTGATGATTATTGAGGTGGTGGTGATGGTTGCGATGGTGGCTGTTTTAACGATGAGGTCACTGTCCAGAGCTAGAGTACTGTCCCAAATCATGACATTGGTGTTGTAGCTAGCGAGAGGGTGGAAACACCACTGCAGTGCCTCAGAACTATGTAGTGGATACAATTCTTATGGATTCGCATTTTGTTTTTCTGGGCAACAATGTGATGAGCTGTATGATTTTATCTTTTCAGCGGGCAGCATCATCATGGCATCGGATGAAATGAACCAGTACCTGGTGACGGCTGACGTGGATGGGTTTGTGAAAGTGTGGAACATTCTGGAATACGCCACACACCACACAGACGATGCTGTTGTAGAGCCGCCGCGTAAGTCGCACACCCCAACAAACATGGCCGCCTTTTGACTCCCATGCATGCAGCAACATTAATCTATGCATTTACTTTTAGTTCCCATTTTTTAACTACAAAGTGTATTGAGCCAACTGGCATCAGTACTTGCCTATGGTGCTTGTCCCAATGTTGGTAAAACAGTCCCACCCACACATACATCCACACCACATGGCAAATACCATCATTCCTACAGTCATAAAAGTCTCACAAACTCTTTATAACACTATTTTGTCATGGCTATGTGGTTGTTTCTTCATCAAAACCCAGTTGTATCCCTTTAAACAAGTTCTAACCTGTCAGAAACACCTTTTGTGGGTTCACATTTATGAAATGCTTAGACACTTTTTTTGGTATAAAAAACCCCTAAACTCATAACTCATTGTTTGCAAAAGAACACTATGATGGAAGAATGGCGGGATGAGGGATGGGAGTGGCAGGAGAGGGGTGGAGATTTTGGGTTGTGTGGAAGTCTTCGCTGTCTTTCCTCCCTCTCTCCTCAACCAATCTTGGCGTCCAGTTGGCGTAAACTGCCATCAACCAAATCAATGGAATGCCAACATCAAATAGCATACAGGACTGGCAAATTGTCAGCCTATTTTGGTTGAAATGTGCGAGCGGAAAAGTGCCCATTGAGGTAAAAGTGTGGGAAAAGAGTTATGTTCTTACATCTTTGTTTTCTTAAAATGACTTTTGGGACATGGCCAGCTCATTTGGCTATCAATGCTACTGGAAAAATGTTCATTGAGGTAAGACATGGAACAGAGTTATCTTTGTTGTTGTTGTTGTTAAATGTGGGTTTTTTTGTTTTTTGCTTTTATTTCATTAATTTGTGTCTGTGTAGCACTGATGTCCCAGTTCCAGCCCCACCAGGATATGATAAACTCGCTGGAGGTGTTTGAGCGCAACGAGCGTCTGTTGATCGTTTCATCATCTTCAGACTGCAGCGTGGCTCTTTGGGATATCTATGGCAACAAGATGGGAGTTTTTGGACAGGTCAGTATCGCAGTTCTGTTTATCAAATATTTAGGAGCCATTGTGTCAGACAATGGGTCTCGACAGGAAGTCCTCTCCAGGATCGCACAAACAACTGCTGCCCTGACAAGGTTGAAGCCCATTTGGAAAGACAGAACCATCAGTCTACATTCCAAAGTAAGACTGCTGCGCTCTCTGGTCATCTCCATCTTCCTATATGCTTGCGAAGCATGGACCCTCACAGCAGATCTCCAACGAAGAATACAAAGCATGGAGATGAGGTGCTACAGAAGACTTCTGTGCATTTCCTATACCCAACACATCACCAACGTTGAAGTCCGACAGACCATCACACAAGCCATTGGACAACACGATGACCTGCTCACAGTGGTGAAGAAACGGAAACTCCGATGGTATGGCCACGTCACCAGATCATCAGGCCTTGCAAAGACCATTCTGCAAGGCACAGTGCAAGGAGGTAGAAGAAGGGGGAGACCGAAAAAGAGGTGGGAGGACAACATTCGAGAATGGACTGGTTTGACACTGAGCGAAGCCATGAGGGCTGCTGAGGACAGAGAGGGATGGAGTATGCTGGTTAAGCGATCATCTGTGGTGCCCCTACGACCTTCGGGTTATGGGACAGGATAGGATAGGATAGGATAGTTTATCATTGTCATTGATTTATTTTATTTATTTATTTTAATTTTTAAACATACATTCTCTTTTAATCCAATAAATGACAGTACAATACAGGAACAGAACAGTATGTACATTACATTAAATTGCTGTACATGAAATAAACAACACTTACACTATCAGTCATAATTATTGTTGATTACTGAGTTCTGTCAAGACTGTATTTTGGGGGGTTGTAGGCCATTGGGGCAACACTCAATTGTGAATGTTACAAGGATGTCTTGCTGTATTAGTGCTGTAGGGGTCCTTTTAGTGGGTGGTGATGCTGAGTTTGTCTTGTTGGGAAATCTGAACCATATCTCACATTCAACAATGACTTCTGAAGATGTGTCACATTTTGTTCTCTGTAGGGATCTAACAATATTGTTGTTGTTGTTATTGCTCTTCTTCTTCTTCTTGACAAAAACCATTTACTGTGACATCACTCACCAAATAGGATCACAACTATCCTGTTGTTTCATTTCACCATTATTCCTTTGGATTAGAGTATAAGCCGAGGTCTAGTTTGTTTAAAAGATCCTGATGCTCATGTCAAAACTGGGTTAAGTGCCAGATACAGAAACACACCCAGCAAGCACTGCACAACATATTCCACCCCCACCGCCCACCCCCCACCGCCCACCCCTTTTCCCCTTGTTGTGAGTGGTGCTGCTCTGCAGTTGCTTTGCTTTTACCAAGAAAACAACCACAGTTTACACCTTCACTGATGGCAAATTATTATCCCATGTCCAATCTTTCAAAATCCATTGGCCATTGACTATAATAATTGTTTGTTTTGTTGTTCTGACCAGGAGGAGCATTGGAAAATTGAACCCTACGTGCCGCCAGCTGTTACTGATGAGGATGAAGCGGCCGAGGTATGTTACAACTATGTTACAAACGTTACCAATATGTTAAATAAGTGAAATAGAGGTTATACCTCAGTTGGCTTGTATAAAGCCTAAGCATTTTAGCGAAACATGTGTATGTATGGAGACAATCTTTTCATCTGCTAAGTTGTTTCTCCTTCAACCTGTTCCATAGTTTTCCCTTGAAATAATGTCATGAAATAATGCGATGAAATCATGTAATGAAATAATGGTGATCCCAAACTGGGGTAGAAATTTTGACAGGCGTTAAACTGTTGGTTTTTTTGTGTTTTTTTTTAAAGGAGTTTGTGGGGTGGGTGGGTGGGAGGGAGGTGAGGGTTGGAAAAAGTGTTGGTGTGTGTGTATGTGTTGTGTGTCTGTGTGTGTATGTGTTTTGTGTGTCTGTGTGTGTATGTGTTTTGTGTGTCTGTGTGTGTATGTGTTTTGTGTGTCTGTGTGTGTATGTTTTGTGTGTATGTATGTGTTTTGTGTGTCTGTGTGTGTATATGTGTTGTGTGTGTCTGTGTGTGTATGTGTTTTGTGTTTTTGTGTGTGTGTGTGTTTTGTGTGTCTGTGTGTATGTGTTTTCTGTGTGTGTATGTGTTTGGTGTGTCTGTCTGTGATTGAGTGTATTGCGAGTGCACCAGATAGTGTGTTGGTGTATGAGTGTGTGTATATGTTTGATATGGGGAGAGAATGTGGCCATTTTACATGTTAACCATTTAATTGTTCCAGACATTTGTTTATTTTTCTGTTTTGTTAGGTTTCCTTGTTCATGTACTGCCCAATATTTTGTCCTCACCCTACTACTACTACTGCTAGGGCTGACAAACAATTGTTATAATGTTAATACTACTACTACTACTAATAGTAATAATAAAATAACAGCACTACTACTACTATAACAATACTAATACTAACAATAATACTACTAACAATACTACTACTACTACTACTACTACTAAATTAATGTCCGCTGGACCCTATAAACACTGAATATTTATCTATCTACTAAATTAATTCATACTTTCATTCAAGAACACCTAAATTGTTGTGGGTTTACAGACAGAGAGGAAAAGAGAAGACAATGGACGATATTAAATTAAATAATATTAATACTACTCCAAGTAGTAGTAGTAGTAGTAGTAGTAGTAGTAGTAGTAGTAGTAGTAGTAGTAGTAGTAGTAGATGAATAAATAATTAATTAAATAATGATACTAAATTAATTAATTCAGTAACACTTTGTTGTGGGTTTACAGAGAGAAAGGGAGGAAACCATGGATGATATGAAATTGGATGGGGAGTTTGACAGCGACTGGGAACCTGACGAAGAAGCCGTTTCCAACCCACAGACCTATCGCATCAACACATGGGACTCCACCATACTTGGTATGTAGGAGAAATAGAGAGAATGACAGAGATAGAAAGGACAAAAGAGAGAAAGAAAGATTTTAAAAAAAAACAACTTCAACACGGAAAGTATGGTTATTCTGTCTTTCTTTTTTTCGGCCTTTTGTACTTCATTCGTTCTTTCCTTTTTTTTTTTTATTGCAGAATAAGTATTCCATGGGTCATTTATTGTCTTGTGTGTTAGTTGATCCGTTGTTTGTTCTTGTGTGTACGGAATGACTACCAAAGCGCCTGAGGAAGAGAGAGAAATGTCAGCTATGAACCATGCCATGTCTTTTACTTTTATGTATTATACTTTGTTTATGTAGAGAATGAATGATTGATTGATTAATTCATTGCTTTTTTTTCATTCATTGACGTTTTAAACTATCTGTTTGCATACAATGCAATTCTCTGCAATGCCATAATAATAATAATAATACTGGATGCTATATGCGCACTTTTCCCCAAGTCACCAATCAGGCTCAAAAACGCTGCGATCTGGACCAACATACATGCTCACATGTTTCACCCACTCTCACACAAACAACAAACATCTATCACTCAAACATGTGGTGTAAAGGCAAGGAGATCGCTATTAGAAGACGAAAAGGAAACACAAATGTTATTTTTTAACATTTTTATATGGACTGCCTCCAATACCATTATTCAGGGCTTGTAATTTTCCGCTTTTCCGCGAATTTCCGCTTTTTAAAAAAAAATCCGCCGATAAATTTATGGTTTTCCGCCGAAAAAAAAAAGTGTTTTTTCCTTAACTGTCAGACTGAGTATTTTGCTCATTAAAAATGCAGCGCTACAATTGGTATTCGGTGGGGGGCGTCATTGCCGTGCACCGCTTTCCAGCACTTAGGTGGCCCCGGCCATTTTCCTCTTTTTTAACTCCAGACCATTACAAGCCCTGATTATTGAAGGGAGGGAGAAACCCGAGTACCTGGAGAAAACCCTCAGAGACCTCAATAGTCTCCTACCTAAGTCACATAAGTTCACCCCTTGCTGGAATCAAATCCACGACCTTCGGCATAGGAAACCAGCGGCTAATCCACTGTGCCATGAGGCCACCCCCCCACCCACTGTGCCATGAGGCCCCCCCACCCCACCCCACCCCCTCAATACAATAAATCTGTATACACTCAAAAGTAAGGACTTCTACAAATGAGGAGTGCAGAAAAAGAGACATCCGGGAATCATACCTGATGTTTTGTTTTTTCTTTCATTTTGTATACATTTCTTTTCTAATTGTGCATGTACACCTGCTTTGACTCAGTGGTGAAGCATTAGCCTGGCACACTGGTGAACCAGGTTCAAACGCAGTGGAAGGCAAGATAAAAGTGGCCATTTTTCACTGTCCATCTTAGTATGATTTCTCTGGTGGTTCAGTGTTGATTTAGGTCCCTACCCTCTTTCTTCCCTATAATGGTTAACCCCTGTCTGCCATATCGCCAATGGTGGGTGTAGAGGCTCAACTTTATTTAGCTCCCTAACCCTTCTTCCCTGGGATTATTGTGATATTATCCTGGAAAAGATACGATTACCTTAAAAAGGGATTAAGATTTATAGATAGATCAGGCGTTTAGCTATCTCTATCAATCTTTCTTTACCAAGATTCCTAAGCAATGTAAGAGACTAAATCACGGTGCTTGGTCACATAATAATTTATATTTGTTCTCGGGTTTCAAAGTATCAATGGCTCAAATAAGACATGATTTTTGCTAGTCATGCGACTAACTTAATTGGTCTCAAGAGAAGAAGAGCTAGTGATCACGCAACAATACAAATAGAATGACACTGGTCATATGTATGTATGTGATTTCAACTTTTATATCTTCAACACAACTTCTCAAACTTTAGTTACATGTCATTAATAATTATAAGCTGTCCAGTGTGCTGGGAAAGTTCTTTAGCAAAACTTCTTCATCATATGCTACAGTATATATGCATATAATTTCTAGTAGTCTAATAGTGTTCCGAGTGGTTTTGATTTCAGTTGCATTTAGGAGGAGACTTAACTCTCGGTTTCGGTGAGTGCTTGAGTCTGGTGGTCTCTCAGGGAATCTGGTCACTCTCAGGATGATCAAGCAAGTCTTGTAGCTACCGGGCCGGATGTGATGAGGTAGATTCTAGTTGATCTCCTTCTTTCCAAGGGAGCAAGCGTTCGGGCGTTGACTCTTCAGACCGTCCCAGAGCTGAGCTGGAAAATCCAGAACTCAGGCTATGATATTCTATTCAGATATACTGCAATGGTGTGACCTCTGCAAGGAGTCTACAGCATCAGACACCTGCCGAGTTTCCCATAAGCACACTATGATATCTGAATCTTAAGGCAAAGCTATGTCGAGTACTATGCATAACATATTAGAAACAATAATCGGTTTCTGTAAATACATATAACATAAAGAATAATAATATATGGCAATCAATATAATATGTAAACATACAAGTACTATACAACTACTATAGTGGTAACTGTCTTCTAGTCTCTGGGAACCGTGAAGCTGTATCTAGTCTGTCACTACCTTAAATTGGTGATGGCTGAGGGCTTTTCACTCCAGTCTTATTCCTTGACCATCGTGGTACTACTCTTCGTGTGTGATTGCGCGTTTATCTAAATGTAAATGTAACTGTAGATTATAGTGACACGACACCGACTACGGGTCACATTATTCTGACACCAGCGAACCAGTTAATGGTAAGGGGAAAATAAAAGGGTCACACGTTGGCCAATCCGGGATTTGAACCAGGTAACTTTCGGTTACCAATAAGCTGCTCCACCAACAGAGCTACCAACCCCACCGAGCGTTTATCCCGGGGTGCATGGTGAATATTGCTGAATCTACGTCATCTCCGAACACTATCTTTTATGTGTTACACGCTTCTACCGTCTACATCTCAACTTTGAGAATCAAGGGAGAGATGCAGGGTAGATTTAAGAGAGATAGGACTCGCGCGTCTACTTAGCGGTCCACTGACGCCGGTCTAAGTGGGCTTAAGTGAGACATTCTTTATCGTGAGTTCTGCCTGAAACTATCGGGAGTAAAGTTCTTAAGGAGATTAATTTAATAACCGCGAACATTCGGTTAGAGAGCTGGTAAATTAACATCAGGCGTTGTTCAATACTGTCTGTTTATCTTTAAGCCAAGTTACAATATCTCTGTCGTCAACATATGTGATATTACAGTTCTTATCCTCTGTCTTCCTTATGGACAATGAACCTATAATGTTCATTCATTCAGTTATTCATTCTGTGTTGTAGGAAAGGACTACCAGGAATTGAGGGTGCAGAAGAGAGAGAGGAAACAGCCGGGGACCATACCTAATCTGCCGTACCTTCATTGGGAAACCACTGGCCAACCTCCAGCAGGACCCTATTCTGTGAGTCCCAGGTTTTATCGTAATGTTATTGCTATTGTACGACGTTTTTTTTCTTCTCTTTTCTTTTTTATTAAAATGTTAACTTTGTTCTCCCTGTACTACCCACTCCTGTCTCACAGCGAGCAGCTGAGACTGGCCTAGGCTTGTGTGTGTGCCCTGTCAAGCCCAAGCACAGAAAAGTCCAGAAATGACGCTTTCGAGAAAACACTTTTTTCCCCCCATGTTTTACTCCATGAAAGTGCAATCTTTTATATTGTACATTATACTGTTGGATAGATCATGAACCGTATAATCCACGCTATAATCAGCCACCAGCACATTCTGTTGAAAACGTATATATATATAATACAAGTCAAATCGAAAGAAAAAGAAACACGGCCACCGCCGAAGTAACAAGTATACATGTAATACATTTCCACACACTACATTCTCTCTTGTTTTATTCTTTGTTACCATCATCTCTTCTTCTTTCCCTTCATTTTTTCTGTATCACTCGGTGTTAATTTAAGGTGTTGTGTCGTCGTCCTCATGGAGTGGTCCCCTGTCCTCTGCTGCTGTTCAGTCTCTGCCCAGGCAGAGAGATGCGTCTCGCTGTGTAGTGTCACTAACGGCGAGGCTCTGGACAAAGATGTCGTCGTTGTCGTTGACGTACTGCCGGTGTTGCGCGCCAGGATGTGGAGTACCACATCCAAAGCTCGCTGCGGTATAGTGAGGTTGCCATTGCCGTTGTTCCATTGTCTGCCTTCTGTTTGTTGTCTGCTGTTCTTCTTGCTGTCGCCGCGGTTTCTGTTCTGTCATTTTTTCCTTCTCGCTGTTGTCTCTCTTGTTGATACTATGATATGACTGTTGCAGTTGTTGCTGTTGTGATGTCAACAGTTGGGTTCTTTTTCGTCGTGTGTTGAATGTATCATCGTCGTCGTCGTTGAAAATGCTTGTACGTTCACTTTCGTGGTTTTCGTATGTGTTTTGTTCATGTTGATAGCGTTGATTGTTTTGCTGTGTGTGACCGTGTGACGCCGACTGCCGTAGAGCGAACGAACTGATGTCACCGCTGTTTTCTTGAGATTTGCCAGAAGGCAAGGGTTTTCTGCATGTAGTTCGTGTCGTTTCGCTGTGCCGGTCTTGTTGCCGTTGTTTACTCATGTGTAACCTAGTCGCGGGCCATCTACATTTTTCATTTCTTGTCGGTCAAGATCAAACGTGAACTGATGTGTACAGTTTGTCGTACACAAGATTGGCTTTTTCCTTCTTTGAGTGATACCCTTTCTTCTCTCCGTCACAGCCTTAGAAACGCGCTATGAAATTCCAATTCGTGCAGAATGCCCTCTCAACTTATGCGCACTTCACAAGACCAGCTCTTTGTCCTTAAAATTCTGAAAGCGTACAATGACAGTTTTGCCCAGTCTGTGAGCCCCATCATGTCAATTAGTACTGTTGCTTCAATCTTCAGCAAGTCCCTGATAACTTGCAGCACGACCTTTCACAGTCTCCCCGTGTTTCACCTGGTTTGTCTTTTGGCATGTTGTGAAAGAGTAGATTTTGACGTTGAGTTTAATTTTCTAAGTAGTCTGTTTTGTCATCTTGTTTGCGTATCAGATTGTTTCTTGACTTGTTCTCGGAGCTTTTCGTTTAGTTCCGTTAGTACTTCTACTGTTTCATTCAACACCACTCTCGTCTGCTACTTTCTATTGATCTTCTATGTCTTGTAGTCTTCTACAAATTTTCTCTTTCATTGACACGAATCTGTCTTCTAAGATGTGTTGGATGTTACTCTGTTCTCTCAACAAAACTGGTATGCCGTGACTGTAACTGTTCATTGCTCACTTTGTTGTTGCTGTTGGTTCTTGTTCTGTCTTCGCCACTGCCACCGTTGTTTTCGCTGATGTTGATGTGGTTGCAGTCGTCATGTCTTTGCTGTGGTTGGTGTTGTTGCTTTTGCATTTTGTCCTCTATCAATGTTTTCTTTTTTTCCCTCTGTGTCGGGTCCTGGGTTCAGTTCGACATCTTCAGCTCTGTGCAGTGAAGTGGCGATAATGTACACGACGAAGCAAGCATGAAGACATGAATGTGTGCGTAGTGTGCGAATTCTCATTTCAGTCTTGCGTTTTGCACATCGAAACATGAAGCCGGTGAAAATAAATTGAAAACTTCCGCAGACGACCCTAAAACTTACTGTGCTGGTAGGCATAGTTGTCACAAAACCTTTCTGAGCGCGGGTTTTTGGCGTTGTGACAAGATTGGAGGAGCGGATTATGCTCTTCGTAAAGGGTTTTTTCCTATTACCTGATGTCAGAGATCTTATAAGGGGAGATATGCACTCCTCCTTACGTGAAAGTGTGGTAGATGACATGGATTATTGTTCCCGACACCGTGAGTTCTTTGTGAAAATAAGTTTTCATAATTTTCCCCTCAGACAATTTCTATGTATTTAATTTTTCTTTAGACAAGCGATCACTATTTATCAAAGAAATTCACGTGTAGTTATGGATGTTTTTAAAAATGTAATCTTTTGTAGCGAGGTAGTAAACTGAACATTGATGCAGCCAGAGATTATTTATGTGTGCAGTTGTGTGGGGTGGGGGATTTGTGGGGTGGAGGCGAAAATGCCTGATGGGGAGCTCTACAGTTGAACCATGTGTATTCTCAGCAAGAAACTCCTTGCATGCTGCTCTATCATCATAAGAAAAGAGAAAGAGAGAGAGAGAGAGAGAGAGAGAGAGAGGGGGGGGAGACAAATTCCTTTCCTATCCTATCCTATCCTATCCCGTAACTCGTAGTTTGTAGGGGCACCGCAGATGATCGTTTAACGAGCGTACTCCATATTTCTCTGTCCTCAGCAACCCTCATGGCTTTGCTCAGTGTCAAGCCAGTCCATTCTCGAATGTTGTCCTCCCACCTCTTTTTCGGCCTCCTTCTTCTTCTACCTCCTTGCACTGTGCCTTGCAGGATGATCTTTGCAAGGCCTGATGCTCTGGTGACGTGGCCATACCATCGGAGTTTCCGTTTCTTCCCCACTGTGAGCAGGTCATCGTGTTGTCCAATGGCTTGTGCGATGGTCTGTCGGTCTTTAGCGACTGAGAAGTATGAAGAACCTTCAAGAATAGACCGTAAAGCTCTGAACTCCAGTTGATGCTGATGATGATGATGGCGTCTTGAACTTTGGAACTTTATTTGTTTTATTTCATACAACAACATCAAACAATATTAAAGAAGGCTCCTAGTCCAGGAGGAGGAGAGAGGGGGGCATATAGCCAAGAAAAGGGGAGTGGGGGTGATGGGGTACAAAAAGGCATCCAGTAGTAAACAATAATGGCATAATAATTATTCAACAATATTGTACACACAAAAATTATCATATTGATATTAAGTTGTCACAGTTTCAACATTAGCCATATTGACATCCCCTTATCACCAAAAGAAATTTATAGTATAATAGAAAAGAAAAGAAAAAAATAAATTTCCTTTAAAAATAATATATATTGAAAATTCACAGTATCCTCGAACAATAACCTCTTTAGCTCATAGTCTTGCTTTAAATTCTTGGAGGACCAAATTTTGTAAGGATATTGTTTGCATTTGCATTGAAAATTTAACTATAAATCATATCATTCATGACTGTAGTGTAATAGCACAATATATTCCACAGATCATTCATAATGTTCAAAATGAAAATAGTGAATATTGGATAACCATTGCTAAATCTATAATTTATAGTCCTGTATGAAATTTTAAAAATAAAAATTGAAAGCGATGATTGACGCACTCACTATTATCTGTAACAAGATTTGGCAGTGGGGAGTGGCCTACATCGTGGACCCAGTCGCTTGTCATCACTCTTCCCAAAAAAGGTAACCTTCAGGAATGTGAAAATTATCGCACCATCAGCCTCATCAGCCATCCCAGCAAGGTCCTCCTGAAAATAATACTCAACAGGTTGAAACCCCAAGCTGAACAAATCATAGCTGAAGAACAAGCAGGATTCAGGGCAGGGCGAAGTACCACTGAACAGATTTTCAACCTCAGAATAATCTGCGAGAAATACCTACAGCACCAACAACATCTATATCATGTGTTCATAGACTTCAAAAGGCATTTGACCGAGTCTGGCATGCACCTCTGTGGGCAACCATGAGAGTGTACAACATCAGCCCTAAAATTATTGAAGTCATCAAAAGCCTGTAGGACAAGGCTACCAGTGCAGTCCTCCACAACAGCGTCATCGGGAACTGGTTCAGAACAACAATCGGTGTGCGTCAAGGATGCCTACTCTCTCCAACACTCTTCAACATCTTCCTAGAGCTCATCATGTCAGATGATCTTGCAGATCACGAAGGCACAGTCAGCATAGGGGGTAGAGCAATCTTTAATCTTCGTTTTGCGGATGACATTGATGGATTGGCTGGAGAGGAACAAGAACTTGAACAGCTTGTACAGAGGCGTGATACCACATCCAGAGCTTATGGAATGGAAATAAGTGCAGAGAAGACCAAAATGATGACCAACAACACCAATGGCATCAACACGGACATCAAAGTCCAAGGCCAATCCCTCAACATAGTGCATAGCTTCAAATATTTGGGAGCCATTGTGTCAGACAATGGGTCCCGACAGGAAGTCCTCTCCAGGATCGCACAAACAACTGTTGCCCTGACAAGGTTGAAGCACATTTGGAAAGACAGGACCATCAGTCTACATTCCAAAGTAAGACTGCTGCGCTCACTTGTCATCTCCATCTTCCTATATGCTTGCGAAGCATGGACCCTCACAGCAGAACTCCAACGAAGAATACAAAGCAAGGAGATGAGGTGCCACAGAAGACTTCTGGGCATTTCCTATACCCAGCACATCACCAACGACGAAGTCCGACAGACCATCACACAAGCCATTGGACAACACGATGACCTGCTCACAGTGGGGAAGAAACGGAAACTCCGATGGTATGGCCACGTCACCAGATCATCAGGCCTTGCAAAGACCATTCTGCAAGGCACAGTGCAAGGAGGTAGAAGAAGAGGGTGACCGAAAAAGAGGTAGGAGGACAACATTCGAGAATGGACTGGTTTAACACTTAGCGAAGCCGTCAGGGCTGTTGAGGACAGAGAAAGATGGAGTATGCTGGTTAAACGATTATCTGTGTTGCCCCTACGATCTCCGGGTTACGGGACAGGATAGGATAGGATAGGACTTATTTAAGCCTTGTGCTTTTGTGCTCCCTGATGTTTTGCCTTGTATTAATATCTGGTTTGTTTGTTGAATAAAATTTATGTTAAAACAATTTTTAAAAAAAGTTATTAATAAGAGTTGTATACTGTATAAGCTGTATATAAGTTAAACGTATTAAGGGGTCAGTATAAGGAGTAATTATGGGGTATTGGATACGAGGTCACGCAATGTCCCAGAGAGCGCGAGAAAATGTGAGAAATGTGCTGATGCCATTGCTTCGTTTGAGACCACTAAAGTATCAATATTGCGGACCATCAAAATCGCTGGGGTACATCGTTTTCGTAGATCACAGGTATTTCGTAATAGGACCAACTGGCTGCTTTATTGAAATAGTGGCACAGATGATTAGGGAGGCTATTATAAGCCTCAGCGACGCAGTGTGGTCATCTGTCTGCCTTGATGTCTTCCTCTCTTGGTTTCTTTCTTTAACCTGGAATGAATGGTTGAATGTTTGTTGTAAATAATGTTGTGTACACACTGTAGATTTTGTATCAATCTGGAGAGTGAATGGTGGAAGGACAGATGATGGCAACACCAGTTGTTCTCCTTTTGCACTTAAAACACAAATCTGATTCTCTATCTTGCTCTCCCATGGATACCCCCCTCTCTCTCTCTCTCTCTCTCTCTCTCTCTCTCTGGGGGTCTTCTCAAAATGGCGGACGAGACGCATCACGTTGAATTTTGGCTTGATAAAGACCGTGTTTGAAAGTGATCAATGGCGTTGACGTGTATGAAACTTGGTAGAAAGGTGCATAAGGACAGTGGTCAACGAGCTGCGGACTTAATTTTGTGAAATTCGGCAGGATTTTTCGGTATTTATCAACAGTTGTTAATTTTCTCCTGTTCTTTATAGACATTTTCCTTGCGACTTTTCCACCACACCCTTACCCACCCACCCCAAATGATGTGAACTAATATCACTACGTTACCTGGATACGTCCACTGCCGCACCGCCATACAACCCCCATACTCCACCCATTATCCCATCCCTTGTTGCCCGAATTGCTGAATTGAGCTCACTATATTGAGTAGACCATGCTACTGCCATCGAACATCGAATAAAGACGGGAGTGTTTACTTGGACTCTGATAACATTACTGTACAGAAGAGCAGCAAGTTTCTGTCGGCGACAAAAATATCGAGGCCTACGAGTTGGGAAGTGTGGCTTGTCTTTTCTTCTGGCTTCATTGACTCTAACGCTGTTGTTGTTATGCGGCGACGTGGAAGCCAATCCTGGGCCATTCTTTGATCATCCAGGACAGGACTATTACTACATGCAGGTACCAACCACGACGCAGTCCAACACCCCTTTGTCTAGCGAAGAAAAGTTGGACAGAATTTTCCGCATGAACATGAACTTCGAGTTCCGTTTCCAGACCCTGGAACACAGTTTGGCCACTAACTGTCAGCAGATTTTTCAAAAATTACACGGCATGGAGGGGTCGATTCAGCACAACGCCAACGCACTGTTCAACATGAAGGGGGAGCATGCAGGACATGTTGAAGACCAGGCTGGAGGAGATGGTGGAACAGCGTGAGCGGCAGGGCAGACGAACCAACCTTCTCTTCCATGGATTGAAGGAAGCTGCTGGTGAGTTGGGCGCCTTGCGCGGCGTCATCCTACGTCTCTTACGTCAGTACTTCCCTGAGAAAACATGGCGCGATACTGATATCGAAGACTTGCGGCGAATGGGGGCGAACTCACCTTCAAGAAAACGACCGGTGCTCGTTACCTTCACCAGCCAGTCCGATGCCCAGCTGATTCTACGCAACAAGGAGAGTAGAAACGAAATGAGAAGCAAAGTCGACGTGCGTATTGCAGCAGACCTGACCAAACATCAGAGAGACACTATTGCAAGTCATAAACGGGAGGGTAAACATGCTTTCTATCTTAGGGGTCGGCTGATTGTCCAAGACTTTCATGCGAATGGTCGTACCAGCGAACATCAGAATAATACTTACAACAGACGAAGCAACAGCAACGACATTCAGAACACAGGGATCAGTTCACAGAATACGTCACGTTATTGCGATGACCGTGCCGACGCGAGCACAACTGAACATGGGCGTGATCAGCAACCACTATCCAATGTCGGCGGGCAGCAGCGCGAGCAGCGCGAGAGGCAACAGTACAACGAGTGCGCTGGTGGCGATGACCACGGTGACGACAGTGGCAATGACCGAGAGCGGCGGCTGGAGAGTGGAGAGGAGCGGTTACACGACAGGCCGAGGCTGACGGTGGCATCGGCGGCGCCGCAGTTCGAGGACGAAGCTGAGGCCAACCTCGCTGATGGTTGGTCGAATGTGGCTGGCGACGACTACGACGAAGATTGGCCAGTCTGTGGCCAGTTCGCGAACGTACCCCACCACAGGCAGGGAGTTGAACCTGCAAACGAGTCCGAGCATACGGAGGAGCATGGCGGCTTATCACAGGCGAAGCGGCCACGACTACGCGGATTTGGGTGGGGCTCTCCCGGGACCCTTAGCAGCGGCAGCGCTACAGGTCCGGGTGACGGTTCGAGCCATCTGGGGCGAGGTCGCGCGAACAGTCGACTCAGTACGGGTGAGCAGCATTCCCCACCATTAACACGATCGCAAAGTTCGGCGAGGCAGAGCAAGATCCCGGAAGCTTGGAGCAGTTCGAGTGCGAGGGGAGATCATCATGCGGACAACACCAACAGACCGACGGCGGTCGACGCCGGCAGTTGAGGGAAAGACCAAGGCCCAGAGGCACTTAATCATACTGGTACACGTCCACAAACAGTAAGTGCTGCCTCTGAAACAGATGATAGCAACGTAAATAGTTCTTTTAATTTAACTTTTTGTACCTTTAACATTGAGGGTTTTTGGACAACTTTAAATGAGTTAGACATGGAGTCCTTCGTACGTAAATATGATGTCGCCTTATAGGTAGAAACATTCGTTGAAAATATTCCACAGTCTGTGTTCCCTGACTACGACGTTTTTGTCAGTCCTGCATTAAAACTAACAGACAGTGTACAGGGACGACTTAGTGGGGGATTATTACTTCTTGTTAAGAAACTCTATAGCAATCATTTTGAACAAATCTTAATAGAGTTTGACAATATTATTGCAATGAAAATCTCTCATAATCTGCTGGGTTTAGAAAGGGACTGTATTCTTGTATGTGTGTATCTACCACCAGAAAACGCCAAATATAACCAGGAGACGGATATTTATAATGGCGTTATGATGCTAGAAGACTGCTTATTAGATCTTGGTAATCGTTTTGATGATCTGCCCCTAGTTATTTGTGGTGACATGAACGCCAGGACGGCTTCTAGGAACTCAAGCGTAACACGTGATCCTATTGACAATATTGATGATTTCGTTAATGATGAAGAATACGAAACTGCAAATGACGATGTGAACGATCGTGTTTCTAAAGACACAACCGTTAACACCTTTGGAAAATATTTACTGAACGTTTGTGATGAATTTTGTTTGTCTATTGTAAACGGCCTTAAATGACGTAATTTTTCTAGTGACTATACGTACGTCTCCCAGACTGGGTGTAGCGTGATTGACCTTTTTATTGTTTCTAATGGCATTATTAACAAGTGTATACACTTTAAGGTTTTACCAATGGTGGAGTCGAAACATGCAGCGGTAGAATTGTTTTTCCGCTGTGGCGAAACAGTAGAGGTAAAGAAAAGTAATACTCCCGGCTTTTCATTTTCAAAGTATACATGGGATTGTGAACAGCGTTCTACTTTTTGTGAGGTTATGAATTCAGACAGAGTTAAATCTGCTATTGAAGAGGCATGTAACATTATTGATTTCAACATCGATCTTGCCTTAGAAAAGTTTAACGATTGTTTTAATATTTCTGGCAAATGTATGCTAAAGAATATATACGTGGGATCTGAGAAAAGGAGAGTGTGGTTTGATTTAGAATGCAAGCAAAGTAGAAAGGTTTTGAGACAGCACTTGAGAAAATTTCACATACACAACAGAGACGAAGATAGACTGGGTTACACACAAAAAAGACGAGAGTACAAAGAATTACTTCGACGTAAGAAATTTGATTTTAAAGCAACTTTTATTCAATCGTTACACGACAACATGAATAATTCTGCGAAGTTCTGGGATTCGATTCGCTCAGTACGCCCACGCTCTTCTTGTCAGTCCAACATTTCAAAAGAGCAATGGTTAGAGCATTTTAAGAATGTGTTTATGTTTGATTCTATTGATGGGGAGGGTATTGATGGTGATGGTGATGGTGTGACGTTTGTTGAACCTAGTGTTTCTAATTTAAATGTGCATCCAGACGACATGTCGCATTTCCGAACCCGAAATAACGTCTGCTATTAATGCGTTGAAGAATAAGAAAGCCGCAGGTCCTGATGGCATTATTGGAGAGTTCTATAAGAACAGTGTTGATTGTATCATGCCCTTCTTGTTCAAATACTTTAATTATATTTTTGACAAAGGTTTATTCCCGAGTGATTGGACGTTAGCTATTCTACAACCTATCCACAAAAAAGGTGATTTGAGTAATCCTGATAATTTCAGAGGCATTTCACTGTTAAATATCTTTAGTAAAATTTACAGCTTTGTTTTAAATCAGCGAATAAACAAGTGGATTGAAGAACATGATCTAATCGGCGAAGAACAAGCGGGATTTAGAAAAGAGCATAGTACAGCTGATCATGTTTTTACCTTTTATGCTATGATTCAGAAACAACTTGTCAGACACAGAAAACTTTATGTAGCGTTCATTGATTTCAGGAAGGCCTTTGACAATATTTCTAGAGATAAGCTATGGAAGGTCCTTAAAAAGAATGGCTTGAATGGTAAGATTTTAAAGGCATTGAAAAGTATGTATGCAATTGTTAAGGCGAAGATACGGGTTGGGGGTGACTTCACTGATACTTTTATGTGCCCTCGCGGCCTGAAGCAGGGGGAAATATGTTCACCGATAATTTTTTCGCTCTTTGTAAATGAATTGACGAAGGACATATTGGCAGATGGAAAACACGGGATCCAGTTATCACCAGATTTTATTCAGCTATTGATCTTGTTGTTTGCTGATGACGTGGCTCTTATTTCAGATACTATAACTGGTCTTTAAACACAACTAAACATTTTGTACAACACTGCAAGGAACCTAGATCTAGTTGTTAATTTAGACAAGTCTAATGTTGTTGTCTTTAGAAATGGTGGCCATCTTGCTTCAAGTGAACGATGGTGTTATGGTGATGAACCTTTGAAGATTGTAAACTCTTACAAGTACTTAGGAATATGTTTGACTCCGCGTCTTAGTTTCACTCGTACTATGGACGATCTTGCTTGTCGTGCCAGGAAAGGAGTAATGGCTATTATAAGAACGCTTTGGACTGTTGGTGAACATTCTCCGAATCTATTTTTTAAATTGTTTGACTGTCAAATTCAACCTATTTTGACATACGGTTCAGAAATATGGGGACTGACAAAAAATCAAGAAATTATTGAACGTGTCCATCTTTTTGCTTTAAAGAAGTTCTTGGGGGTACATCCCAAGGCTCCTAGACATCTTGTGTACGGAGAAACAGGCAGATATCCTTTGTTTGTGACGACTCATGTAAGATGTATTAAGTTTTGGCTACGCCTGTTGTTTCTGGGTGATGACCGCTATTCTAAAAAAGCGTACAACATGCTCTTGTTTTTGCAAAGACAAAACTACGTTACCTGGGCTTGTGCCGTGAGGAATATTTTGTATATGTATGGTTTTGGCGTCGTTTGGGAAGCACAGGGTGTGGGTGACGTACCCTCTTTCGTTCGCTGTTTTAAGGAAAGGCTAATTGATTGTGCAAGACAAAACTGGCACTCATCATTGATGTCACATCATTGTACAGTGTGTACACTAACTGTAATCAATCACTTTCTCTGTGTCAGTATGTACTTTCAGTAAAGAACATTTTTGTACGAAGACAGTACACTCGCTTTAGAATTGGTATGTCTAAATTAAAATGTCATTTCCTTCAGTATAAGCCTATTGCAGATGATAGGAAAGCTTGTCCATTTTGTCAGACAGTCGATGAAACTGAGGTTCATTTTTTATTAGTATGTCCACTGTACAATGAAATTAGAAACGAATTAATTCCTGTAAAATACTGCAGACATCCGTGTTTGGCCAAGTTTCGACTGTTGGTATCATGTCCAGTTTCAGCTGTTGTTAATAATATGGCTGTATTTATATATAAAGCTTTTAGCTTGCGTGAAAGAATGATGAAGCAAAATGGTTGAATGTAATATAGTGCTTGCGATGATATGTATCATATAAGTATGCCTTCTTGCATTGTTTATTTTTTTTGTTTATTTTAATTATTAGTTATTTTGGCCCACTCATTGTAACGGGCCGGTGGTCTATACAATAAACCATTCTCATTCTGATTCTGATTCTCTCTCCCTCTCTCTCTCTCTCTCTCTCTCTCTCTCTCTCTCTCTCTCTCTCTCTCTCTCTCGGGCTCTCTTTGTTTCAGTCTGTTTCTCTCTCTCTTTCTCTCTGGCCCTTTTCTGGATATCTTCTCTCTCTCTCTCTCTCTCTCTCTCTGGATATCTTCTCTCTCTCTCTCTTTCTCTCTCTCCCCCCCCCCTCATGTGTTAATTGCATTCGTTATTGGTTTAAGTTTTTACAGATGGACAATAGTAGACTTCCTAATAAAGCCTATTTGATGTTACATAATCTAGATAGTAAAGGAAAAATAAAGTGGATATCAAATGTGCGTTTATTTTTGCAAGCTTATTTCCACTGCTTTGACGCCTGACGTGTCTGTCAGGGATCATAATGCCATTATTTGCAAATGTTTATGCCAGCTTCCAAAACCAGTTTAAGGGACAAACCTACATTATGTATATAAATTTTAAGAATTTTGATGTCAGCATATTATTTACAGGACTTAAGTTTGATTGGTTTCGACAAAATTATTTAAGAGAATATAATAACCCTAACAAAACAGCCTAAATATTTTGTAAAACTATTGCTCTCTGTCATTGATTCACACGCTTCAATCCAGAGGAAGAGGGTAAAACGTACATCAGTTCCCACCTGGATGACAACTGAAATTAAAGCTGCCATGTCCTTGCATGACACTTTTAAAGAACAAAAACAATTTGATCTATATAAAAAGCAACATAATAGAGGGAGGGAGAGAGACAGAGAGAGACAGACTGATACAAAGAGAGAGAGAGAGAGAGAGAGAGAGAGAGAGAGAGAGAGAGAGAGAGAGAGAGAGAGAAAACACTCTTTTTTAAACTTGAAACTTCTTTTATTAGGGATAAAGATTTTAGACTAATTAATAAGTCTAATCTCCCAATCTGTCCCGTAACAAGTTAACATAATAAAGAACCTTTAACATTAACTTGAAAATCAAATTATACACACGCACACACACATACCATCCTAGTCGTCATTATCTTTAAACAATTTTAAACACCCACCCCCCCCCCCTCCTAATCCATCACCCTTATAATAAATAAATAAATAAATAAATAAATAAATAAATAAATAAATAAATAAATAATTACACGAATGACTGTGTTCTCATATACGAGGGTGGTACTTAGCCTACAAAAGAAAAACGAAAATTTTGAAAAAGTGGCGGCGATTTATTTTTCAATATAGTCTCCTTTTAGTTTGATACACATGACCCAGCGATGCTCCAACTTCTTTAACCCGTCTGAAAAATACGTTTTCTCGAGGTCTGCAAAGTAGGCCTCCGTGGCGGCGATGACCTCCTCATTCGACTCAAATTTCTGCCCGGCGAGTGACTTTTTCAAGTTTGGAAACAAAAAGAAGTCGCACGGGGCCAAATCTGGAGAATACGGTGGACGGGGCAGCAGTTCGTAGCCCAAGAATCGAATCACCGACCGATATTGCTCTTTTTCCATTTTTCTACAATCCGCGGACACGCCCGCTTCCACACGCGATCAAAATAAAACTACGAGTCCGATCCGGCTGAAATTTCGACAGTTGCCGTCTACGATTTGCCACATTTGCGTCGCTCCATATTTGTTTCATTTTTTTTTTATAAAGAAACATACGTTTTCATTTTTACCTCTGGGAACAAAATCTGGCAGCGACTCTATATCAACTGTACTTAATTTATAATAAAGTTCTTCAATGTTCAAAAAACGGTAATGGTTCCGGTTGTTCTTTGGAAGTGTTTCCCCTGCAGCTGCAGCAGCATCACTACCATCATCATCACCACCAGCATTATCACTACCATCATCACCACCATCATTATCACTACCATCATCATCATCATCATCATCATCATCATCATCATCATCATCATCATCATGACTACTGCCATCTCGATCTCCAACATTAACACCATCAGGCATCTGTTCTCGAGCAACACTATCATCATCTGCTACAGCATCAACATTTTTAATGTAATTTGCATCATTAACCGTGATGTGTGGGCATGATTTTGGAGTTGAATGCCAAAGCAAATTAGAACTACTTTTTGTCTCTGGAACAAATTCGTCATCTGCAACAGCAACATTGTCACTGTCATCTTCATCACCACTGCGGTTGGTTACGTGAACGAAGTGGTTCGGAGTCCATATATTGCCGAGCGATGTCGGTCCTGTCCACATCACTGCAATGGATGGGAGACATCCAGTGCCGACATCTGTATTTAAAATACGTACTGTCTTGTCATGGGGTCCGTTCACAGGTGGGTAAATGCTTGTGATCCTGCACCCTATCACTTCGGCCGCGACGAGGATGTGGAATTTTCACTGAGTCTGTTGCAACTTGTCACGTCAGCGGTCTATCGTCGAGTGAATTATTGTGGGCTGAATATCGGCGATGAAAATACTGATATATACACAGTTCACAAGCAATTAAAAAAAAATCAGTGAGGCAGAGCTGGGGATAAGTGTGTGGTGGGGCTGGGGTGTTGGGAGCCACAAGTCATTGCTAAGGTTAACCCTCTCCCACTCCATTATTACTCACGACAAATACAAACTAATAAAATCAGTGAGACAGAGCTCGGAAATCCAATTTTGTAGAGCTACTTCACATACATATGATTACGTTTTCGGTTAAACTAGTTAAACTATTTAACATTACTGTATATAGGCTTATGTATTACTATCACTTGTACTTATTTACTTTCTGATTTACTTCTATTGATACACGTGCAGTAATAAAGACTTTGTATAATTTACTTGTGCTGTTGTTACCCCTCTCTCTCTCTCTTTCTTTTTTTCTTTTTAAATTTTTTTATTTATATTTTTTAAATAGAGTAAACCTTTCTTACAGGCCCCTTTTGTTTGTCTGTATTCGGTGTGTCTGTTTTTATGTTAAATAATAATAATAATAATAATAATAATAATAATAATAATAATAATAATAATAATAATAATAATAATAATAATAATAATAATGAACATTCTTTTAAAAAAAGGATGTTGTATCTAGTCAATAGAAATTACATTTGGATTCTAGATTCACAAGTCTCTCTCTTTTTAGAGTAAACCCTTTTTTACAGGCCCCTTATGTTCGTCTGCATTTGGTGTGTCTGTTTGTTTTTATGTTTGTAGCCAGTGACGTAATCGCAAAAGAATGAGGTATCTGCTAAATGCACAAGACTCGATTTTATTTAATTTCGGAAAGTCGGTTCGGTAAATAGAGCTCGGTTGTTGTTTGTAGATTATAGTCACACGACACTTTCGCATATAGGTGACTACTGGACCGATTTATACTGACACCAGCGGGCCAGTTGTTGGTAAAGGGGAAAATAATATGATCACACGTTGACCAATCCGGGATTCGAACCAGCGACCTTTCGGTTACTAGCAAGACGCTCTTACCAACTGAGCTACCCGGCCCCTCTCAAGACGCTCGGTTGTTAGTAGATTATAGTCACACGACACTTTCGCATATAGGTGACTACTGGACCGATTTATACTGACACCAGCGGGCCAGTTGTTGGTAAAGGGGAAAATAATATGATCACACGTTGACCAATCCGGGATTCGAACCAGCGACCTTTCGGTTACTAGCAAGACGCTCTTACCAACTGAGCTACCCGGCCCCTCTTGACGCTCGGTTATGTTTATCAGTTTATAGTCCCCTCTCTTCCCGTAAGGATTTTCAGAGAGGAGACTCTTTCACACTGTTTCGGTATTTATACCCGGTTTCACCCGGTTTCGGTATTTCGCAAGACCGAATAAATTGCTCTTGCGATACTGGCGCCATCGGCCGGTGAGGCTAAGTACTTATCGGACCGCCCTCGTATGTTATTATACATAACTTTTATTATTAATTTCGCAGATGCCTACATATTTTACACTTGAAAGAATACAGTGTGTCGCAATGTTTACACTCCAGAGGGAGAGAGTTCCATACAGCAGATCTCCGTCTCTCTTTTATATCCGTACTTTCTGTTTCTCATTTGGCCGTAATTTTGCATGTGGTGTTTCAGTTATTACGCTTTAACACGAATTATATTTTTTTAGAGAGAGAGAAAGATAGAGAGAAAGTTTAACCGTTTTTGGAAACTGTTTTTTTTTTCAATAGGGACTATTGAAATAGTTTTATATTCTAGTCTGTCCCTTAACACATTAACATAATGCAGAAGTAACCTTTACCAATAAATTGGAAACCACACATCACAAACACACACACACACACGCGCACTGAACCCGCACACGAGCGTATTCGGATTATGCGAAGAGACAGAGAGAGAGAGAGAGAGAGAGAGAGAGAGAGAGAGAGAGAGAGAGAGAGAGAGAGAGAGAGAGAGAGAGAGAGAGAGAGAGAGAGAGAGAGAGAGAGAGAGAGAGAGAGAGAGAGAGAGAGAGAGAGAGAGAGAGAGAGAGAGAGAGAGAGAGAGAGAGAGAGAGAGAGAGAGAGAGAGAGAGAGAGAGAGAGAGAGAGAGAGAGAGAGAGAGAGAGAGAGAGAGAGAGAGAGAGAGAGAGAGAGAGAGAGAGAGAGAGAGAGAGAGAGAGAGAGAGAGAGAGAGAGAGAGAGAGAGAGAGAGAGAGAGAGAGAGAGAGAGAGAGAGAGAGAGAGAGAGAGAGAGAGAGAGAGAGAGAGAGAGAGAGAGAGAGAGAGAGAGAGAGAGAGAGAGAGAGAGAGAGAGAGAGAGAGAGAGAGAGAGAGAGAGAGAGAGAGAGAGAGAGAGAGAGAGAGAGAGAGAGAGAGAGAGAGAGAGAGAGAGAGAGAGAGAGAGAGAGAGAGAGAGAGAGAGAGAGAGAAGAGAGAGAGAGAGAGAGAGAGAGAGAGAGAGAGAGAGAGAGAGAGATCTATGGAATGAAAAAGAAAACTGTATAACCTGATTGATTGATTTATTGTTGCTTTAGGTCCAGCGGACTCTTCCGAGCCAAATCAGGACCGGACAACCCCCGATCCGCATAAAAGATCTGCCGAAACAACCCTACTGGGAAAATTGAATGCCCTCCACCGGCCAGTCACTTTACAATAAAGACATCCCACGCGGGGGACGGCTGAGGGTTGACCTCAACTACGCGAACACCCCGGTTACAAAAACAAAATAGAATACAACCATCATTATAAATCATCAACAAAATACATACATATAAAATGCCTATAGTGCTAAATAATACAATCATAGGAAGCCCTAGGGACCACCCGGCAGAAAGCGTCCAATACTCCCAAGCTGATCCAACAGACCTCATACACAAACAAGGAGTCTTGTCCAGGAAGAGTTTTCAAGAAAAAACGTAGGTCATTGATCTAGCGAAGAAGAAGAAAGTATAGCAGAGTGATAGGACAGATCAGGAATGGGAACTGTATAACAACAAGAATTAAAGAAGTACAATAATGTTAGCAAAGAACTAAAATGGAGAGAGAGACAGAAAGAGAGACAGAGACAGAGAGAGAACAGGATGTTATCGAATAAAAGAGAAAAGGGCTGCATAAAGAAAGAATAGAAGAATGTAATAAAGAAATGGAACGAGAGAGAGAGAGAGAGAGAGAGAGAGAGAGAGAGAGAGAGAGAGAGAGAGAGAGAGAGAGAGAGAGAGAGAGAGAGAGAGAGAGAGAGAGAGAGTGGAAAAGAGAGTAGCTTATTTATATTAATTAACAATAGATACAAAACAACATTATACACCTCGTTTACATCAACATCATTTTTATTCATTGATTTTTTTTCTGTAATTCTTGCAAAGTCAGTTCTCATTTTAAACAATATCAGTAATGAATCACGCACACACACACGCGCACACACACACCCACACACGTACACACACAACTTGGGTTCATTTCACACCATCTCCCCTTTAAAATACTTTGACATCACAGTTTCAATGATGATGATGATGATTCACATGCATATAAGCTTATATATCATCATCCTCATCATCATCATCATAATGAGCTATCTACCAATACTGTTAAAACATGATCATAATCATCATCATCAGCATCATGCATGCACGGCTAGCTATTGATATTGTTCAAACAACATCATCACAATCATCATCTACAACTAGCAGTTAATACTGTTCAAACATCATCATAATCATCACCATCGTCATCCACAGCTAGTTATTAGGCCTAATACTCTCTCTCTCTCTCTCTCTCTCTCTCTCTCTCTCTCTCTCTCTCTCTCTCTCTCTCCCCCCCCTCCCCTCTCCCTCTCAGGTAGTTCTTGCAAATCTGGCATCAGGGTGTATTCGATCATAATACTTGTATTACGTATAGAATGTTTAAGAATACCTTCTGTTTCGAGGATTATTTACTTGTCACTTCCAAGAAACTTCCGAACTACCAATCACTAAGATATTTGAATATCCAGGGAGAAGATAGACTGTATACTCTTTGTGATTTGGGTGAACTAGGTGATGAATTTCATTATCTGTTTAGATGTATGTCACGAGGTGAGTTGGTAAATATTTACATTTGTGTATACATCACGTGTTTATAGAGTTAGGACACGAGCGACGGCTGTTGACATAGGCACCTGGCGTATGTATTCGCTTTGCGTGGGTACTATATTTCCTAGTTCATTAGTATTTTGGTGATAAGACTCGGCTATATAAAGACTGGAGAACAGAAGGATGTACATCCCCTATATGCCTAGGTGTCCGGGGACTTTAATCTACCCAACAAACAAACAAACAAGGATGTACACGTGGGGCCGGGTAGCTCAGTTGGTAAGAGCGTCTTGCTAGTAACCGAAAGGTCGCTGGTTCGAATCCCGGATTGGTCAACGTGTGATCATATTATTTTCCCCTTCACCAACAACTGGCCCGCTGGTGTCAGTAGAAATCGGTCCAGTAGTCACCTATATGCGAAAGTGTCGTGTGACTATAATCTACATACAAACAGGATGTATACACGCACGCATTCGCTGAACAGCGACAGGCAAGGACGGGTCTGTCAGTCTTGAGGCGCTTGCGTTCGGCTGGCGGATTCGGAGTCTGTCATTTCCGAGCTCCAGCATTGACCACACGCTGAGGTGTTGGGCACTTTTCTTCACCATCTGCCAACCTGCATCTTCCACTGCGGCGGTTTTGCTGTTCAGCCAGCCTAGCCAACCTGCATTTACCACTGCGGCGGTTGCCGACCAGCATCTTTCACTGCGGCGGTCTACAGGCTTCGTTTAGCCCACACCTGCTCACAGAGGCGCTCAGACCCACAGCGGTCCAGCATGCCTAGATGATGAGGACGCATTGTCGGCATGGTAAAGGGGGCCTTGTCCGGCGGTGCTGTCTGGAAGTTGAAGCTGCTGTCACCGACTGTGGGTGATCCCGATGCGTCAATCTCCTTGAACCTTCAACACTCATTTTCACCTCAATAGGGCTACGTCGGGTTCGGCGACGGTCGTGCTGCGTGGTGGGCCCGCCTCGCTTGACTTCCGCCTGCCTTGCCTACGGCAGCCCTCCACCTTTTACTACGATTGGGCGACGCAAGGCTCCCTGTGGAGAGTGGCGACCTCCGAACAACAGGTTTTTACCGCCAGCGGCTCCCTGCGTTCGCCTACCATCCCTCCTTCGGCCTTGCTTGGGCATCTTCTTGTGGCCTCTTCGGCGCCTTCACACGAGCCACTTCGGCACCACAGGACCGGCCCCGTGTCCTGCTCGATGCTCTTATCTACACCCGACTGCGCACCCATGCGCTCCTCCTCACTCCAGACATCCTTACTTTAGCGACTTTCTTCAATTACCATGACTTCTTATTTGACTGATTAGCTGCCTTCGTGCGCTCCGCATCATGCGAGATTCTTACTTCATTGGACTTTTTCTTCATCGAACATTCTTACTACAAATCGACTTCTTATTTTCAACGAATCGTCTTATCTACGTCTCCTATATGCCATGTGTGTCCGGAGACTTTAATCTACTGAACAAACAAACAGGATGTACACGTGGGGCCGGGTAGCTCAGTTGGTAAGAGCGTCTTGCTAGTAACCGAAAGGTCGCTGGTTCGAATCCCGGATTGGTCAACGTGTGATCATATTATTTTCCCCTTTACCAACAACTGGCCCGCTGGTGTCAGTATAAATCGGTCCAGTAGTCACCTATATGCGAAAGTGTCGTGTGACTATAATCTACAAACAACAGGATGTACACTCTATCAGTCGTCCCCTATACGCTTATGTGTCCGGGGACGTTAATCTATTTTAACTAACTAACTAAAAAGGATGTACGGGAGGGGCCGGGTAGCTCAGTTGGTAAGAGCGTCTTGCTAGTAATCGAAAGGTCGCTGGTTCGAATCCCGGATTTGTCAACGTGTGATCATATTATTTTCCCCTTTACCAACAACTGGCCCGCTGGTGTCAGTATAAATCGGTCCAGTAGTCACCTATATGCGAAAGTGTCGTGTGACTATAATCTACAAACAACAACAGGATGTACGTAGTCCCCAATAGGCTCCTGTGTCCGGGGACGGTAATCTAACCACGCAACCACGCACGCAGGATGTACGTTCGAATCCCGGATTGGTCAACGTGTGATCATATTATTTTCCCCTTTACCAACAACTGGCCCGCTGGTGTCAGTATAAATCGGTCCAGTAGTCACCTATATGCGTAAGTGGCGTGTGACTATAATCTACATACAAACAAGGATGTACGAAAGTCCCCTATAGTATACGCTCTATGTGTCCGGGGACATAAATCTAATAAAGAAGAAGAAAAGGATGTACGAAGAGGGGCCGGGTAGCTCAGTTGGTAGAGCGTCTTACTAGTAACCGAAAGGTACCTGGTTCGAATCCCGGATTGGCCAATGTGAGACCATATTATTTTCCCCTTACCATCAACTGGTTCGCTGGTGTCAGAATAATGTGACCAGTAGCATACCTGTCAAGGGGTTTTCGGGTTGTGGTGTAGCAATTTAACAGAAAAACCATAGCAAATGGAGGTTTGGTGTAGCACTAATGTGAATCACGAGATTCGCAACAAAACTGGAAACTTCTGCATCCAATATAAGCACACACGTCCAATGTGTTTACAAATATATTGTAAAATCTTGTTAATGCACAACACTTTATAACAATAATTTAATTTAAAAAAAAGTAATTTATAGATTTGCAAATGAGTTTGTATATGGGATAAGGGTGGAGTGTCTGGAAATACATTTGAATGGAATTTAATCTTTTCTAATCCTTTTTCCTATTGAGCACAAATTCTAACCTTTTTTTTTCGTTCATAAATAGTTGCTATTTGCCTTCACCTCTTCTGTAGGTTGTTTGCAAGTTGTTTTTTTTTCTTCTTCTATTGCTCCAAAGATTTTTTCCACGGAATTTCATACCATGGACTGGATTCCGGTATTGGTTATTACTTTAATTGATTTACAAATGACCCCCTATAAAATTATGTCCTTCACCTTGGCCTCCGAGGTCACGACTTCCGGTCTCCCGGATGGGGCATTTTTCCTGTGTTTTGCCGAACCCTATACCAAAGTACGAAATTTGCAGCAGCGATAGTGAACAAAAATTGTTGTTATGGTATTTGCAAAAGCTATTCACGGCGAAAACATAAACCTCACTGTTACACTCCGTTTGATGTTGGTGTTTTCTATCAGTATCTGATTCAGCCCCGATGCTTGAATTCCTGATAGTTGTGTAACTCAGATTCGTTTATTCACACAGCCTGCTCAGGCAGCATACAAGTCACAAAGTCGACGTATGAAGTTTTCCACTTTTATTCAGCACACATCAACAACTGCATACAATTCTCAACTCAACTCAACAACTTTCACAGCAACTCTCCAGCTTCACTATCAACAACAACACTATCTCAACAGCAATTCGGCACACGATTAAATAACCTCTCTCTTTTCCGGAAGAATTTCGAACAATGTAGAAATGACGTACTGCCACCAATCGAACTAAAGATCGTCATCACTGACTTACGTCAATACACATTTTCTCTACTTCCGGGAACATTCACGACCTTCGATATCCATCGGGAAATTTCTATAGGAAGTAAACGCTCAGATCCAGAAACTTCTACAGTAATATCGACCAAAGCAAATTATCAACGTTATACAAAGCCTCTCCTAACAACAATGCAAACTCAAATCAAAGGTAAATAAACTCCATTATTGAATACTTTGCAAATCGAAACGATTAGATCTATCGTACACGCTTCAGCCATACTATCATTCGCGTTTCAACGTAACATAACCCCCCACTCAAGAAGAAATTTACCCAATTTCTTTCAACAACGTTGAAACGTAATGCACAAACAAAGTTCAGAATTAAAACTTATTTCAGACTGTCTGAACACTGTCAATGTTCTCAGCTCATTCACACAAAGTTTATCATCTGCAAGTCTTTCTGGATACTGTCAATGTTCACAGTTCATTCACACAGAGTCAATGTTTCTCATCCGCAAATCTTTCTGGATACTGTCAATGTTCACAGATCATTTACCCAGTCAACGTTTTTCATTTTCAAGTCTGTTTAGATATTACCGATGTTCTTAGTTCACCAACACAGTCAATGTTCTTTCATCCGCAAGGAAACGGCGCCCTCGTCAATTGCGGTCGTCATCGGCCCAGGGTCAAAGACAGTGATCTCGTGGGCTTTCCTGGAGTCAGTGCATCCTCCGTTGTCTTCCTCTCCCGTCGGATGTCTGACGCAGTCGACGTTGTCAGCTCCCAGAATGCATTTGCTGGGTCTCACGGTCAGGTTGGCTTCTGCGGGACGGTGGAACAGCTCCCTCAAGGTCTGCAGATGCTCCTTCCAGGTCTGGGTGTGGTCCTCATGTTCGACCAAAGTCGTAGAGCCTGGGACATCATTGAAGCTATGGGGAAACTCGCCCGTAAGGTCCTTGAGCTCCATCTTTTGACCTTCCGTCAAGCTCGGTCCTAGCTTAACATCATCGATGCCTTCTTTGCTGTGGAAGTCTCCCAGTTCTAACAGTTTCTCGCTGTCAAAGCTGTTGTCGATCTCAGCTGCTGTGGCTGCGTGCACAGTCTCTGATGGCCTTTCCACGTACAGCTTAAGGAGGTTGGCGTGGTATATCTTGGAATGCTGGCCGACCTTCACCTTGTAGTCGTTGATTCCCACCACGGTCTCCACTTCGTACGGGCCTTTCCACTGCATCAGCAACTTATTGTGATCAGTAGGTAGCAGCACCAGCACTTTGTTGCCAGGTTTGAACTTCCTGCTCACAGCCCTACGGTCATAGTAGTGCTTTCCACAGTCCTGGGATTTCTTCAGGTTTTCTCTGGCTATCTCGAGAGTCTGCTCCAGCTTCTCCCGTAGCTCAAACACGTACTGGTAGCTGTTCTTCACCTCTGGGGTGTCTACTTCTTTCGTCCACAGTTCTTTAGGATGTGCATCGGCCCTCGGATGGTTCTTCCGTACAGCAGCTCGAACGGAGAAAAGCCGGTGGACTCCTGCGGTACTTCTCTGTAGGCGAAAAGTAAGGCGTTAATGTAGCGATGCCATTGTCTGGGCTGCTCGCTGCACAGCTTCTTCAGGGTGACTTCAGCGTAGCATTGAACTTCTCGACAAGCCCGTTGCACATCGGATGGTAGGGTGTCGTAGACAAATGCCGGATGCTCAGCAGTCTGTTGACCTCCTTCATACAGTCAGAGACGAACTGTGTCCCGAGGTCTGTCAGAATTTCTTCAGGCACTCCAAGTCTACTGAACATGTCCACCAGTGCCTCTGCTACAGTTTCAGTGTCAATCTTCTTCAGTGGCACTGCTTCTGGGTACCGAGTCGCATAGTCCACTAAAGTCAGTACCCATCGATGACCTTCTTCACTCGGAGGTCTTATTTCGCCGATTAAGTCTAAGGCCACCCTCTTGAAAGGTCGGTCGATCAGAGGCATCCTCTGCATAGGCACTTTCGGGACCCTTCCTCGAGGTATGGTCTTCTGGCAAATGTCACATGATCGGCAGAAACGGCTGACGTCCGCATGAAGCCCTGGCCAGTAGAACACCGCCTGGATTCTGTCTGACGTCTTCCTGATGCCTAGGTGACCTCCCATAATTGAGTCATGCGCTACTTCCATCACCTGGCGCCTTAAGGGTAATGGTACCAGTACTTGACGTAGTGGTTTACCTCCGTTGACCCTCGGGTGCTGGAAGATTCTGTACAGGATCTTGGCCTTCACCTCAAAATAGACCGTGCCACTGCCCTTGGTCACGTGGTCTTGGCGGTTCCTGTACTTGTTTAAAGTGCTATCAGCTTCCTGGAGCTGGATCAGCTTATCTCTGTCCACGATGGCAGCTTTGGAGTTGTCGGCGACCTTCAGTGGCGTAGACGTCTTGTCTCTCTTGGCCTGGGCCCTGGTTGTAACAGCACCGACGATCTCTGGTCGGCAGGGCTGAGCCGGAGTAACCACATTGTCCCGTAGCAGCTCTGTAATGTCTCCATCGGGAAATGGCAATGGATCCTCCTCCGCAACTTCGACGTGTTGAGTTGAGGCAGGACTCCACTCTGAATCGGGGTCGTCGGGTCGCCTCGCGCCGTCGATATTCCCGATCATCAAATCATACAGCGGCTTCTTCAGGCAAACCGCTTCGACTTCGCCTATGTAGAAAGGGGTGTTGACATGAATCTTCGCAACTGGCGCTCTCACACATTTGCTGTCGGCCATAAGTGTCCATTTTGAATCGCCAGTGAACTGTTCTTTAGCGATTAGGTCTTCTCTGACGATGACCCCACTGCAGCCAGAGTCTCTTAAAACAGTCACTTCATGATTTCCGACGCGTCCCTTGGAAACAGGCATGTTCTGTACGGTCACCGCTGCGCTGGCGACGACGGGGATGGATTTTCCGTTGGCAAGGAGAAGTTGGCCATCGGTCATGCACTCTTGCACGTCCGCAGGAGTAGCTGTGCGCTTGGTCTCACTCGGAAGAATGACGCTCCCGCCGCACACTTGATGGTCAGATCTACTGGTTTGCCGTTGATTGGAGAACCGCCTCTGCCGGTTGCCCGCCGCTGAATTGTCCGTACTGCTCCGCTGTCCGCTACTTTTGTTTTGAGGACAGTTAGCCGCTCTGTGGTCTGTAGCGTTGCAGGTGAAACAGCCCCTTGAATGCCCTTCCCTGGGAGGTGGCGTGGAGTCCGTCTGCCTCTGGCTCGTCTGGCTCCCTTGGATCTGGTTCCCATGGTTTGCAGTCTTCTGAAAATGTTTCGTCGCGCTGGGTGGCCCCAGGGTTTTCCCATGAGCGATGAGATATCTTTCAGCAGCCTCAGTCACATCTTTAAGCGTCTGCAGCTTTTGTTCTTCTAAGTGGGTCGCTAGGTCCTTGTGACAGGCATTGAGAAATTGTTCCTTCACGATCAGGTCATGGAGACTGTCGTAAGACTTCGTTTCGCCTGATAACTCCACCCACTTGTGTAGATATGACGACAGGCGCTCCACAAACTGCTTTGGCGTCTCGTCTGACTTAGGCCGGCATTCACGGAAGCGTTTACGGTAGCCCTTCTCTGTAAAGTTGTAGCACTGCAACAGGGCCTCTTTCAAGACGTCGTAGTTTTTGGCGTCATCGTTCGACAGTCTGGTGTAAACTTCGAGAGCTTGCCCCGTCAGAAGTGCACTCAGTCGAATCGCCCAGTCTCGAGGTTGCCAATTGGAGCTTTCGGCGAACCTTTCGAATCTCGCCAGATAGCTGTCGATCTGGTCCTTCCCGTCGACGAAAGCTGGCAATTTTGGAGCCGTATGGTCGTTGGTGACTTGTGGCGCATGCTGATTGTTCTGGATACGCGCCAACTCTAGCTGGTATTGATGCTCAGCTTCTAATCGTCTGTCTTCCATCTCTCTTTCTTGACGCCGCTCTTCTCTTTCTTCACGGCGACGCTGCTCTTCTAATTCTCGTTCTTCACGGCGACGCTGCTCTTCTAATTCTCGTTCTTCACGGCGACGCTGCTCTTCTACTTCTAGACGCTTCTGTTCTAGTTCTATTTCTTTTTCTAGACGCTTCTCTTCCAATTCTCTTTCTCGTATTCTCTCCTGAGACTTGACGTACTCCGTCAACTGTTTGCCTTTTAGATTCAGTTCAACCCCTTTCTGCCAGAAGTCAGCCATCTTGATGCTTCTGGAAAGCTCTTTTCTGGAAAGTTCTTTTCTAGAAAGTTCTTGACTGTAGAGTTCTTTTTCTGGAAAGTTCTTGACTGTGCTGTACCTTTCTAGACTGTTCTAGAACAGCACGCTTTCTGCAGTAGCGCTGATGCTTGTCACTAGTCGCCTTCGTTGACGCAGGCCCCGCTGTCCTCGTCGTATGCGACGCTGCACCACGCTGGTGTTGATGTACACGCTCCTGTGCTGAAGTAGACGCGACGTCCGCTCGACGCTCGCTGTAACACTGGCGATGTAGCTCCGAGACTGTCCCTCGACGTAGTCTTACGGTAGCCACGTAGTCCCGATCTGTTGTTCGCTCACGAAGCAACTCTTCAGCAACTACACGCCCTTGCAGTCAACCCGAACCTATCGGTGATGTAGTCCCAGTATGTTGGCCCCTCTCGACGCAACTCGTTGGCGGCTACCCTCGATGATGCCTCTCGTAACGTTGACTCGCTTGTTGTAGCAGTTGAACCCTTGGCTATGGCGTGAATCGCGGCTTGACCCCCAAAATGTTACACTCCGTTTGATGTTGGTGTTTTCTATCAGTATCTGATTCAGCCCCGATGCTTGAATTCCTGATAGTTGTGTAACTCAGATTCGTTTATTCACACAGCCTGCTCAGGCAGCATACAAGTCACAAAGTCGACGTATGAAGTTTTCCACTTTTATTCAGCACACATCAACAACTGCATACAATTCTCAACTCAACTCAACAACTTTCACAGCAACTCTCCAGCTTCACTATCAACAACAACACTATCTCAACAGCAATTCGGCACACGATTAAATAACCTCTCTCTTTTCCGGAAGAATTTCGAACAATGTAGAAATGACGTACTGCCACCAATCGAACTAAAGATCGTCATCACTGACTTACGTCAATACACATTTTCTCTACTTCCGGGAACATTCACGACCTTCGATATCCATCGGGAAATTTCTATAGGAAGTAAACGCTCAGATCCAGAAACTTCTACAGTAATATCGACCAAAGCAAATTATCAACGTTATACAAAGCCTCTCCTAACAACAATGCAAACTCAAATCAAAGGTAAATAAACTCCATTATTGAATACTTTGCAAATCGAAACGATTAGATCTATCGTACACGCTTCAGCCATACTATCATTCGCGTTTCAACGTAACACTCACACTTTACTTTCCACAACCGAATGTCAACTTGGAAAAGTGAAAAGAATGGGTGAAAGCGTGCGGTCAGCCGACTACAGGAGCAAATGCCTCCACGGTGCAAAACGTTAAAAAGCACACCTACATCTGTACAAAACATTTTATCGGCGGTAAAGGACCTACTTTTGAATATCCCGATCCTATACCTGAACGAACACGTGTTGCGGAAGTGCGGTGCTTTTACTAAGTCAAGTGTCTTTAAACAGGACTCGACCGGAACAGACTACTTTCGCGCGAAAACCCCCTTGGTTAAAAAATATTATGGTCACTTTTGAAAAATTGCGTAGCAGCTTTGTGATACGCCGTAGCAATGGGAAAATGTTTAAAATGCGTAGCGCTACGCAAAAATCCGTAGCACTTGACAGGTATGCAGTAGTCGCCTATACGCTTCGGTGTCGTGTGACTATAATCTACAGTTACTAGGATGTACGAAAGTCCCCTATACGCTCAATGTGTCCGGGGACACAAATCTACCACCAACCAACCAAGCAGGATGTACGTCCTTGTCCCCTATACGCCATGTGTCCGGAGATGTTAATCTACCCAAGCAAGCAAGCAAGCAGGATGTACGGTTGTCCCCTGTACGCTATGTGTCCGGGGAGCAAACTTGTTTTTTCCAACTTAGTTCCAGTCATTCGCCTAAAAAGGCAATCACAGAAGTCGAACGAAGCTCTCCGATGTGTTACGAAATGATGCTTGCATGGCTACGACTAGCTGACATTACAAATGATCGCTGTTGCTTCTAATTCTGTTCGATTTACACAGATTTAGCATTTCGCAACGGTATACTTTGTTATTATGAGCATAATATGAGCACAATTATTATCGACCATATTTAATAGTTGCGTTCCTTGATTTGCATTTTGTTAGGTCTCAGCAGTAAAGGCTAATAATAGCATTGCCCATTTCCTGCCTAGAACCAAGTAGACACTGTTATACAGTATACATAGGCTTAATCTACATTATCATATTATAAGTCAGTCTCCGCGCAGCGAAGAAGCTCACTAGCTGAATATAATTATTAGACTTGTATTGTTTGTTTTATACGTAAATAAATGTATAAAGTATATCTATTCTAATTAATAATATTTAGGCCTATACTTTATAATATTCGAATCTTGAAATTTCCGGAGAAGGACGAGTAGGCTAAGCGAAATTTTTTTTTAATAACTCGAGATCAGAGTTAAATTAATAATTAGTTATTCATTGCTTACAGGGTCCAGCGGACTCCAAAGAGCCGAATCAGAACCATAAAATCAAGACAACTCGAGATCAGAGTTAAATTAAAAGCTTAATAGTTATTCATTGCTTACAGAGTCCAGCGGACTGCAAAGAGCCGAATCAGGACCACAAAATCGAGACCACAACTTCGCAAGTAGTAGTAGTAGTAGTAGTAGCATAGTTATTTAGTTAAATCTTTAATTTATTTATTTGTTTTGTTTGTGTGTTATTATTATTATTATTATTATTATTATTATTATTATTATTATTATTATTATTATTTGTTTCTTTTTATTATTATTATTATTATTATTATTATTATTATTATTATTATTATTATTATTATTATTATTATTCCTACTTTAAAAAAAAAAAGAATAGTGTGCTGCTGTGCGTGCTCAATGGTGTAAATATGGTCAGTGACGTTTTGTTTGTTTTTGCTGAAGTTGGGTGTAACCCGAAATATTCAGATAGTGTTACTGGTTATTTTTTCTTATAGATTTACCAAAGTTTTCAGATGATTTATAGAAATTTCCGCCCGCCACGCAACATGTTTTTAATACGTGTTTCTCATTAAAATACATATCATTGAGATACATATAACAAATGTACTGTATCAGTTAAAAATAATAATATTAGTTAAATAAATAATTGCTTTGGTGCTTGCAATAAAAATGTCACTGTTTTTTGAGACCATTATAAACTTGCTTTGCCTTGTTGTGCTGAAGTGACATCAACGTATCCATAGCGCTTTGAAGTTTTGTCATGGTTTTATTGTTGATATAGATGTGAAATCGTTGTATGTGTGCTGTATGTGTTAGGTATTACTTTTACTCCTTATTACTAATTATGTCAGTATATTAATCATCATAAAATAATAATAATAATACTAACTGCTTCAAAATGCAAATCTCGACTTGAGCTTCAAGCTGTGCAGATCGAAATAGAATTAGATCTAAGCAGCGGCTATTTTTATGCACGGATGTTTCACCACAGGCTCTGAAGTCTTTTCTTTTGTCTTTGTAAACTCCTAAATACGTACGTAGTATAGTATGTAATTGAGGCCTACGAAAGACGAGAATTCCCAGCCTGTGGTTTCACGTAGTCCTGCCAGCATTCGTTCGTAAAACATCGGATTGCTCCGCTCGACTCGGAGAGCTTCGTTCGACTTCGGTAATTGCCTTTTTCGGGAAAGTGACTGGAACTAGGTTGGAAAAAACAAGTTCGCGTCCGGGGACTTTAATCTACTTACAGACAGACAGGCTGTGCGCGATATAAAATGTGGCCATTTTCACTGTCCATTTTAGCAGTATGATTGCTTTGGTGGTTCAGTGTTGATTCAGGTCCCTACCCCTTGTTCCCTGGGATGGTTATCCCCGTCTGCCATATCGCCAATGGTGGGTGTAGACGTTAAACCTCAATGTTCTTTCATTCAGAAGGCTGTTCTCGTATGCTCTGTCTGTGATTGATTGGATGAAATAGGACTAGGATAGACTGTATTAGTGGAATGAAAGATAGATTGTGAAAAAACAGTGAATGCAATTTTGTGTCACCTGGAAATATACGTTACCGTGTAGGCTACTTCTGTTTTTCACTGTGGTGATTCTGAATTCTGTTCATGACAGACACGGTAATTTGAATATTTATATGTTATGAGTTACTTGTTGGAAACATATTGAAACTAACTTTGGAAATGCATAAAATATTTTCATAACTTGGTAAATGTAATTTTCTGTCAGACCAGAAACGGGATTGCTTCAGAGAAAATAAGATTATATTATAGTTCAGCTATTTATTTTATTACTCTAGGACTTATAGTTTTCTTGAATATAGTTTTCTTGAATTCCGTTTTAATTATTATCCTACTACTTTGATGAGAAAGAAGAGAACCAGAAAATGTACAAAACGTAAATTGGTGTTGTGTTCTAACTTGGGTATTTTACGTCTTCAGTGTTACAAGTTTATCTCTTTGTCTCAACTTGTGTAATTGTATAACAAATGCCTTTTGATGAATGCGTGTATACATGAAATTGGAACATTAAAAACTGTTTACAAACTAATATCAAGTGTGTAGGAATCTTCTAAAAATAAAGCTAATTATTTTATAACACGCAAAAAGAAGTTCATGACAAATTCATGACTGATTGTTAACAGACTTTTTTTTTAGCACCTCAGTACTTAAACTCTAAATCCAAGCGCACGTTGTCTGATTTAAGCTGTTTTATAGGTATAATGTTTTATAGGTATAATGTTTTATAGGTATAATGTTTTATAGGTATAATGTTTTATAGGTATAATGTTTTTTAGGTATAATGTTTTTTAGGTATAATGTTGTTTAGGTATAATGTTGTTTAGGTATAATGTTTTTACTTTTTTAATAGTGACCGACAGCCCTCTTTTGCTTTTATTTGCAACTCGTATGTTCTTGGTTGAGACCTACGTGTATTATTGTTGGGATTATTTTTCCGGGTGTCTGTTGCTTTAAAAAAAATATTATAGATTTGTTTATTTACGCATGTTTTCTCCATTTGGTGCTCCTATGTTAACAACTTAATGGCGGTATGCACAAAATGCACACTCAAAATGCTCATCAGTAGCAAACAAACCAAATTTCAGTAGTTTTTAAAAATTTGCAGTAGCAAGCTGTAACGACAGTTCAAGACATAATTCTGCTCACAAAGCACACAAACTGAAACACTACTATTTCCAGGTTGCCTTTTGTATAACTTGATTTCCAGCACTGTTGTGCCGTTCTCTTCTTTTTTGGTGACAGAGCTGGGTCAGATGAATCCTCTTCACTATCTTTTCTCACTCTTTTTTTTTTATCTTTCAAAGCTGGCTCCATAATTTTTTTTAATCACAAGTATGAAGTTGAAACCACACAAATGCTGAACGAACTAGAAACAAACGCGCGCTTCCAGTTCGAAAAACGTCTTTTAAGCACAACTAGTCAAAAATATCTTAAAACATAAAAACATTTTTAAACAAACTTTTTTCCAGTAAAAAAAATCGGAATTTCGGAATTTTAATAAGTAATCCGTACCGTAGCTCCGTATTCTGCTCATGAAAATCGGAGAAAATACGGAAAATCCGTAGATGTGCACAGGTCTGGGTATGTCATTTTTTGTTTAAATGCAATATCCCTGTAGACTGTTATGCCGTTCTTGTTTACTACTGTATGTTTTTTGTATCTCCATCACCACCGATTCGACTCTTTGCAGTCCGCTGGCCCCAATAAACAATGGCTAACTAATGCCCTACTCTCCAATCTTTGGCTATACGTCCCCTCCACTCTCTCCTCCTCCTCCCCCTCCCCCCCCCGCCCCCGGGCTTGCAGCCTTATTTATTAAATGAAGGACAAAGTTCCAGTTTAATCTACAGACCGAAAGTATTAAATAAAAAATCATGTACCCAAATTCGAATACTACTAAATATATATTATATGGCTATTATGGATATGCTTACGTGGTTATAACACATGAATATTTACATAATTTTCATAATTCACATGAATATTTACATAATTATTATAATAAATCATATATGCATATACATACTATAATAATTCACAATAATTATACTAATTAATCATAATTATAAGACAAATTTGTAAGAATTTAGATTGATTACACAATAAATAAAAAATGTTAGTATTGGATTTTTAAAAATCTAAAATAACAATTAGATTTCCATTCCGTTTTCTAATATTTAACGACTTTGCCTTTACTCCACATATTTGTGTGATCAATGTGTGTGCGTGTGTGTGTGTGCATGTAAAAGCGTGTGTAGCATGTGAGTGGGTATGTTGGTTACAGATTACCAACCTTATTATTACTATTACCCTAAAAGTAACAATTGACAAAGGTTAATAGCAACACTTTATAATTACCTAATGTCATGGCAAAGAGTGCCAATAACAAACAATAATTTTGTCATGCAAACAGATTTTAATCAATACAATACAATACAAGATTATTGCTTTAGGTCCAGCAGATTCTTCCAAGCCAAATCAGGACCAAACAGATTTTAATCAAGAAAACAAGAACTGTTGTGACTTTCAGTTACAATGATAATAAGCAATAATATTCATTTCAGCATAATTTTTCCACAATAAACAGTAAAGTTAACCTTTAGCCGCATGATTTCATGAAAACGTTTGTTTCAACATGGTTTTAACGCTAACAAGTTCATTTCAGCATGACAATAATCAAAACCGTCAACATGATTGGAAACAAAAAGCAGTAATGTTGACTTTAACGTGGTTTCATGTACATATTGACAGCAATTGCTTTGGAGATTGCGCCTTGCATAGCAGCAATTTATAATGCATAGATCATTTATCATTACATTATTATCATTGGTTCATAATAGAAAAGGTGAAAGATGAGCATCTCCTGAAAAATAACTTCGTTAATGGTGAGAAAGTTCTGGTTAAGGGTTTGGCTTAGGGTTAGTGATAACCTTTCCCCATTCAGGACACTTCAACTCAAGTCATCAGTGGAGTGGATACGTGAAAGAGTAGGATTTGTGATAGCCAGGCAATTTCCAGCATAGGGAAACCTACTTTTTTGTTCATTGGAGTTGTAATAGCAAACCCAAAATACCCTAACCCAAACCAAAAACAAATCATATAGTCGTTGGAGAATGTTAAGAGTTAAAGGTACTTTTGTTAGGGAAATCCAGTGTTTGGCTTGGAGTTAGAATGAGACTTAGTTAAATATCTGAACTCCAGGTTAGGGTGAAGTACAGGAGCTAGGGGTAGGGTTACTGACAGCATACCAATAGCCTAAATCCAACCTATGCAATATTATTTTTTAACAAACACTCGACGATGGCCCAATTTAGTGATTGATTGATTGATTGTTTATTGACTGATTTGATTTGATGATTGATTGATATTCTTACCTTATTTTCTTACCTTCATGTTTTTATTTGATTTAACTGTCGATGGTGAGTGTTCGTGATGTGTGTGTGTGTGTTGTGTGTTTGGTTTATGTTTGTATGGTAGGACATGTGCTTATGAAATCATGTGACAATGTTGTGATACCTTGTTTTACATGTATTTCACTGTTTTTAAAACTTCTTTTTTCTTTCTTTATTAAAAAAAATAATATGAGCTTCTTTTAAATCTTGTAATTGCCCTATGTGGATAAATAAAGTTGTATTGAATTGAATTGAATTGAGTTTCTATTGGAATTTTGAGGCGATTGAGCATGAGGTGTCAATCTTGAATAATTGCCAAATTCAAGAAAAGGAACTGAAAACAATAAATATATAATGAAAACTTGCTCTGGCTATCATGATAATAAAGATTACATGAACAAAAGATTACATGATGATAAAAATAACCCATGCATAATAAAATATGACATGATCTCATATTGAAAACTGAATGGCATCCATTCCAATTTTAGTCTATTCCCAGCAAATAGAAATGTTTATTTTGGCGAGGTCACATGCCAGAAAGTAAGCTTCACATGTCCAAAATAAAAACACGAGAATTGGGTAGTTGTAAGAATCATGGTCATGTCAATTTGATTTGAAATCGACCCAGTCATTTTTGAGCAGTGGCGTTCATCATGACTTTATGGTCAGCGACCTTAGTCGTTGACTAGGTGCAAAACTGGTGGTGTGTGAAGCTGCACAATAGCGATGTTAGTAGCCATACCATAAAGTTTCTTTACCTGACTGTTCCTAATACTAGGTATTGAGTTCAGCAGACTGACCAATGGGTGAAAACCTGGTCTCATTTTGCAGTTTGCTCCCCCTTTCCCTCACACCATAGTGTGAATGAACCCTATTAGGCTTCAGCACAATAATATGTTTCTGAATTTCTGTTCCGGTCTACTTCAACGAGAACAGCCAATTCTCAGATTACTTGGTGGCCAGGAATACAGAAGTGCCTCACCGTCATAATTGTAACTGATAGAAGGAATCACCAAATCATTTATCATTCAGTTGTTGTTTGTATGTGATGACTTTAGGCCAATAATGACAAAGAAATGGATAAAACTGCATCAATGCCAAATTGGGACAAGGCAAAACAAAACGAAGCACAAATTCCTTCTCAGCCTAGGCAGACAACCACCAAATAAACAAAACAATTTATTGTATTGTTTTGTCCTGCGCTAATTCACAATTAGTTTAGTTTATCCATTTGTTTTTCATCACTGTAGAAATGTACATGCTATCAGTTTTATACCACGTTACACCAAGGAAGGTAAGGGCAGAGTCTGAAAGAGCTGTTTTGCAGAGGGCAGATCACCAGAACACAGGCTGTGTGCCTCAGCCCAGTACACAGGGAGTAGGCTGGAGGGGACCTGATGAGAGGTCATAACCTGGTTGCGATAGCTGCATGCATTGAAAGCTTCATAGGTGTTGCTGAAGCCAGCGATCTTCACAGGTTGGATGCCCATTTTTCTCAAGCACAGTGCCACGTACACGTCTTCCAAATGAAAGAAAGGGACGTTCTTCGAGGCGGAGAGAATTTTTCCCGCTACATCCTTGCTCATGATGTAACCTGTTCCTGAACACATGGGAGGGAACTGATTCTGAGCGTAAGAAGACACAGGCACGTACCACTTGGAAAAAACGTCCCTGTGAGGCTGCGATGGGCCCCAACAATGGCCGCCAATAAAATCTTCCACCGGCGCTGCCGTGAGCAGGATGGGGATCAGGTCCGTGTTGACGTACATGTCGTCATCCGTCTTCATGATATAGCCGACTTTGTCACAATTTTCCACTACCCACTGTAGAGAGGTTAACGTTTTATAGGTCAGATTGGCATAGGCATCTTTGAAGCCAAACTGCAGAATGTCGTGGTAAATGTCGTTCTCTTTCGCGAGTTTTTCATTTTGTTCAGGCGTATCAGCCTCTCCGACCACAAAAAGACAACGATGTGCGGCGCGTTTTACCTGGCATTGTGCACCCCACGTTTCTCTTATTGCTTTACGCTTGTCCTGGTTTAAAGGCGCTGACGTGATGAGCAAAAAGACTACAGTGTTGAGCGAGAAATCTGAGCAGTACTTTTCATGGTGGATAAGTGTTGGGAAATTTAGGTGAAAGCACTGCTGGCAAGACTCTGGCCTTGTCTTGTATTGTGCCACTTCAATTTTCGCACCACTCTGCTCACCACCAGATGCCGAGTCTGATTTCTCATTACCATTCTTCTCTGTAGCATATATGACAGTACTGTCCATCTGGAGGCTATCTTGACTCGCAGGACCTGGCACTTTGTTTATACGAGTGTCCACACTGGAATCGGAATCTAACATGTCTTTATTATGGTCTTGCGCGGTTTTCACTGCTTTGTCTCCACCTAGCTTTTTATTACTGAGCGATTGACCTTTGTTGCTTGCTTGGTTTGCAGTTTGACTGTTGGTCGCATCTTTGCCGCTGATTTCTGTACTACTCTGCTCATTAAGGCTGATATCCAGAAGTGGTAGAGAAATGTCTGGGGATTTCTGTGGAGAACTTTTTAATTTAACAGCATCGTTTCTGTGTTCAAGATCGTCATCAGCATTATTTTTATGTTCAGAGCCGGTAGCGTCATTTTTATGTTCAGAATCCACCGAATTCCTTTTGTTTTCAGAATCAAATTCACTTTTTTCGGGTGGTACTGTCTTCACGACTTGGCGCTCAATCTGCTCAATCAGTTTGCGGAATGCTGTGTTGTGTACTGAGGCGTTTGCTGACAAGTCACCATGTCGGAGAGACTCGCTGATGTTGGTTGCTCCTGGGGCGGGCCCTCCATGCTTGAGAGCAATCTGAGTCACATGTGAAGTGGACATCAAGTTCCAAAAGAGACAGGCGAGGAAGACTAGCGACAAGATGCAGACGGTGAAGAAGTACCGCCGGGCTTTGTGCACCACCCATGGCCACATCTCTGCTGCAGCTCTTTGGCTCTATGCACGCATCGTTGTCCTTATGACTATGGCAGTCCTGCTGAAACAAAAAACAAAATCATCTGTTATGAATGTAAATGTAAAAGAGGAATAATAATAATAATAATAATAATAATAATAATCAATAATAATAATAATAATAATAATAATAATAATAATAATAATAATAATAATAATTATTATTATTATTATTATTATTATTATTATAGATTTAATACTGGGTGCTGTGTAAACAAGCTTTTATCCTCGATCGGACTTTTGGGCTTGTTTCTTGTTGTGGATTTTGTTTTTTCTCTCTTTTGTGTGTAACTTTTGCAAGTTATAAACCCACTGCAGCTTGTGCGTGACTAAATTCCTGATTTCGTTTTTTTTAATTACAGGGGATGCGGCTTATGTACCGATGCGCTCAAAAGGCGGAATTTTATGGTACCCTAACACACCCCACACACCACCTCTCTCTTTATTTCTCTTTCTTTCCTTCTCTCTCTTTCTGTCTCCCTCTTTATATTTCTCTCTCTTTCTTTTTTTCTCTCATGTTCTCTCTCTTTTTTTTTCTCTCTCTCACTCTGTTACTGTTTCTCTCTCTCTTTCGCTCTCTCCCTCTCTCTCTCTCCCCCTCTGTCCACTGATGACATGGCTTTTTCCTGCTATCAGAAATCCCAACTAAATAGAATAGACCCAACGTTCCCCGGCGTGTCGTAAGTTGACTAACAGGGGTGATTTTAGCACGTCATCACTGGGTGAAAGTCTTCTAAATAGAAGTCACCGGCTAGTACGGAGGAACCCCTCGTTACTATAGGTTCAACGACCACGTGCTCTTGGTCAAGGCGAGCCACACTGTACTCGTGGATTTCGGCTGTGAGCAACAGCCTGGAGAGGATTGGGCCCCGCCAGGTCTTTCTTGCCTAAGACAACACGGTATGATGAAAAGAACCACTCACTCCATACCGGATCGGTCGTCGCCCGGTCACCAAGAACCGCGCCTTCCGTTGGCCGCCAGGACAGAGGTCATAAGTGTGTTACTGATGGACAACTTAGCAAGATCCGCACGAGAGACAACATTCTCATAGGAACCTGGAATGTCAGGACCCTAACTGCGGATGAAAAATTAGAACTGTCCCATGAGCTGGACCACTATCGATGGAAGATTTTAGGTATCAGCGAACTGCGGTGGAAAGGCCTAAACAACGACCGACAAAGTCCACAAGCATTTCTTCAGCAGGAAAGAAGACAGGCAAGAACACAGCGTTGGATCTTTGGTCCACAAAGACATTCTAGCAACTGTCATGGATTTCCACCCAGTCTCCAGTGGACTCATTACCATCCGTCTGAGATCAGCCACTTTCAACATCATCATCCAGGCCTGTGCCCCAACATCAGACTATGACGACAGTAAAGTCGAGGATTTCTGTGAACATCTGCAGGCTTTCCTTAGCCAAGTGCCGATGGAGGACATAGTCATAGTGCAAGACGACTGGTATGTCAAGGTTGGCCAAGATGCGTACCACAACTGAAAAGACACATGTGGACCCCACTGCAACAACGAGACAAATGACAGAGGTCTGAGACTCTTCGAGTTTCCAAGATACAACAATAGCTTGGTCCCCACAAAAAAATCAGACGATGGACCTGACACAGTCCCAGCGGGGAGCATCACAACTGAATTGACTACATCATGGTCAAGAAACGCTTCAGGTCAAGCGTCAACATTGGCAGGACACGCACTTTACCAGGAGCAGATATCGGAAGTGACCACGATCTCGTTGTGATGTCTTTCCGGCTCCACTTAAAGATACAATACAATACAATACAAGGTTATTGCTTTAGGTCCAGCGGACTCTTCCGAGCCAAATCAGGACCAGAGAGACGTTATCTTAAAATATTATACAATGATTCAAGTCTTAAAAAACGAGCCTGTTACTCTTAAATACACAAACAAACTTTCACATGACACCTCTTTAAGAGACTTCTTTAAAACTGATGGATTAAAAATATATTCTCTTTCTTCAATCAAATCACTAAATTCAGTCCTAATAAAATCCAAACTAAACAAAACATGTCGATACGATTTATATGCGATAAAACAAACCAACATCATGTAAAAATTGAAACAGATGTTGACCATTACATACTTTAAAAATCTCTTTGAAAGGTATGGAACCAAAATATGTTTCCCTTTCCTCAATCAAATCAGCACACTCAGACATGAAATGTCGAACGGAAAAGGATTGATCACATGCAAAGCACCATGGTGGTTCTTCTCCTTTTAAAAGGAAACTGTGGGTGACATAAGTATGCCCAATATGAAGGCGAGATAACACTGTTTCCTCTTTGCGAGTGGATGCAAAGTTAGGCAAAGAAGTGGACAAATCGGGAAGAATTTGAAATAATTTGTTGTTGACATGGTTAGACCAGTCAGTCTGCCACAGTCGTTTACAATAAGATCCAGTCATGCAACGTAGGTCAGAGTAGGGCACAAACTGGAAAATCTCTGGAGGGAAATCGAGATGCAGAGCATCTTTAGCCGCCCTGTCTACTGCAATATTGCCGCGGATGCCCATGTGACCAGGGACCCACATAAAAACTATCTTTTTACCCTCAGAAACAAGTTGTGTATGGAGGTCATGGATCTCTGCCAGAAAAGGGTGTGATATCTTTCTCGTGGAAAGAGCCTGAAGTGCTGACAATGAATCAGACATGATTAAAAATGAGGTTCTTTTGGATTGATAAACTTGTTTCAGAGCTAAATGAATTGCCTTGAGCTCAGCTGTATAAACAGAACAAAAATCAGGTAAACGCTGTTGCAAAGGCTGGTCTAAGTGTCTCCCGGAGACCGATGCAGCAGCAACTGAATCTCCTTTCTTTGACCCGTCTGTAAAAAGTTGTTCATATCCTGGCTATAAAGCACACTGTTCTAAATAAAGTTGGTTATATACGGTTTCGGATGTATTGTTTTTAAGGAAAGCGGACAACTGCCAATTAATGTTTGGGATACATAATTTCCATGGGGGAGCTTCAGTCCGAAGCTCATCGTCGTTGATGGAAGCAACATCAATGCCTGCTTTTTCCAGATGAGCTTGCATTCTGATGCCAAATGGAGGAATTGTGTTAGGTTTGGCTTCAAATTTCTGAACAAAATCTGGGTTGAAAACACAGTCATAAGCAGGGTTCATAGGATCAGTTTTTAATTTTAAATAGTAATTCATTGACAATTTTGTACGTCTCAGCTCCAGCGGGGGTTCGTTAGCTTCCACGTAAAGGCTTTCACAAGGGGAAGTGCGAAACGCACCCAAAGCAATGCGTAGTGCCTGATGGGCAACTGGATCTAGCATCTTAAGATAAGATTTTCTAGCAGAACCATAGACAATGCAACCATAGTCTAACTTGGATCTAATTAAAGAACGATATAACAGCAATAAAGTTTTCTTGTCAGCACCCCAGTCTGTACCACTGATAACCTTGAGCAAATTGCAGGCCTGTTGACATTTAGTTTTCAAAATTTTCAGATGAGGAATGAAAGATAGCTTTTGATCAAAAATAACACCCAAAAATTTGACTTGTTGGACCGCCTTTATTGGAGTTTTATTGAGGAGAATAGTAGGGTCTTGAATAATTCCCTGGCGCTGGGAAAAGTGAATACATTCAGTTTTTGCTTCAGAAAATTTAAAACCATTTTGTAAAACCCAGGCTTCAATGGCCTTGACACATAACTGTAGCTGACGTTCTGCAGATGCCAAAGTTTTACCTTTGGCTACCAATGCAAAATCGTCGACAAATAAAGAATTGTCAATTCCCCGTTTAACGGAACGAACAATGTTATTTATTTTAATATTAAACAGCAAGGGAGACAAGATGCTACCCTGAGGCACTCCCATCTCCTGTTCCCTCATATCTGACAAAGATCCCCCAACCTTAACCTGAAAGAGTCTGTCCGTTAGAAAATTGGATATAAACAGAGGTAAATGTCCCTTCAAACCCATTTCTTGTAAATCTGAAAGAATGCCATATTTCCATGTGGTATCATAAGCTTTTTCCAAATCAAACATGATGGCAACGACATGTTCACCCTGGACGAACGCGTTACGGATAAAAGTTTCCAGTCGCACCAGGTGGTCAACAGTACTTCGACCACTTCGAAAGCCACACTGAGTGTTAGATAAAATATTATTTGTTTCTAGATACCACAGTAAGCGAGAATAAACCATTCTTTCTAGCGTCTTGCATAAGCAAGATGTTAAGGCTATTGGTCTATAGTTTGTCGGGTTAGTATGGTCTTTGCCAGGTTTAGGGATGGGTACAATAATGGCCTTTCTCCAGGAGGGAGGAAAGGTGCCAGTGATCCAGAGCTGATTGAAGATGTCCAGCAGTTGAGACCGTGAGTACCTTGTTAAATGTCTGAGAAATTGATAATGTACATCATCCGGTCCAACTGCTGAATCTGCACTTTTGTTAATTGCATCGTCAAGCTCGACTAATGAAAACGGAATGTTGTAATCTTCAGAATTATCGGAGGTAAAATTTAACTGTTGTTTTTCTTTACGGGTTTTAACTGTTTGAAAAGGGACAGAATAATTTTCAGAGGAAGAATTTGCAGCAAAAGAAGAAGTCCGATTATGTCACCCTGCACAGTAAGGCATGGGCTCACCTGTTTGTTACTTTTATTTTTAAGTTTGCGGACTACTTTCCACACCTTCGACAGTTTCGCTTTCGAGTTAAGCGTGGAGCAGAAACCTCTCCACGATTCTCTTCTCTTTCGTTTGAAGAGCTGTCGGCATTGCGCTCGCAAACGTTGGTGGTTTTGTTTATTTTCAGTGCTGGGGTGTAAAAACATAGTTCTTAAAGCTTTTTTACGAGCTTGCTGAAGTTTTCTACATTCATCGTCAAACCAGGGTTTTTTAAGTGTGTGAGGGTTTGACGAAGTTTGCGGAATGGACTCCTTGGCACTGTTAATAACTATGTCAGTATATAGCTGTATTGGATCTAAGGCATTTGAAAATTCTTGTTTCTTAGCACGTAACTGGACTTCAGACAGGTTAGAAAACAGACTCCAGTTAGCTTGTTTCAGTTTCCACCTGCCATGAGTTTGCTCAAGGTTGTCTGAATCATGTTTTAATAAAACCGGAAAATGGTCACTGCCATGGAGATCTTCTAAAACTGTCCATTTAAAATCCAAAAGTAACGAGGGATCACAGATTGATATATCAATGTGGGACAAAGAAGCAGTTCTTGAACAGGAAAAAGTTGGAGCACCTTCGTTCAAAGTTACTAGATTTAACGAGTCTAAAATGTCTTCAATTATTTTCCCCTGAGAATCGGTACGATCGCTACCCCACAGGGGAGAGCGGCCATTAAAATCTCCCAACAACAAAAAAGGGGTAGGTAACTGTTGAATCAAATTCTCAAGGTCATTTTTGTTTACATTTATGGATGGTGTCAAATATAGAGAACAAACTGTGAGGGATTTAAAAAAAGATACTCTAGCTGCAACTGCGGGTAAACTTGTATTCAGTGAAATTGGGTTAAATGGGACGTTTCTATGAATAAAGAGTGAAACGCCTCTAGAAGATAGACAATCAATAGACGAATAACCAGTAATATTTATAGTAAACACAGCAAAGTGCACTAGACTGAAGTTCGACCTGGAAAAATTGCAAGACCCAGGTGTGGCAGAAATATTTCAAACCACAATTAGATGGAAATATGCACCACTGCTCATGTTGGGAGCTGGTAAAGTAGATGTCAAAACCATTACCACCACTTTCAACTCAGCTGTGACAGATGCCGCCACTGAGATCCTTGGCAAGCACAGCCCAAAGAAGAAACCGTGGATCTCACCTAAACTTTTGGACCTGTGTGACCAAAAAAAGATAGATGAAAAAGAAAAAGAACACCTCATATGGACCTGATTCCTACCAAAAAATCAACAACATCCGAAAAGGCATGCGCACTGCAAAGGAGAACTGGATAGAAGATCAATGCCAGGAAATAGAGAACAGTCTGAACAAGAACAACAGCAAGAAGGCCTACCAGACTGTGAAGCTGCTGACAAGTGTTAAACAGCCCAAGGTCTCCACGATCCAAAGCAAGTCTGGCATGTGCCTTCCAGAAGAACAAGCAGTCTTGGATAGATGGACAGAGTACTGCTCTGGGCACGATTTCATGTCGGGCTTTCAACCTAAAAGGCAGTTTAACCCAAAATGCCTGTTAGCTGCCAGCCCGTAACTTGTCGTACGCGTGAGGCTTTCATGATGGGCTGATAGCGGGGACGATAGAAAAAAGCCTCTCTATTTATAACCGATTGACCTTGACATGAAATCTTGGGGGATTCTCTCTCAGCGCATGCGCATGATGCGTTTATCTGTGATTCCCATCAAGCTGATTCTGGCGCGAGAAAACGTAAACAGCAAAGAGGAGAAAGGAATGCGGTCGTAGGAAAGGAAAACAAGGATGCAGGAGAGGGCGAATGGGACGAAAAAAGACCTACTGGCAGGCAAACGAGATTGCCTGCTTTTGGGACTTTATTCGCGCAAACTGCGAAGTTCTCCTATCTTCGTTCACTAACGTCGTAACGAAATCACAAACAAACTTTTTTTTTTTTTGGGTGGGTGTTGAGATGTGTATGTGGTTGCATGTTATTGACCAATGTACGCATGTTGCGTTTACATTTGTTTGTGTAAAGCGCTTTGTGATTTTGGAAAGCGCCGTATAAATTGCCTGTTATTAGGCCTACTATTATTATTAAACTGAAAAACGACCTGTGGCGGCAGGTCAGCCCACGTATGTACAGTATGTAATTGAGAGGCCTACGAGACTTCACAGCCTGTGATTGCCGCCGGCACTGAACCTTTCCTCGATGTCGGGTTCCACATCTTCCACAATAGCAAGGATTTCTTGCCGACGAAAACAAAACTTTTTATACAGCTTTACATCGTCGTATATATCCAACGGATTTGTTCTGTCGCGGAAAACGCTATCCCTCCTCAGTCGTTGGCTCTAGCACATATTGCAATGATCGCTGCCATTTTGGAAAGGAGAGTTAGCGGCCTCTAAGGGCACTTACAGGAGGGGGTAGCGTACGTAACTTATGGGCTGTTACGGACCTTCAATCGGGCAGTTAAGTGTTTCATGAAAGCAGATTTTGGGGAGTTAAATGCCCGTCAAGGTTTAAATGCCTGTTAGACCATTTACAGGCCCGACATGAAATTGAGCCCTGACCTTTACAACCAACCAGACAATGGGATTCGACAGGAAGTCCTCTCCTGGATATCACAAACAACTGCTGCCCTGACAAGGTTGATGCCCATTTGGAAAGACAGGACCATCAGTCTACACTCCAAGGTAAGGCTGCTGTGCTCCCTTGTCATTTCCATCTACTTATACGCTTGCGAAATATGGACCTTCACAGCAGATCTACAACGAAGAATACAAAGCATGGAGATGAGGTGCTACAGAAGACTTCTGGGTATTTCCTATACCCAGCATATCACTAACGACTAAGTCCGACGGACTATCACACAAGCCATTGGACAACACGATGATATGCTCACAGTGGTGAAGAAACGGAAACTCCGATGGTATGGCCACGTCACCAGCGCATCAGGTCTTGCAAAGACCATCCTGCAAGGCATGGTGCAAGGAGGCAGAAAATTTGGGAGACAGAAAAAGTGGGAGGACAACATTCGAGAATGAACTGGCTTGACACTAAGCGAAGCCATCAGAATTGCTGAGGACATAGAAAGATGGAGTACTCTGGCTAAACGATCAGCTGTGGTGTCCCAGCGGCTTTTGAGTTACGGGATAGGATAGAATATGAAGTCTGAAACCAAACTTGACCCTTAACACTCCAGTGATGACACAAATTTGTCTGGTTGGGGTTAGGGTACCGCAAAATTTGCGCTATTGAGCACATCATTATATAAGCCGCGTCCCTTACATTAAAAAAAAAAAAAAAAAAAAAAAAAAAAAAAAAGGTAATCACTGATGTCTTCTTCTGCGTCCTCGGTCGGCCAGAATTGTGCGCATTTGTTTGGGCGTCAGGCGATGCTTCTACGGCAGCTAGCGGCTTTAATTAGGTTGTGTATCGGCCATCGCCTTGGGCAGCTCTTGAGTTTGAAAAGCGCTATACAACAACGATGAAATTAAATACAAAAAATAATACTATTTCCTGTGTGCAGTAATTGCTACTGACAAATGACGGAATCTATAATTCGACACAGTAGATTTGTTTTCCATTCATTAATTATTGTTAGCATATGGCCCATAATAGTATATGCTGTTATACCTGCTTCGTGGGGACATTTTAATATATGCTGTTACCCTCGCTTCATGGGGACATTTTTAAACTGCAGCCAATTCGCAAGGGGCCAAACAACTCAGTTGGTTGAGCGTTCGTCCCGGGATGCAGCAGTTCCGATTTTTGATGTTGACCGGTTTCTTACAGGAGTCAGCTCACTGACTTTTGCAACGTATTGCTATGATATATATATATATATGAATTGTTCTTAAACAGCGCTTTATCAGCTCAAATAGCTGCTTTAGGCGTCAGACCACTGAGCGTAACATTGGGTAACTGGCAACTAGTAAATAATGCACGACTGCAGAGCGCAGAAGAGTCCCACCTCGACACACAAGCTTCCTCATCTAGTTCCAAAAGAATAAGCACATTTAAAAAGGGCTTACTGGCAAAAAGGAGCTCACTGGCATTTCTTTTGGAGCATTTATTGCATGCGTTGGCAGTAATACCACGAAGAATAAAGCACCGGCCGACTCATAGAACTTTACAAGTAAATAATGCGTTAACATCTACATCACATTGTAAAGATGGTAACGGTGTTTGACTCCTGTAAGAAACCTGTGAACATCAAAAATGGAACTGCTGCATCTCGGGACGAACGCTCAACCAACTGAGAGAGAGGCGTTTGGGACCTCCCTTTTCTCTGGGCCAGCTAAATGAGGGCATGAGTGCCCCTGATCACCCCTCCCTCGCTGCCTCGTGCCTACCCCGGGTTTTATACAGAGGTGGACTGGGGTATTATGGTGCGCTGTTGCGCTAGTTTCATTCTTAGTGCGGGGTTCAGCATCGAATCCAAATAAATTTTACTCTAATTTGTACCCCATGGTCGTGGCTTGGTGAAGTACCAAGTACTTCCTAAATTAATCGCGCTCGACGATGCTTAACGAAACCTTCCTAGCGTGTGCCCACAACTCTCACTAATGCCACTGTGCCTTGGATGGCATTTCATAATTAGTGTTGTATATGGTCAGCTACCACTAAGCACGGCAATAGGTAACGTGCTATCATACATGTACAAACTGCGTGTTGGATTTATTAAGCGAGCATCTACATTTACGAACATAACTGGTAGCTCATTTCTTTAACAAGGGTGTAAAGGGGTAAATGGCTTGCGGGCTGTGCATAAAAAACACCACTATCTACAGGTTATTGCATTGACCAGCAGATTGTTATAATTGCCACATTAGCAACGTGCTTTATAACAGGAATTAATGTTGTCAGTGTTACGTTTGAGACGCGCACGATAGATCCGATCGTTTTGTTTTGCAAAGCATGCAATAACAGAGTGTTTTTACCTTTGATTTGATTTTGCGTTGTTGTTAGAAGAAGCTTAGTATAATGTTGATAATTTCGTAGGTCGATATTATTGGAGAATCTTCTATAAGTACTTGTTTACTATCGATCGAAGCGTGTAGATAAATCTAGTGGTAGCTACGAGATTCTTCTAACCTAAATAAAGTTATATGACGTAAGTCAGTGCATAATTCTGGTGACGAATTTTATTCTGATTTGCTGATATTGCGTCACGCTGGAATGTTCGAATATTCTATCGATTATAGAAAAACTATATAGGTGATGCACTGTGTCTGAAAAGAAGAGAAAGTGAAAAAAGCGATTGAGCGATTGTATGCAGTTGTTGATGTACGCTTAATAAAGTTGGAAAACTTTATGCGAAGACTCCTGCCTTGTTGCTGAGTGAACAGGTTGCGTGGATAAACGAATCTGAGTTACACTTCTCAGGATTCAAGCATCAGGGCTGAATCAACTACTGATTAAAAAAACAAACAACAACAGTGTAACAGTCAGACATGAACTTTATTTCCAAAAAAACTAAAGTTCACAGTTAGTACTACTCGAGATACTCGACGCCCTTAAATTTAATTTACTTACTTATTACGCGTCAACGCATCACATTGTATTCATGAATTCCGAGACTAGATTATATTTGAAGATTTTCTTGTTATATTGTTGCTGTGGTATGGTTTTTATTTCCTTGATGGCTGAAGCGCTAAATGTGCGCATTGAGCATGACCCCTGTGACAGAGAGTTCTGCGCTCTACAATTCATCACCATCATCATCACTATGATATAAAATAGGTGCTAGAATTTGTTAGAACGATTACTAGACTAATAAACCTAAGCGTTCCCTGGCAATGGTGTAACTCCCAGTACCAAACTTATCGGGTATTTAGTGACAAAAGGTGATTATAATTGCCTTGAAACACTTTTTTGTGAGATATGTGCGCTATATAAATCGATGTAGTAGTAGTAGTAGTAGTAGTAGTAGTAGTAGTAGTAGTAGTAGTAGTAGTAGTAGTAGTAGTAGTTGTTGTTGTTGTTGTTGTTGTTGTTGTTGTTGTTGTTGCTGTTGTTTAATTAAGTTTGAAAAAGTGGGGGTTTGAAATAAGAGGTCGGTGGCAGCTGAGGAATTCCACGTTCTAAAACTGGCCTTTCGTGCTTTGAAGAAGACGAGTGAGGAGAAGAAGAAGAAAGAAAGCTCACCGTAGTATAATTATTATCACGCATGAAAATTGTTCTTACATAGCGCTTTTCCAGCGCAATAGGCTGCTCAAGGCGCAGGGACGAGAACATCGAAGCCAACTCAAGTCGCTCACACAACAATATCATCACACAACACAGGATTTCTTGACATTTTAATACATAGCACCACTTAACTTGCTGCTGTATGCGCGCATCTAAATTGGACTGAAGACATTTCGCGTAAGGGGTCATTGTAACGTTGTTGTATGTTGCTGACATAGGCACTTATCTTGAAACAGTGCTCTCTCTCTCTCTCTCTCTCTCTCTCTCTCTCTCTCTCTCTCTCTCTCTCTCTCTCTCTCTCTCTCTCTCTCTCATTCTTCTTATTATAGTGATTTATTGTGTAATATTATTATAGTTATTTGTGTTGTCGTTGGCATGTATGACTGAAGTCGCAGACTGTGAGTGTGAATGATAGGAGGAACCATTGTAAGATTAGATTTCCGCCTAAACTCTGTAGCCTTGTTGTCAATACAATGTCTCTGTCTCTCTCGTCTTCTTCCGTTTGTTTTTTTCTTCGTCTTCTGCCACAGAGCTTGGCTAAATGTATATGATAATGTCATCATCATCATCATCATCATCATCATCATCATCATCATCATCATCATCATCATCATCATCATCATCGTCGTCGTCTTCTTCGTTTTCTTCTTCTTCGTCTTTATTATCATCATCACCATACAATCAGTTTCTCCTTCTCTGCATCCATCTCCTCGTCCTTCGTCTTTCTCATTGTCATCAACCGCCCTAATTCAAAGTTAAAAGACAACATGGACACATTATTCTCAAATTGTTTCTAAATAGTCTCTCCCAAACGACACCGAAAGCTAAAGAGCTCTCCCAAGCTGCACCTAAGCTAAATTAAGACTAATAAGAGTCAGTCTCTCAAGAAACAGCGCAGCGAACATAGCTTGACTATCGTTGTAACAAGAAAATGCCATTTTCTGTACCATATAACCAAGGGTTCCCCCCCCCCCCCTTTGCAAGAGTGGTATTCAGGAAACAATTACCCAGTGGCTAAATCCGCGAGGCGGTGGGTAATTCCTTACAGTAATGTACGGCTTCGCGGATTTACCCACCGGGTAAATGCTTCCTGAATACATTAGGGGCAGGTTACGCAACACCGTTTCAAAGCGTGTTATACGTCTTGTGACTTCTGTCCTTTTTCAAAGGCGAAGGCAGACGTACACTATATTGTCTGTAACGTTGATTGATGAAGAAGGAGGAGGAAGAAGAGTCATAAGGAGGAGGAAGAGTAATAAGAAGAAAAAGAAGGAGGAGGAACTTTGGAACTATGCCCTTTTATTAAACAAACAAATGATGAGACAGCAAATATCAAGTTAGGCTCCTAGTTCAGGGGGAGAAGAAGTGGAGTAGAGAGGATGAGAAGAAGAAGAATAGGTGTATAGAGAAGAAGAAGAAGAAGAAGAAGAAGAAGAAGAAGAAGAAGAAGAAGAAGAAGAAGAAGAAGAAAAAGAAGAAAAAGAAGAAGAAGAATAGGTGTATAGAGAAGAAGAAGAAGAAGAAGAAGAAGAAGAAGAAGAAGAAGAAGAAGAAGAAGAAGAGGTGTATAGAGAAGAAGAAGAAAAAAAGAGAAGAAGAATAGGTGCATAGAGAAGAAGAAGAAGAAGAAGAAGAAGAAGAAGAAGAAGAAGAAGAAGAAGAAGAAGAAGAAGAAGAAGAAGAAGAATAGATGTTTAGAGAAGAAGAAGAAGAGGTGTTTAGAGAAGAAGAAGAAGAAGAAGAAGAAGAAGAAGAAGAAGAAGAAGAAGAAGAAGAAGAAGAAGAAGAAGAAGAAGAAGAAGAAGAAGAAGTGTTTAGAAGAGAAGAAGAAGAAGAAGAAGAAGAAGAAGAAGAAGAAGAAGAAGAAGAAGAAGAAGAAGAAGAAGAAGAAGAAGAAGAAGAAGAAGAAGAGATGTTTAGAGAAGAAAAAGAAGAAGAAGAAGAAGAAGAAGAAGAAGAAGAAGAAGAAGAAGAAGAAGAAGAAGAAGATGTGAATAGAGAAGAAGAAGAAGAAGAAGAAGAAGAAGAAGAAGAAGAAGAAGAAGAAGAAGAAGAAGAAGAAGAAGAAGAAGGGTAAAAAAAATGAGGGGAAATGAGAAGTAGAAGGGGCTAGGAATGTGTAGATTAGGTCTATGTCTACTCTATATTACGATATACTATGTCTACTCTATATTAAGATATACTATGTCTACTCTATATTAAGGTATACTATGTCTACTCTATATTAAGGTATACTATGTCTACTCTATATTACGATATACTATGTCTACTCTATATTACGATATACTATGTCTACTCTATATTACGATATACTATGTCTACTCTATATTAAGATATACTATGGGGTGGCACAGTGGTCTGGACACACGCTAGCAATGTATCATGTTAAGGAACGTCGGGACGGGTTAGTACTTGGATAATGACGTACTTTGAAGGCCACTACCCAACGACAAAAGAAAAAAAAAAAGAAACAAGAGCATGAGACGCCCCAATCCACCCAGCTGTGGATGGGGGTACTTGGATCTGTTTAGAACCGGTGAAAATAAGGCACCGCCATCATAAAGCCGGACTAGAAAAAAACAGAGGTCTTAAATGCCTCTCTCTCCCACGACCCAAAGGTTACGGGAACACCGTTAACTTGCCTTTTTACTAGGATTTTCTCATTTAACCTCTGTGTGTGGGTATGGGTGTGTGGGTGTGTGTGTGTGTGTGCGTGTGTGTGTTGTGTGTGTGTTGTTAAATTCTGACACGGAAGATGAAGCTTTCACTGGCTTCAGTGTAAGTGATGATGACAACCAACAATTGCGACTACAACGGTATTTTGTGGGTGTGTTTGTTTATTGTGTGTCCATTGTGTATCGTTGATGTAGCTCCGTATTTGTAGTTTTCTACTGCTTTGTCACGGAGTTCTGAGTTTCTGTGGCTGTCGAGTTTCTCGCTGTCTGTGGCTACACTTTTTGACGTTTTTACCTTGGTTTTGGTTGGGTTGTTGTTATTTTGTGCAACTCTTGCGGCTTACAAACCATTGCGGTGTGCGTGTGTGGGTGTGTGGGCGCGTGTGTGTGTGCGCGCGTGTGTGTGTAACTAAATTTTTTTTAAATTTAGGGGGTGCGGCTTATATATCGATGCGCCAAATATCCCCGAATTTTACGGTACATAATACATTCAGTCGAAAAGTGGCATGTCTAATGCAAGATTACGTTGGTGTAAAAATTTCATGAAATAAACTGTTACGCGAAATCTGAGATTAAACACTGTAAAGTAGTTTTGCCGTATTATACTGTCACGCATTGACTATTGTAACTCTGTGCTTGCTGACCTTTCTGACTCTACAATCCAACCTAACCTTTTCAGCGTGCGCAGAACAATGCTGCCGTTTAAAATTGATGAAAAAATAAATTCTGATTATGTTTTTACTTTAATGCATCATCTTAAATGGTTGCCTGTCTGTTAGACAATTCTGAACAAGACCCTTTGTCACAAAGCTTTGAACAACTCTGCCCCGTCTTACCTCTCTGACCTTCGTCAACTGTACACCCCATCCCGTACGCTTCGCTCAGACTCTGACCCTCTCTCCTCCTTCAGACCCCTCGCACAAAGGGATCGATACTTTTCTTCAAACGGTCCATCCCTCTGGAACAAGCACCCCCCCCTTCCCCTCCCTTCCTTACCCCCACCCCCCCCTCTCTCTCTCTCTCTCTCTCTCTCTCTCTCTCACTGCTCCGAAAGCCAACTTTTCTTCTTTTAAATCTACTCTGAACACTTACCTCTGTCCAATTAAGCTGTTGACCTCATCTGCCAATAACTGTGTGCACCTAACCGCTCATGTTTGTTATACCTTTCCTGCAGCTTGGTACGTGCATGTATAATTATGTGACAAATGCATAAACCAACTTCTGAGGTAACACGGATTAAGTGTAATTAAACATGACTTTTGATGTCTTCATTGCAGTAGTCCGTGCCAAATTACCGCAATGTAAAAACGACACGTATTCCCAGGTCGCGAGTACAGCAGCTTATGTTTTGCGCTAAACAAATTACGTACACAAGTTATACATAGTGAGCTCTTGGGTCTGACACAAATAATTAAGCAAAGAGCGTGGATGTGGATAGCAATGGACGTCAAGCTTACTCTGTGTGTGTGTGTGTGTGTGTGTGTGTGTGGTTGGGTGGGTGTGTGTGTGTGTGTGCTTGCGCAAGCAATGCGTCAGTTACAAAGTTCGATGGTCGTATAAACCGAGGTCTAGTCTGTGCACGCACGCATTTCATCGCACGGACCTCAAAAGATCTTGATGCTTTTAATCCTAGACGGGAGAGTGCCCGCTACACAGCCACCAACCACTACGTGCCGTCTTACCCCATCCCCAGGTCGCCCAGAAGTGTGCTCAGTTGTCTGGGACATCAGACGATGCGTTCAAAGGCTGCAAGTGGCGGTTGGAGTCAGATCATATATAAGCCGGCGCCTTGAGCAGCTGTTGAGGTCTTGGAGAGGCGCAATATAAACGCCAATAAATACATAAATCCAGGGTGTGAAGTAAAAGAGTGCAGGGCGAGGCATTTGGGGGAATAATGTTCGTCACCCATGCGGTCTGCTTTCTCAGCAAAAGCACGGCAGTCGTAGAGCAGAGCCACCCAGGATGGGAGTGAGGAGGGAATTTGATCAAACCCCATCTAATCCACATCTGGACCTAAATCCCAAATACTACCCATCTAATCCACATCTGGACCTAAATCCCAAATACTACCCATCTAATCCACATCTGGACCTAAATCCCAAATACTAACACAGGTCCTCCACCAGTGTGATAATAACAATACGATGGCCAGTGCTCACAACCAAATTTGTTTTTGAATCGACCACACCATCTTTAAAAGACGAATGAATGAACATACAAGTTTGACGTCCGCACCCGGCATTGGGCGATACTGCAAATGGGGATAACCATTCCAGGAATTAGCGGGTAGCGACCTTAACTAAATACTGACAACCACCAAGCACCCATACTGCTAAGAAAAATAGCCAGCGAATGCAGTTGCAGTTTCTTTAGTGCTCTCCATGCTGAATTATGCAAACAGCTGCCTCTGGGGATATCAAAAGCAGAGCTAAGCAGGCTTCAACATGACAAAACTCGTACTACATCGTGGTTGCCTACAAAGGAAAGAACAAAGAGGAGGAAGATCAAGAAGAGGAAAATGTCTGAATTTGTAGTAAGAACTTCAATCCTTAACTAGACAACAGTACAAAGAGATTAGTGACAAACACAGGTAGCAGTAGTTTCGCCTAAAGAAAAGGGACTGGAGTTATGCATCCTGTATATAATCCTTATGAGATCATAAGGGGAGTTAAGCAAGTAGAATCGATCCGCGACAGTACAAAGAAAATGGCTCTTCGACAGCATAGCGGTAACAGTAGTAGCCTACAGTCCCCATGTATGACTACAGATACAGTCAGGCATTGTATCATTTAGGGCAGAAGGGTGGTATCTATGACCAAAGGAATGGGCCGCTCAAACGGTGTATTCCCAAAGCACGTACCAACCAACCTGTCATAATTATGTTCATTCACATGGGAAAAATGCAGTCCTATCACTGGGAAGACGTTGATATACAAGCGTTGTATTATATATGACTGGGAAGCCGTTGATATATAAGCATTGTATTATATATGACTGGGAAGACGTTGATATATAAGCGTTGTATTATATATGCGGAGCTTTCACTTAGCCTACTTGGGATTTTCCCTTCTTACGCGGTTTCTGCCAAAGAAAAAAAAAGTGTATTTTATTTTTATTTTTGACTGACATGCATAGCAATGTGAGTTGATGTACTCACCACCCCTACCCTTCATCCCCACCCACCCCAAACAAATCTGTGCCAGATGAGTCCTAATTAGTCCAAGAATGATATTGAAAAAAAGTGTCTGTCAATCCGTCTGTCTGTTCGCCGTTCCGTCCCCTGTCCGCCGCCTGTCTTCACAAAAAAATGTAATGTGGCCAAGTACTCAAAACCTATTTCAACTATCACAACCAAACTTGGTAAGATGGTGTATACCCATCAGATCTCATAAATGATCAGTGAATGAATGATTTCACTTCAAGGTCAAGGTCACAGGGTCATCAAATGTGAGTCCAAAATGACAATTTTTCAAAATATTTTACTTTTTTTCTGAAGTTATTAATATTGAACTTATGATTCTTTGATGCATGATAGATATCAATGAGTCACACATACTACTCCAATATGGTCAACCTCACTCCAAGGTCAAGATCACTGGAGCTGTTCAAAGTCGGTTTGTATAGCTAAGTCTTTGAAGTGACCTGACCTTGACCATAAACTGTGCAAGTGATAAAGTCCAAACTTGTTGTTTTTGTGGGGTTAATATATTGGTCTATCATATATGTTCCGTTTTGCGTTGGTCAAGGTCATTTTAGGCCTTGCAAAAACATGCAAAAAATAGGTCATCGTACAGTGAAATTGCTGTTTATTTAACCCATAGTATACAACAACATTGGGTTATTTGATCAGACATGTATAAGAGATCACGTGAGGGTCAAGGTCATCCCAAGCTCAAAGACACTGAAGGTCAAGGTCATCCCAAGGTCACCTTTTCCCGGCATAATACAACTTTTGCTAATACAACTTTTGCTGTAGTTCATTTGATAGTACCTGAGTGTATTTGGGGCCCGGGGTCAAAGTCATCTCAAGGTCAAGTGCATAGAAAGATCAAAGTCAGTATTACTTTGCATTTTAATACCACCATTTTTTTATTTCTCTGGGCACTCATTTTCATGTTAAATATTGCAAATTCTATAAGGAGCATGTGAGTCCAATGGGCTTTGCCCGTCTAGTTTTGATTTGATTTGATTTTGTTATTTTGATTAGATTTTTTACACTTTATTGTCCATTTTTATCGGAAAATTCCCCTGAGGTAGGCATAGTGGTAGCCTGTGGCACGCCCCCAAACCCAACCTATCTAATATTATTGGTTTGTTTAAATGTTGCTGTGGTAGCAAACCGGAGTACCCGGAGAAAAACGAGATGTTGCCCGAGTTGAAAGTAAATAACATTCGGAGAAACATAATACACAGAGGCGGGATCGATCCCACACCTGTTAGGAGCCATTGGTTTGTAACCTGTGGACAAGGCAAGTTAGTCCCGCCTTAGACCACGCGGCCACAAGGCTAATGGCTGTGTTATCTACCGCAGCACGATCAAGGATCCACTTTCCTTTTTGCTATCGCGGATCCATTCAACTTTTTAAATGCCCTGTGATTAGATCTAGATGACATTCCTCGGGGAATAAGGGAATGATAGTAACAATCTATCCCCCCCTGGGATCCCCCTCTCCCTGACCACTCCCCCCCCCTTCACCCTCTCTCACTTTGCTTGCAGGTTGGAGTGAATGTGTGAAATCGTTCAATATAGAAATACAGAGATCTCCAGTTCGCTGTGTTGTCATTCTCAGCTCGTCAGTGCTTTTAGCTGTATATATAAGGCTGGTTGAAAAATCATTAAGTTACTGATTGCCAATAGCATTTGTAAGTAAGACGCCTGGACGGAGTCATCAGGATAAGCATCTTCATGCGAAACAAAAAAACACATATACAAAAAAACACATAATAATGGCTGCCTGGGAACGGGAAGTTGGACTGTTGTTAGTGCCCGATGCTGTTTCTGAGAGGTCTAATTATTTCCTTTTTCCTTGCTTCATTTTTGACTCGCATTCATTGCAATGTTGAGTTTGTGTTCTGACTTAAAAAATAAAAATAAATTCCAGAGTTTTGCAAATGTGCGCGAGATATCAGTCCTAAATAGTCCAAATATAAAGTACAGAAAAAGTATGTACGTCTGTCTGTCCGTTCGTGTAAAACTTTAACTTGGATAGTTACTCGGAACCAGTTTATCACAACAAAACTTGATAGGAAGGTGTGTAGCCATGAGTGCTCAACACTTATCAGTGCTTGAATTACCTCACGTCAAGGTCAAGGTCACAAGGTCAACTAATGTTAGTCAGAAATGACAATTTTTCACATTACTCACGATTTATTTCCCCCCAAGTTATTGTTACGGGACTTACGATTGCTTGAGGCATGACAGCTCTCAATCAGACGCACCAACCATGCAAATTGGTCAACCTCACTCCAAGATAAGGTTCCCGGAGCTGTCAAAAGTCGGTTCACAATATGGGAACTTTGAAGTGGCCTTGACCCTAAACTTTGAGAGATACAAAGTCCAACTTTCGTTGTATGTAGAGATAATAGATTGATCTTTCAAGTGTGTTCGTTTTTATGTTGATCTTGAAGGTCAAGGTCATTTCAGGCCTTATGGAAAACGTTAAACTTATCATTGTACAGAAGGGTTCTATATTTGATCCACATTATGCATCAACATTGGGTTATTTCATTATACATGAGCCTTAGAGGTCATGTGAAGGTCACGGTCATTCCAAGGTCACTGTGGTTATTGGCATAATAGAACTTCTGTTTGTAGTTTATTTGATCATACATGGGAAGCTGAAGGTTAAGGTCGTCACAATATTTGTGCTTTAATGCAAACGTTTTGTTTCAGCTTAATAAAACTTAATCCATACTGGGCGATCATTTTCATATAAATAGACTGTTGTGAATAAGTTCAATAATGGGCATGTGAGTCATGTGGGCTTTTCACTTCTAGTTTTTGTACTGGATTGTTTTCTAAGTAGCTTGTGGCTGAACCTTCCAACTACTACTACAAACAATTATGTTGGTTTCAACAGAATTTTATTTTTCACGAGACAAGCAAACAAAGCATGGAGAACATAAAGCTGAAAGGGCACACAAAAGCACAGCTTAAATAAGTGCTACCCTTTGACAAAAGATAACAATGAAATGTCTGGCGAACAGGAACGAGTACAATTACGTTGATAAGGAAAATTTAAAAACAAATAAACCTCCAGCCTCGAGTTGTTGTCGTTGATGTTGTTGCTGCTGCTGTTGTTGGTATTTTTGTTCTAGATTGAGCCTGAAGATTATTTTGTGTAGGCCTACTATGTTTGCTTTCTCCGTAGATTGTGGCTGCCCAGCTGCTGAAGAGGAAGAAGAATCTTTCGACGGACACAAAGAATCGCTGTTGCCAGAAAAGCATCGTTTTTGGTACTAAGCTCTGTAGTTAAGCTTGGGGTTTTGTTGTTCTTTTATGATGCAAGCACCCGCGTTCAGTGAAGTCCATTCTGGGGCTAGTTTGTTTTTCTTTTTTTCATTTCGAAAATACTTGGACAATATTCAGATATACTCCCCTCGCTATCGTTAGTTACATATTTCCGACAGAAAGAAGGTATTTATATTGCTACAATGTGGATGTTCATGTATATTATGGCCTTGGGAGTATATCTGGATATTGCCCACTGCTAGCTGGAATCTCCATCACAGCACAACAACGAAAATATTTGTGAAGAAACTTACCTTCAGATTGCTCTGCCTCCTCTTCCCGTCTGGCTAGGCGAAAAGCGGTTTCATCCTGTTAGCTGCGTTTCCTCGTCTTCGTCGTTAGCTCGAACCTATTTACCACTGGGGCTTGAAAAATGAAAACTACAAAGCTTGATAAATGAGCTCACTGTACAAGTTACAAGCATCCGCTTTCTACAGACCTCCGGTCACCATTGCGTTGCCGCTGCTGCTCTCTGTTGGAGAAAGTGCTGGTCTATTTTTAGCCCCAGAGCCACTCTGCCATCCTCGTGTCTAGGCTGAACGTTTCTCGCTAGTACGGGGTTGAACGGGAAAAGGCCGGCCTCTTTCTCTCACATTGCTTCTGCGGGCTTGGCTTCTCAAACGATCCATCGTTGATGGTTTGGCAGCACCGCCTCCAACTGTAGAGAGAGTCTGCCTTCTTTCTGCCTTCTTGGCAGCGGCAGTCTGCTTTGTAAATACATGTAATTATTATTGTGTTGCTTGGTTTAACTAGCTTTCTCGTACAAGATTTAGCCGTTGAAATAGGGGAACAGAGCGAGCCAAATGTCGGTTTGTCTGTCGGTCGGACGCACGCCGTGGATCAAGAACCACTGAACAGATTTGATCCAAACTTCTTGGGAACATTACCTGGGTTAGTTATAGTGGTCAGTTTCCGTGGCATTTACTCTATTATAATTAATGTCGCTGGGGTCGGAGCTTTTGCTAAACACCTTTTGCTCTATGTCTTCTTCATTTATTCTTAAAAAAAAATATGAACCGATTTTGATTATTTGTTTGGGTATCACTATGTACATATACACGTATAAAAAATGGACTGTTCTTATATAGCGCACTTACAAGCTCAGAGAGCTTCTCAAGGCGCTGGCTACTACTATCCACTCATATACACGATAGTTTGCTGAAGTCAGGCTTCGATCTCACGTCGCCCAAGACGCACGTACTACACAAGGCAGGCGCCCTGGCCACAGAAACCCTGCCGCCACCTCATATAATACCTGTAATTAGTAATATAATAATATTAATAATAATTAGCATTTGTAAGGCGCCTACCCTGCGGATCTAGGCGCGCACACACCAACATTCATCTTATCATACGTTCATGTTTTATATCTAATACTAGACAGCATACAAACGCATACACACAGACACACACAACACACACAGACACACACAGACACACAAAACAAGAATACTAAATGAAGTAAGAATGTAAATTATGTAAAGTGCTGCTGAAAGACAAAGGTTTTCATGTTGCTGTTAAAACTTTGAATTGAAGGAGTGTCTGACATCGGAGGGAAGAGAGTTCCAGAGCTGAGGTCCATAGACAGAAAAAGAGCGGAGACCATGTGATTTCCGTTTGTAGCGGCCTTGGCGGAGGAGTCGAAGAGCAAATGGTGCGAGAAGGAGTGTACAGAGTGACTAACTCATTAAGATATTCGGGAGCTGATCCAGTGATGGTATTTTAGCAAATACAGGCTGCTTTATACTTTATGAGTTCTAAAACAGGCAACCAGTGAAGTTTGCGCAAGAGAGGGGTGCATGGTTGTTTTCGATTTGACTTGAAAACAAGCCTCGCAGCAGCTGATCTTTTTGAAGGGGTGCTAAGGTAGAGTCATTGCAGCCATTAAGTAAAGAGTTGCAATAGTCTGTTCCGGACAGTACACAAGAAGTGGCTAGTGTTTTTGCGACATCTACAGTGAGGAAGCGACGGATTGAGCTGATTCGCCTTAATTCAAAAAAGCACATTTGGCATACTTTTGAAATGTGATCATTCATTGAGAGCTCAGAATCAAGGATAACTCCCAAATTTCTGGTCTTGTCAGAATAGAGAACAGTGGAAGATCCAATGGTAAGAGAAGGGGCAGAGATAGGAGTTGAACTGGAGAAAATGAGAGCTTCTGTCTTGTCGTCATTCAGTCTGAGCATGTTGTTTGTCATCCATGTTTTAATATCAGTAGTTAATATTGACCATCTGCACTAGCCGTCACACAGTCAGAGGGGAGACCGCGAGCTGTGTACGCAGGCTTACGCTCATCTCAAGGTACCAGAGCGATGTCTGGCTAAATAGAATCAAATCCCTCGCTCTTGCGCCTTAGTATTTTCTCCACAGTGCTAAGCAAAAGACCCAGCAGACAGCCGTTATAAAACCTAGAAGACCAAGAGAAAAAAATATGGGATCGGGGACGGACTCATTCAGACTAGCGGGGGCATTCGGGCCAGCTCTCTCTAGGCTTATTAACCCAGTGGGAGTGTCGTCTACACTGTACAGTACATATATATATATATACAAACTCGAACGCTGCATACATCCGTACAGATCTAAACTACCGATAATGAAAGGTGGCTTTAGTGCAACTAGCGAGACTGACTATAATTTTTCGAAGCCGGTGGTTGTGGGTTCGATCCCCGCGGTCGGGAGTCAATCTTGCTTCTTTAAAAAGAACAAAAAAAATAATTAATTTATTATTATTATTTATTTATTATTATTATTTATTTATTATTATTAGTTATTTATTATTATTTATTTATTTATTTATTATTATTATTATTATTATTATTATTATTATTATTATTATTATTATTATTATTATTATTATTATTATTTGTGCGGAATGGGAGGCGACTGGTTCAAGCTTGGGAGAGAGATTGTCTACCTTGCATTTTTTGGTTAGGCTAGTTTGGGTGGCTCCTGCTGTGCAGAATCCTTTGGTGTGTCCATTGGGTTATGCAGGACAAGGCGACACGACATTTGTTCTCATTGGCTGACCATTCGTCTTCTGCTTTTGATGGTGAGCAGGACTACATTGTCGGCAGGCATTTTATGCAAGTCAGTGGCAGTGACATTGCAGAGAGTGTCGTGGCACTAGTAGCCGGCAAACCGGTTTACTAACAACACGCTTCCCCTCCTTGCAAGGGCAAATATGTGTATGTCCCTCTTACGAGGGATAAATAAAATAACAGCTCGGGTCGGGTCGGGTCGGGTCGGGTCGGGCAGTGTTCTCAAGGTGATGGCCGAGGGACGGGAGTCAAATACTACGCTCGGCTACATATTATTATTATTATTATTATTATTATTATTATTATTATTATTATTATTATTAGTAGTAGTAGTAGTAGTAGTAGTAGTGGTAGTAGTGGTAGTAGTAGTGGTAGTAGTAGTAGTAGTAGTAGTAGTAGTAGTAGTAGTAGTAGTAGTAGTAGTAGTAGTAGTAGTAGTAGTAGTAAGGTATAAGACCTTTCAGGGCACTGAGCATGAGGGGGTTTCTTCTGGTACTGAGGTTTTAGTAAATGATTGTGTGTGTGTGTGTGTGTGTGTGTGCATGCGTGTGGGTGTATTTGTGTGTATAAGTGTGCACGTTTGTGTATATTTGTGTGTGTGCATGTGTGCGTATTTGTTTATGTGTGTGTATTTGTGTGTGTGGAAAGGGGGGAGGGGTGTACACTAGTTTATAGAAGAGTGGGTCAATAAATTATTTCCAGAGGGAGTCTGTGGTTATTCGTATGTCATGAAGGGTTGGCTGGATCAATGATGATGATGATGATGATGATGATGATTTTAGGGGACGACATTGATGATGATGATGATGACGACAATGATGATGACGATGGTGATGAACATATTACGGCGACGCCGATGATGGTGATGATGAATACAGACATTGTGACAGATAATGCTGCCACTGATGATGATGATGATGATGATGATGATGATGATGATGATGATGATGATGATGATGATGATGATGATGATGATGATGATGAAGTACTACTAGGTTGTGGTTTTGAATGCTGCTGTGTTATTGCCAAGATTTGAACACTGCAGTTGCTGGGCTCAAACCCTCGTTCTATACAAATGAGAGGAGCACTGGGTGACATTGAAACACCAGTTGTTCTCTTTCCACAACTTTTAACACAGCAACTGATTTCATGTCTAACGAGGATGATGATGACGATGGTGACGACGACGATGATGATAACGATCATGATGATGATGATGGCAACGACGACGGTGATGATGGAGGTCTGAGGATGATGAAGATAAAGCATGAATTGATTTTAAATGTATTAATGCTGAAGAAGAGTTCAGTTGTTGATATTATTCTGGTCATTCTGGGGGTTGAGGGGGAGGGATGGGAGGGGGCAAATCTGCTCCTCCCCCCTCCTGTATCTTCTTCTTCTCCTTCTTCTCCTTCTTCTTCTTCTTCTTCTTCTCCTCCTCTTCTCATTCTTCTTCTTATTCTTCCTCCTCCTCCTCCTCCTCCTCCTCCTCCTCCTCCTCCTCCTCCTTCTTCTTCTTCTTCTTCTTCTTCTTCTTCTTCTTCTTCTTCTTCTTCTTCTTCTTCTTCTTCTTCTTCTTCTTCTTTATCATCATCATCATCATCATCATCATCATCATCATCATCATCATCATCATCATCATCATCATCATCTTCCTCTTTGTTTTTTTTTTCTTTTTGTATAATAATAATATCGGCAAATACTTTGTAATAATCCGGAATCAGAACGAGCCAACTATTTGTCTGTCGGTCGTTCATTTGCACGCGTCGTATATCAAACCACATTGAGCAGATTTTGAACAAGCTTTATAGGAACGTTACCTGGGTTAGTGGACAGTCTCCTGTGCCATCGAATTGGCTCTGCTTCTGAGGTCAAGATCGCTAAGATCAATTTTTTTGTTGTAAATAAATAAGCATTGCGTAGCTGTGACGGTGCACTCAGTATGGTTGTTGTCAATTTTAATTCGTAGTTGGCTCGATGGCGTAAGGGTGAAGGCTTTGTACTGTCAACTACGAGACCCGTGTAATCCCTGGTTCGCCTCTCGGCGATGTTAGATATTTGTATTTGTCAGTTGTTGTTACTATCTTTGTTGTTTTTGTGTGTGTGTGTTTTCTAAATGTTAAAGTTTGTAGTCTGTTATTCTTTTCCTTTTTTTATGTTTGGGGGACCTTGATGCGGTAATTTTTACTCTCCTGAAGTTTACCCTTTTTGGGAAGAGTGATGACAAGCGACTGGGTCCATCCACTCCGCACTCTGCCAGATCTTGTTACAGATAATGGTGAGAGCGTCAATCATCGCTTCTCCTCCTGCTTGCAGCAGTTCCGCGGGTATGTTGTCCACTCCCGCTGACTTCCCCTTCTTTAGTGAGAGCACTGCTGCCTCAACATCTTCTCGGAGAATTGGGAGGGTTTCTTCCTCTTCTCTGTTCTGGGGACATGCTAGAACTGATCGGTCTCCTGAAAATAATACTCAACAGGTTGAAACCCCAAGCTGAACAAATCATAGCTGAAGAACAAGCAGGATTCAGGGCAAGGCCAAGTACCACTGAACAGATTTTCAACCTCAGAATAATCTGCGAGAAATACCTACAGCACCAACAAAATCTATATCATGTGTTTGTAGACTTCAAGAAAGCATTTGACCGAGTCTGGCATGCAGCTCTGTGGGCAACCATGAGAGTGTACAACATCAGCCCTAAAATTATTGAAGTCATCAAAAGCCTGTATGACTAGGCTACCAGTGCAGTCCTCCACAACAGCGCCATCGGGAACTGGTTCAGAACAACAATCGGTGTGCGTCAAGGATGCCTACTCTCTTCAACACTCTTTAACATTTTCCTATAGCGCATCATGTCAGATTCCCTTGCAGATCACGAAGGCACAGTCAGCATAGGGGGAAGAGCAATCCCCAACCCCCTTTTTGCGGATGACATTGATGGATTGCCTGGAGAGGAACAAGAACTTGAACAGCTGAAACAGTGTCTTGACACCACCTCCAGAGCCTGTGGAATGGAAATAAGTGCAGAGAAGACTAAAATGATGACCAACAACACCAAAGGCATCAACACGGACATCAAAGTCCAAGGCCAATCCCTCAACACAGTGCACAGCTTCAAATATTTAGGAGTCATTGTATCAGACAATGGGCCCCGACAGGAAGTCCTCTCCAGGATCTCACAAACAACTGCTGCCCTGACAAGGTTGAAGCCCATTTGGAAAGACAGGACCATCAGTCTACATTCCAAGGTAAGGCTGCTGCGTTACCTTGTTATTTCCATCTTCTTATACGCTTGCAAAACATGGACCCTCACAGCAGATCTACAACTAAGAATACAAAACTTGGAGACGAGGTGCTACAGAAGACTTTTTGGCATTTCCTATACCCAGCACATCACCAACGACGAAGACCGACAGACCATCACACAAGCCATTGGACTACACGATGACATGCTCACAGTGGTGAAGAAACGGAAACTCCCATGGTATGGCCACGTCACCAGAGCATCAGCCCTTGCAAAAACCATCCTGCTCGGCATGGTGCAAGGAGGCAAAAGAAGAGATGGGAGGACAACATTCGAAAGTGGACTGGCTTTACACTGATCGAAGCCATGAGGGTTGCTGAGGACATAAAGATGGAGTACCCTGGTTAAACGATCATCTTTGGTGCCCCAACGACCTTTGAGTTACGGGATAGGATAGGATAGGATAGGATGTGTGTGGAAGGGGGAGGGGAGATGCAAGGTCGGGCAGCGCTTGTATGTGTGTTTGTGTGTGGAAGAAAGAATGAGAGAGAAGAAGAGAGAGCACAGTTCAACTCGATTTGTAAAGATGTGTGGTTGCCTGGGAACACATTGGTTTGGCTTGCCATCTTGTTCTTGAATTTTCCTCTTCTCTCTTTTTTCATTTTCTTCCGTCCCCTTCTCCTCCTCCTCCAATTCATCTTTCTCCTTCGTCGTCCTCCGTCATCGTCGTCGTCGCTCCCTGCCTCGTCTTCTCAAATCTTCTCTCTCTCTCTCTCTCTCTCTCTCTCTCTCTCTCTCTCTCTCTCTCTCTCTCTCTCTCTCTCTCTCTCTCTCTCTCTCTCTCTCTCTCTCTCTCCTCTCCTTGCTCTCCCCCTCCTTTTCCTCCTTTTCCTACTTCTCGTTCGTTCTCCCTCTTTCTGCTTCTTCTCCGTTACCACCACCATCATCATCGCCATAGTTATCGTTGTCGTCGTCGTCACCCTCATTAGACATTTAATTTGTTGTTGTTGTTTTGAAAGGTGTGATGCATTTTAATGTTAAATAATGTTAGTTTTATAATGTAAAAGGAAATGAGTGTGTAAATGGAGATAGCGAGTGCGTTAGATGTGAAGAGTGTTGTGTGTGCATGCATTTTGACTTTTCATATCTTTTGTTTTTCAAGTCTGAATGTCTGTTATTTATTGGAGCAATGTTTAACGCTGGTCCTAATTCCTTGTAAGAGGTCATAAATCCCCCGTTGAAGTTCCTGGAGTTTGTGTATAAATAGTGTTCCCCCATTTGTGGGAATTTAGTGCTTTAAATGACCTCTGTTTCTGTCATTCTCATTTGTTCTTTATCGTTCCTAATCTGTTCTATATACGTGTTTCATTAGTATTTTATGATGATGTTTATATTCTATTTTGTTTTTGTAAACGTGGGTTCGATAAATTAGAGTACAGCCTCAGCGTCTCCTGTATGGGATGCCTTTATTGTAAAGTGATCGGTTGGTGGAGTGCCTTCAGTGTTACCATTAAGGTTGTTTCAGCAGATCTTTTATACGGTTGAGTCCTCTTTCAACCAAGTTGTGGTCCTGATTGCGCTCTTTGCAGTCCGCTGGATCCTATATACAATGACTAACTAAACTAAAGAGGTAATAAGATTGGTTGAATTGAATTGAATTGAATTGAATCAGTAACTTCAAAAGTTGCTAATGTGGTCAAACAGCTTGATGAAAGTAGATCAAACTTTACTTTAGCTCTACCGTTATATTGCTCAGTTGTCTGAGGCGTGAGACGAAGGGCGTCAAGCAGCAAGTTGGCGCCTTGGGCGGTTTGGAGTTAGATCCGTTTCTCAGTCAGCACTCTCAACAATTCATAACTCTCTATTGTCTGGTTATTATTGCGTTAGTGTTTCAACAGGAGGTGGATGTCACTTATTTTTATTCTATTTTAATGTTAATTATTGTCTGTCAGCAGGCTCTGGATGCCAATTATTTAGTAGCGTTATTGTTATTGAGTTACAACCTTTTTTGGCCAGCACCTTGAGCAGCTCTTGAGCTAGAAAAGCGATATATAAGGTTGATTAAGTCAAATATAAATAAATATATTGTCTGTCAACAGGCGCTTGATACCAAGGAGCTGGCGGAGGTCCACCTTCTGACCAAACCCGACGCAGAAAAATATTTCCACACACGCCCTGGCAGCTCCGAAGGCGCTCCTAAACTTCCTGCATTAGCTGAAAGTAAGATTATTTTATTGCTTACAAAATTAATTTAATGACTGAATACAATTCGTTTGGTTTAGTTCTGCGGTTCCCATTCAGATTTTATTGCACTTGATATTTGGCATTCCACAGGGTTCAGTCTTAGGGTTGGCCCCTGTTCACATGATACACAAAAACCATTGAACTGATCTCATTTCCAGACACTCAGTGAAACAACAGGCTTTTGCAGACGACACGTAGCGGAATGCATCTGCACCTCTTAAAGACATATAACATGTGCCACAGTCAGACGGTATACAGGCTTGCACCCCTAACATCAGGGGATTGGATGATGACAAACTTCAACTTAATCATAACATCTTGATGTTATACTAAACCTTGTAGATGTTCACTTTGTATTCTAGATGTGAACTTTATAAATATGTATAAACGTGTTTCAGCTCTACGTTCAGCGTTTGATGAGAAGTCTCTGTTTCCCAACTACATTCTGGATTTTGAACGCAACATGAAAAACTACCACACTATGACGTTAACTGGAGGACAGGTAATGCATTTGTAATTTATTGATGTATTCATTTATTAATTAATTTAATTATTTATTTGTTTATTTTTAATTTTATTTATTATTTTTTTATTTTATCTATTATTTTTAAATAAATTTTTTCTTTCAATTTTTTTTATTTATTCTTTTTTTTTTTTTTTTTTTTTTTTTTTACATATTTTGTGGCAGTTGATGTTGATGATGATTGCGATAATGAGCATGATTAGGAGGTTGTGATGATGATGATGATAATGATGATGATGATGATGATGATGATGATGATGATAATGATGATGATTGCGATAATAAGTCATGATTAGGAGGTTGTGGACAAAGGAGGAAGAGATCCTAAAATTGATTATCAATCTTGTGAACATTGTGATGGTTGTGATGATGATGATGATGTGGGGTGGAGGGAGGGGGGGGGGGGGGTTCAGTATAAATAGTATCCCCGCTTTCTAGAAATTTAGTGCTTTAAATTCCCACTGTTGCTGTCTTTCTTCTTTGTTCTTTCTCATTCCTACTCTGTTCTATCAATCTGCTATACTATTTCTCATTTGTGTGTGGGGTCTGTTGGATCAGCTTGGAAATATTGGATGCTTCCTGCCGGATGGTCACTGGGGCTTCCTATGATGTTGTTGTTTAGCAATGTAGGCATGTTATATGTATGTGTTTTGTTGATTTTTTTAATATTCTATTTTGTTTTTATAAACGGGGATTCGATAAATTAGAATATAGCCTCAGCGTCCCCTGCGTGGGATGTCTTTATTGTAAAGTGACCGGCTGGTGGAGTGCCTTCAGTGTTGCCACTAGGGTTGTTTCGTCAGATCTTTCATGCGGATCAGGGGCGAGTCCTCTTTCCGCGAAGTTGTGGTCTTGATTGTGTGGTCCTGATTCGGCTACACCGGTCCTGATTTGGCTCGTAAGAGTCCGCTGGACCTAAAGCAATAATCATGTAAGGTAATGTAATGATGATGATGATGATGATTGTGATGGCTGTAGTGGTAATGATAATGCATGAATGATTGAATGAATGAGCATTAACACAGCCACCAGTGGCAGACAGTCATAGCCATCCCAGGGAAGAGGGGGATAAGGGTCTAACTTAACACTGAACCACCAGAGCAATATTACCGCTAAGGTGGACAGTACAAACATGGCCACTTTTTATCATCCCAACATCCGGATGGGAACCTGGCCAGGGTTATTGGTGTGCCGGGCGATAAATGATAATGGTCAAGATCCAATAATGAAGACAATGTTGCCAGTGACTGTAACACGAAACTGATTATGATGATTGTTACATGATTTTCAATAGTCAATTGAGCCCCGATACTTCAGTCTTGATAAGTGTAACTCAAATTCGTTTATCCACGCAGCCTGTTCACTCCGCAACAAGGCAAGAGTCGTCGTATTAAGTTTTCCAACTTTATTCAAAGTTTTCCAACTTTATTCAGCAAACTTCAACAACTGCATGCATACAAAATTGCTTTCCGAAAAATCACTACAAATCTTATTGCTCGCAAGCAGTCGGTGCATTCTCAACAATTTAGAGAAGCTTCGAACATTCCAGAATGACGCAAATAATAACTTCTGTCCAACATGCGTTTTTGTTCCAGAAAACCAAGAACGTGCGAGCAAGTTTGCAGAACATTGGAATGCAGATGGGACATCTCGGTGGACCTCCCCGCATCCCTACATCCCCTAGAAAGAGTATCCGGCCTGGCGGTCTTTCCTTCAAACTCAAGCCAATCCCACAGACCAGAAAAACCTCCATATCCACCAACGTGGAATAAACAGAAAAACAGCTGTGTTGTGTATAGCCACAGAAAAGAAAACAAAGCACTGTGCTCTGACAAAGGTTGTAAAAGGGAAGTAACACAGTACAGTTTCTGTGTGCAGTTCCTTCCCTTGAAGTTGTCAGTTCCTCGCAACTGATTTGTCACATCTATTTTGTTTTGTTAAAAGGCCAGAATTAAATTTAAAGTGGTTTAACTTTTTGTACACTGACCAAAGTTACAAAAGGAAAGTAATAAAGTACGTTTATCTCTGTGTGTGCAGTTACCTCCCTTGAAGTTGTCAAATGTTTATCAACTGGGTAAAATTGGGGAAGTAAAAGTTTAAAATCTTGAGGTGGTCAAAAGGTCCAATGGAGTACAAAGATTTTAGCATCTTATCAATTGGCTCGCATCAATTTTGAACCATAAAGAGATTTTTTTTTAAAATTAATAAAATAAATAAAAAATACAGCAAACACCTATGTTAAGAGCCTCGAAGTTTCGATTTCTAAAAAATCATTTTCTAGTAAAACCATGGACTAATACAAACTGACTGACCTGTGCTTTGTAATCTATCTATGGAATTTGAAACAGGTTGAACCAAGTTTGGACCCCCGTTGGGGTGCCGGGGGGTTTCAGTATAAATACTATCCCCACTTTCTGGAAATGTAGTGCTTTAAATTCCCACTGTCGCTGTCTTTCTCATTTGCTCTTTCTCATTCCTGCTCTACTCTATCAATCTGCTATACTATCTCCTTCTTAACTAGACCAGTCACCTACCTTTTTTCTTGAAAACTCTTCCGGGACAAGACTCCTTATTTGTGTATGAGGTCTGTTGGATCAGCTTGGGAATATTGGACGCTTTCTGCCAGGTGGTCACTATGGCTTCCTATGATGTTATTATTTAGCAATGTAGGCATTTTATATGTATGTTTTTTGCTGATTATTTATAATGATGTTTGTATTCTATTTTGTTTTTGTAAACGGGGGTTCGATAAATTAGAGTATAGCCTCAGCGTCCCCTGCTTGGGATGTCTTTATTATAAAGTGACTGGCTCCGTGGAGAGCTTTCAGTTTTACCACTAGGGTTGTTTTAGCAGATCTTTTATGCGGATCAGGGGTTGTCCGGTCCTGATTTGGCTCGGAAGAGTCCGCTGGACCTAAAGCAATAATCATGTAATGTAATGTAACCAAGTTTGGAAGTTAGCCCCTTTGCATTGGATAGCTGTGCTCTATGCGGTAGTTATTATTCATCTAGGACTAGCTAACTTTACTGTGATGCACAACAGCAAAAAACTTTTTTTTTTGTGATTTTCTAATGGAGTTGCTGTGAATATTCTTGTATTTTTCTTTGGTGATATCAAAGCTGATGTCTTGTTTCATATTATATATTGTGATAGGCGATGCTTTTATAAGGTTTATTTTGGGGTGATATTGTGATTTTATACCAATGAATATTGAACTGCTGAGAATTGTAAAGAATGTTGGTATTGTTTGTAATATATATTTGTATCTGATATCTATTGTTACAGTATGCTTGTGTGTGGGGGGAGGGGGTATGGAGGATGAGTGTTTTGGGGATGAACTCTGTGTGTGTGTGTGTGTGTGTGTGTGTGGGAGTGTGTGTATGTGTGGGTGTGTGTGTGTACTGGGTGTGTGTGTGTGTGTGTGTGAGTGGGAAGTATGAGTATGTGTGGTGTTGGGAGGGTGGGTGGGCAGAGCTCATGGGGTGGTTGTATAATGTTAGTGCAGTTTACACTAAACAATGAAACGGTTCAAAACCAAAGCAAACAATGTGTTAAATGTTCACACTGTGATATTAGCTTTAGCAATTTTAGTTGGCGGTAAGCTGATGGTGTTCTTTTTTGCGTTTTCAGCTCCATACTGATACATAGATATCTATCACACTGAAATGATTTCTGTTATTAGTAATATTGTTTGTAATATCCATTCTTTGTGTTTGCAAAAAAAAAAGGCTTGCAGCTCATTACAGCAATGATTTTGAAGGTTTATTCGTTATTTGTGTGTGCAGCCATGGAACACAAGTTGTTTAAAGAAGTGTGTGATTATTAGCCATATAAACAAAAACAATTTATTACTTATTAAAAAACTAGACTTTTTCCAAAGATTTTGTTTTTGTTTACTTTTTTTTTCCAGTGGTGCAGCACTGATTGTGAATGTTAAAAGGATATGTCTAGCTCAATTGATAATGCTGGGACCCTGTAAAATGCTTGTTTTAGATTTAATGTAATTTAATTTAATAATATTTAATTGAGTTCCTTTTTGGTATTTGTTTAAAAACTCCGAACAGTAATATACTTTTAACACTGTTTTCTTAGTTCTTTTTTTTTTTAACCCCTGTGTCTAACAATCATTTGAAAGGGGTAAATGGATCAAGAAATGTTGAATGGTAATCAAAATAGTGTAACTCTTCCATTGCATTTTTTTTTTTTTAAAGAAAATAAAAAAGAATTGCTATCAAGGTGGTGATGCATCATTTTTGTTGATGACGAGGATTATGGTGACAGCTAGCAGACTGACGATGGTGATGCATCGATGAGGTTGATTGATGATTTTGATCGTAATACTGATGATTATGATCTATTATAATTTTGATGATAATCATGATGATGATTATTGATGATGATGATTATAATTGTGACATCATCCATGGCTCCCATGCTGCAAAGTAGTACTAAGATTTTATAGATTTTTGTTGGGGTGTGTGTCAAGAATAAATAATAATAATAATAATAATAATAATAATAATAATAATAATAATAATAATAATAATAATAGTAATAATAGTAATAATCATCTAACTTGTATAGCTTACAACGCAGCTTGCAATTTGCTCCAAGCGCTCATTCACACACTTTCACATGCACTGAACACCAACAATTGAAAGTTGGGAATAATGCATAATACATGTTACATTGACCAAAAAATTTATAATAATAATAATAGTAATAATAATAATAATAATAATAATAATAATTATTATTATTATTATTATTATTATTATTATACTATGAAGCATAGAATAGATCAGAGAGCTTTTGAAGGCCCTGACTGAAGTGTGGACAGAAAGCCATACAATGCCAGATAGCACATTTCCTGCAAGTTATCCACACTTTTCAAATTAGACAATAATCAATGCTAAGTAAGTGACTTACTTTCAGAAAAGCATAAAATTAAAATTAATGTTTTGCACTTTTAAAAAATGTTGACAGTTTGCCCAGTTGAAAATTAGAACATTCAGTTTACACACATTAGAAAATTAGAATGATAGATGTTAGAAATTAACAGCTGTTATGTTAATTTAGACACATCCATTTCGTCTCAGATTTGGCATGTTAGGTTAGTATGTAAAAATATATTATTCCACAAGATATGTTAGCGAGTGAGTTAGGTTGTATTTCTGTTAAGAAAAAATCCACTTGGAAATCAAATTTACTTTAAATACAGGGTGTTTCAAAAGTCTTGGGCACATTTTGACATTGAATATTTCCGAAACTATTAAGGATATAAAAACGCATCTGGTAAATTCAGAAAGCTTGTAATCTCAATTTTTACATGGAATGTTCAAAGATGTTCAATGTGAGCACCATTGGTCACACGACACACATCAAGCCGATAGTCAAATTCTTGCCAAACGCGTCCCAGTATTTTCTGTTTGAGTGAATGCCATTAATGGGTCTGAAAAGAAATAAAAAAATCAACAGCTTTACAAAAAACTTAATGTAATTAGCTTTAAAATGGCACAACTTTTATCTTACTACCATTCATAGTAATTTAGATATGGGGACTTCAAATGTGCCCAAGACTTTTGGAACACCCTGTATAGTAATCATATCAGAAAATAAGTCTTTCTGATTGCTTATGATTGTTTTGTTATTTTAGGAAATAAAACATTTTGCGTGTCTATGTCATTTTTGCAATGTTTCATGCAGTACCTCAAAAGCTATGTACATTTGAAACATTTTTTTAAAATATCATTTTATATTTAGTTTTATATTGTTAATATGAATATTATACCTCGGTCGTCCTTTGTCACAATAAGGGACGTAATTCGAGTCCAGTGGTTAATGAATGTAAAGTTGCTGCCCTTTAATTGTCTCAACATTTATAGTTTGCCAGTTAATATTATATAGTTTGCTAGTTAATATTATATATTATTGTTGTTATTATCACTATATGTATTTATCATATTATTATTATTTTCTATGTCTTTTATAGAGTGCACAGCAGTATTATTGTAACTATGTACATAATTATGCAACAAATACAGAACTTTCTAATTATTGTACAGCGAGTTTGTCCACGGAACACAAATATAATTATTATGAACTAACTAATGCATACATCTATATAGATGGGACCGAATAGCTCAGTTGGTAGAGCGGCTTACTAATAACCGAAAGGTTCCTGGTTCCAATCCAGAATTTGCCAACCTGTGACCATATTATTTTCCCCTTACCATCAACTGGTTAGCTGCATTCCGAATAATGTGACCAGTAGTTGTCTTTACTCTCCGTTGTCGTGTGACTATAATCTACAATTAATCTTTTATTTATCTATTATCTATTATCTAGCTCCTGTGGTTTTTGTTCAGTTATTTGTTTATTTATTTAGAAGTTCTTTGCAATAACCAATAAACACACTTTTTTCAAGTGAAATGTGTCCACTTTTTTTTCAAGAAATAGAGTAGGGTGACCACTTGCGGCCACGAGCGAACACTTTCTCATACTTCTTTTGTTTATGAACCAATCAGAATCCAAGTTTGATTTTTTTGAATCGGGAGGTCGCAGTAACGGCACTGACTTGGCCGGGGTTCTATAAATGAAACATTGTGGATCTACTTAGCGATTTCTGCACAATTTCAGTGTACCATGATGCGGCCAGGTGCCCAAGGTGCGTCCAACAATAAGCCACAGCTGCGTCCACCATGCCTGTATTTCTTTTTCAGCCTTAGATTTTATGACTATTCTACATATTTACGTCTATTGGCATGCAATGTGAAATCCAATAAACACAAAAAGACATGCAGCTGATAATATTCAAGATGTGATAAAGATTGATGAAAACACCCACATGAAATCTCAAAAAAGAAACTTTTCTTGGGTCAATACTTACAGACAGTAAAATTCATATGCAGAGCGCGGCCATAAACCGGAAATCACGACAAAAAGGCTAAGGTAGACTCAAGGGAAGCAATTGTGATTCCTCAAAGCTTTAAAGCTAGTAGAATAGGAGTTATTAGAATTGGCCGCACCTCGGTCTGGCCGCGTGATGGTCACCGTACTCTATGCCTTCACACATACATTTTTTTGGGGGGGAGGGAGGGGAGGGGGGGGTGAAGTGGGAATTCAGACCTATGGAACCAGAGATATCTGGAAATAGTGGTATTGATCTGTTCTGTTTGTGATATGAAAGGCAAAGAAAAATAGTAAGGTATGAACACTAAAATATGATAAACTACCGAGTCAGTTGGTGATGGGTGCAAACAGACGACCTGAGAGACGGCTGAAAGACATTTTTAGTTGCTTTTCATGTGAGCTAAAACATGCTTCCAGCAATCAAAGTATAATGGAGGTAATTCTTTCAACAACAACAACAACAACAAAAGTATTCCCTTAAATTAAACTAGCATAGAGGCGCCCCGAAAAGATACACACTGTGCTATCGGAGATCCATAAATAAGCTGCTTTGGTGGTAATTAGCTACTTACTGGAGGATTATAACTCAATGAAAGAAAATATGTATAGAATAATTATGTTTATTTCACACACAAATGTTTCATGTATGAATTGGCATGCTATATCATTAATACAACTCAGTTCAAATGAGTAGAAAGATTATGGAAAGAAACTATATCTCGGTATCTGATCAACGTGTATCTAACAAACTTTGTCCTCCAAACTCAAAACTATTCATGTCTAAAGATGGAGGCAGCAGTCTAAAGCAATAAGAGGAAGAAGAAGAGTTTAGCAATCAGACGATTCTGGGCCAGGAAGTCTAGATTCCCGAGTCCGTACTGTACCGAGATGGGACAGGAAGCACTATTTTGCATGGTTTCTGCTAGATTTCTCTCTCTTAGCTAATAAATGACGATTCATATCGTCACGCCTAAAACATTTTTCACACATAGCATAAATTGTTTTAAAAACCAGTTGGATGCATTTTCTAAAAAAAAGTGGGAGCTTGTGAAGTAGATGTCAACATCATGACCACCATCTTCAACTCAGCTGCTTTTGGACCTGTGTGATAAACGAAGAGAGATGAAAAAGAAAACGAACACCTCACAGGGAGCTGATGCCAACCGAAAAATCAACAATGACATCCGAAAAGGCATGCGTACAAAATGGAGAACTGGATAGAAGAGCAATGCCAGGAAATAGAGAACAATCTGAACAAGAACAACAGCAAGAAGGCCTACCAAAAACATGAAGCGGCTGACAAGTGTTAAACAGCCCAAGCTCTCCACGATCCAAAGCAAGTCTGCATATGCCTTACAGAAGAACAAGAAGTCTTGGATAGATGGACAGAGTACTGCTCTGACCTTTACAACCATACACCAAATGGAGACCCATCAGTTCTAGCATGTCCCCAGAACAGAGAAGATGAAAAAATCCTCCCAATTCTCAGAGAAGATATTGAGGCAGCAGTGCAATCACTGAAATAGGGGAAGTCAGAGGGAGTAGACAACGTTTCCCGCGGAATTGATTCAAGCAGAAGCGATGATTGATGCCCTCATCTTTATCTGTAATAAGATCTGGAAGAGTGGGGAGTGATCTACACCATGGACCCAGTCGCTTGTCATCACTCTTCCCAAAAAGGGTAACTTTCAGAAGTGTGAAAATTACCACACCATCAGCCTCATCAGCCATCCCAGCAAGGTCCTCCTGAAAATAATACTCAACAGGTTGAAACCCCAAGCTGAACAAATAATAGCTGAAGAACAAGCAGGATTCAGGGGAGGGCGAAGTACCACTGAACAGATTTTCAACCTCAGAATAATCTGCGAGGAACAGCACCAACAACATCTATATCATGTTTTTGTAGACGTCAAGAAAGCGTTTGACCGAGTCTGGCATGGTCTGTGGGCAACCATGAGAGTGTACAACACCAGCCCTAACATTATTGCATGAAGTCATCAAAAACCTGTGCAACCAGTGCAGTCTCCACAACAGCGCTATCGGGAACTGGTTCAGAACAACAATCGGTGTGCGTCAAGGATGCCTACTCTCTCCAGCATTCTTCAACATCTTCCTAGAGCGCATCATGCCAGATGCCTTGCACATCACGAAGGCACAGTCTGCATAGGGAGTAAAGCAATCTTCAACATCCGCTTTGCAGATGACATTGATGGGTTGGCAGGAGAGGAACCAGAACTTGAACAGCTGGTAAAGAGGCTTCACACCACCTCCAGACCCGTTGGAATGGAAATAAGTGCAGAGAAGACCAAAATGATGACCAACAACACCAATGGCATCTAACATGGACATCAAAGTCCAACGCCAATTCCTCAACACAGTGCATGAATATAGCTTCAAATATTTAGGAGCAATAATTGTATCAGACAATTGGTCTAGGCAGGAAGTCCTCTCCAGGATCGCACAAACTACTGTGGCCCTGACAAGGTTGAAGCCCATCAGTCTACAGGACCATCAGTCTACAGTCCAAGGTAAGGCTGCTGAGCTTCCTTGTCATCTCCATCTTCCTATAGACGCTTGCAAAACATGGACCCTCACAGCAGATCTATAATGAAGAATACAAAGCATGGAGATGAGGTGTACAGAAGACAGACCGACAGACCATCACACAAGCCATTGGACAACACGATTACCTGCTCACAGTGGTGAAGAAACGGAAACTCCGATAGTATGGCCACGCCACCAGAGCATCAGGCCTTGCAAAAACCATCCTGCAAGGAGGCAGAAGAAGAGGGAGACAGAAAAGAGGTGGAAGACCACATTCAAGAATGGACTGGCTTGACACTGAGCGAAGCCATGAGGGTTGCTGAGGACAGAGAAAGATGGAGTACGCTGGGCAAACAATCAGCTGTGGTGCCCCAACGGCCTTCGAGTTACGGGATATATATATATATATATATATATATATATATATATATATATATATATATAGAGAGAGAGAGAGAGAGAGAGAGAGAGAGAGAGAGAGAGAGAGAGAGAGAGAGAGAGAGAGAGAGAGAGAGAGATAGATAGATAGACGTTTTATTATTTTGATGAATAATCTGTCAGTTAAACTATAGACCCAATGTAACCAATGTAAAGTTTGGACAGAGAACTTATACTTATGTAATAAAGTTCTCTGTGTTTATATCCAGGGGGCCATGGAATAGAGCTACAAATAGCCGCACTGCTTGCACACTGCTTTCCACTGCGAATTTTCGGTCGATATTTTACTATACTGTTCAAAACACTTTTTGCATTATTTCATTAATGCCAGGGCTAATTAATGTTGGTTAATTCTTATTATGCAGGTATTTTTTTTTTTATGTCATTCTGTTTGCACTATCGCAAATTTCAAGGTCGATGTCCATCGTTATCTAAGAACGTTTTGCGAGCGCTTTGTACTGTACTTTGTGTTTGTGCTGAGATGGGACAGAAAGCACTATTTAGCACATAGTTTCGTCTTGAGTTGTCTCTCTTTGCTAATGCATGACAAATCAGGAGATTCCGTGCGTGTATGCGTATGCTGTTGTTCAATGTTTGAATGTAGTTTTATTTATTTGTATAAATCTTTGCACCTATAACTCCTATAAAGTGTTCAGTTTTTGTTGTATTTTGTTCTCATTTTAGTTTATGATTGGACGTTTGCTGTCTTTCTTCCTCCACTCCCCCTCCTTATCCCCTTTGCTGTGCACCAACCCTTCCTCCTCCCCCACCATCCTTCCCCTTTTACCCTTCCAAACCCTACCTCCTATTTTTCCTTTCCTGTGCGCCCTGAACATGCTTGCCAGCATGGATACGCTGCGCCTTTACAAGTGGACCTCCTCATCGTATATGCTTGCCCTCGTTATTAGCGCGTTGCTTACGGATAATGGTAGCACAGTGCCTGGTTCCGTTGTTTGCAGCTGTTTGATAGGGGCAGTGTGTAAAGCGATACTCAAACTGCGTAGTAGAAACGGCCGAAGCTTACGCAAAGTCTAACGCCGTGTGCATGGACTATATGTAAGTATATAGTGTCCATGCAGTGTGAGTGAGACCTTGAGCTACAAGTATGGCCTCAAGGAAATTTCCACTAAACAGACGACGTTGCTGCTTACCAAGCATTGGCTGTTTATAGGCATATGCCTCTAACAGCCTCGATCTGACACTCAAACTGGGTCGGGGCACGGAAATTTCCACTAAACCGGTGACCTTGACGCTAGCCTGAATTTGAGAGATCTAGCCTAGTCTGCATAAAATGACGTATTTCTTTCTTCCTCCTTTTCCCCACCTCTCCCTCTCTCTCTCTCTCCCCTCTCTCTCTTCCTGTTTTCTAAGTCACCATCTTTCTTCTTTTCCTTCTTGCCCATCACCATCATAATCTTTATTCTTTTTATTATCCGTTCTTCTTCTTTTCTCATATTTAATTTATTTATTTAATATGGTTTCTGTTCTTTGTATACACAAAAGTGGCCTGCTTTGAGTAACCTTACTAAATACACACCACAAGAGCTACAATATTAACCGACAATGGCGTACCTTTAAAAAATATATTTATTTATTTAGGCCGAATTGCATGATCAGCAAGGTGAGATCATATAGTGCAAAGTGCACCAATGCATGGTTTACAATCTTTAGATGTTTGTTCGAAACAGTTCCAGCAGTCAAACCCCTTCCCTCCCGTTTTAAAATCCTACTAGAAGCATTGATATAGTATGTGCTATCAGTAGTATGCTTCCTAGCTTAATTAGGGCCCACGGCCTTGCGTCCTTTTCCAAAGAAAAAAAAACGTACAGCTACAAGGGAAAGGACGCATTCCGCCATATTGAACCAGCGCCACTGTCCTATCTAGGTGTGTAAGATCTATGCAAAAACGGGTTAAGGTCGATAAGAACAGTATAATGTGGAGGATCAGAAACACAGCCTAATGGGATATTCGCAAACAATGACGCATTTTGGTTTTGACCTTCAAAACGATGCTCCCCCCCCCCCCTCCTCCAGGAGAAAGAACGTGCCAATCTGAAGCAGGTGCAAAAAATGAACTTTAAACCGTCGAAAGATCTTTAGCTTGTTGAGATAGGCCTATTTTTGTTTGTCGGCTAGGGCTATCTCTCGATTCCAAATTTCAGGGCACTGGTTGGCTTGATGGAATCACGTGCTTCATCTGAACCAAGATGGCGTCTTCAGGCAAGAATGCATCGAGCACATCGTAATGGATTTCTCCTCGAAAAGATACACGCTGTGTTATCGGGGATCCCCCAACCACCCTCCTCTAACTAAATTGATCCGCCCACGCTAGATGTTAAATGATTCAGCAGACCATAGATACTCTAGAGTATCTATGAGCAGACCGTGTAGCCTCCACCCCCCCCCCCTACCCCCAAGATCGGACAGGAAGCACTATTTAGCGTGGTTTCTGCTACAGTAATCTCCCTGGTTAATAGATTACAAATCGTATCGTCACGCCCAACACATTTTCAAGCAGAGCATAACTTGTTTTAAAAACCCCTTGTAGTTGGACTCATTTAAACAAATGTTCAGGGACACATTTTATTATTTTGATGAATAAACGGTTAAGTACATTATAGACCCAATGCAAAGTTTAAACAAAGATACTAGATTTATAACTATCTTTGGTTCAAAGGAGAAAGGACGTGGTCACGTGACGTGGTTGTCCTAGTTGCAATGAGTGCTAAAGAGTCAGGTACTAAAATAAAATAAAGAATGGATAAATGTTACTAGCCTATGGACATCCATTTAATCATATTGTTACCAGCAGTATTTTTAAATGAGTTAGGTATTGTGTTTGGTAGTATGTTCGAGGTTATTTCCCTTTATTCTTCTTTATTTTGTTACCTTGGTTACTTCTCTTGGTTGTATTTTTATTCTTCTAATCATATTGCGAGTATTGTTCTTATTAGTAAGTTGTAAAAACAGGTTTATACAACTTACTAATACCACTAAGGCACATCAGACAAAATAAAGAAGAATAAAGGGAAATAACCTTGAACATACTACCAAACACAGTACCTAACTCATTAAAAATACTACTGGTAACAATATCATATCATGTCATACCATATCATATCATATAAGTGGTGTTTCACCCGTCCCCTATACGCTTAAGTGTCCGGGGACGTTAATCTATAAAACTAAACTAAACTAAACTAACATATCATATGAAAGGCTTTATGGCCTATAGCTGTTTCCTCCATACTACTACTACTACTATTTTTCTGGGGAAAAAGTAGTAATAGTCTTATTATTACACCTATTACACTTTTAATATATTTATTATTATACTTATTTAATCGTTAATGTATTTGTAATAATAATAATAATAATAATACTGGATGCTATATATATATATATATATATATATATATATATATATATATATATATATATATATATATATATATATATATATATATATATATACGCGCCTTTCCCCAAATCAATAAGGCTCAAAGTGCGGCGATCTGTACCAAAATACACGCTCACCTGTCTCATCCACCCTCACACACAACAAATACACCATCCATCACTCAAACAGGTGGTGTAAAGGCAGGGAGATCGCTATTGGAAGATGGAAAGAAAATCGATTTAAAAAAAAAAATTTATATTGACTGCGTCCTGTACCATTATTGAAGGGAGGGAGGAAACTGGAGTGCCCGAAGAAAACCCTCGGTGACCTCAATAGTCTCGTACCTAAGTCACATACGTTCGCCTCTTGCGAGAATCGAACCCGCGACCTTCGGCATAGGAAACCGGCGACTTATCCACTGCGCCACGAGGCCACACCCATAATATAATTTTATTTTCATTAAAGTTATTAACAGTGTGTGTTGCCCCAGTGGACAAAATAAGATAAAACTAAAATAGCAACCTTTTTCATTTTCAAAAGTACGGCTTTTGATATAAATCGATACACTCCATTTTGCTTGTTCGCCGTTTCAGAGAGTGTGTACATGTGAGGTAAGGGAGGTAATTCTACACAAAGTGCTCCCTTGAACTAGTAGGAAAAATGGTCACTACACTGTCTCTTTGTAGGAACTTCTCTAATGACGTTTACCTTTCTTTTTGCGCATCTGTCTTGCCATGTATAGAGACTGCTATACAAGGAAAGGTCACAGACACATACAAAGACAATACGTGAGAGAAGGGTCTTACACTCTCTCTCTCTCTCTCTCTCTCTCTCTCATTCACTCACACACCCACATAGACAAACACACATATTCATCGCCATCCACCCTGAACACAAACAATAAAATAATCCCACAAAAGTTCTCTGTCCCCAAACCATAATTACAAGTTTATTTATCACACACTAAAGCTCATAAAACCATAGTAGTTATATTGTACAAAAATTACTGTGGATTCAATGTAGTAATATGTAATTTTTTTTAGTATAATTATTAACATGCAAGTGTACACATCAACCAAATTGGATCTCAATAGTAGCATTTGGTGGTTTCCCAATAATTATTTTATTTTATATTATTATGAGGTCAATGCTGCATGGTCTATAACAAACCTGTTAAGCATGCAATACAAAATCTGATATGTTATGGAATATAACTACAACAAATGTCAGTTTGGATCACCGACTAAACACTCAAAAAAGCAAATTAGTAACAATAAAATTAAAATGTTAAAAAACACACACACAAAAAAGAGTAAGATAGTAATAATTACCGTCAAATTTTGGCTATTAACCAGCAACTTTTTTGCTATACAATTTTACCCCTGTGCCTAAAATGCTGACGCAGCTTGTCTGTGGATTTTATTCAGAGTTGTTCAATTCTGACAACAAAGATGCAGAAGCTTTCAGTGGCTTCAGTGGATATGACGATGACGATGAATGATTGATTGATTGATTGATTGATTTATTGTTGCTTTAGGTCCAGCGGACTCTTCCGAGCCAAATCAGGACCGGACAACCCCCGATCCGCATAAAAGATCTGCTGAAACAACCCTAGTGGGAAAATTGAATGCCCTCCACCGGCCAGTCACTTTACAATAAAGACATCCCACGCGGGGGACGGCTGAGGGTTTACCTCAACTACGCGAACCCCCGGTTACAAAAACAAAATAGAATACAACCATCATTATAAATCATCAACAAAAAACATACATATAAAATGCCTATAGTGCTAAATAAAACATCATAGGAAGCCCTAGTGACCACCCGGCAGAAAGCGTCCAACACTCCCAAGCTGATCCAACAGACCTCATACACAAACAAGGAGTCTTGTCCAGGAAGAGTTTTAAAGAAAAAAGGTAGGTCATTGATCTAGCGAAGAAGAAGATAGTATAGCAGAGTGATAGGACAGATCAGGAATGGGAAAGAGCAAATGAGGAAGACAGCGACAGTGGGAATTTAAAGCACTAAATTTCCAGAAAGTGGGGATACTATTTATACTGAAACCCCCGGCACTCCAACGGGGGGGAACTGTTGCCGCAGTGAATTAGTCATGCCTATAAGTATAAAGGCAAGACAGGTTTTCAACTGGGGCTTTCACTTTTCCCTTTATAGGTTAGAACAATCTACAGTGGCAAGATTGCTCATGACCCCAAGGGGTGATGACGATGAATAAATAAGACAATAATAAATGTGAATAATGGTATTTTTGTTGTATAGCTGAATTTTTTTTTTTTTTTTTTTTTTTTTTTTTTGGTTGCTTTGTTTTGTCACTGTGCATCTAATAAGTTCCTGTGGCCGTCAGGTTTTTCACTTTCTGGGGTTAATATCTGTATATTTCTGCACTTGCTGGTTTGTGGTTTTATGTTGTGTGTGTGTGGGTGTGTGTGTGTAACTTTTGCGACCTATAAACCATTGCAGCTTGTGTGTGACTCAATTCCTTATTTGTGTAGTTGTGCTCAATAGCTTCAATTTTATGGTACACCAAAGTAAGGGGGTGAAAACAATTTGCCATTGGCAACACTTCATGGGATTAATTGTTATCAATGCATCATTGTTGACTGCCAGTTTTGAGGCCTATGGGAACCACTGAAAATCTCTTCCTTTTTCAAACCATGTGACAGAGCTCACAAAGACACGGGTTTACGTTTTACACTATGCTTGAAAGATTATTAAAAATTCAGTTGTTTTTTATCCAGTTTTTACAAATAAATTACTGTATGTGTGTTGTGCACGCAGTTAAAAAAAAAAATTTCATTGCATTTTAAATCATTCATTGATTAGTTTTGCAATAAAGTGTAAAGAACCACTATACATTTAGTTTTGTGCATTTTGAGTGTTAGTGAACAAAAGGCAGTGGGAACTCTACCCCTGTTTTAAGACCCCTCACTCCACCCCTCATTTAAGACCCAATTGTCCAAGTTGTTTGAAAGTGTTAAAAGAGGGGTTCCATTGTATAAACAAGCTGGATTGTGTGAATTGTCTGGTGGTTTATGTTCATTCCACGATTCCTTTCAACCAAAACTTAAGAAATTACAGCCGACAAAGAAAGTGCTATCAATGATTTGTTTACCAGTGCTGTATGGAATTAAAACAAGATGGTGAGCCATTGAAATGCATTTCCAGACACGCATACACAGTGCTAGCTGCACATCAGCATTTTAAAAATTGTTCATTTTTATGGCGATATTGTGCCTCAGCTTTATCCTAACGAAGCAAAATGAAAGCATGAAATGAAGGGCCACTATCTAAAATATCTGCAAACAAAACAAAAATTACCAAAATCGGTTCAGCCAATTCTGAGATAGAGCGCACATTTTTTTAAAATAATAGAACTGATTTTATAAAGGCTAAGTTGTCAGTAAAGTATCTGCAAAGTAAAAATAATAAAAATTGGTCCAGTCATTCTTGAGATATACAAAACTAGAAGGGCAAAGCCTTTATGACTCACATGCTCCTTATGGAACTTGCAATATTTTACATCAAAATGGCTGTCAAAAAAAAAAAGAAAAAAAGAAACAGTGGCATTAAAATGCAAAGTAATACCGACTTTGATCTTTCTATGCTCTTGACTTTCAGATGACCTTGACCTCCGGGTCCGTACACTCTTGTAATATTAAATAAAGTACAGCAAATGATGAATTATGCAAAAAAAACACACAAAACAACTGTGACCTTGACCTTGAGTGGCCATGACCTTGACCTTCAAAGGCCTGACTTTGGGATGACCTTGACCTTCCTGTGACCTCTCGTGCTCATGTCTGATCAAATAATCCAATGTTGCATTACTGTGGGTTGAATGAACAGCCATTCCACTGTACGATGACCTATTTTTATGTATGTTTTTGCAAGTCCTAAAATGACTTTGACCTTCACGATCAATGCAAAAACCGAACATACAGAAAAGATCAATCTATCATCATTAAATCAACAAGTCTGAAGTTTATATCTCTCATAGTTTATGGTCAAGGTCACTTCAAAGTACTTATACTGACTTTAAACAGCTCCAGTGCCCATGACCTTAGAGTGAAGTAGACTAAATTTGCAAAGGATGTGTGTCCCATTGACATATATCATGCCACAAGGAATCATTACTTTCAATATTAATAACCTAGGAAAAAAAGTGAAATTTTGTGAAAAATTGTCAGTTTTTGACTAACATTTGTTGACCCTGTGACATTGATGTGAAGTCAATAATTCACTGATCATTTATGAAGTTTCACGGATATACACCAACTTACCAAGTTTGGTTGTGATAGTTGAAATACGTTCTGACATGTTAATCCACTTGCAAATTTTGCACATCCAGAGGGTGGACGATGTACACATGACGGCTGACAAATACACATTTTTCATGTGTGTCATTTTTGGACTATTTAGGACTCCTCTGGCACAGATTTGCAAAAATCTGTAAACATTTTTTGGGGGGAAGAGGGTGTGTGTGGAGCTGGGGGAGGGGGGAGGGGGGGACTTACATTGCTATGTATGTGTGTCAAAATTGTGTTTTGCACCAAAAAGTTACATTTGGAGCAACAGACCAACCAACTGACCAAAAAACCAGATTGAATGATTGGGCATGAGCTGAAGTACCTGTATGCTAAGAATCAATAAAAACGTTAAAGCTGTTTTTCAGATAATGAGCCAAACATGTTAAGCAACAAAAGTGATCTCAACGACCTTGACCTTTGCAGTAGAACATATATGATGGCATGGGAGGATGATCACTAATCTAGGTAATGTTCCTATGAAGTTCGTTCAAAATCCATTCAGTGATTCTTGAATATGGCCAACCAACCGACAGGCAAATGAACATTTGGCTTGTTTTGATTCTTGACTATTCAAAACTATTTTCAGAAATTATGTGGAAATACAAAAACAAAACAAAACTCAAGGCACATAAATTCATTAAACAGGAAAAGTGGAATAATTTGATCAATTAGGGTGAACAATACTACCTCACATAAATTCATAGCACGTGGAAGCTCGTGATATGTATCAAATGATGCATGAATAACAAGAGCATTAATTAACAAAAAGACATAAACACAATAATAATTATTAAAATAATTCTCTACAATGTATTATTATAATAACATACAAGTCCTAAAAATAAATAATTATAATAATAGAAAATAAGAATTAATGAACACACAATTTGGATAAACAGCATTCGGTCATGTCATGATAAAATAAATAATTGTTAAAAAAATGTAACCATAATAAAAATACATTATTTGTGAAAAATAAAATATCAACATTCATTATTTAAATTATTACAAAAATTAATGACGATTATAAAAACAATAAATAAACACCCTATTACTGAAGTAGCGTCCACAACAGCATCAGTAGTCGGGAGATGGTGTCATGACTGTCTGCACAAATTCTGAAATCCTCACCTGGCCATTTGATGAAATGTTTGCTTCTCTGAACAGCGTGTCCACTGAAGCACAGAAACATTGTAATTAAAATCCAAAATATTTAAACCCAAAATATTATAATTCTTTCAGTCTATTATCATCATCATCATCATCATCATCATCATCATCATCATCATCATCATAAACCCAGCAATTTTTTGAGCTGTGAGGGACACTGACGCCAAGAGTTTTCGCCATTTTGGTCTGTCTGCAGCTGTTGTCAAGAGACGTGATGTGTCTAGTGCTGTGAAAGTTTATTACGCCTATTTCACATGTCAACAAAAGATTTTACAAATGAATGAAAATGTTTTAAGTGCATAGACATTTCCACACAAACAGCATGATCACAACCATGGGGGGAAAATTTTTCAACCAAAAATGGAACATTAGACTGCTATACAAAAAGGGAGCCATAGACCGAAATGTTATCTGTCTGTAGAGTTAAGTTTTGACCTGCTCTGGCCTAGGAACACGGAGGAGAGTCCAAGAGGGTGATTTCAGGCAAAGCTGCTCGACCGAGTCGAAAACCAAAGAATTCTGTGTTTGTTTGGTAAGGTCTCCATTTCTCTCTAATTTTTTTTTTATTTGGATGGGAGGAAGGGGGGAAGAGATGGGGGTGGCGCGTGGGGCTGGGAGGGGAGGGAGAGCTAAATCTTCAAGGCTGTGCAATTGTTTAAAAAGGAATTTTTGAAATATTTTTGTCTAATTTTTAGTTCAGCTTTTTAAACTTATAGTTAATGCAGTTGTACTAGCCATCAGTGAACGCAGATGAACTTATAGTTAGTGTGGTTGTACTAGTCAAGGCAAATGACACTGAAATAAGGCTTCAGAGGACCGCAAAATGTTGAAATCAAGTACATTATAAATTACTTCTTACTTTCTTTCTTGGTAAGTTTCTTTCTTACAAAATAAATAAATAACGCACACCACCATACTGTTTCCAAATATTTGGCTTTGGTTTTTTATTCCCCTTCTTTCAATAAGCTTCTTTATTTTATTCTATATTATCTTTATTTCTGTCTTACTGCTTTCTTTCTTTATTTTGCTATAAGTTTTCTGATTTCTTTATTCTTTCTTTCTTTAATTTCTTTCCTTTTTCCTTCTTTCCCTTCTCCTCCACCCTCCTTGTAATATCACAAATGTTGACAACAAAGATGTGGTAGCTCAGCTTAGCGATAAACAGATAGTATTGAACAAAACCCGACGTTAATTTACCAGCTCTCTAAAAGAATGTTGGCCATTATTAAATTAACCTCCAGAGACGTTCACCCCCGATACCATCAAGCAGAACTCGCTAACTGGAATGCAATTTAGCCCACTCGGACATCTGACCGGTGTCACTTGACCGTTAAGTAGCCACGCGAATCATATTACTCTTAGATCTACCCTGCGTTCTCCCTTGACACACGAAGTGAGACCAAACAGATAGTGTCCCAGAAGCAGGACAAGAAAACAAAGATGTCCGAGAAAAGATTCACGTATTCGCGAGAACGAGATGATTGGTCGAAGATGACGTGTAGGTTCCTTCATATCCTCTGTACACCCCGCAGTAACCGGGTAGTCAAAAACGAAGCATAGAACCACGAGGGTCAAAACAAGGTGAAGTGAACAAAAATCCTCAGCCATCACCAACAGAGTGATAGACTAGAGACGGCTTCACGATTCCCAGAGACTAAAACTCAGCTCTGGGACGGTTTGTGGCATCAATGCTGACGCTTGCTCCCGATGAGAAGGAGATCACCTAGAATCTACCTCGCCATGTCCGGCCCAGTAGCTACCACTCGCCCGATCATCCTGAGAGTGACCAGACTCCCTCAGAGTGACCACCTGACTCAATCACTCACAGAAACTGAGAGCTAAGTTCCTGTCAACTGCAACTGATGTCAAAAATACTCGGAACACTAGTAGACCATCAGAACTTAGAAATAACGTTTTAGCACGTGATGAAGAAGACCGGCTAAATCATTTTCCTAGCACATTGAACAGTATAGTTATTAATTTACATTTAATTAAAGTCATGTTAGAATTTGTGTTGAACATATAAAAGTTGAAATCACATACATACGACTGGTGTCATTCTATTAATTTTGTATTGTTGTGTGTCCACTAGCTCTTCTTCTCTGGAGACCAATTAAACTAATCATTTGACTAGCCAAAAATCATTTCTTAAAGTGAGCCAATGATACTTCAAAACCCGAGAACAAATATAAATGCTTATGTGACCAAGCACCGTGATTGGTCTCTCACATCACTTAGGAATCTTGGTAAAGAACCACTGATAGAGATAGCTAAACGCCTCATCTATCTACAGATCTTAATCCCCTTGTAAGATTATCGTATCTTCTCCAGGATATCATCGCAAGCAGCCCCACCCCTTACCAATGTCCCTTTAATCTCTCTCCTGTCTTGTGTCATAACAATACAATACAATAACAAAACAACAGGCTTTATTACCCCATCAGGAATTTCAGCAGGCGCAGAATTACATTTTAAATTTATATGATATTTCAAGAATACACAATGACCCACCTTCATCCGCATCACACTGATTGTAAAAACATTATTTCAACAAGCTGCATTGTAAAAGTGCTTCACCTCCATACCAATGGCCTACCTACCTTCATTTCTGCTCAGCTTTTCGCCCATGCCAGTGAGGATGTTTCTGATCTCTACAGCGCTGACGTAACCGCTGTGTGTGCGGTCATGTGCGACCAGTGCTGCATGCAGCTCTTTCTGGCAGTTCTCTACGCTTGAGTGATCGTGCATCACATCAAGGAAGGAGGCAAAGTCCAGCTGACCGTCATCTGATGTAAACAACAACCACACACAAACATGTCAGGGTTGCTGAATGCCAAAACGTTCAACTCACCTACAGACCCAGCCAAAGCCTAGTAAAATTCTCAATAATAATAATAATAATAATAATAATAATAATAATAATAATAATAATACTTTTTTATGCACTGTATGCATCTTACAAGATATAGTAATTCGAGGCGCGGACTTCAACAATTTCATACATTATTATAATTATATAAACAACTTTCACACATAATGAAACTGAAGTATGATTACGCATGATAAGAGACAATGCTTGAAAAAGTGAAGTTGTTTTTTTTCTTTTTTTTTTCTTCTCAAACATTTACACCAGATAGTATGATCACAGAAGAGTTAATTAGTCCACATTATTGAGGCAGAGGCTCTAAAATAAGCACGTAACAGCTTTAAAAAAAAAGACATTGGGTTCCTTGATAACATCATCTCTCTAGTCAAGAAAGTGGGCGCCTTGATGCAGTCACAGGGCTGAGCTTTAACGTTCGCCAACTCGCCAATGGCCCCTAAAAATAGTGTGTGGCGAGCTCGATTTGGGGTACCATTCGCCCGGCTGGCGACTTGAAAATACCGCCAGTGGTAGAGATTCTGTACCTGTACACGGACTTTTGACTTACAATGTAAAACAAAACACGCGCCAACCGCTTCTGCAGTCAGCACCGGAGACCCGTTCTGATGCATGCTAGGAAGTTAGGTAACGCTAGCAAAGCGAGGGATTTGCGAAGTGAAAATAGCCTTTTCTCGCGAGACTTTCTTCTTTCCCTCGCCGCGAAACGCTACTGCCTTGCGAGATCCTAGCCTTCTTGCTTCCTTGCGTGTATCGGAACGAGTCTCTGACTTCCTTGATGAGTCACGCGAGACTTGCCGTTTTTTCTATATTCCCCATTCTCAGTCTTTTGTCAATCTCGAACAATGTGGCGCTTTTTAAGCGGTATCTCGGAGCCTCCAGCAAAAAAATAAAGTCCGAAGAAGAAAAAAAACAGCTGAAGAAGGCACACCCAAGCTCCTTCAAGTTTTGGAACATTGAGGAGGAGGATGTCGATGATGAATAAATTATACAGTGCTTGTTTTAAAAAATGAAACAGTGTTGTTGAAATTTATCTTGTTTATTAGCTGCAATAGTTATACAGTTTAAAAAAAATGACCGTGCTTTCAATCAAGGGGTCTGGCAACCTGAGAAATATTTTGGCAACTTCCAACTTCCCAGGTTAGGAGCCCGGCTGGCTACTTAGCCTGGCTTGCTAAATCTCAGCCCTGAGTCATTACGTGTCAAAATGACAGGAGCACAATAGTCCTGCTTGGTTACTTTACAAAACGCCTTGGAACATGTTTGTTGCTCACCACTGCGTTAATCTGTTGGGCACCTGTGCCCCTATTCAAAGGGAGATCAGCCATTTACTGCTATAGTAGACAACTTTAACCCCCCCCAAAAGAAGTTTTGGACGCAAAGTTTAGATTCCAAATTTGTAAATATTATTCACCAAAAATGGTTGAATATGTAAGCAAAGTATGGTCTCTTAGCGTTAAATGGATAAATGTACATTATTTACCTCGGCCTTGAAGATCTTTAACAAACGTATTGTCAGCTTTGAAAAAGGGAAGGAGAGATAAGTGAAGAAAAATGTCGTGCATCGGGGTAGTGAACTGCAAGTTTAAGGTTGTTATGTGTTGATAGGGCAAGTATTTTCAGCACAATGAGATGCCTGATCTTCCAGTATAGTCCCGTGGTAAATAGTGAATGGTCAGACACAGAACAGAAAGGCACTCTCTGCCAGAGCCTGTCTCAAATGAAGCATTGAACAAGATTTGAAAACCTTCCTGGTTGACTTCTGATAATGGCACTTTTATTTCCCCCATATCTCCTTATTTTTCTCTCATTATTTTTCTGAGCCCATTGACGATGTGCCACCATAAAAATCATGGAAAAACTGCGCTATGCAAGTATTCAGTATCAACTGATATGAACTGCAATAATTAAGCAATGCATTGTAATTTGTATATGAACTAAAGCATTTGTACACACAGATAAAATTCATTGAGGAGGTTAAGCTCAGCATGGATATATAAGAATACAAACACTTGTACAATAATCCCAGCTAACCACTATTTCGGGGCCCGATGGGGCCCGATGCAAATGGAAATTGGAACCGACTCGGGCCCGATTCGGGCAAAGATCGGGCGATCGTCTGTTTACCCGAAACTTACCCGATCGTAATCCAATGTTCGCCAAACAGTAGCCCAACTTTCGATAAAGATTGGGCGATCGTCAGGGTACCCAAAACTTACCCGATCGTAACCCAACCTTTGCCGAACGGTAACCCGATTCCGGCAAAGATCGGGCATACATCAGGATACCCAACACCAACCCTATTGTAATCCAACTTAAACCAGAAACAACCCCAATAATGCCCCATCCCTGGCCAATGCTGATTTACCCTAAAATCATATCCCACATATTGTTTATGATATGTGATTGCATGAAGAAAGAATTGAGATGTCTGGTGTTAATAGGGACTGTCGGCACAGGCGTTTTTGTTTTCGGAAGTCCTTGAGTATTTACACACCATTTCCATAACAATATATATTAGCGTGATCTTCGTCACTATCGAAATCGTGTGTAAATACATAAACGAAAGGCAAAGCCCCAAAAAACAACCACAGCGGAATAGGTTTTCGCAGGCAAACACAATATTCGAGCACATGCAACTGTAGAAGAAAACTGTAGAAAATTGGCGCCTAAGGACAACCGGAAAAGACCAGCAGTAATGGGCACGGAAATTTACCCTTGACTTATAATGTATAAATAAATACAATAGTTATAAGAAACACTTTAACAATATTTTACATATATTGTATGATAAAAATTAAGAATTATAAGCACAACTAAATAATGATATCTTGCTGAATTGATTTTGTATAAATATTTTTCACATACGTACGCCGCAGGAAATGTGAAGCAGACGAAACATTCCAGACAGTTTAGCCAATGAGAAGCGAGAGTAGGCCTATGTTAGCGTGTGCGCAGCGTGGCTTTGTGGTGGGGCAGAATCGGGCGGCACACGGGAGGTCGAATCGTTATACGCATCCACATTTCTCGACTCCGCTACGCATCGGGTTTTTGTAGGGCTATGTGGGTCCCTACTAGTCTATAGCCAGACAAAAGTTGGGATGCCCTACGCGGCCCGAGTGGGGCCCAGATCGGGCTGGTTTGCTGGGATAAAAGTTAATTATTCTATATTCATTATTTCATTATTTAAAATATGCTTATACATACTGGAATGTTTCTTGAAGTATTTGCTGATCTCTTCCCTTGTTGGGCTGTAGCTGAGAGATCTCATGATGATAGACAGGTCCCCTTCATGTGTGATGTAGCCCCTTCTGGCATGGAAGTCAAAGCATTCTTTGAACTCTGAAATAAACATTGATTGATACAGCAAACTGATCAGCTTCTGCTTCAATTCAAACAAGGCCTTTGAGTAATAATTAATTTCTGCTTGGTTTAATTTAAAATGGTCCTTAGCATTTTTTTTTCAATTATTGCTGCTACTTTGTTCAGTTTTGACTTAAGCTTTCGATTAGTAAATGCATGCAGATTAATTTGTCCATATGATGTGTCGTATCCACGCCCGACAACTAGTTACTTCGACGTATTATTCAGATTATCCAGATTCAGATTCTTTCTGATGTTGTTGAACAACTTCAACAAGTTGGGCGTGGCGACGTTTTTTTAACTTTTTGGAATGTGAAAAGCAGTTTACCTTCAATCTTGCTTTCAGTGAAATAGCGGGCCTGAAAACGAATACAATTAGAAATTAAGTAACATCAACAAGATTTCTACAAAGACGAACGATTAACATAATAACCGTAAAACTACATTATAAACATATTAAAATGCAACCCACCATTTTGTGCTTACACTCGTCTGCTCTGCAAGGTGAATAACTCTTAACAAAAAAAAAAAACGCTGATGCGACGCAGTTACACACCATTGATCATGCGTTGTCTTTGACGTCAGTATAAACTCCTTGAAAAATTAACGAAAAATATTACATCATCTGACTGATACTGCATTAACGATGAACTGGAACAGGGCATTTCGAGTCTCAGGTATTCTGGGAGCAACTGTTTGCGGCGTGTGTTTGGCGAAAACTTATATAGGTTCAAAGCGCTTGGTGGGATCCGTTTCTGCAGCATGGAGTTATCAACAAAGTTCGACCCCGTGTTGTGAAACTATAGATATTGATTGTTTGACGCTGAAGCAGGTTCATGTCTACTTTCGACATGGTGCTCGCACACCACTCCATCTAGCCCCTGGAATTGGCGAGGTATATCTGCTTTTCATTTTCATTATATAAATTATATTTTATAATAATTTAATAAATAAATGTTCATCAGTGGGGTCGGAACCGGGAGAGGTGGGGGTGGGATGGGGGGTGGGGAGAGATCGAGGGGTTGAAGAGAGGGGGTCAGGTATCTTTTTTGTATCTGGACACCCCTTCTTCCCCCTCCCTCCCCCCCCCCTCCAACTTCTTGGACCATACCAAAAATAGAGAGAGAATTTATTTGATAGCTTCATGCAGTAAGCACTCAAACAAATTTGTATTGTCTAAAGACGTAGTAAAGTTTTTAGAAAAATAGCCTAATAAAAATACAAACAAAATAATGAGGTTACTGTGAGGACGTTGCCAGAAAGGAATAGACATTGTAGAAGAGACTGTTTTTCCCACTCAGTGATGCAAGAGTTTACTGTGGTCTAGTCTAATATGAGTTGTAACAATGATTTCTCTTCTTGAAAATAAACATGCAACAAGATCAATCATGATGTTTGTGACACGGATCTGATTTCGATGGCAATGGGACACTGACTCTCTCTCTCTCTCTCTCTCTTACACACACACACACACACACCCACTCACCCACACACACACGCACACACATGGGTTGCGAGTGAAACTTCAGAATTATGCGAGCGTTGTGGCTGAGTGGTCAAAGGCGGGACTAACTTGCCTTGTCCACAGGCCAGAAACCAATGGAGCCTGGCAGATGTGGGATCGATCCCTTCTCTGGGCATTGTGTTTCTCTGAATATAAGTTACTTTTGACTCAGGCAACGTCTCGCGGGTTTTCTCCAGGTACTCCGGCTTGCTCCCCCAGCAAAATTTAAAAAACACAACTAATATTAGGTAGGTTGGGTTTGGGCTCGCCACAGGCTGCCACTACGCTTTCCCCAATGGAAGCGCCCCAGAATTTCCTGATAAAAAGGGGACAATAAAGTGTCCAAAAAATTTTGTACATCCAGAAATCCAAGTCCTCTCCAGTTAACATCCTAAATAAGCATTCTGGGGGTTTTGAAAACAAGTGTTGTTAGAGCATTTTATACAACATTCAGTAGTGTAATTCAAAAACCTGCGTTGTTTGCTACCTTCATTTCCAACCCTCGCGGTTCATACATATACAACATGACTTCGTACAGCCATTTTCTGGACGTTGGGAAACATATATATCGGGTCACATACATTTTGAAAGTCAGATGTCTAATACACTAGCGACAAGTGGTGGTTCACCCGTCCCCTATACGCTTAATGTGTCCGGGGACGTAAATTTACTTTAAAAAAAAAAAAAATTAAAAAAAAAAAAAATACACTAATAGAATCTGTAAGTAAAATAACACCGGAAGGCCCCTTTAATAATAATTTTAAAACAAAATAGATACAGGTACGAACGAGCGCAAATGTGTTCTGGTTTACTTTAATTAAACCATGATTGGTACTTGAGAGATAAAAAACAGCAACAGAATTCTCTAATGGGTAGTAATGCACTCACACACTCACACACACTCACACACACACACATACTTGCGCAGACACCGTAATTTGGACTTTCCTCTATCGCCACATACGTTCTGTGGACAATGGGTCGTGCTTCGACCCCGTTTTTAAGTACTTTAAAGTGTTCTAACCCTAACACTAACCCTAACCCTAGCCCTAACCCTTACCCTAACCCTAACCCTCACGGATCATTAAATGGACGTCCCAACAAGGAGGTCTGTCCAAAGAACGTATGTAAACTTGCACTAGTTTGTCCCAATAACGCCGTGTAAACATCCTCACACACACACACACACACACACACACACACATATGACGTTGTTGTGGCATTCATGAAGCGTCACACATTGCGTTGACATTGGGTAATATTTTGTCCCCTTTTTAAAGTATTTTAAAATCATCTACAGGGGTGAGATTTAGCGGTCGCCCGGTCGCCCGAGGCGACTTAAAACTGGCTTGGGCGACCTCACTTTATAGTTGAGCCAGCCCGCCTGGCGACCTAAAAAAAAAATAATACTACTTGCAGACTTTTAGAAGCTCGGTCCGAAGCGAGAGCGTTTTTAGGTCACTGTTCGTCTGCTACGAGTATGAAGCATACGCGAGGGTTATTTCCCTTTGCCTACTTCCCTTTTGCGCCAAGTGCGCTGTCTGCTTTGTTTGTGAAAAAAAACACTGCTACAAATTACGTGTATTGTCAAGGTGACGGTTGTTGATCCGACAATGTGGAACTTTATTTCTGGGGTCAACGAACCCCCGCCAAAGAAGGCGAATTCTAGTTCAGAGAAGAAAGAGCATCACAAAGAGTATGAATCAAAGAGAAAAAGACATTTTCAGACTGCATGGCTGAAACGTTCAGATGGCGAAGATCGATCTTGGCTCATTTTCGATAAAGAATTAGTTGGTCTAATGCACTGTACACATTGCCGTAAATACGCGATTGTCGGGCTGCCTAAAAACCATGCGGGCTACCTCACTTTACTTCCTAGCTAGCCCGGCGGGCTAGTTAGTCTCCTGGGTTAAATCTCACCCCTGATCTAACGCTAACCCTAAATTTAATGAAACACTCTTTTGACGTCAACATAATGAAGTCTGTCCCAAAAACGCCATAGATTTTCATTGTCAAAAAAATGCCGTCTAATCAGAATCACAAACACACATGCACGCACGCACGCACACATACCGACACACACACACACAAATACACCCACACACATAACACACACAAAATACACATTCTAGAACATACTATGATACTGTAATCAGAATTTGTGCAATAATAATATTAATCTTTACAAAAATAGTATCAATAATTTCTCCTCCCACTGTCTCCCCTCCCCATCTCCCACACCCTTCTTCCCCCCACTCTCCGCAGCGTGCTATCATATTTGCTCTACCCGCAAAGGTCAAAGTCACTGCGGTCACATTGTTGCTAAACATGTTTTACTTAGTATCTTAAAAATGGCCAAACTAATTTGTTGATATTTGATATACTGGTACTTCAACACGTGGCCAGTCATACAGTAGCAGTCCAGTTGTTGGTCAGTTGGTCGGTATCTCACTTTGAATTTCACTTTTCGTTCAAAACAAATGTTTTGCCTTATCTCAAGGATGACTGGATAGATTTTGATTATTTTTTACTCTGCAGATACTTTAACCAACTCTATGCCTTTGCTCTTTTTCAAAGGTCAGGGCCGCTAAAGTCAGTTATCTCAAAATTGGCTTTATCGATTTTGAAAATTTTATTAATTTACTTGCAGGTAGTTAAGATAGCGGCCGGCTCATCATAATCATTCCATTCTTTCATCTTGCTTCTTTAGGAAAAAGCAGAGTCAAAACATCGCCACGAAAATTAACACTTTTGAAAATGCAGATTTTCAGCTTCATGAGTGAGTATCTGGAAATACATTTGAATGGCTTGCAATCTTGTTTTTCTTGTGGTTTTGTCACACTAAAACTGTTCAGAGGTAAATTTATGATCAAGCTGCTTCCCCTCCTCTTAATAACCCCTACTCTCACACACCACTCTTTCTCTGCCCCATGTGTCCATGCATTATTTTTATAATTTATTTATTTATTTATTTATTTGCACATTTTTAAACATTTTTGTATGTGTGTGGGTGTGTGTATTTTGCTTCCTTTTGTACATTATGTTTATTAGCTGTTGATCCGAGTGAATGCATAAGAAAAGTACTTTGAGCAAGCATCTTGTGTGATTTTGAGCTACATTATGTGAATTATTATTGTTATTATAAATATTATTATTATTATTATTATTATTATTATTATTATTATTATTATTATTATTATTATCGTGTGATTTTGAGCTACATTATATGTGAATTATTATTATTATTTTTTTTTTTTTTACTTTTTCTCAAAGCAGATTGATTGAACTTTTACATTATGTCTTTGACTTTAGTTTAGTATGATGTTGAAAAATCTATGGTGTTATTATAGTCTGCTTATTCCCAATTGACTTGGAACAAAGGAAAGTGTGACTCGTCACCTCCACCATAATTATCACTGAGACTATAATTGCTATCCAAAGCCAAACCATAACAGATAACTATTCACAATTATTTTTATTAGGATATAACACAAGTTAAAATGTATCTATTAATTTAAAACATAATACTTTAAAGGAAATTAAATGAATATACATATGCATCACCATGGGGCGAAGTAGGCTCTTTAAAGTGGCTTTCACCTATATTTTTTTAAGCAAATTTAACCGTAGTCACGTTTGTGGTACCTGTCAGTACAAGTATTTTTACGGTCACGACGTCCAACATCCATCTCTATAATGCCATTAGTGAGACCCAAGTGTGACCTCCTGTGGTGGAAAAGAAATTGAGGAAGTCAACCAGCAAACCAGGCTTTCCCATTGGCGAAATTTGATAGAAGATGAGTACAAGATGAGTCCAGTGGGTGATACCTACTGGTGTGGAACTTGATCCAGTCACAAGATATGTGTTAGCATGCACTGACAGCTAGTAGTAGTACAAGATGAGTCCAGTGGATGATACCTACTGGTGTGGAACTTGATCCAGTCACAAGATATGGTGTTAGCATGCACTGACAGCTAGTACAAGATGAGTCCAGTGGGTGATACCTACTGGTGTGGAACTTGATCCAGTCACAAGATATGTGTTAGCATGCACTGACAGCTAGTAGTAGTACAAGATAAGTCCAGAGGGTGATACCTACTGGTGTGGAACTTGATCCAGTCACAAGATATGTGCTCATGCACTGACAGCTAGTACAAGATAAGTCCAGTGGGTGATACCTACTGGTGTGGAACTTGATCCAGTCACAAGATATGTGTTAGCATGCACTGACAGCTAGTACAAGATGAGTCCAGTGGATGATACCTACTGGTGTGGAATGTCATCCAGTCACAAGATATGTGTTAGCATGCACTGACAGCTAGTACAAGATAAGTCCAGTGGATGATACCTACTGGTGTGGAACTTGATCCAGTCACAAGATATGGTGTTAGCATGCACTGACAGCTAGTACAAGATAAGTCCAGTGGGTGATACCTACTGGTGTGGAATGTCATCCAGTCACAAGATATGTGTTAGCATGCACTGACAGCTAGTACAAGATAAGTCCAGTGGGTGATACCTACTGGTGTGGAACTTGATCCAGTCACAAGATATGTGTTAGCATGCACTGACAGCTAGTACAAGATAAGTCCAGTGGGTGATACCTACTGGTGTGGAATGTCATCCAGTCACAAGATATGTGTTAGCATGCACTGACAGCTAGTACAAGATAAGTCCAGTGGGTGATACCTACTGGTGTGGAACTTGATCCAGTCACAAGATATGTGTTAGCATGCACTGACAGCTAGTACAAGATAAGTCCAGTGGGTGATACCTACTGGTGTGGAATGTCATCCAGTCACAAGATATGTGTTAGCATGCACTGACAGCTAGTACAAGATAAGTCCAGTGGGTGATACCTACTGGTGTGGAACTTGATCCAGTCACAAGATATGTGTTAGCATGCACTGACAGCTAGTACAAGATAAGTCCAGTGGGTGATACCTACTGGTGTGGAACTTGATCCAGTCACAAGATATGTGTTAGCATGCACTGACAGCTAGTACAAGATAGTCCAGTGGGTGATACCTACTGGTGTGGAACTTGATCCAGTCACAAGATATGTGTTAGCATGCACTGACAGCTAGTACAAGATGAGTCCAGTGGGTGATACCTACTGGTGTGGAACTTGATCCAGTCACAAGATATGGTGTTAGCATGCACTGACAGCTAGTAGTAGTACAAGATAAGTCCAGTGGGTGATACCTACTGGTGTGGAACTTGATCCAGTCACAAGATATGTGTTAGCATGCACTGACAGCTAGTACAAGATAAGTCCAGTGGGTGATACCTACTGGTGTGGAATGTCATCCAGTCACAAGATATGTGTTAGCATGCACTGACAGCTAGTACAAAAGGCAATGGATCCATTTCTATCAACACCATGAGCAGTCGCTTTCACAATTTGTGACGTTGGAGTGAATTTTCTTTTTTTTCTGTTGCGTTTTCAGTTACACTTGGCAATCTTCAGAAACATGAACTTTTGCTTGGGGCATACGCTGGTCCCAGTGTTATTCTAAAGAAAATGGGTACATGTTTAGACCATAGTTTGGGTACACACTTGAACCCACGAAAGGTGTTTGTTTGTGATGAGTTAGAACCCATTAAGTATACTATGACATCATTATGGTTATGATGTAAACCTGCGAGCACAGTGGGAGTGTGCAAGTGTGTGAGCACTTGGACCGTTGTCTGAAATCTCACTATAAAAAATGTACTATTGTCGGTGTCGTGCGCATTTTGTGGTTTACTGTCACAAGTGTGTGTTTGCTTGTTGCCAGGTTGCCTACTACAAGGACTTTTTCTTGCAAACGCCGCCTCATACTACATGCTGTTACAATGTGGTCGTGCTGCCCGACAAGAGATGCAGGGAGGAAGAGCCCGAGATGGAGAAGCATTACCAGAGAACGACATTGCTGGTGAGATTTATTGTTTTGGGTTTATTTAACCATCATTTTAATCTATTTATTTGGAATGAGACAGAAATATATTCTAGTGTTACAAAAGAAGTCAAACTACACATTTTTCCAACTTTCATAACAAAGAATTTGCTGTTGTTTGGTTATATTTGTCCTATGGGTTCGGGCACTGAATAGAATAGACCCAACGTTTCCTGGCGTGTCGTAAGAGTGATTTCAGCATCATTGGACAAAAGTCTTCTACACAGAAGTCACCGGCCAGTACGGAGGAATCTCATGTTACTACAGGTTCAAGGACCACGTGCTCGGGGCCAAGGCGAGAAACACTGTATTCGTGGATATCGGATGTGGCCAACAGCCTGGAGAGGATTGGGCCCTGCCAGGTCTTTCTTGTCCAAGACACACTGCATGATGAATAGAACCATTCACTTCATACCGGATGGGTCGTCGCCAAGGTCACCAAGGACCACGCCTTCCGTTGGCCACCAGGACGGAAGTGATAAGTGTGCTACTGATGGACAACTTAGCAAGATCCGCTCGAGAAACGTCATCGTAAAAACCTGGAATGTCAGGACTTTAACTGCGGAAGGAAAATTAGAAGAACTAGCAAATGAGCTGGACCATTATCGATGGAACGTTTTATGTATCAGCGAACTGCGCTGAAAAGGCATATGTGAAACAACGACCGACAAAGGCCATAAGCTTTATTTCAGCGGTAGAGATGACAGGCACGAACACGGAGTTGGATTCTTGGTCCACAAGAACATTCTAGCCACTGTCATGGGTTGCCGCCCAGGCTCGTACAGAAGCTTGACACCACCTCCAGAGCCTATGGAATGAAAATAAGTGCAGAGAAGACCAAATTGATGACCAACGACACCAGTGGCATCAACTTGAACATCAAAGTCCAAGGCCAATCCCTCAACACATTGTATAGCTTCAAATATTTAGGAGCCATTGTGTCAGACAATGGGTCCCGACAGAAAGTCCTCTCCAGGATCGCACAAACAACTGCTGCATTGGCAAGGTTGAAGCCTATTTGGAAAGACAGGACCATCAGTCTACATTCCAAGGTAAAGGCTGCTATGTTCCCTTGTCATCTCCATCTTCCTATATACTGGCGAAACATGGACCCTCACAGCAGATCTACGACGAAGAATACAAAGCATGGAGATGAGGTGCTACAGAAGACTTCTGGGCATTTCCTATACCCAGCACATCACCAACAACGAAGTCCGACAGACCATCACACAAGCCATTGAACAACACGATGACCTGCTCACAGTGGCGAAGATACGGAAACTCCGATGGTATGGCCACGTCACCAGATCATCAGGCCTTGCAAAGACCATTCTGCAAGGCACAGTGCAAGGAGGTAGAAGAAGAGGGAGACAGAAAAAGAGGTGGGAGGACAACATTCGAGAATTTACTGGTTTGACACTGAACGAAGCCATCAGGGCTGCTGAGGACAGAAAAAGATGGAGTTGCTGGTTAAACGATCATCTGTGGTGCCCCTACGACCTCCGTTTTTTACGGGATAGGATAGGATAGGTTATATAGTGCTTTTACAGCTGAAGAGCTGGGTTGAAGGTGCTGGCGAATACAGGCTCAACTTGAGTGGTGTACGGCAGGTAGTGACAGAGTACAGTTTGCTTTTTTTGTGTTCACCTTACAGGGCGGAGGCTATGCGGGAAACCTGACAACGTACGGCCACGAGCAGATGTATGAGCTGGGCCTACGGCTGCGAGATTGCTACATCTTGCAGAATCATTTAGTCAACCGCTGCTATGACGCCCGGGAAATCTAGTAAGTGGGTGCTGCACTTCCCTTCTATGCAAAGATCTAGCGCAGAAACATAAAATGTATTAGTAACATAACTTGCTTAATGAGACAAACGAACATTGAAGTTTAACAACTACACCCACCATTGGGAACCTGACAGACCTGGATAGGAAGAGGGTGTTGAGCATAAGTAAACACTGAACCGCCAGACAATTATACTGCTAAGATTGACAGTAAACAATTGCCACTTTGTCCCATAACGGATTCGAACTAAGTCATTGATGGGCAACGTGAATGCACTGAGCTAACGCACTGGGTACTTTTTGCTTAACTCTTTGTAGCTGCAATATTTGGAGTTTTTTTTCAAAAATGCTAAAAATATATCATTAATCCCTCCACGTTTACCGTAGGTGATCATTTTGGGAGTTACCCACGCAAGCCTCCTATGCGCACATTTAATAACATTGATATTAATAATAATAGTGGATGCTATGTACTCGCTTCTCCCCAAATCTCCAACGGAGCTCAAAGAGCAGCAGTCTGTATCAACATACTCGATCACATGTTTCATCCTGTCACACATACAACAGATACACTTGTTGTATAGTTAATGGTAATACTTATCACTGCCAATGCAAGTGTTTGTCATCTATACATTTATATTGTGTTTCAGTGTGCAGTCAACCAACATTGATCGAACCATTCAATCTGCCGTCAGTGTCATGACCGGCATGTTTGGCCGAGAGAACCTGGAGAGAGATGGTATAGTGCTTCCTCTTCATCCACCTCCTCCTCCTCCCCCTTTTCCTCTTCCTCCTCCTCTTTCTTTCCCTCCCATTTTTCACCATGCCTTCCTACCTCATGCTGCTTCTTCATATTGTTTCATCATCATCATCATCATTATTATCATCATCATCCTTGTCGTCATCATCATCATCCTCATCTTCTTCTTCTTCTTCTCCACCTCCTTGCCTCTTCATTGCTTCTTATTATTGCTACTACTTCAATATGGCTTCTTCTCCCACTTCTCCTTTTTCTTCTTATTCTCCTTCTTCTTCTTCTTCATCTTCTTCTTCTTCTTCTTCTTCTTCTTCTTCTTCTTCTTCTTCTTCTTCTTCTTCTTCTTCTTCTTCATCACAATATGGCAAGGAAATTACAATTGTTGAAAATGTGTGTGTGTGAAAATACATTTAAATGACTTGCCATTTTGTTTACAAATTGTAATGTTATGTTTATTTCTTTATTGTTATCGTTCTATTATTAAAAGTATATATATTTTTACAGGGATGGATTTAACCGGAAATTACCGGTATTTTACCGGTTTGAAAATAAAAATACCGGTTGAAAAATCAGTACCCGGTAGAGCCTACCGGTTCTTATTTTGTTTGACTGGTTTCAAAAATAAAGAAAAAGTGTTATGTTGAAACGCGCATGATGGTGCGTGTGAAATGCGCACAATATTATGTGTGAAGCGCACGCGATAGATCTGTTCGTTTTATTTTGCAAAGCATGCAATAATAGAGTGTATTTACCTTTGATTTGAGTTTGCATTGTTGTTAGAAGAAGCTTTGTATAATGTTGATAATTTTCGTTAGTCGATATTATTGGAGAATTCTCTAGATCTGCTTGTTTACTATCGATCGAAGTTTCGGGATATTTGAGAACATTCTTGGACAGAAAGAATGTTGTATGACGTAAGTCAGTGATGACGAAGTTTTATTTGATTGGTTGTAGTGCGTCATTCTACCGTGTTCTAAATTGTTCGGGAGTATGAAGAGACTATATAAGTGCCGCACTGTTTCAAGAAAAGGTGGTTGTTGATAGTGAGTTGGAAAGTAAAAAGTTGAGAGTGAAAAGGCGACTGTATGCAGTTGTTGATGTGTGCTGAATAAAAGTGGAAAACTTCATACGACGACTCCTGACTTGTTGATGAGTGAGCAGGCTGCGTGGATAAACGAATCAGAGTTACACCTATCAGGATTTCAAGCATCGGGGCTGAATCAAATACTGATAAAGAAAAAACAACATCGAGTGTAACAAAAAGAGAAAGAAAAACAAGATAAATGAAGAGAGAGAGAGAGAGGGAGAGAGAGAGCCAGCCAGCCACGCTGATTATGTGTTTAGGGAGTGTAGACGAGAGGCCTGCGAATGCGTTCAGTAGCCTTGCCATATTCTTTGAGGTAATTAATACAGAATGATATACATTGGCAAGGCTATCGTGAATACGGATAAATTAAACTCGCTCACTTTTCTATTTTTTCTTCTCGTGTCGTCAGTATGTATTGCGACAGTGGCAGATAGGCTAGTAATAATGAAGAAGCAAAAATTCTTTTTCATTTTTTGCTATGAAAGGGGCGATAAAAAGAGTTTATGTGAAGACGAAGAAGTTTCTATGAAACAGAAAGTGCATTAACAGAGTGCCATCTACTTATATAAAATAGTGAGTTTATTAAGCTTTGCTATGGTCATACCGGTTTCCGTGATCCTGTTTGCGTTCAAGTGGTTTGTTTTATGTCGTCGTACCGTTTTGCAAAAAGGACGTATGTTAACTATGAGTTATTTCAGTGTTTGTAGATTCTGAAAGGTATCTCTGATTAGAAGTGCTTTTTGATGTGAAGTGATAAAGAAGTGTGCCATGCATGATTCATACGAAAGATCATGAACGACTCACTATATCATGTTGTGGTACGTAGAGTTGCATGGGATGCTTCATACACTGTGTTTAGAACAAAGAAACAAATGAAGATGCAGATAAAGAGTGCATGGTAGTGCCCACATTTTGTTTTGCAAAAGAGAGTGATAGCGGTATTTACCTTTGATTGGATGTATCAGAAAAAAAGCGATAATGTTTATTTTTGTATAATGTAGAGAAGTGCGAATCGTTCACTTGCTGACTGAGGTAATATAATTGAACGGCGGATAAGTACATTTCGTGAAAAACTTTGTAATTTCTATTGTTTATTTTTTGTACTACCCTGTCAGTATGTATTGCGAAAGAGGCAGAATCTTTTTTAAGCAAAATCTTTTTCATTGCTAGGGGGGGGAGGGGGAGGGGGGCGTGGGGGGGTTATTTTTGTGTGTTCTAATGAAACAGTGGTGCATTAACAGAGTCGCCATCTATTATATTTCTTATTGTTGGGCTTGGTTTTGTGGGTTTGGTTTGCGTTGGTGGGTTTGTTTACTGGGGTTTGTGTTTTTGGTTTTGTTGATCACTGTTTTACTTTACTTTTTTTTATTTTCATGTTTTGTAGGTATTCTGGTATCTGTGACCTTAGACGAGGTGCTGTTTCCAAGCATGTGAAGTGATGAAGGTGAACCATGCGGCCATGATTCATTACGACAAGATCCCGGGCATGAAGGAGGATAGACTCTTGGCCTTGGGTAGAGTTGGGGGGGCTTGCTGTGTTTCAGGGGTTGCACTTGTTTTTGTTTGCATTGAGGAGTGCATTTGTTTTTTTTGTTGGATTGATTTTTTGCATTTTTGCATTGGTGTCTGTTTTTGTTTTTATAATGTAGTATAATGTGTTGGTCTATTTTTTTTTGTTTTTAGTGGTTCCAGCTTATAGCTTGTCTAGCTTACTGTCCCTTGTGTTCGTAGAACATCTATGTACAGTATGTGGATGAGTTTTTAGTTTTTTGATTGGTCATAGATTGCCTCATTCTAGAACATTCAGCATTGTTTGTGAAGGTTGATAGGCTATAAGTACCACGCTGTCTGCTTGTTTTTTTTAGAAAGGCATTTGGATGCAGTTGTTGTTTGCTGAATAAAGTTGGAGAACTTTATAACGACCACTCCTGAGTGAACAGGCTGCCTGGATAACCAATTTGAGTTAGGCAAGATTAAGGCGTCGGGGCTGAATGGGCCATTGACCATGTAACACGTGCCAGATGGAATGCTACTAATGTATAGGGGCAGTCGGAAGCAGCGTGACCAAGAAGCGACGCTAACCCCAATCCTGAGTGTCTGAGACTGCTGGGGCCTAGGCCTCCACACAGCCTATTGCTTGATAGATCTGTCATTCCTTGACTCCCAGTCTGCACAGGACCTAGGCCTCCACACAGCCTATTGCTTGATAGATCTGTCATTCCTTGACTCCCAGTCTGCACTAGGCCTCCACACAGCCTATTGCTTGATAGATCTGTCATTCCTTGTCTCCCAGTCTGCACAGGGCCTAGACCTCCACACAGCCTATTGCTTGATAGATCGGTCATTCCTTGACTCCCAGTCTGCACAGGGCCTAGGCCTCCACACAGCCTATTGCTTGATAGATCTGTAATTCCTTGACTCCCAGTGTCTGAGACTGCAGGGGCCTAGGCCTCCACACAGCCTATTGCTTGATAGATCTGTCATTCCTTGACTCCAAGTGTCTGAGACTGCTGGGGCCTAGGCCTCCACACAGCCTATTGCTTGATAGATCTGTCATTCCTTGACTCCCAGTTTGCACAGTGCTGACAGGAAAATCTCTGTAGTGGATACTGGCCTGTTGTCAACCTGAGAGCTAGGGTGTTTGGGGAGGAGAGCAAACGTCTATGTACAACACAACTAGTTGTCTCACCTACAGGGATAAAACTGCAGTTGGACAGCATCTTCAACTTAATCCTTATTAGATGCATCCCTGTGGTAAGGGAATGATAGCAAAGATCCATCTCCTCCCTGTGGTAAGGGAATGATAGCAAAGATCCATCTCCTCCCTGTGGTAAGGGAATGATAGCAAAGATCCATCTCCTCCCTGTGGTAAGGGAATGATAGCAAAGATCCATCTCCTCCCTGTGGTAAGGGAATGATAGCAAAGATCCATCTCCTCCCTGTGGTAAGGGAATGATAGCAAAGATCCATCTCCTCCCTGTGGTAAGGGAATGATAGCAAAGATCCATCTCCTCCCTGTGGTAAGGGAATGATAGCAAAGATCCATCTCCTCCCTGTGGTAAGGGAATGATAGCAAAGATCCATCTCCTCCCTGTGGTAAGGGAATGATAGCAAAGATCCATCTCCTCCCTGTGGTAAGGGAATGATAGCAAAGATCCATCTCCTCCCTGTGGTAAGGGAATGATAGCAAAGATCCATCTCCTCCCTGTGGTAAGGGAATGATAGCAAAGATCCATCTCCTCCCTGTGGTAAGGGAATGATAGCAAAGATCCATCTCCTCCCTGTGGTAAGGGAATGATAGCAAAGATCCATCTCCTCCCTGTGGTAAGGGAATGATAGCAAAGATCCATCTCCTCCCTTCGTGCACTGCCAGTGGCTGGAGTGTGTGGAATTGTGCCGTAGTTACAGATAGGCCTTTTATTTATTTCATTGTTCTTATATAGCGCATTTCCTCACTCAAGAGCGGCTCAAGGCATTGGTCGATTCAGGATCTGACGCGAGCTGTCATTTCACCGTGTGGTCAGCTTTGTTGGTCGAGGTGTATCAGCTGGACTTGCTGAAAATCACGTGACCGATTTGCAACAGCCTGAGGAGACACCAGGCTGAAGTCCTCAGGCAGAACATCTTCATGCCGTAGGATATACCCACCCTCTTTATACATTTTAAAAAAAAAGAAGTTATCAGTCAATCCACTGTCAAAGCATGGAGGGTGTGTGACTAAATGAAATGTTTCTGCGTGAATTGTCGAAACATGTGTCTAGGTGCCAACCCAGAAAAGAAGATTGAGTTCATCGGCCTGCGGGATGACTTAGTGGGGCGCACTGTGAGTTTGTTTTCTTTCTGTTAAAAAAAAAAAAAATTCAGTTATTAATTATTTGCATAATAAATTGCTATCCTACCTGTGCTTTGTTGTCACAGTGAGTGTACTGAATTAGTTACTTCATGGCATGTTAAATTAATATCCTATGTGCATTTTGCTGTCCAGACACAATTTTTCATAAGAAACTTAATGCGATTACTAACACAAGTATTGCGCAGCTACACATCATATTAATGATCAGTTATGCACCGAATCGAAGGTTAAGGTCAGTGATGATGCCATGACATCACCAAGCACATTGTATGCCACAGGAACAAACAAACAAACAAAATTGTAAAAAGGATTTCCCTCAATGTTGGTTTTGAAAATGAACACCAAACACGAAAGCACTGCCTTTCGTTACATGCTTGCCTTTGGTACATGCAATGCCTAAATTTGGCACAGAAACATGTCAGCTATGTGACCAGCGTGAGAATGGCAGGTGTATGTGCAGAAAGGGGTTGGTATCACTTGGAATGATAACCTAACACTGCTTATAACATAACCCCGATGCTCAAGCAATGCAGTTGCTGCTAGATGAGACAATTTTCTGTTTTGTTTTGTTCCGAGGGTATAGACCAGATTTTGCGCTTGTACACTCTTCCATCACACATGCTTTAAAGATCCTTATGCTCATGTCCTAGATGGCCGAGTGCCCGATACAAAACAACACACCCGCATGCACTAGGTTCTGTCCCCCCATGCCCTGAATGGTCCTGCTCTTGAGGCCGCTGCGTACTTTCACTGAGAAGGTAACCTGAATTTGGCATCCACGGGTGACGACTAATGTCCCTCCCCCTAACCCCTCCCCCACTCCCTATCCCCTGAAACGAGCAAAAAATCCAAAACGTTTTACGCGTTGCAATAGCTGTATCGATTGGCCTCGCAAAAGCTGTATTGATTTGTGTTGCGTGTTTTCCAGACGCACGGGTACGCCTACCCGGACAAGCTGAAGGCGTTCGAATGCATGATCGAACGCAATGCGACAAAGCTCCTGTACTTTGCCATGTGTGGACAGACTGAGTAAGTACCTGAAAGTAACTGCTTTCCTAAACGGGCACATTTGGCAGCTAGCCCCGCCCACTGCTCAAGGTGCTGGCCCAAAATCACTATTGAAATCCAGCCATCTAACATTCATCAGTTTAAGCGAAAAAGAAAATTGTTTTACGCTGTATGTGGTATTGATGTTCTCTTTGTTTTGTGTTCTTCCATACCCTAGTAATGGCTGCATTACATTGGATTGAGGAAAAAGAAAAAAAAACAAGCGAGAAAATTTGCATTAAAGTAAACAAATAGGTTGCACTCGCAGTTACAGTAACAAAGGGTTAGTTAGCCCTAGTGGGCTGCCCAAGTCAAACGATTTGTAAAACATTTTGAAAGTTTACTCAGACCAACTTGAATCCGAACACTCCTTTCTATTTTATCAACATGTCAGTTTTTTGGTAAATTCCCTCGCCCAGCCTATAACGCCTGCCAGATGCCAACATTTCAAAAACACAACTAATAGGTAGGTTGGATTTGGGCGCACCACAGGCTGCCACTTTGCCTTTGCCAGAGGAGGCGGCCCACAATTTCCCGATTAAAAGAGACAATAAAGTGTCAAAAAAGAAAAAGAAAAATCAGATCCGTTTTGTTTTATAAACAATGGGGGCGATGCTAGCCATGGCCGAATTCGGGGGAGAGGATGGACTGGTACCGTTGAACGGGACCACCTGGTTTGAAGGAATGACAAAAAAGGAAGAATCTAAGTGTTAAACCATGCAGAAGGAAGGTTTGTTTTGTGTGTGTGTTTTTTTTTTTTGGTTGTTATTTTTGTTTGTTTGTTTTAATGCTGAACAGTTCGTTTACCGGTCAACCACAAGGAAAAAAGTTACTAACAGCTCAACGCCCAGATGTTTGCTTTCAGAGCGGAGCGACCCATTGTGACCCGTCTGGCTGTTGGCCCTGCTCTCAGCTTGGCCTTCGATGCGTTGCTGAAAATGAAAGAAAGAAGGAAGGGAAGCAGATGGTATGTTCAGGGTGGAGAACTCTCCGCGAATCCGCGGATTTCCGCGGAAGGCATTTGCATTTCCGAGAAAAAAATATTGAGTTCCGAGTGTGAGAAGCTGAGGGGCTACCCTTTATTGGGCATAGCGGCCAAAAGCGGCCGAAGTTCTAAACAGGCAAAACGTCCAAAAGCGTCCCTATCAACCATGTGGTTATATTCTCGCGTTGTTTGAAAGATTGCGAGACTTCCGGCAATTGACTTCCGGTTTATTATGTTGTGAAATGCATTCGTTTTTTCAATTTTTTTTCCAAATTATCTTGTGTGTGTGTCTAAAATGGATGGTTTGGATTCTTCGACTGATGAAGGGGAGTTTACAGGCTTCCATTTATTAGTCATTAAAGTGAGAGAAATGGACTTGGAGTCGGAGGAAGAGATCGGTACTGACATTAGACAATTAGTGTCAGTAGTGTGCATGCATATGATCTTTCAGACTGGCATGAAAGTGAAGAAGAGGAGGGGGCTTGTTTGGACTTTTTAAAGCTTTTTTTTATGCATATTGAGTAATAAAAAACAAGACATGACAAGAGAAGTATAAAAAGGTAGATAATCAAAAGAGAATTTATTTCTGTTCATTTTGCATTTTATTTCATTTAAATCTATACACTAGTCACTAATATAGTAATAATACCTAAGATGTGGTGTTTTTACTAGTACCCCTAAATATCTCTAAAATTATAAAAATTCTTGCCTGTTTACAGCTAAAAAATAGACAAACGTGTGCCCAGTAAAATTGGAAATGTGGAGTTTGTGTGTAACAGTGGTGGACCTCAAACTTTGTTAGGCCTACAGTACAAATCAAGATTCTTAACTTTTTAGAAAGACATGTGCATAAAACATTCTTTTTTGTTTGGTTGTTGTTTCTATTGATGTTTACTTTGTGCTTTTTGAATTCAGGAGAGGCCCTAAATTACTTTCAAAATTGCCTAAATTCATTTTCTTCCAGGGGGCGAATACCGGGGCTTGGCCCCTGGCCCCCGGCCGGATTTCAGAGATTTCTTGATTCAGTTGTTCTCCACCCTGTATGTTTCGCTGTTGGTGGTGCTGGTGGCGGTGGTGTCAATAGTGGAGGTGTGTTGGTGGTGTGTTATTGTCCTTGGTGGGGTGGTGTCATTGTTTGTGGTGGCTTTTGTTGATGATGGTGTCAGTGACAGTATGACCTACTAATTTATGCAAGTCAGTCTGTCCATCTTGGCCAAATGTCATTTATCTGTTCAAGACACTTTTTTGGTTTGTTAGCATTTTCACAAGTAAGACTTGACCACTGCTGTTGATTATTTTTTACTATGGAGATACTTTTAACTTCTATTACTCAGTCTATTGAACCATTCACATATTATGCACTTTCTCAAAGATCAAGGTCAATGACCTTATTATTTACTGAATTTTTTTTGTTTGTTTCTTTTTTTAAGCTGTAACTTAAAATTGGCTTAACAGATTTTGATACATTTCAGCTTGGAGATAGTTTAAAGAGTGACCAGTCATTCTATGTTTTTAGTTGTTTCCTTTTTTAGAATAAAACAGAGACAATACAGCTCCACCAAAATGAGCGCTTTTGAAAACACTGGTGTTTAGCTTGGTGGGTGAGTGTGTGGAAATATGATTGCTGCTTTCTTCTGTCAGCATGCCTAAGATCTACCTGTACTCCACCCATGACTCCACCCTCATGCCCCTGCTGGAGGTATTTGGCCTCTTTGACTGGACCTGGCCACCCTTTGCTGCTGACTTCAGGATTGAGCTGTTTGAGGACAGCATGAAGAATTTCTACGTCCGAGTTCTCTACTGCGGCATGGTAAGATTTTAGTGATTTTTGAGTCGCATGCAAAGCAATGCGAGCCTTTATACTTGCCCCTCTCCCCATTTTTTTCAAGATTTTTGCAAATCTGAGAAATGAGTCCTAAATAGTCCAAAAATGACATTTAAAAAAGTGTGTTCATCCGTCCGTCTGTCTATCCGCTGTCTGTCTGTCCGCCGTCCGCCGTGTGCCGTCTGTGCAAAACTTGCAAGTGGATTAATATCTCAGAACCTATTTCAACTATCACATCCAAACTTCGTAAGATGGTGTATAGCCATGAGACCTCATAAATGATCAGTGAATGAATGATTTCACTTCAAGGTCAAGGTCACAGGGTCAACTAAAATTAGTCAAAAAAGTACAATTTTTCACACATTTTAAATTTTTTTCTAAGTTATTAATATTGAGCTTATTTTTTTGAAACATGATAGATATCAATGAGACACACTCACTATACAAATTTGGTTAACCTCGCTTCGAGGTCACTGTAGCTGTCCAAAATCAGTTAGTATAGGTACTTTGAAGTGGCGTTGACCCTAAAATATGAGAGATATAAAGTCCAAACTTGTTGTATTTAGAGATGCTTGATTGATCTTTCATATATTTTCTTTTTTTGTGTGTTTTTTGAAGGCCAAGGTAATTTTAGGCCTTGCAAAAACATACATACATACATAGGTAATCATACAGTGGAATGGCTCTATTTAATCCATTGTATGCAACAACATTGGGTTATTTGATCATAAATGAGCATGAGACGTCAAGGTCATCCCAAGATCAAGTTCACTGAAGGTCAAGGTCATTGGTTTTTTTTGGCCTAATACAATTTTTGCTGTAGATTATTTGATAGTACATGAGTGGAAAATCAAGGTCATCTTAAAGATCAAGAGCATAGAAAGATCAAAGTTGGTACAGTAAAACCTCAGTTTTGAGACCCTCTCTTAAACGACTTCCTCCAACATACGACCGGAAAAAAAATTCACCAATGCTTTGTACTATATAAACGACCTCTCTTAAACAACTACCTCTAAAACGCGACTTGTGACCTTCAAATTATTAAATTTTACGACCTAGCATCTGAAAAATTCAGATTCCAAAGCAATACTATATTTGTGCGCTTGTAGAAAACAGTTTCGTTTGCAACTTTTAACAGCAGACGATGCATTAAAGCAGCTTGAAATACTCTAAGGAGTTGACCAGATTTGCCCTGAGCAGGGACCTGTCAGATCTTGCCGACACCATGTCTGTGTTCAAAGTGACATACTAAGAGAACATGCACGGGTGGGGGGATCATGCAAACAAACAAAAATAACCGCTTTCTTTAAAAAAAAACACAAAAAAAACTATTCAATGATTGAATAAAAATAATTACAACAATATTAATAAGGTTATCTTATAAATAGTTATAACTCCAAACATGCACTCAGCACTTACATACACTTTTAAACAACTATCATACCAACATTGATTTTTTATTTTGTAAATGAGGAAGAGGAAGATATTGACTGCATTGGTTGTGAGACAGAGTTTAATCTACATTTCTGAAAGATGGTAGATGTTCCCTACACTTAATGGTATGTGTACTTTTGGTACATGTATTTATTTTACTTAATTAATTTTCTAAATGTCTTTTTCGAAAATGTCCTAGCTCCTTTTTAAGACCCCTCCAATTTAAGACCTTGTTTTAATGGCAATTTAAAGGTTGTAAAACGGAGGTTCTACTGTATTACTTTGCATTTTAATGCCACCGTTTTATTTTGTTTTGTTCTGGGCAGTCACTTTTATTTTAAATATTGCAAGTTCCATAAGGAGCATGTGATTCATATGGGCTTTGGCCTTCTAGTTTTTATTCACTTGTCATGCTTCCAGCAACGTCAGTCTTGTGTATTCACTCCAAATTCAAAATTAAATTTTGCAAATCTGCTTGAGATGAGTCCTAAATAGTTGGGATTATCTTTTAAGTAATGTTCATGAAACAAAGAAATTATTAAAAAAAAACACATTAAAAAACCATGTATGTTTTATCAGAACAAACTTGACCGAACGCCACGCCACGCCACTGTTGTACACTTTTATTGACTGTTATTACGTACACCAACTTAATCAGAAATGGCTAAAAATATCATCAAAGGAGAAAATGCTTGTTCAAAAGCTAAATGGGCATGAATAGAAATCACACAAACTGCCAGACATTAAATGGGAAGACTAAATGCTAAACTAATGAAGACAGTGATTATAAGATCAGTGAAGTCATGTATGTTTTGTTGTTGTTGTTGCTGCGTGTTTGACTTCACCTTGTAGTGTGTTTGTGTGCCTAACTAAACGTTTCAATTATTTAGTTTATAAATGAATACCTTTCGCCTCACTTGTGTCATTGTCTGTTTGTGAGAATGGAAGGTTGTTCCTGCATGTCATTTGCAGTATAGAAATACAGGTTTTTTTTAAGGGGAGGAGTGGAGAGTGTGCTCGCTCTGTGTCGTTCAACTTGTATTTCTGCCTGTTTGTCAACACTTACATGGTTTGGTTGTAGTTTGTGTTTATCAAGGGCCTATAGCATTCAGAGTTATTTGATGTTTGGATTTTTGCCATTGTGTTGTGTGCTCCTGGTTTAGTCTTTCTATGCAGTAAAGGGTCAATTGTGTGTGTGTGGAGTGCAAGAATTGGGAGAGAGAGTGAGAGGGAGAACAAAAATGTGCACTCATTTGCCTTGGACTTGTTATTTATTTCATGTGTGTGTGTGATGATATCCTGGAGAAGATACGCTTATCTTACAAGGGGAGTAAGACCTGTAGGTACATGGGGCGTTAAGCTACCTCTTTCCGACGTTCTTTACCAAGATTCCTAAGCGATGTGAGAGACTAATCATGGTGCTTGGTCACATACAAATTTATATTTGTTCTGGGGTTTTAAAGCATCATTGGCTCATTTTAAGAAATGCTTTTTGCTAGTCAAATGACTAGTTTAATTGGTCTCAAGAGAAGAAGAGCTAGTGGACACACAACAATACAAATAGAATGACACCAGTCATATGTATGTGATTTTAACTTTTATATGTTCAACACAAATTCTAACCTGACTTTAATTAAATGTAAATTAATAACTATAACTGTTCAATGTGCTGGGCAATTTTTTTGTAGCAGTTCTTCTTCATCAAGCATTCCTATGTTTGGATGGTCTTGGTCTACTAGTGTTTTTCCGAGAATTGGTTGACATCAGTTGCAGTTGAGAGGGACTTAGCTGCTCAGTTTCTGTGAGTGCTTGAGTCTGGTGGTCACTCTGAGGGAGTCTGGTCACTTTCAGGATGATCGGGCGAGTCTGGTAACTGCGGGGCCGGACGTGGCGTGGTAGATTTGAGTTTATCTCCTTCTTTTCCACGGGAGCAAGCATCATGCATTGACTCCACAAACCATCCCAGAGCTGAATTCTAGTCTCTGGGAATCGTGAAACCATCTCTAGTCTATCACTTTCTTGTTGATGGCTGAGGATTATTGTTCACTTCAGTTCGCTCCTTGTTTAGTTAGACCCTCTTCGTTCCAAGCTTCGCGTGTGATACCCGGTAAATGTGGGGTTTACAGGGAATATACAGAAGTCTCTACGTCATCTCAGACCAATCATCTCGCTCTCGCGACTACGGGAATCTTTTCTCGGAATTCTCTACTCTCATGACCTGTTTCTGGGCCACTATCTGTTACGTCTCAACTTCGTGTCAGAGGAGACTTGCATGGTAGATCTTAGAGTGATATGATTCGCGTGGCTAACTAGCGGTCAAGTGACCCTGGTCAGATGTTCGAGTAGGCTAGCTAACATTCTTACTAGGGAGTTTTGCTTGATGGTATTGGGAGTGAACATTTCAAGAATGTTAATTTAACATCTGCAAACCTTCCCTTTAGAGAGCTGGTAAATTAACGTCAAGTTTTGTTCAATACTATCTCTTTATCTCTAAGCTGAGTTACCACATCTCCCCCGCTGGGGTGCCGGGGGTTTTAGTATAAATAGTATCCCCACTTTCTGGAAATTTAGTGCTCTTTCTCATTCCTGCTCTGTTCTATCAATCTGCTATACTATCTTCTTCACTAGACCAGTCACCTACCTTTTTTCTTGAAAAATCTTCCGGGACAAGACTCCTTATTTGTATATGAGGTCTGTTGGATCAGCTTGGGAATATTGGACGCTTTCTGCCAGGTGGTCACTAGGGCTTCCTATGATGTTATTATTTAGCAATGTAGGCATTTTATATGTATGTGTTTTGTTGATATTTTATAATGATGTTTGTATTCTATTTTGTTTTTGTAAACGGGGGTTCGATAAATTAGAGTACAGCCTCAGCGTCCCCTGCGTGGGATGTCTTTATTGTAAAGTGACTGGCTGGTGGAGAGCTTTCAGTTTTACCACTAGGGTTGTTTCAGCAGATCTTTTATGCGGATTAGGGGATGTCCGGTCCTGATTTGGCTCGGAAGAGTCCGCTGGACCTAAAGCAAAAATCATGTAATGTAATGTAGTTACCACATCTTTGTCGTCTACATTTATGATATTACAGTGTGTGTGTGTGTGTGTGTGTGTGTGTGTGTGTGTGTGTGTATGTGGGTGTGTGTGTGTGTGTATATATATAGTTTCTGAGAACATCCTATATAACGCTATGTAATGCAATCACTTGTAGACGGACCGCTAACCCTTACCCTAACCCTTTTCGAGTTGTATATGTGTCCCTAGCCCTTGCCCTAACCCTTTTCTCTAAAAAAAAGTTTTTTTGCGTCCCCAGAACCCATTTCCAGAAGTCATCTTGGATCTGGGGACGGTCTCATGTTCCCGGATTCACTTTCCGTGTACTCAGATAACCGTACAGAGAACTGTTAACCGGTTATGTGGGGACATTTTATAAGACTATATATATAATTTTTGTTGCCTTTCTCAGTACTAATAGTGCTTGCTTCTTGTCATGTATATAAATTATTTATTTATTTCCTTGTTCCTTGTTCTAATATTATATATAAACAATTAAATATAAATTTATCTAAGTGCATATGTTCATATGTTCATACGCCTAGGTGTGTGGGGGTGTATGTATGACCTTATGTTTGTGAATGTTTTTGTGTACGAGGTGTGAATGCATGTGCATGCGTGTCTGTGTGAGTGTGTTTGTGTGCATGTCTCTGTCTGCATGGTTAGTTAACCTTGTTATTTTTGTAATTTCATTATTTTGTTATTCATAAAACTTATTGTTTGTTTGTGTATAAGTGTGTTTCATTTTTTTTTATAAATGTTTGATCAATTTTTATTTATTTATTGCAACCTTGCTGCAGCCAAAGGCGATCAGAGGGCAGAATAGAACCATCATACCTTGGGATGAGTTCCAGACCGTGGTTGAACCCTACCTCATCAAGCGAGGTGAAGAGTATGATGGTATTTGTGCCTCAGATGTGATTGAACAGCTAGCCTCGGGTAAGTACATGCACAATGGGTTTAGGATTCATTTATGGATTGACATTAAATTGACTGATAAAAACAGAAATAAATTTACAAATTGACATTAAATTGACTGAATTTTATTTTACAAAAAATTAATTTATAGATTGATGTTAAATTGACAGATTAAAAAATAATAATTTATGGCTGGACAATAAATTGATTGATTAATTTTTTTTACATTAAATTGACTGAGTTCCCCCAAAATTTAATTTTTGGATTGACATTAAATGACTGATTTTTATTATAAAAAAAAAAAAAATTATGAATTGACGTTAAATTGATTTTAAAAATAAGATTATTTATGAATTGACGTTAAATTGACTGATAAAAAATTTATAATTTATGGATTGACAACAAATTGACTGATTAATTTTTGACTCACATGCAGAGCAATGTGAGTTTATGCATTCACTCCCCCGAAGAATGTTTTGAGATTTTTGCAAATATGTGCTAGACAAGTCCTAAATAGTCCAAAAATGACATTAAAAAATGTTGGCTGTCAGTGGATTAATATCTCAGACCTATTTTAACTATCACAACCAAACTTTGTAAGATGGTGTTTACCCATGAAACCTCATAAATGATCAGAATGACTTCACTTCAAGGTCAAGGACACAAGGTCAACAAATTTTAGTCAAAAATGACAATTTTTAACAAAATTTCACTTTTTAAAAATTGGTTATTAATATTGAACTAATGATTCTTTGACGCATAATAGATATCAGTGAGACACACATATTGTACACATTTGGTCAAGGTCACTGAAGCTGTCCAAAGTCGGTTTAATATAGGTACTTTGAAGTGACTTTGACCCTAAACTATGAGAGATATAAAAGTCCAAACTTGTTGTATTTAGAAATAATAGATTGATCTTCCATATATATTCAGTTTTTGCGTTGAACTTGAAGGTCAAGGTCATTTTAGGCCTTGCAAAAACATGCAAAAAATAGGTAATTGTACAGTGGGATGGCTGTTTATTTAACCCATAGTATGCAATAACATTGTTTTTTTTTAGCAGGCATGCATGAGAGGTCACGTGAAGAAGGTCAAGGTCATCAAAAGTTCAAGGTCACTGAAGGTCAAGGTCATCCCAATGTCATCGTTTTTTTGGCCTAATGCAACTTTTGCTGTAGTTTATTTGATAGTACCTGAGTGTATTTGGAGCTGGAGGTCAGGGTCATCTCAAAGGTCAAGAGCATAGAAAGATCAAAGTCAGTATTTCTTTGCATTTTAATGCCACAGATTCATTTTGTTTGTTTCTGGGCAATCATTTTTATTTTAAATATGAGTTCTACAAGAGCACGTGAGTCATATTGGGTGTGGCCTTCTAGTTTTTAATGGATTGACAATTAAATCGAGCGATTTTTATTGTAAAAAAAAATGTTTGGGTTGACATTAAATTGACTGATTAAAAAAAATAATAATTTATGGATTGACAATAAATTGATTGATTAATTTTTTTTTAAAGATTGACTGACTTTTTTCTTTTTTTTAAATTTTAATTTACTAGTCAGATATTTCCAATAGACCAGTTTTCACTATTAGAGTCGACCTTTATCTGGACATCTTGCAAAAAGAGTGCCAGAAGCCTATCAAGAATATGTATTGTGCGTAGGGGTATATCTTCTACAATAACCACCTCTCACAACAAACGACTTGTAATGTGGTTGATTTGTTCACGTTGCATTGATTTTAGTTGGTGTTGAACTCAATGATTGAATTGTTTTGATTTGATTTGATTTGATTAACAGCCCTGCTGGAGCATGATGAGGGTGAAGTGGAGACGCCAGACATCAAGAAGAAGTCTGAAGTTCCAGCTGGGATGTAGGTGCCTTTGTCAGCACCTCCACAACATTCCCATCCACGACAGGAAGAAGAAGTTGTAGGGGAGAGAAAAGACTTTTTAACTCGTGATTCAGCAATGTTAACTTACAAAGGGCAGAAGAAGATTAGAAAACAATGTATCCAACACTTTGATGGGAAAAAAAAAGCACAATAAGCAATGTATCTATCACAGTTAGTTTGACGAAACCATGCTTACTTTGATGAACAAATATGCAACAAGCAATATATCGAACTCGGCGTATGAAGGAAACAAATTCCCCGAAGAAGAATAAAGAAGAGTAGGAATACACAATGAAACATAAATAGGTAGAAAAGGAACTCTCGCCAAAAAAAAAAAATCCTCCTACACTTGGAGTGAAAGATGAAGACGGAACATACACACCAGTATTCATGACTGAGAAAACTCTGCATGGCACAGCATAGCATAGTATAGTATAGTGTAGTATAGTATGAGCAGCACAAACGCTTGGACATTTCTGTGTGACTTAATGAAGATCGTATCACATCAAACATCTGGAATACATCTAGTCATTAGATATAGATGAGGCAATGGAAGTAGGGACCAGAATGGGGCTTGATGGTATTCACTTTGAAATTTAGGTTGTCTTTCAAAAGCGAGGGATCTTGAAATCATCCGCATATTTGCTTTACCATGGATGTATGGATGAGTGTTAGCGGTATATAAAACATCACCAATCAAAGTGGAACAAAATGAAAGAGAAGCAGCGGTGAGTGGTGAGAGATGGGGGGAAACAGTGAAGGGGTGTGGGAGGGGCAGGGGGAAGGAGGGAGAGCAGGGGTGCCTGTGCTAAACATATCAACTTCCTCAATCAAATTTAACTGATCCAACGACCACCCAAACGCCGTTTAACGTTTTCTCCGACGACGTTGTTTTTCAAGATATGAAATTCTTCCTCGACCGGACAGAAGCAACAAACTCCAGTTGTAAAAAAATAAGAATTTTCTATTTGTTGCGACTTTTTTTTTTTTTTTAAATGTTCAAGTAAAACTATGGTTCGATAACGGAAATTCTTATTTGTGAAGTAAGGTTCAATGTGCTGCATTGAATTCTCCAGTAATGAGGAATACAGATTTCTTAACCTGACTTTTTGATGGGTGTTTCCTCCCTGCTATGGTTAACTTTTTCTCCAGCATGCTGCTTCATAAAGGAAGTTATTATTTGCTAAGACATGGTGTGCTATATTGAATTCTCCATGTTGCTCGACTTAACTTGATTTGACTTTTGACTTGACAAACAATATGTCTCAGTGCCATAAGAACATAGAACATGCTGGAACGATCAACTTTGAACTTTTGGAATTTGCATTTTCCTGTTTGACCATCCAGATTTTGTGCCATCTAGCAGTTTTATTTTTTGTTAAAAAGTGAAAATAAATTTGGCGATTTATTCGTATTGGGAGAGCCTTTAAAAAAAAATAATTATTTTAGTGTGTGTGTGTGTCTAGGTAGAAACGCCGTTACTCTGACATACACTTGAAACTCTACGTTCTTTCTTTTGACGGACCCCATTATTTGACGTCAAAACAGTGTTCCGATAGGGTTAGGACTGTGTTAGGCTTAGGGTTAGTTTAAGGGTTATGGTTAGGATTTGGGTTAGGGTTAAAGTTAGGGTTAGGGTTAGCTTAAAAAAGAAAGGACAAATTTGTAAAAATGTTAAAGTATCGTATGCAGAGTTTCATGAAAGTCATCACAACGTCGTTTCTACACGGTTGTGTGTGGGTGTGTGTTCTAATGGCTTTGGAAATGAGAAGAGCAATAATACTTGATTGTCTATTCAAACATGTTGGGTGGTTTTCACAAATTGGCTGTGCATGTATTTCAACAGTTGTAAAATGAGAACATAAAATTTAAAAAAGACTACCTGTTCAAAATTGTGAGATTTGTTTTGTGTTTATGGTGTCTGTTTGGGAAAATTCAAATCATTTTACAAAGTATTCAACTGTCTGTTGAAAATGTTTACAATCTTTTCAGAATTTGTTTTGTGTATTTCCTCAAAGAAATTTTAAAAAAGGAACACCAGTTTGTCTTTGAAGGCTGCCATCTTGCCATTTTATGTGATTCTCATGTATTTCCTTGTGTTTTTATGGGGACATTGAAGCTTTGTGATGAGAAGATAAATATTTCTAGGTCCATATCGATTGTGCATTTTGACAGGTTTGGGAAATGTCAAACTTCAATCATTTTTGACTGTAGTCTCAACTTTCAGCTTTAGAAAAATATACTGTCAAATAATATGTGTGGGTCACACATGTCTTTCTTTAAAAAAAAAAAAAATCTTTCTTCCGTTGTTGAAACAGAAAGGTTGCTGAGAATATGATCTTAACATTGTTTTGAGGTTATTTTATGTGTGCTGTGTTGGCGTTCGAAAGCTGGAGAATTGGTTTGTGCCTATTCCAAGTTTTGTAGATACTTCTTACATTAATGTATCTTATAATCTTATTGTATCTTTTGTTTTTTTGTAAAGTCCAAAGTGTGTACATATTTCTTATATTAATTAATGTATCTTATAATCTTATTGTATCTTAATGTGGGTTTCTTGCAAAGTCCAAAGTTGGTAGATATTATATTAATTAATATTTTTTTATATTTCCTATAATTAATGTATCTTATAATCTTATTGTATCTTAATGTGGGTAATGTATCTTATAAAATTATTGTATCTTAATTTGGGTAATGTATCTTATAATCGCAGTAGTGCAGTGGTTTGGACACACGCTAGCTAGCAATGTTTCATGTTAAGCAACGTCGGGCGGGGTTATTACTTGCATGGATGACCACACTTTGAAGGCAAATTACCAGACGACACAAAGAAAGACTGAAAATAAGCGCTCAACACACCCGAGTCCAACCATATCCAGCTATGAATGAGCACCTGGATCTGTTTAGAAGGTAAAGCAGTGAGGGAGAGGAGATAGGCACAGCCCCTCATAAAACTGGCCTAGATAAAAGAGGTCCCAAATGCCACTCTCCCCAAAGGCCAAAAGGTTACGAGAAAGCCTTTACCTTTTGTATAATCTTATTTATCTTATGTGCGTTTGCAAAGTCCAAAGATTGGAAATATTTCTTATATTAATGTATCTTATTATCTGTGTGTGTTTTGCTTTTTTTGGGTGTGCCAAACTGCACTTTGTTGAAGTTCTCGAGGATTCTCTGTATGCTACTTTGCTTGGCCTGTGACATTTGTATTCTTTTCCCCAGCGAGGACAGTGTTTTACATCTTATGACCTGGGGGCATTAAGGACAAGAATTTACATGAGTCTTGAGGCCGCTGTGTTGGTTTGGGGATTAGACGTTGAGTAATTAGGTGTCAACACATTTTTTTTAACACAAGTGCACAATAATTAATTGACACAAGTTTATACTAGGAATATTGTGTGCTTTCCCTGTCCAGAGGCACACAACTCCGAAAAGTGTGCAAGCATTACTCCTGATATTGTGTTGTTGTTGTTGATGATGAAACATAATGCCGTTTCTCTTTTTTGTAGGATATGATATTGGATTTTAAATTCCTATAACTTGTTACCAAGGTCTCCACATATATAGCATTTATATTTTATTATCACATGTATATAATTGTTGCAGATTTTTGGCTCCCATGCTTTCAGTGTTACCATTAGAGTTGTTTCAGCAGATTTTTTATACGGATCAGGGGTGAGCCCTCTTTCAACCAAGTTGTCCTGATTTGGCTCTTTGCAGTCTGCTGAACCCTATAAACAAAAGCTAACTTACTGCTGACTCGCATGCATAGCAATGTTAGTCTATGTATTCACCCAAACACCCAAATATGTCAAGATTTTTGCAAATCTATGCAAGATGAGTCTTAAGTAGTCCCAAAATGACATTCAAGAAAAAAAAAATTCAGTCTGTCCGTCCGTATATCTGTCCGGCATTTGTGCGAAACTTGCAATTGGATTAATATTTCACAACCTATTTCACCTATCACAGCCAAACTTGGTAAGAGGGTGTATATCCACGAGATATTATAAATGAGCCATAAATTAATGACTTTCCCCCATGGGGGTGCCAGGGGTTTCAGTATAAATAGTATCCCCACTTTCTGGAAATGTAGTGCTTTAAATTCCCACTGTCGCTGTCTTTCTCCTTTGTTCTTTCTCATTCCTACTCTGTTCTATCAATCTACTATACTATTTTCTTCTTCGCTAGACCAGTCACCTACCTTTTTTCTTAAAACTCTTCTGGGACAAAACTCCTCATTTGTGTGTGAGGTCTGTTGGATCAGCTTGGGAATATTGGACGCTTTTTGCCAGGTGGTCACTGGGGCTTCCTATGATGTTATTATTTGGCAATGTAGGCATTTTATATGTATGTGTTTTGTTGATATTTTATAATGATGTTTGTATTCTATTTTGTGTTTGATTTTGTGGTCCTGATTCGGCTCTTTGCAGTCTGCTGGACCCCATAAGCAATGAATAACTAATTAATGACTTCACTTCAAGGTCAAGGGCACAGGTCAACAAGTGTTAGTCAAAAAGTGACAATTTTTCACAAAATTTCACTTTTTTAAATAGGTTATTAATATTTAACTAATGAATCTTTGATGCATGATAAATATCAATGAGACACACATACTTTGCAAATTTGGTCAACCTCATTCCAAGGTCAAGGTCCCTGGAGCTGTCCGAAGTCAGTATAGGTACTTTGAAGTGACCTTGACCCTAAACTATGAGATATAAAGTCCAAACTGGTTTTATTTAGAGATGATAGAATGATCTTTCATATTTCTTCCGTTTTTGTGTTGATCTTGAAGGTCAAGGTCATTTTAGGCCTTGCAAAAACATGCACTAGAAAGGGTCATCGTACAGTAGAATGGCTTTATGTAATATGCAACAACATTGGATTTTTTTTATCAGACATGCATGAGAGGTCGCATGAAGGTCTCATCATCCTAAGGTCAAGGTCACTGAAGGTCAATGTTATCTCAAGTTCACTGAGGTTTTTTTTGGCAGAATACAACTTTTGCTGTAGTTTATTTGATATTACATTAGTGTATTTGGAGCCGGAGGTCAACGTCATCTGAAGGCCAAGGGCATAGCTAGATCAAAGTTGGTATTACTTTGCATTTTAATGTCAGCGTTTCATTATGTTTTTTTCTGGGCACTCATTTTCATGATAAATATTGCAAGTTCGATAAGGAGCATGTGAGTCATACGAGCTTTTCCCTTCTAATTTATTAGACTACTGCTATACTGTATATATATACGGAGTGCCAAAGAAAAATATTTTTATCCGACAAGAAAGTTGTATCGTACTGTATTGTATTATATAATACAACATAACATATTAATTGTTGAGGAACATGATCGATGATCTCCACATTTAGTTTGTTCAGTTGTTTTATTTGAACATTTATTCAACTAAGTTAATATTATTAATATGCACAAATTCTCTCCCCCTGTTGTCCAAAAAGTTTACAGGGAACCATTTACCTGTAGTATTTGTGGTCTTCTTGTAAACTACAAACTTTTAGTCACCGGCGGTTCTATTGTTAGTTACCAGTTTCTGTTAATAGTTACCAGTGGGAGGGCCAGGGGTTTCTGTATAAATAGTATCCCCACTTTGTGGAAATGTAGTCTTTAATGCGGATCAGGAGTACGTCCTCTTTCAGCGAAGTTGTGGTCTTGATTTTGTGGCTCTTTGCAGTCCGCTGGACCCTGTAAGCAATGAATAACTAACTTTGCAGTCCGCTGGACACTAAGAACAATAACTAACTAGCTTATAGGTATTTTCGGAGTGCCAAAAGAACATTTTAGATTTGTATTAGACAATAAAGTTGTATTGTATCACATTGTAATGTATTGTGCTGTATTGTATAACATAGTAATTTTTGAGGAATATGATCGATGATCTCCACATTTAGTTTGTTCAGTTGTTTTATTTGAACATTTATTCAGCTTTAAGTTGATATTATTAAAATGCAAACATTCTCTCCCCCTGTTGGCCAATGGTTTTACAGGGAACCATTTACCTGTAGTATCTGTGGTCATCTTGTAAACTACAAACTTTTGATCACCGGCGTTCTGTTGTTATCAGTTTCTGTTAATAGTTACCAGTGTACTGTTGGTGCATCTTAGAACAGAAACTTCAGTAACATCTACTAACGTGTGTACCTTTGGTGAATCTTGTAGCATAGAAACGGAATTAACCTTTACCATTAGTAACGGTGCATTTTATAACTGAATTGTTTCAGCAGGTCTTTTATATGAATCAGGGGTGAGTTCCTGGAAATTTAGTGCTTTAAATTCCTACTGTCACTGTCTTTCTCCTTTGTTCTTTCTCTTTCCTACTCTGTTCTATCAATCTACAATATTATCTTCTTCGCTAGAACAGTCACCTACCCTTTTTCTTGAAAACTCTTCCAAAACTCCGCATTTGTGTATAAGGTCTGATGGGTCAGCTTGGGAATATTGGACGCTTTCTGCCAAATGGTCACTGTGGCTTCATATTATATTATTATTTAGCAATGTAGGCATTTTATATGTATGTTTTGTTGATATTTTATAATGGCGTTTATATTCTAGTTTGTTTTTGTAAACGGGAGTTCGATAAATTAAGAGTATAGTTTCTTATTTTTGACATTTATTTACTGGCACCCCCACAGGGGAATTTTTTTAATTAAAACATTAAAAAAAATAAATAAATGTCAAAAATAAGAAACTATTTCATTTAATGGTAAAAACAATGTTTGAATACGTAAAAACAAACAAAACAACATTTGAATTAGCAAACGAACAAACACATGTTTGAATAATTAAAACCAAATTAACACCTTCTCTCCTTATCCCGCCCTAGGGCCCACCCAAATAAAACCAGGAGGTATTTAGTCATTGTTTATAGGGTCCAGTGGACTGCAAAGAGCCGAATCAGGACCACAACTTGCTTGAAAAAGGACTCACCCCTGATCCATATAAAAGATCTGCTGAAACAATCCTAGTGGTAAAACTGAAGGCACTCCACCAGCTGGCCACTGTACAATAAAGACATCCCACACAGGGGACGCTGAGGCTATACTCTTAATTTACCACTAGGGTTGTTTCAGCAGATCTTTTATGCGGATCGGGGGTTGTCCGGTCCCGATTTGGCTCGGAAGAGTCCGCTGGACCTAAAGCAATAATAATGTAATGTATTCTATTTTGTTTTTATAAATGGGGGTTCGATAAATTAGAGTATAGCCTCTGCGTCCCCTGCGTGGGATGGCTTTATTGTAAAGTGACCAGCTGGTAGAGCGCCTTCAGTGTTACCACTGGGGTTGTTTCGGCAGATCTTTTATGCGAATCAAGGGTGAGTCCGCTTTCAGCGAAGTTGTGGTCTTGATTTTGTGGTCCTGATTCGGCTCTTTGCAGGCCGCTGGACCCTGTAAGCAATGAATAAATAACTAACAAACAAATTTAATCAAAAACTCAAGTTCATGCAACAGAGTGAATTTTAATTCAGACTCGCGGGCATGTATTTGAAATGAAACGAATATTTTGTTATTCTTGACATTTTACAAATGACCTTTTGGACTCCAATGCATACGTACGGTAGCACGAGCTTTCAAATTCTTACAGACTTAGACATGCAGTTGAAAATTGTTGTTGCAGATTTCATTGGTCATAACATAGTTCTTTGTAGTCCTTCGGGCATGCAGTTCAAAGGAAATGGAATATTTTGTTCTTCTTGCCATTTTATCAATGACTTGTGGACTCCAATGCATGCAGGCAAGCAGTTGAAATTTGCTGTTGCAAATTTTATTGGTCATAACGTAGTTCTTTATGTTCTTGCGGGCACGCAAGGTTTTCTTATTGAAGTGAAAATTGACCATTTTGACCTGGACATGCAATTCAAATTGGCTGTGTGTTTTTTGTGATTTTTTTTAATTTGCTGGCCATAACACAGTTCCCCCCCTCCCCACACCCCAAATTAGGTTTTGTTATTGGGGAGAAAAATGAATAATCTGTTTAACCTTGTTGTTACTTTGCCTTTCAACTGTTCAATAAACAAATGGTTGTATTTTAAAGTTTCTTGTAAACTTTATTCTTCTTCGCATTGTATGGAAACCGTTGGGGTGCCGGGGGTTTCAGTATAAATAGTATCCCCACTTTCTGAAAATTTAGTGCTTTAAATTCCCACTGTCACTGTCTTTCTCATTCCTGCTGTGTTCTATCAATCTGCTATACTATCTTCTTCTTCGCTAGACCAGTCACCTACCTTTTTTCTTGAAAACTCTTCCGGGACAAGACTCCTTATTTGTGTGTGAGGTCTGTTGGATCAGCTTGGGAATATTGGACGCTTTCTGCCAGGTGGTCACTAGGGCTTCCTATGATGTTATTATTTAGCAATGTAGGCATTTTATATGTACGTGTTTTGTTGATAATTTATAATGATGTTTGTATTTTATTTTATTTTTGTAAACGGGGGTTCGATAAGTTAGAGTATAGCCTCAGCGTCCCCTGCGTGGGATGTCTTTATTGTAAAGTGACTGGCTGGTGGAGAGGATTCAGTTTTACCACTAGGGTTGTTTGAGCAGATCTTGTATGCAGATCGGGGGTTGTCTGGTCCTGATTTGGCTCGGAAGAGTCCGCTGGACCTAAAAGCAATAATCATGTAATGTAACGCATTGTATGGGCCAGCGCCTTGAGCTGGTAAGAGCTCTATGAAAGTGATGAAATAAATATATGTATGGGGTTGTTCTTCTTCTTCTTTATTCTTCTCCTCCTCTTCCTCCTCTTCCTTCTGCTTCTTCTTCTTCTTTTATGTATATGTGTGAGGCTTTTCTCTCTCTCTCTCTCCCTCTCTCTCTCTCTCTCTCTCTCTCTCTCTCTCTCTTTCTCTCTCTCTCTCTCAAAAGACCAACCGAAGATAATTGTGCGAGAACAACATAAAATGGACCAAGAAAAATGTTTTCAAGAAATTTTATTGTTGGAACTGTAATTGTCGGTGATCGTATTTCAAGATTAAGATTTTACGATTAAGCTGACGTTGACACTTATAAAGTGGGATATTTCATACTGTGTTAAAATGCTCAGTGCTTCTGGGGGAAATAATGACAGCTTTAAAAAAAAAAAAAAAAAAAATAGCGCAAGTGTTAGTGATTGCACATGATGTCACAATAGGAGTATTGACGCTCTTCGTAACATTTGATGACCTTGGGTTCTTTGCTTCAACTGACATAGAATTTTATTCCGAGGTCTCCACCCAGACTGCACTATGAAAGCACACACAAAAATGAGAGAGGGAAGTTTATACCAAAAATCCTAATCGCGACTAAAAATTCTTAACCTTTAAATGATGAAACGTCAGAATGAGGTAAAAAAAATAAAAAAATTTACGTCATTTATGACGTCACAGACACGTGTCGTTCATTCCTTATCTGTTTTTATCCGGCTGCTCGCAGATGCAGCATGATGAGCAGACCTTTATGTTAAATCTTTCCACACATACACACATCCAGCAGTACTGGACCTCGTTAGCGGGGCAGTCATCAGCTGCACTGCGCTTGTCTATCGCAGGTTTCGATCCTGTACACATCAGCAACCACACAACATTACAGCATAGCAGCACCTGGTTCACTCAATATTTATTTAATCACTTTTACATAGCGCATTTTCAGCTCAAGAGCTGCTCAAGGCGATGGCCAATACGGCTCTAACTCAAGCCAAACGTAGCGGCCACTTGCAACCTTTGGGCGAAGTAGTCTGACGCCCAGACGGCTGAGCACCATCCTGGGCGACCTAGGATGGGGAGAAGGGACCTAGTGCGCGCTACTCTATCTATGCTGTCCTATCCCGTAACTCGAAAATCGTTATGTTGTCCTCCAACCTCTTTTTGTGCCTCCCTCTACTTCAGTGCGTGCAGGGTGTATTTATGTAGCCGGCACTCAGCCGCTGGATCTTTACAGTGCGTGCTATGGAATACGTGCGTGCGCAGACTAGACCTCGGTTTATACTCTCATCCCAAACGCGCGCAGTGTCTCGAGAAATTTAAAATATATGTATATTTTTTTCTTTTAAAAAAATATTTTTCTTTATCAATTTTTTTTCAATTATTATTATTTTTGAACTCTAGGCCGTTAGCGGGATTTGAACCACTGGCTGTGCTGGCTGCCATGTTATCGCCCTGACATTCCACTACACTGGCTACACCACTGAGCCAACTGAAACATTCATACAGTCATAGTAGGCCTACATCATATCAGTATTTGGTTCGCCTGCCAGAAGAACCAGAACATCGAGGTTTAACGTCTACACCCACTATTGGCGATATGGCAGACGGGGATAACCATCCCAGGGAACAAGGGGTAGGGACCTGAATCAACACTGAACCACCAGAGCAATCATACTGCTAAAATGGACAGTGAAAAATGGACACTTTTTATTTCGCCCACCACGGGATTCGAACCTTGGTCATTGGTGTGCCAGGCGAACGCTCCACCACTTGAGTCACCGGCCAGTATCACAGAAACATTCACACAGTAACATTCCATCAAATCAGTATTTTGTTTACCCAGTATGAAAGCAACATCCACTAAGCAATTACAGTACATCAGCATAATTTATTCACACAGACTATAACAGCAAAGTCCACAGAATAAAACAAAAAATCAGTAATAATTACACAGTAAAACAGTACGCTAACCTCCACACTGTAACAGTAAAACAGTAGGCTACGCTAACCTTCACACTGTAAGTGTAACAGTAAAACGACAACATCCACACAGTAACAATAAAATAACATCAGTACAACATCCACGTAGTAGTAGTAGCAGCAGCAGCAGCAGTAGTAGTTAGTATTAGCAGCAGTAGCAATAGTTGCAACAGTAGTAGTAGTTGTAGTAGCAGTAATAGTGGTAGTAGTATTTAGTAGTAACAGCGGCAGCAGTTGCAGTAGCAGTGGTAAGTATAGTAGTAGGTGGTGATAGTAGTAATAGCAACTGCTAGTAGTTAGCAATTAGTAGTAGTAGTCGTAGTAGTAGTAGTCGTAGTAGTAGTAGTCGTAGTAGTAGTAGTAGTAGTAGTAGTAGTAGTAGTAGTAGTAGTAGTAGTAGTAGTAGTAGTAGTAGTAGTAACCGCCACTACTGCTAGAAGTAAGATTACTTACTATCAAACAGACGTCGCACAATTGTGTTCTGACACCAGTACTGTAGTGTTTGGGGCAGTTCATTGTTGACGACGATTTCTCCCACATTGTAGTTCTGCATTTCAAATTCCCCATCCTGCACGAGAACAAAGTTTGGTTGATTTCTTTCTTTTATTTATTTATTTATTTTATTTATTTATTTATTTTTTTTTTTTTTTTTTTTGGGGGGGGGGGGGGGTTAATTTGGGCCTATTTATTTATTTATGTATTTATAAATTTAGAAACTCCGATGGTATGGCCACGTCACCAGATCATCAGGTCTTGCAACGACCATCCTGCAAGGCACAGGGCAAGGAGGTAGAAGAAGAGGGAGACCGAAAAAGAGGTGGGAGGACAACATTCGAGAATGGACTGGTTTGACACTGAGCGAAACAATCAGGGTTGCTGAGGACAGGGAAAGATGGAGTACGCTGGTTAAACGATCATCTGTGGTGCCCCTACGACCTCCGAGTTACGGGATAGGATAGGATAGTATGAATTTATTTTAATAATTTATTTGAAAGCGTTCATTGTATTTCCAGAGCTGCCCAACTGATCTTACCGCCGTAGCTCAAGTGGTAGAGCGATCACCTGCCACACGGATGACCCAGGTTGGAGTTCCGAGGGTGGACAAGATAGCAGTGGAACATTTTCACTGGCCATCTTAGCGGGATAATTGCTTTGGTGGTCCAGTGTTGATTTAGGTTCCACCTCCCTACGCACTTTTCCCTGGGATGGTTATCCCTGTCCCAGGGTGCCGTGTGGCCAAAGGTGGGTGTGGGCCTTTAAGCTTCAAGCAGCATTCTGTCCAACTTCTGACAAACAGGCCCATGAAGAAGATCACTGTCTTATTACTGTTCATGGCCTTTGCTATTGTGGCGACTTGGAAGGAAAACGAGGTCAAGGTCAAGGTCGTTGCTGAATGCCATTGTCTGGGTTCATATCGCTTGGTGCAATAATAACAACACCATCTCCACCACCACCACCACCAACAACAATACTACTACTACTACTACTACTACTAATACTACTACTAATAATAATACAAATAATAATAATAATAATAATAACAATAGAAATAATAATAATAATAATAATAATAATAATAATAATAATAATAATAATAATAATAATAATAATAATAATAATAATAATAATAATAATAATAATAATGTAACAGAAGAAGGGAGGTGGAAAAGAAGTAGAAGAAGATGATGATGATTGTTACACGTGATTATCAATGGCCGATTTAGCCCCGATTCTTGGATCTTGATATGTGTAAATCGAATTCATTTATCCACGCAGCCTGTTCACTCAGCAACAAGGCAACTTTATTCAGCAAACATCAACCAACGATTCAACGAAGTTTATTGGCCAAATTGACATAAAACATGCACATGGAATATGTTGCGACATCAACAACTGCATGCAAGATCGCTTTCCAAAATTCACCTTTTCAAGGGGCAATGCAATACTTATATAATCTCACTGCAATCCAGTAAAGCTTAGAACATTCCAGCATGACGCAATAACACCCAAGCAAAAATAAAACTCGTCGCTGGAACTATGCAGTCTTACCTCATAGAACATTCTTCAGCCCACAAGCCGGATAGATCTGGAAATTTCGATCGATAATAAGCAAGTAATTCCAGAAAATTCTCAACGATACTACAACCATATCGGTCGACGAAAATGATCACCTCTATACAAAAGCTTGTTGTTCAACAGCGCACAATCAAATCCAAGATAAGCACACGCTATATCATCCATCGCATGTTTGTAAAATAACATGCGCGTCTCAATCGTAACAATGAAGATGATGATGATAATGATGAATGACGATGATGATGATGACGATGATGATGATGATGATGATGATGATGATGATGATGATTTTGTTGTATCAATTTCTATTCATCAGAGTAACATAAGTTATACTGATGATGAATTGGAAATAATAGTAGTAGCAGTAGTATTAGTATAGTAGTAGTAGTAATAGCAGTATTAGTATCTGTTTTAGTAGTAGTCGTAGCAGCGATAGTAGTAGCAGCGATAGTAGTAGTAGTGGTAGTTGTTGTTGTTGTTGTATACATAAGAACAGCAACCAAACGATCACGGTGCCAAACAAACAATAATAGGCCTAATATAGTCGCCGGCCATGCCAAACCAAAATAATAATATAGAACTCCCGAAGAAGCTTTAATCGAAATACCTGTATATAGACCCTTTCAAATATACTGTGGTGTGTTTAATCTCCTTTGTCTTTCAGATCTCTGTTTGGTCTTCTATTATAGGTGTACATGTACAACAAAAAGGGAAAAAAGGAGGAGAGGACGAAATGACCTGTCCCTCGATAGACTGTCCTTCCTGGCAGCGTTGCCTAGCTCCCGTGATATTACGGAGAAAGCATGTGTCGGGGGCTGACGACACTGTGATGATGCCAAGCTCCTGGAGAAAGAAACCAATAATAATAATAATAATAATAATAATAATAATAATAATAATAATAATAATAATAATAATAATAATAATAATAATGCGCTACGGTCAAATAATGCACAATTAAAAAAAACAACACAGTCCCAAAATACACATACTAACTTAACAAACAGACACACACACAGACACACACAGACACACCCACCTACACACACGCACACACACACACACACACACATTTAACATTTAACAGCACATGGACAAGAGGAATATTACAGCACCAAAATGGCAAAAATGACCGATGACATTTTGAGCTCCAGATCAAAAAACAAAAACGTGAGAATTAAAAATTGAAAAAAGGGTGTGCCGTTAGATTGCAGCACTTGCCAACCCAATCCAATAAATACCTGACTTTAACCGAGGTATTTTGTGAAGAAAACTGATATCCAATTCCCTTTTTTACAAGCAAGGAAGAATGTGGTCTTTCCAAGAAGAAATGAGGCAGAGAATTCCATGTGGTTGGTCCAAAATACATTGCCACGATCATCTATTTTATGTTCCATTACAAATATCCTGGTATTTTGTTTATGGTATTTTATGATATTTTATATTTAAACATTCTGACACTCATAATTGTCATTGTGAAGTCATCCACATTCAAGGTCAAGGTCATATACTTACAGCGTGAAGGTCGTTGGTTATGCTGGTGATGACGCCATCCCTGGTCTGCACGTACTTGTACTCCATGAAACATTTACTATTGCCGGCAAGTGGGGAAGGGAGTGCCCCCTGCAAATTGAAAAAAACAACAACAAAGGGCCGGGGTAGTCTAGTGGGGAATTGGCGGCTGAACCATTGACGGGTGAGCGAAGCGAGAGAGAGAGAGAGAGAGAGATAAAGAGAGAGAGAGAGAGAGAGAGAGAGAGAGAGAGAGAGAGAGAGAGAGAGAGAGAGAGAGAGAGAGAGAGGGAGGGAGGGAGGGAGAGAGAGATAGAGAAAGGAGAGTGACAGACACAGAGACAAAAAGACAGAGTCAAGTCAAGTCAAGTCAAGTCAAGTCAACTAATGTTTATTACACACAATGGAGAATTCATACAGCACATTGCATCTCAGCGAATAAGAAAAGAAGATTTTTTTTTTTATAAACAAATAGAATACTGGAAAAAAGGGAGAGAGAGAAAGAGAGAGAGAGACAAAGAGAGAGAGAGAAGGTTGGTCAAACATAATAAGACCCTGACAACTCAACCAACCGCAGTTCTCCTACTCCTTTTTGGAACCAAAGCTGAAACTGACAGAACTCAAACATTAAAAACTGTTTGGTCAAACATTGCAGACAGCGGTTCGAATCATTCAATATGACCGGTTGGCGTACCGATAACACATGACTCGGAAAACTCAGACAACCGCCCTGATCCTACTCCTTTTCGAGCCAAAAGTGAAGCTGGAAAAACTCAAGCATTAAACACACCGCAACGCATTGCACCAAATCCTTTTCGAATAAACATGAAACTGGCAAAACTCAAACATTAAAAAACTATTTCAAAATGAAGGTATATTACAGTACTGACCCGTTTCGCGTCCGAGTACACTTCCAAGTTTTGGAGCTGGCTCGGCGGAACCGCACAAATAGTTGTCACGCAGCAACACAATAGCATCAAAACCTGTAGTGAAATTACCATCAATAATTAAGTAGAAAAATACAAAGTGGGTGAAGAAGAAGGAAAGGAGGAGGAGGAGGACGAGGAGGAGGAGGAGGAGGAAGTAAGGAAAGAAAGAAAGAAAGAAGCGCAGAAATTGTTGCCACACGATACAGTAGCATCAACACCTGGAATCTGAAAAATAATAAAAATTTCCAATAGGAGGATGGAAAAGATGATGAGGAAGAAGATGAAGAGAAAGAGGAGGAGGAGGAGCAGGAAGAAGAAGAAGAAGAAGAAGAAGAAGAAGAAGAAGAAGAAGAAGAAGAAGAAGAAGAAGAAGAAGAAGAAGATTGGGTCTATACATGCAATTTACTTAACATTTATGATTATTCATATCGGTAAAAAATGGTCTTCGAAATTCAGAAGCTTGTCCAACTAATTTTTGAATTGGTTAATTGTAAGTGTTTTTTTTTAAAATTTTTAATGGTATAGGAAATACCCAGAAGTCTTCTGTAGCACCTCATCTCCATACTTTGTATTCTTCGTTGTAGATCTGCTGTGAGGGTCCAAGCATATAGGAAGATGAAGATGACAAGGGAGCGCAGCAGTCTTACTTTGGAATGTAGACTGATGGTCATGTCTTTCCAAATGGGCTTCAACCTTGTCAGGGCAGCAGTTGTTTGTGCGATCCTGGAGAGGACTTCCTGTCGGGACCCATTGTATGATACAATGACTCCTAAATATTTGAAGCTATGCACTGTGTTGAGGGATTGGCCTTGGACTTTGATGTTCGTGTTGGTGCCATTGGTGTTGTTGGTCATCATTTTGGTCTTCTCTGCACTTATTTCCATTCCATAAGCTCTGGATGTGGTGTCAAGCCTCTGTACCAGCTGTTCAAGTTCTTGTTGCTCTCCAGCCAATCGATCAATATCATCCGCAAAATGAAGATTGGAGATTGCTCTACCCCTTATGCTGACTGTGCCTTCGTTATCTGCAAGGGCATCTGACATGATGCGCTCTAGGAAGATATTCAAGAGTGTTGGAGAGAGTAGGCATCCTTGACGCACACAGATTGTTGTTCTAACCAGTTCTCGATGACGCTGTTATGGAGGACTGCACTGGTAGCCTTGTCATACAGACTTTTGATGACTTCAATAATTTTAGGGCTGATGTTGTACACTTTCATTGTTGCCCATAGAGCTGCATGACAGACTCGGTCAAACGCCTTCTTGAAGTCTTCGAATACATGATATAGATGTTGGTGCTGTAGGTATTTCTCACAGATTATTCTGAGGTTGAAAATCTGTTCAGTGGCACTTCGCCTGCCCTGAATCCTGCTTGTTCTTCAGCTATGATTTGTTCAGCTTGGGGTTTCAACCTGTTGAGTATTATTTTCAGGAGGACCTTGCTGGGATGGCTGATGAGGCTGATGGTGCGGTAATTTTCACACTCTTGAAGGTTACCTTTTTGGGAAGAGGGATGACAAGCGACTGGGTCCATGGTGTAGGCCACTCCCCACTCTGCCAGATCCCAACACATCACCAACGACGACGTCCGACAGACCATCACACAAGCCATTGGACAACACGATGACCTGCTCACAGTGGTGAAGAAACGGAAACTCCGATGGTATGGCCACGTCACCAGATCATCAGGCCTTGCAAAGACCATTCTGCAAGGCACAGTGCAAGGAGGTAGAAGAAGAGGGAGACCGAAAAAGAGGTGGGAGGACAACATTCGAGAATGGACTGGTTTGACACTGAGCGAAGCCATCCGGGCTGCTGAGGACAGAGAAAGATGGAGTATGCTGGTTAAACGATCATCTGTGGTGCCCTTACGACCTCCGAGTTACGGGACAGGATAGGATAGGATAGTTAATGGTAATTTGTTCCAATGGCGAGCAATTTACCAATGTTAATATTACAGTGCTGAATACACCTTTTACCATCTGAATTTCTTGTTTTATCACAGTAAGTTCCATTGCAAATGTCCATCGTATGTCTTCAATGTTGTTAAAAATTCAGTATGTTAGAATCAAGTCTCCCCTTACCCTCCGTGCGTAGAGAGAGAGAGAGAGTGCAAGTTCAAGTATTTTAGTCTTTCCAGATAAAGACATATTTTAACATTCTTTGAATAGTTTTGTAGCTCTTCTTTGGACCTTTTCTATAGCGATAGATCGCCTCGTCAGCCAAGGGTACCAGATCACGTTACCATATTCTAAATGTTGTCTCACAAGTGCCTTGTATAATTCTATAAATGTGTCTTTCACTCCGACCATTCTATTTTGCCTTATTAACACAGGACTGAACGTGGGCATCAACAAACAAAAATTTGTCAAAGATCACACCAAGGTCTTTTTCCTCTACATAAGTTGGGATTGGTCGTTCATTATCATTTGCTTTCATGGTACTGTCAATCCCAGGGCTATTCTTCCCTGCATGTAATGTTTTACACTTTCTACATTAAAATAAAGATTCCAACGTTCAGACCACCCCTGCATGTTATTTAAGTCTTTCTGTAGTAGGTCATGACTAATTGACAGATTATACATTTGAGTGTCAACTGCAAATGCCTTACATTACTATTGAGAACGCACTCTGGCAGGTCATTAACAAATACAGTGAATAAAACTGGACAAAGGATGCTTCCTTGAGGTATATTACTCTTGATTTATTGGATTTTTATTGGATTTCGTGCTTATTGAGTTTAAATAGATTCTACAAGCCATCGTCATTACAGACCTTGGACTTCCATTATGTTGTTCACCTATCCTATCCTATCCTGTCCCGTAACCCGGAGGTCGTAGGACCACAACAGATGATTGTTTAACCAGCATACTCCATCTTTCTTGTCCTCAGCAGCCCTGATGGCTTCGCTCAGTGTCAAACCAGTCCATTCTCGAATGTTGTCCTCCCACCTCTTTTTCGGTCTCCCTCTTTTTCTACCTCCTTGCACTGTGCCTTGCAGAATAGTCTTTGCAAGGCCTGATGATCTCGTGACGTGGCCATACTATCGGAGTTTCCGTTTCTTCACCACTGTGAGCAGGTCATCGTGTTGTCCAATGGCTTGTGTGATGGTCTGTCGGACTTCGTCGTTGGTGATGTGTTGGGTATAAGAAATGCCCAGAAGTCTTCTTTAGCACCTCATCTCCATGCTTTGTATTCTTCGTTGGAGATCTGCTGTGAGGGTCCATGCTTCGCAAGCATTTAGGAAGATGGAGATGACAAGGGAGCGCAGCAGTCTTACTTTGGAATGTAGACTGATGGTCATGTCTTTCCAAATGGGCTTCAACCTTGCCAGGGCAGCAGTTTTTTGTGCGATCCTGGAGAGGACTTCCTGTCGGGACCCATTGTCTGATACAATGGCTCCTAAATATTTGAAGCTATGCACTGTGTTGAGGGACTTTGATGTCCGTGTTGATGCCATTGGTGTTGTTGGTCATCATTTTGGTCTTCTCTGCACTTATTTCCATTCCATAAGCTCTGGAGGTGGTGTCAAGCCTCTGTACCAGCTGTCCAAGTTCTTGTTCCTCTCCAGCCAATCCATCAATGTCATCCGCAAAACGAAGATTGGAGATTGCTCTACCCCCCTATGCTGACTGTGCCTTCATGATCGGCAAGAGCATCTGACATGATGCGCTCTAGGAAGATGTTGAAGAGTGTTGGAGAGAGTACGCATCCTTGACGCACACCGATTGTTGTTCTGAACCAGTTCCCGATGACGCTGTTGTGGAGGACTGCACTGGTAGCCTTGTCATACAGGCTTTTGATGACTTCAATAATTTTAGGGCTGATGTTGTATACATTCATTGTTACCCATAGAGCTTGTCACGCTACGCAGTTTGCAGTCGCGCGCCTATGTATATAGTTTAATCATCAGCCTGTACATAGAGGTTAAAAGTTACGGTAGTCAAGGGGAGAGAATCAGAATAAATTAATTTGGTTTATAATTAATAAAAGTAGCGAATGATTTGCGCCCGTGCGGAACGCACTATGTTAGAAAACAGCATAGTTGGCTATTTTGTTATTGAGAAGATTAATTGCTGCCATGCGATATTCTATGTGTGAAATGCGTGCTCTAATCGCGAACGGTGTAGGGAATGAATTATAGTTAGAACGAGTATGTTCTAGAAGATTCTTAGCTAATCGTATAAAACCCTTTGCACTGTATATTTTGATAGGAGCAGTAACAGTTGCATATCGCTTTTGTAGCCAGAATCAACAGATCCAAGTTGGGTCAAGGTGCCAGTTAGTGACTTTGTCTGTGGGTCGTACCGATCAGACCGTCAACGAAAAAGAGCCTATTATCGGAAGAGGAGGACTGTTTTGGGAACACTTTGGAAGTGTTTGTTTTAACTGGAACTGTTCTAAGCTGTTTAGAATACCCACTGTGTATTCTCGGTGAAATCTGAGTTATCTACGTATAACGTCGGGTGACCTGTGACTCCGTCTAGGATTTCTTATGCCTGTGTAATCACCTTGCCTAACCATCTGTGCCTGTGTGTTTGTCCCGTCGTTTGTGTGTCTTTGTCAACAGGCCGGAGGATCCACGGGTAGCCGTAAGTTATTTACCTCAATTTCTCAGTTGGCCATAGCGTTCGGGGGTTTGGGTTATGCATGCAGTGTGAATGGTTAGTTAATTATGTTTTCTTAATTCTATTTTATGTTTCATATTGTTTGCTGCATAAATACCTTGCAATAGAGAGAGAGAGAGAGAATTTTCTAAAATGTATCATAAATTAAATAATTATAAATTGATATAAAAGAATTCGCTGTTATGTAGCGAAGAGATGACAGGAAGGAGGTGATTGTGAATGTATATGCGCGATGACAGGGAGGATGAGTAAGGATGTGGAAAGGGAGACAACCATTCCGATAGCGGGATGCTTGTGCAGTATATTGTAATATAATTATTAATGGTTGCGTATTTTTGTATGTATTGTTGTAGATGTACCAAAAACCAAAGCCTTAGAGCAGATCATTGATGATGTGCTGAAACCTTGCTGGTGTGAAGCTTGTGTGCCTCGGCCTATTACGCCGCTGTTTCAGTGTGTCAACCCCGGTTGCGAAGGTTGTGGTATTCGCCCAGGGAACTTTATTTCGTTTATAAAGCACACGCACACACACTCCACCATACACAACAAATAACTATAACCATTGATAGACAATTGTGAGGAATAATAATTGTTTTACATGTGATAAATTATAAATTACAGCACATTGAAATATATTTAATCTGAATTGACTGATAAACGTTGTTGTGTAATATTACCTACTAGATTAAGTAACCCTGTGATTGTATAGTTTTGTCTGGGGGAATTATTTCGCCAGACATTAATTAATTAATAATTTAGATTAATTTCTTACAAATTCTATTTTGCTTAAAGGATAAATTTTCTTATTCATTTTATATAATATAAAAGACTTGTTGTATCTATTTGAAATTTAAGTGGAACAAAGTTTGAATATTTATAAAGATTTAAAGCAGTTGCTTACTGTATATTTACCTTGTTGTCAGTAAGCTGTTCCAGACATCAGTGTTATAAATCTCTTGTACATTTTGTAGTTAGTCATTTTTTCATTTTGATTTAATTATCATTATTATTTTGAGCGAATTGTTTATGTATTAGTTTGGGGTTATATCAGGGGGACTGAGGGTTGGTTGGTTGGGAAGTGGGATAAAGGGAGTTAATTTTGAGTATGAATGTGTGTGTGAAATAAAGAAATTGTCTTGTTACTTCTGGTTTTGTCTTTTAGAGTTTATTTAGGTGTTGGGTTTTTTTCTCGTGTGGAAGTTACACATGTCGAACCTCTGTTGAGGCAGTTGGGACGTGACATTTGGTGGCAGCGGTGGGATAGATCTAGGATAGGTTAGGGGGAAGTAGTTAGGGTAGATTTATTTGTTATTTGTTATTTGTTTAGATACCAGAAGTCGGTGTTTGTTTCTTTGTCGTCTTGTGTGTCGGATGAGTGGCCAGTGGGTGGTTGGTCGGGAGTGAGGTTGCGCTGCGCAAAAGGGTTCACACCCCGAGCGTGTGTGCACAAACGGGGGGTTGAGGTAAGCAACTTTGTCGTCGAGGCCTAGACGATAAGGGACTTCTCCGGCTCCTGTTACTGTTTACTTGTCATTTGTTCGACTGTTTGTATATGTGTTAATCGTTATTTGTTTCATTGTTATTCACCCATTTTTTCCCATTTTTCATTCTTAGTCCGCGACTGTATGCTGACGAGGGCTGCGACTCGGAGAGCAGCTGAGCAGGCGCGAGCGATGGACCAGTACACGGAGGCCGACGCAGCCGCTTCGCGTCAGGCACCGATGGACGAGGAAACCACAGTGAGTACGCCTTTCGCTCATAGTACTCGCATGGCAGCTGATCTTACTCCTACTGCAGTTAAGGCCGGTGCAGGAAAAAGTAGCGTTGGCATGGATGTATATCTTAGATATAAGGAGCTAGGCGCTAGCATGGGGCTGAAGGGAGCAGGTCTAGCCAGTTTTGTAGTAGACGGGGCGAAGAGAGAGCAAGAAGCTGCTAGATTAGCGGAGGAGTCTGCTAGATTAGCGAGAGAGATGGAATTAGAGCGAAGGGACAGAGCTAAAGAAACAGCTAGGCTTGAGAGAAAGATGGAACGAGAAGAGAAGAGGAGAGCGGAAGAGATAGCTCTGGCAGAGAAGAGGAGAGCAGAGGATTTAGCCATAGTGGAAAGAAGGCTAGAGCAGGAGCGTAAAGATAGAGAACAAGAGCGCAAAGATAAAGCTAGAGAACTGAAGCTCTTAGAAAAGAAAATAGACTCCGAACGGGGAAACGTTGAGTTGCGTCTGCAAGAAGAGCGTGCAGCTAGAGAGCAGGCCCGGGAAGACGATAGAGAAAGGCTCAGAGCGCAGTTGGAACAAGAGAAGGAACTAGAAGCCCAACGTAGGAGGGATAGAATTCAGGCTGATAGCTACAGGATCAAGGTCCAACCATTTGATGGTAAAGAGGATATTGAGAGCTACCTTCAGCACTTTGAGCAAATAGCTAGAACTCAGAAATGGAGGGAAGAGACGTGGTCGGCTAGGTTGTCACCGTTGTTGTCAGGGGAGGCAAGAGAGACTTATCTGAAGTTAACTCCAGAACAGATAGTTGATTTCGAAGTGGTCAGGGGGGCTCTTCTGAAACGATTTAGGAGAGATGCTGACTACTACCGCAAGCAGTTCAGGGGGAGTAGGAAAGAAGGCACAGAGACTTTTCCGCAGTACTTGAGTAGAGTACAAGTCTTAGTGAAGAGATGGTTTTCTTTGGCTAAGAAAGATATAGATGATGCGGGCGTAGTGCTTGATGTCTTTCTGACTGAACAGTTGTTGTCAGTGATGAACCCTGAGTTAGAGCTGTTTGTGAGGGAGAGGCAGCCTGAGAACGGCGAGCAAGCAGCTGAGATTGCCCAGTTACATGTAGATGCGAAACGGACAGTGAGTAACAGGCCAGTGTTCGGTAGCGTGCCATACAAGGGGGGTAATCGTGCTGTCAGTCAACCTGTAGGAGCAGCGAGGAGTGGTCCTAGTGGCAACAAGGGTGAAGAGGATAAGAGGAGGGAACCTAGTGGGGAGAAACGTCCTGTGAAGTGTTTTAGGTGCGGGAAGCTAGGTCACGTAGCGAAGGAGTGCCGTAGTCCGAAACAGTTGCTACGTATCACTGTCAGTCCGGATTCAGGACCGATTCACTCGGAAATGACTAAGGCTAGCTTTAGTACCATTCAGCCGTACAACCCGTGGAGCATGGGAACAGTCAGGGGTCAGCCTGTGAAAATTCTGAGAGATACTGGTGCCGAGGTGGGGGCAGTAGCAGCCAAGTGGGTGCGTCCTGAGGATATGACAGGCAGAGCGATCGAGGTCATGTTCGCTGATCAGGTCAAGTCAGGGAAGTATCCTACAGCGTACGTAGAAGTAGACTCAGCTTTCGTGAAGGGTACAGTAGAATTGATCGTCATCGAGCAAGTTGTACCTGATGTCATTCTTGGCAACTGGGTTACCTTCAAGGGAGGCTATCGAAGTCCCGTAGCTGTAGATGGGTTAGAGTGTGCGATAGCCGCCGTTCAGACCAGGGCACAGGCCAAGGCAGAAGGGAAGCAGGAGAAAGCACTGCCGATTCCGAAGCCATTCCAACTCGACGTGACGCCCGATCAGTTGGCCAAGTTGCAGGAAGAAGATCCCACTTTAGCTAGAGCTAGAGAGTGCGAGAAGCAAGGGACGAAACTCAAGTCAGGCAAAGCGATGGTTAGCTTCACCAAAAAGAAGGGTATTTTGTATAGAGTGCACCATCAGGGAGAAGAAGAGCTAACACAGCTAGTCGTGCCTAGCAAGCTCAGAGGAGAGGTGATGCGCCTGGCGCACGACCCTCCGATGGCGGGACACTTAGGTGGAAAGAGGACACGTGAGAGGATATGGGGGGTGTTCTATTGGCCAGGAATGTGCGGGGATGTTAGGCGATTCTGCGAATCATGTCCCGAATGCCAGAAAACAGTTCCCAGGGGTAGGGTAGCAAAAGTTCCACTGCAGAAACTACCTCTGGTCGACGAACCGTTTCAGAGAGTTGCAGTCGATATTGTAGGACCTATAAAACCTATGTCAGACAGAGGCAACCAATACATCTTAGTCATGGTAGACTACGCGACACGGTATCCCGAGGCCGTAGCACTGAAAGGCATAGAGGCTGAGAGAGTTGCCGAAGCTTTGTGGGAGATCTGGACAAGAGTGGGAATTCCCAAAGAGATACTAACAGATCAAGGGACACAATTTATGTCGAACGTGATGACTGAAGTAAATAGACTTCTAGCAATCCATGGGAAGGCGACAACACCATACCATCCAATGTGCGACGGACTCGTGGAGCGTTTCAATGGTACGCTCGTGTCGATGCTCAAGAAGCTGACGAAGGAGCAACCGAAGGCATGGGATAGGTACATACCAGCGCTGCTCTTCGCGTATAGGGAGGTACCTCAAGAGAGCACAGGTTTTTCACCTTTTGAGCTACTGTACGGCAAGACAGTGAGGGGTCCCATGTCGGTACTGAGAGATTTGTGGACGAAGGACAGTCAAGGAGAAGAAGTGAAGGTGGCTAGTCAGTATGTTGTGGACCTGCGAAATAGAATCGAGGAAACGTGCGCACTAGCGAAGGAAAGTCTGAAGAAAGCAGGCGAGAGGCAGAAAAGACACTTCGACAAGAAAACGAAACCAAGAACGTTTCAAGCAGGGGACAAAGTGTTGCTTTTGTTGCCAACCAAGCACAACAAACTAGAAATGAGCTGGAGGGGGCCATACGAAGTCGTAAGCCGTCGAAACGAGTGCGATTATCAGATTCGCATTGGGAACAAGGTGAGACTGTTTCACGCCAACTTACTGAAACTGTACCATCAGAGAGTACAAATCGCCACAGCTGTAGTAGTTGATGAAGCGGACGAATGGGAAGAGGTACCAACAGTCGAGGGCATACCCACCGTAGTGTTGAAGCAGTCAGAGACGTTAGATGACGTGCATCTTGATGCAGATAGCCCGGAGATCCATGCAGGAATTAGGAGGCTATTAGTTCGTTACCCTGACATCCTGACTGACCTGCCTTTGCGCACCACGTTGGATGAGTGCGAAATACGACTGGATGACGACCGTCCAGTAAGGACAAAACAGTACCCGTTACCTCATTCAAAGATGGAGACAGTCAAGGCAGAGGTTGAGACGATGCTAGCTATGGGGGTGATCGAGCGAGCAGCTTCACCGTTCAGTTCACCGATCGTTCTCGTAAAAAAGAAGGACGGAGCAGTCAGATTCTGCGTCGATTTCAGGAAACTCAATAGGCAGGTAATTTTCGACGCTGAGCCGATGCCAGACATAGATTATCTATTCAACAAACTCTCAAAGGCCAAGTACTTGAGCAAGATCGATTTGTCTAAGGGGTATTGGCAAATACCTATGAAGAGTGAAGATAAGTGCAAGACAGCTTTCACTACCAACGAGGGTCAATTCCAATGGTGCGTCATGCCCTTCGGACTGAAGACCGCTGGTGCAGTTTTTTCACGTATGATGCGCAAGATGTTGATGCCATTGAAGATGAAAGAAGTCGACAACTTCATGGACGATCTCATGGTAGCCACAGAAACGCTAGAGAGACATTTAGAGTGTTTAGACATCTTGTTTAAACGTCTGAGGGAAGTACAGTTAGCGGCGCGTCCGTCCAAATGCTACCTGGGATTCCGCAAGCTGGAGTATTTGGGACACATCGTGGGAGAGGGCAAAGTGCAACCAGAACAAGGAAAGATGGACAAGATCCAGAATGCACCACATCCCACTACCAAGAAACAGGTCAGGTCATTCCTTGGATTAGCAGGGTACTATCGGAAGTTTGTGCCGAATTTTGCTGCGATAGCGGTGCCGCTGACCGACTTAACCAAGGGAGGCAAATCAGGTCCCGTACAGTGGTCCGACGCTTGCGAAGTAGCGTTCCAGACGCTCAAAAACCGTATATGCTCCAAACCTGTATGCTGTATGCCAGACATGGAAAAACCATTAGTGCTACAGACTGACGCATCAGAGATTGGAATAGGGGCGATTCTGTGCCAGGACCAAGGTTTGGGCTTACAACCTATTACATGTGCCAGCAAGAAGCTAAACCAAGCGGAGAGGAACTATTCCACCATAGAGAAGGAATGTTTAGCATTGGTGTGGGGGGTACAAAAGTTCAAGCAGTACCTGTACGATCGGACAGTCATTGTGCAGACCGACCACAGACCTTTGCAATACCTGCAGCAAGCAAAGACTACAAATTGTAGACTCATGAGGTGGGCACTTCAACTCCAACCTTTCGATCTGATAGTGGAGAGTATTCCAGGGAAGGAAAATGTACCAGCTGATTTCTTGAGCAGAACTGAGTAGCGTGTTTGTTAAGAACTAAAACTGTTAGTTTTCGTCTTGGTGGGGTGCTGTGTCACGCTACGCAGTTTGCAGTCGCGCGCCTATGTATATAGTTTAATCATCAGCCTGTACATAGAGGTTAAAAGTTACGGTAGTCAAGGGGAGAGAATCAGAATAAATTAATTTGGTTTATAATTAATAAAAGTAGCGAATGATTTGCGCCCGTGCGGAACGCACTATGTTAGAAAACAGCATAGTTGGCTATTTTGTTATTGAGAAGATTAATTGCTGCCATGCGATATTCTATGTGTGAAATGCGTGCTCTAATCGCGAACGGTGTAGGGAATGAATTATAGTTAGAACGAGTATGTTCTAGAAGATTCTTAGCTAATCGTATAAAACCCTTTGCACTGTATATTTTGATAGGAGCAGTAACAGTTGCATATCGCTTTTGTAGCCAGAATCAACAGATCCAAGTTGGGTCAAGGTGCCAGTTAGTGACTTTGTCTGTGGGTCGTACCGATCAGACCGTCAACGAAAAAGAGCCTATTATCGGAAGAGGAGGACTGTTTTGGGAACACTTTGGAAGTGTTTGTTTAACTGGAACTGTTCTAAGCTGTTTAGAATACCCACTGTGTATTCTCGGTGAAATCTGAGTTATCTACGTATAACGTCGGGTGACCTGTGACTCCGTCTAGGATTTCTTATGCCTGTGTAATCACCTTGCCTAACCATCTGTGCCTGTGTGTTTGTCCCGTCGTTTGTGTGTCTTTGTCAACAGGCCGGAGGATCCACGGGTAGCCGTAAGTTATTTACCTCAATTTCTCAGTTGGCCATAGCGTTCGGGGGTTTGGGTTATGCATGCAGTGTGAATGGTTAGTTAATTATGTTTTCTTAATTCTATTTTATGTTTCATATTGTTTGCTGCATAAATACCTTGCAATAGAGAGAGAGAGAGAATTTTCTAAAATGTATCATAAATTAAATAATTATAAATTGATATAAAAGAATTCGCTGTTATGTAGCGAAGAGATGACAGGAAGGAGGTGATTGTGAATGTATATGCGCGATGACAGGGAGGATGAGTAAGGATGTGGAAAGGGAGACAACCATTCCGATAGCGGGATGCTTGTGCAGTATATTGTAATATAATTATTAATGGTTGCGTATTTTTGTATGTATTGTTGTAGATGTACCAAAAACCAAAGCCTTAGAGCAGATCATTGATGATGTGCTGAAACCTTGCTGGTGTGAAGCTTGTGTGCCTCGGCCTATTACGCCGCTGTTTCAGTGTGTCAACCCCGGTTGCGAAGGTTGTGGTATTCGCCCAGGGAACTTTATTTCGTTTATAAAGCACACGCACACACACTCCACCATACACAACAAATAACTATAACCATTGATAGACAATTGTGAGGAATAATAATTGTTTTACATGTGATAAATTATAAATTACAGCACATTGAAATATATTTAATCTGAATTGACTGATAAACGTTGTTGTGTAATATTACCTACTAGATTAAGTAACCCTGTGATTGTATAGTTTTGTCTGGGGGAATTATTTCGCCAGACATTAATTAATTAATAATTTAGATTAATTTCTTACAAATTCTATTTTGCTTAAAGGATAAATTTTCTTATTCATTTTATATAATATAAAAGACTTGTTGTATCTATTTGAAATTTAAGTGGAACAAAGTTTGAATATTTATAAAGATTTAAAGCAGTTGCTTACTGTATATTTACCTTGTTGTCAGTAAGCTGTTCCAGACATCAGTGTTATAAATCTCTTGTACATTTTGTAGTTAGTCATTTTTTCATTTTGATTTAATTATCATTATTATTTTGAGCGAATTGTTTATGTATTAGTTTGGGGTTATATCAGGGGGACTGAGGGTTGGTTGGTTGGGAAGTGGGATAAAGGGAGTTAATTTTGAGTATGAATGTGTGTGTGAAATAAAGAAATTGTCTTGTTACTTCTGGTTTTGTCTTTTAGAGTTTATTTAGGTGTTGGGTTTTTTTCTCGTGTGGAAGTTACACATGTCGAACCTCTGTTGAGGCAGTTGGGACGTGACAGAGCTGCATGCCAAACTCGGTCAAACGCCTTCTTGAAGTCTATGAACACATGATATAGATGTTGTTGGTGCTGTAGGTATTTTTCACAGATTATTCTGAGGTTGAAAATCTGTTCAGTGGTACTTCGCCCTGCCCTGAATCCTGCTTGTTCTTCAGCTATGATTTGTTCAGCTTGGGGTTTCAACCTGTTGAGTATTATTTTCAGGAGGACCTTGTTGGGATGGCTGATGGTGCGGTAATTTTCACACTCCTGAAGGTTACCTTTGTTGGGTAGAGTGATGACAAACGACTGGGTCCATGGTATACGCCACTCCCCACTCTGCCAGATCTTGTTACAGATAATGGTGAGGGCATCAATCATCGCTTCTCCTCCTGCTTGCAGCAGTTCCGCGGGTATGTTGTCCACTCCCGCTGACTTCCCTTTCTTTAGCGATTGCACTGCTGCCTCAACTTCTTCCCGGAGAATTGGGAGGATTTCTACTTCTTCTCTGATCTCGGGACATGCTAGAACTGATGGGTCTCCATTTGGTGTATGGTTGTAAAGGTCAGAGCAGTACTCTGTCCATCTGTCCAAGACTTCTTGTTCTTCTGTAAGGCATATTCCAGACTTGCTTTGGATCGTGGAGACTTTGGGCTGTTTGACACTTGTCAGCCGCTTCACAGTCTGGTAGGCCTTTTTGCTGTTGTTCTTGTTCAGACTGTTCTCTATTTCCTGGCATTGATCTTCTATCCATTTCTCCTTTGCTGTGCGCATGCCTTTTCGGATGTCATTGTTGATTTTTCGGTAGACGTCAGCTCCCTGTGAGGTGTTCTTTTTTTTTTTTTTTTTAATCTCTCTTCGTTTATCACACAGATCAAAAAGTTCAGGTGTGATCCACCGCTTCTTCTTTGGTCAGTGCTTGCCAAGGATCTCAGTGGCGGCATCTGTCACAGCTGAGTTGAAGGTGGTGGTCATGGTGTTGACATCTACTTCACCAGCCCCCAAAATGAGCAGTGGTGCAAATTTCCCTCCAATTGTGGCCTGAAATAGTTCTGCCACCTCCGGGTCTTGCAGTTTGTCCAGATCGAACTTCAGTCTAGTGCACTTTGCTGTATTTACTCTCTTCAAGTGGAGCCGAAAAGACATCATCACGAGATCGTGGTCACTTCCGATGTCTGCTCCTGGAAAAGTGCGTGTCCTGCCAATGTTGATGCTTGATCTGAAGCGTTTCTTGACCATGATGTAGTCTATTTGGTTGTGATGCTCCCCGCCGGGACTGTGCCATGTCCATCGTCTGGAGTTTTTGTGGAGACCAAGCGTGTTTGCCAGTACCAGATTGTTGTATCTGGCAAACTCCAATAGCCTCAGACCCCTGTCATTTGTCTCGTTGTTGCAGTGGGGTCCACATGTGTCTCCCCAGTTGTGGTGCGCATCTTGGCCAACCTTGGCATTCCAGTCACCTTGCACTATGACTATGTCCTTCTTCGGCACTTGGTCAAGGACCGCCTGTAGATTTTCATAAAAATCCTCCACTTCGCTGTCCTCATAGTCTGATGTTGGGGCATAGGCCTGGATGATGGTGATGTTGAAAGGGGCTGCTCTCAGGCGGATGGTAATGAGTCTACTGGAGACTGGGCGGCAACCCATGACAGTGGCTAGAATGTTCTTGCGGACCAAGAATCCAACGCCGTGTTCGTGCCTGTCATCTCTACCGCTGAAATACAGCTTGTGGCCTTTGTCGGTCGTTGTTTCACCTCGGCCTTTCCAGCGCAGTTCGCTGATGCCTAGAACGTTCCATCGATAGTGGTCCAACTCGTGGGCCAGTTTTTCTAATTTTCCTTCCGCAGTTAGGGTCCTGACATTCCAGGTTCTATGACGATGTTGTTTCTCGTGCGGATCTTGCTACATTGTCCATCAGTAGCGTACTTAACACCTCCGTCCTGGTGGCCAACGGAAGGCACGGTCCTTGAGCCGGGCGACGACCGATCCGGTATGGAATTAGTGGATTGTGTCATCATGTAGTGTGTCTTGGGCAAAAAAGACCTGGCGGTGCCCAATCCTCTCCAGGCTGTTGGCCACAGCCGAAATCCATGAATACAGTGTGGCTCGCCTTGGCCCTGAGCACGTGGTCGTTGAACCTGTAGTAACGTGAAGTTCCTCCGCCCTGGCCGGTGACTTCTGTGTAGAAGACTTTCGCCCAGTGATGCCGTGCTAACATCACCCCTGATAGTCGCCTCATACGACACGCCGGGAAACGTTGGGTCTATTCTATTTAATGCCCGAACCCACAGGGCCTTATGTTGTTCACAACTTTATTTAAAATGAAAATGGCATTTCTTGTTCACTTTCTTTTTCAGCTAAATTAATAATCTTTCTAACTGACAATGGTATTTGTAACGATCCATCGTCACTACAGACCTTCAATTTCCATTATTTTTTCATCATTTTATTTAAATTTAAAATGGCATTTCTCGTTCACTTCCTTTTCAGTTCAATTTACTTATCTCTTTAACCCCGTGGACGGCCTGGAGTAAAATAATAATGATACTACTACTACTACTACTACTACTACTACTACTACTACTACTACTACTACTACTACTACTACTGATGATGATGATGATGATGATGATGATGATGATGATGATAATAATAATAATAATAATAATAATAATAATAATAATAATAATAACAATAATAGGAGGAGGAAAAAGAAGAAGAAGAAGAAGAAGAAGAAGAAGAAGAAGAAGAAGAAGACTAATAAATTAATTAATTAATTAACTTAAAAAATTTAAAAAAATATAAAAAAATAAAAATACTCTGAGACACTGCGTCCCTACTCCTTTGGATGAGAGTATAAACCGAGGTCTAGTCTGTGCACACATGCACTTAATCGCATTGACTTTAAAGATCCCGACGCTCATGTCCTAGACGGGTGAGTACCGGCTATACAAATACACCCAGCACGCACTAGGTAATTTCTACCTATCCCCGGTCGCCCAAGATTTTACTCAGTTGTCTGGGCGTCAGACTCTGCGCCCAAAGGCTACAAGTGGGCGGTTTGAGCTGGATCCTGTATCGACCAGCACCTTGAGCAGCTCTTGAGCTGGAAAAGCGCTATATAAGATTAATTAAATATAAAGAAATAAATTAAAATAACTGACAATGGTATTAGTAACGACAAAGCACCAAGTTTGGCGACTGCGTCAACCCAGTCAGTAAAGAGATATTCACAATGGGAAAGAAGCCCAACAACTAGTAACTTGTGTTCCAGTAGGCTAATAATGTGAGACTATGAGCTACGTTCTTCATTACCAAACATATATTTTGTTAAGTTCAATATCAAAGAATGAAAGAACATGTTACACACAGAAAAGCTAATCTAAACACGAACACAAGTTTAGATTTTTAAAGAAAATGTTTTGTAAAGACACTCACCACTTGGAAATGCATTTTCTTAACGTTTGAAATAAAGAGAAACGGTGGTTTCCTTTCTTTCAGAAATCACTCAGCAGAATTGTTATGATAGAGAAATGTATCCACTATTTATGCTTGCAAGGTGCTGCTATACGGATATGTTGGGATGACACTAAACCTTAGATACACCAGGGGTGAAATCAAATTAGTTTTCCAACAAAATGACACGCCCATATACATGTATTTCCACACAACCAACCACAAACAAACACACACACACACACGCACACACACACACACACACACACACACACACACACACACACACACACACACACTGCGCCTCCACCCACATGCACACTTTAAAACAAGATGGCAAGCTATTCCAATGCATTTTAAGGCATTAACACACATAGCTTAAAAAGGCGCATTTTGAAAGTGTTCATTTGGTTGGCGATGTTGTGACTCACCTTTGTCCTAACGAAGCAAAAGGAAAACATGGAATGATAGGCCTTGATATCAACTATATGCAAGTGACATCAAAAATCCAAATTGCCATATTTTGAGACACAACGCATAACGTTTTTTGTTGTTGTTGGTGTTGTTGTTTTTTGTGTGTTTTTTATTTTAGAAAATGGTGAAGCACAATGATCTTGACAAACAGGAGGGACGGACCGACAGACCGACAATGGGCTCGTTCCGATTCCCCCCCCCCCCCCCCCCCGACTATTTCAATGTATTTCCAGATATGTCTTGAAATAGAAAAAAAAGCTGTATCATTCTCTATAAATTCATTTAACAAAAAGCACACAGTAATATGTTTTGGTAAAGAACAAGAAGAAGAAGAAAGGTAGGAGTACCAGCCTACATACTGAGGCCATTCAGCCTACACATCACCTACATACTAGCCATCAGCCTACATACTGTGCCAACAGCCTAGTGCATACTGTGAGCCATCAGCCTACATACTGAGCCATCAGGGGGGGACCTACATACTGGAGCCATCAGCCTACATACTGAGCCATCAGCCTACATACTGTGCCATCAGCCTACATACTGAGCCATCAGCCTACATACTGAGCCATCAGCCTACATACTGAGCCATCAGCCTACATAATGTGCCATCAGCCTACATACTGTGCCATCAGCCTACATACTGTGCCATCAGCCTACATACTGAGCCATCAGCCTACATACTGAGCCATCATATTTGCTTTACAGCAAAGGCCAAGGGAGCCGACGTCAATTGTGTGCTGAACACAGTTTGCTCTAGAGCTCAAAACAACGACTCAACTGATTTGTTGATTTCTGGAATGCAGGTAGTACTACTCATGGCCAATCAGTAGGTAGCAGTCCCGTTGTTTGGTTAGTGGGTGAGTCGGTCGGTCCATCGACGGAATTACACCGTATTTTCTTTTTTTGTTCAAAGAACATTGTTCTCAAAAATGGTTGGACCAAATCGAGTATTTGTTTACTTGGCGGATACTTTGTCTAGTGCTAATCATTTTAGGTCTTTCATATTTGCATTTTCTGAACGATCAAGGCCACTGTACAACATTATTTTCTAAACACGTTATACGTTGTATTTCAAAAAGTTTGGTCTAGCCAGTAATATTGTGTTGTTATCAACATAGCAACAATGAAGTGAAGTTTGGTCTAAGCCAGTAACATTGTGTTGTTATCAACATATCAACAATGAAGTGAAGTTTGGTCTACATGTAAGCCAGTAATATTGTGTTGTTATCAACATACAAACAATGAAGTGAAGTTTGGTCTAAGCCAGTAATATTGTGTTGTTATCAACATAGCAACAATGAAGTGAAGTTTGGTCTACATGTAAGCCAGTAATTTTGTGTTGTTATCAACATACAAACAATGAAGTGAAGTTTGGTCTAAGCCAGTAATATTGTGTTGTTATCAACATAGCAACTATGAAGTGAAGTTTGGTCTACATGTAAGCCAGTAATATTGTGTTGTTATCAACATAGCAACTATGAAGTGAAGTTTGGTCTACATGTAAGCCAGTAACATTGTGTTGTTATCAACATAGCAACAATGAAGTGAAGTTTGGTCTAAGCCAGTAATATTGTGTTGTTATCAACATACCAACAATGAAGTGAAGTTTTGGAGCAAGAGGGGAGTGGGAAGAGGTAGGGGAGGAGAGAGAGGGGTGGGTGATGGGGTGGTGGGTAGGGGTGAAAGGTTGGGGCAGGAGAGGGGCATTGAATGGAAAAAGGACAAGAGAACCATTGGAGCCAATCAATGAAAAACGATGTTTTGACAACATCACACCTCGTTATCGACATTGCATCGTCATAGCACTATTGATGAAGACATTACACGTCATCCATTCATCACAATAACAACCCACAAGTAGCGTTAACGTAATGGTAATGTCACACCTCACACTCGTCATTAAGATATTTATCACAGAATAAATGACGAACGCATGCCATATAATATAATTCCGTAGCCTAGTTGTTTCTTTCTGGATCTGTTTCGGTTTATTGATGATGATGATGACGATGACGATGATAATGATGATGGTGTAATTCATTATAAACCATATTTTAAATAAAAACAACTATGGGACACACCTTGACTATAATAATGCCACCATCAAATTTCAATAAAATAATTTATATTCTACGATGAAAAAAATGATGTAGGCCTACTTAGAAAATTCATTCTACAAAAACACTTGACTTTTGATAGCTATAGAAACAAACAAATGTTTCATAACATCACACTATATTTTACCATATAAAAGACGTTTGTAAATACTATATTCCGAATTCTAAACTATTCCAAGTCTACACATTTTATTTTATAAGTTCGGAATTCATTTTATGTACATGCACTTCATTTGACATAAGTTTCGGATTCAGTTTTATTTCAACACAGTTCATTTATAAATGTAGATGTCTTTTTATGTCTACCCGCTTCGTTTTATAAATTCAACACTCAATTTATGTCTCCACACTTCCATTTTAAAAGTTTAGACAAAACTACTGTTTCTGTAGTTATACACCTAAATATGGCACTGCTATAGATTGTTGTTTTTCTTCTAAATGTTCTACAATTAACTTTCTAATTATACCCTGTATTTTATAAAGGTTGCATTTATTATAGTATCAAATGTACGTTCTACCGATAATATTGAAAAGTCATCATTTAATTTACTAGGCGCCCCAAAAGTGGAATGGTTTCATAGAAAGAGGTTCGGAAGCCCTGTGGTAGAATGTAGGCAGATTCAGACATTTGTCTATCAACGACGCATTTTGATAATATTTACTATTATTATTCTGTAAACACGCACACACACTCACACACACGCACAACCAAAGAACACAAAGATTGTTGTTGTTGTTGTTGCACCAATTTTTATTCATCAGATTAACATAAGTTGTACTGATACAAAGATTGAAACACTCTCACCATCATATATACTATGCTACCATCGAAGCGTTAAATCCTAAACCGCTATCTTGTCAATATATTTCATTACTTCCAACCGGAGTTGACAGCAAGAATCGCTCAGCTGCTGCAACCACTGACCTCCACCCTCTCCCTTCTCACCCACTCTCCCAAAACTAATTACAAAAAATAAAATTAATATCATAACAATTAGATAGACATATAAAGTAGAGGATTATATCCTGTTCTAGGTTTGACAAGGTCAACACGGTGGTGTGTGTGTGTTGTGTGTATGTGTGTGTGTGGAGAGAGAGAGAGATAGAGAGAGAGAGGGGGGGGGGGGAGGGAGAGTTGCTCCCCATTATAAATAAGGGAAGGCTTTGCAAAGATATACATTATTCGCATCTTGGCGTGGGATATGGAAAACTGTCACATCAAGATCGGACAAAATTCACGAGTGCAATATTGTCCGATCGAGACGTGACCTTTTACAATCCACGTCTTAGATGCGAATAGCATGTATGTATCGATGTCTTCAACTGGCAAAAAAAAAGAGGAATCGAAATTAGACTAGAAAAGGAAGATGTGTATGAACGACCACTTTACATATTGCTTTCCAATAAAATCATCCAAATGCGTAAACAAATAGAGTCTAAAAATCGGAAGCTTTTCTTCGAATTTATTCAGCACGCACACGAACATAATGCAAGCGCGCACACCAACCCACCCAATCACACGCTCACACACTCTCACAAACACAGAGTGAAAAAAAGGAACACCAGAACGTAACAATGACAGGTGTCTTCAACCAAACTTGACCATTGAAAAACAATGCCAGTTTCATTCATGGATTCATCTCCGCTTCTTATATAAATTGCTTAGCCGGAAGTCCTTCTTCGCCACTACTATAAAGTTTGTCTCCTATGGACGCTGATCTGGGCAGGTGCTGGGTGCTGTGGATTGGCCTGTTGTGTGCTCAAAACCCACGAAATCGTTATAGCCGACATTTCCTTACCGAACGTTTAACCGTTTCTGAGATAAATAAATAAACAAAATGTCCACAAACTGCAATAGCCTCATTCCGCGCGCGGTTTCCATTCAACCCGTGTCTAGAACGTGCCGTTTCGTAATAACGCTAATTTTGTTTTATTTCCATTCAAAACACTTTTGCACTCTGGTCACCAATCTTACAAAATTTTTGTGTTTAACTAATTAAATTTGATTAATTAAAAATCGAATCGAGGTTTCAGCATGTTTTCCCATATAGACCAAAAAATTGACGATTTTAATACGAATCCTTGATAGCTGATTTGGTAAGACATTCGCCTATCGTGCCAGTGGGCCCAAGATCAAACCTCCCGCGGGCCATTTTTTTTTTTTTTACACTACAATATGGATAAATTTTTCTTTTTAATTTAGGCTTTTTAATTTTAACTTATTTATTATTATTATTATTATTATTATTATTATTATTATTTTTTTATTTTTTTTTTATAAACTAATACTAATAATAATAATAATAATAATAATAATAATAATAATAGTAATTATTATTATTATTATTATTATTATTAGTTTAAAAAAAAAATAATAATAATAAATAAGTTAAAATTAAAAAGCCTAAATTAAAAAGAAAAATGTATCCATATTGTAGGGTAAAAAAAAAAAATATGGCCCGCGGGAGGTTTGATCTTGGGCCCACTGGTTTTTTTTTTATAAACTAATACTACTACTACTACTACTACTACTACTAATAATAATAATAATAATAATAATAATAATAATAATTATTATTATTATTATTATTATTATTATTATTATTATTATTATTATTATTATATCTTATATCGAATTTTATTTAAAAAACCTGGGTGTTTTTTATGATTTCTATTTGTATTATTCTATATTCGATATTCTTCTTCTTCTTCTTCTTCTTCTTAATATTATTATTATTATTATTATTATTATTATTATTAGTAGTAGTAGTAGTAGTAGTAGTAGTAGTAGTAGTAGTAGTAGTAGTAGTAGTAGTAGTAGTAGTAGTAGTAGTAGTAGTAGTAGTAGTAGTAGTAAGACATTCGCCTACCGTGCAGGCGACCCAAGTTCAAATCTCTCGCGGGCCATATTTTTTTATGTTGGTTTTTTTACACTACAATATGGATATTTTTCTTTTTAATTTAGGCTTTTTCCTTTTAACTTATTTATTATTATTATTATTATTATTATTATTATTATTATTATTATTATTATTATTATTATTATTATTATTATTTATAAACTAATAATAATAATAATAATAATAATAATAATAATAATAATAATAATAATAATAATAATAATAATAATTAATAATAATAATAATAATAATAATATTATTATTATTATTATTATTATTATTATTATTATTATTATTATTAATATTATTATTATATCTTATATAAAATTTTATTTTAAAACCTTGGTGTTTTTTATGATTTCTATTTGTATTATTCTATATTCTATATTCAATATTATTATTATTATTAGTATTATTATTATTATTATTATTATTATTATTATTATTATTATTATTGTTATTATTATTATTATTATTATTATTATTATTATTATTATTATTATTATTACCAAGGATTGGGATGGGGTGGTACCTGTAGGTATAAAGGGGGCTACGCGTAGGTTTAAAGGGGCATGGGTAGGCAGAACGGGGATACGGGTATGTATAAGGGGGTATGGTGATGGTCGATTCCTTTCATCCATACCTGCGAAACGATCAACGGGAAAGTATCAAAGAGGGTACAGGTAGGTTACAAGGGGGGGTACGGAAGGTATCAAGGGGGTATAGGGAGGTATCAAGTGGGTTCGGGGAAGTATCAAGGGGGTTTGGTGAGGCATCATGGGGGGGGGGGGGGGGGGCGAGGAGATATCAGGGAAGGGGGCGTTATGGTGAGGTATCAAGGGGGATATGGGGAGGTATCATCGTCCAAATGAAACTCGCAGACAACAGTTGTCTCTCTGTCTACATTTTAAACAGCAACCTGTGTACCCTGGCTTGCCAGGGTACAAAAACCACTAGTCGTTCAATATGTAGGCAAAGTCTTCAATCTACTCTATCTTAGCCCTTAGCCTGCTGACATGTTTTTCCTGCTCTGTGCTAAAGAAAATGTTGACTTCCAAACAGCACAGCCAAAACAGCGCACATGCAGAAATGCACTCAAAAGTATCGACATCATGAACCAAAATGGACTGTAATCAAAGCCTGATAAATACAGAAATAGTCTGTGTAAAAGGCAAATAATATTATTATATATCTAGTGAAAATAACAAAGTTTTTTTTTCACCTACCGTCGTCTGCTAAAGATTGTAGGCGGCGATCTTCTTCTTCGTCCGAATCGTAATCACTCCCTCCAGCCTCCGTCAAATAAACATCATCACCCGCATCAAAATCTTCATCCCCACTATCCTCATTAAAGTTTTCTTCCTGAAACATTGGCGCCACCTCTTCTGCCGTGTATGTTCTGCGTGCCATGATGGCGACAAACGAGGCGGAAAATTTTCGCCAGCACCTAGTGCTTCGACACGTGCTGTTTGTTTGAAAATTACCCTCTAAACCAAAAGATTTTTCTTTCCAAAACATTACAGTTGAAGGGAAACAACTTTTGTTTCATAATCATTACCAAGGATTTATTTTATAAACGCTTTTATACTATCGCCCGTACAACGTACGTGGACATCGCATTAGGCTTGCGTTAAACACTACGTACTACGTACGTTGACAGCAGCATGAAGGTTAGGCAGCCAATTAAAAATAATGCCAGTTTGATTTGCTGATTCAATCGGTCTATTTACTCTTTTGACTCCTTTGAGATAATTGTTGCTGTAGTATTTGACATTAGTGACGTCTTGCTGTTTTAGCACCTCTTAGAAAATACAAGAAGATCATTTGGGTTTTCAGTCATTTGCAGAAAAGGCCTAGGAGCTGCGATATGGTCCTGATTTGGCTCGGAAGAGTCCGCTGGACCTAAAGCAACAACCATGTCATGTAATGTAAAGGAGCTGCGATTCGTAAATGGGTTAAAGTAGGTCCTGTGTTGTTAAACCTTACATATTTCACAGCTTGCTACAAACATCGTCATCTGTGTCAAGTACTATCCAATATCACTTTTAGTCACATTCCACTTGGCCAATGAAAACATGACACTTGTGGAAATCATTATGTTATATAATGCCCTGTGAACGATTGAACGATCGATTGACCTATGAAACGCATTGTTCGTCGGCACTCGGGTTCGACACCAGCTGTTGGGAGATTTTGTTTTATATACCCTTATGTTATGCCTACCTCTAGCTGTTAGCCCTGGGTGCACTACTCCCCCCCTCCCCCATCCCTACTTCTCTTCCCCACTCTCTTTCTTCATCTAACTCTCTCTTCCGCTCCCCCCCTCTCTCCCCCCTCTCTCTCTCTCTCTCTCTCTCTCTCTCTCTCTCTTTCTCTCTCTCTCTTTCTCTCTCTCTTTCTCCAGTTATGCCATACAATCGAAATTAACACAAGAAACCCATGATAACAGAGAAGTTTTCATATTCTTGTTGAAGGTTCTCGAAGGTGGGTAATCTTCGTTTGCCATAATCCACGGTTTCCTTGGTTTGGTTCGGTTGGGTTTGAGTTGGTATGGTTCGTTTGGGTTTTCCAAATACCCCGATAATTTGGTTTGATTTTGGTTGGTGTAGTTTCGCTCACTTCGGTTCGGTTCGGTCTGGTATGGCTTGGGTGGTTCGTCAAGGTTAGGTATCTATTGTGGACATTCTTTAGGCGGGATGAAAACCCTGTCGTCATATGAAGTGATGGTCGTGTTGAAATAGTAGATGTTCTGGAAATAAGGACCTGCAACAATGACAAACGTAAAACAATAGAAACCAAAAAGAATAATAACAGCAACAACAGCAACAAACCACAACACACACACACACACGCACACACACACTCACACACACACACGGAGAGGAAGCAAAAAAAAGGCATACAACAACAATAACATCATCATCATCATCATCGATATAATGAGCTAGAATTAGAACAATAGACGACGAGGCGACGATGATACAAAAGACGAAGAAGAAGAAAATGAAGAAGAAGAAGAAGAAGAAGAAGAAGAAGAAGAAGAAGAAGAAGAAGAAGAAGAAGAAGAAGAAGAAGAAGAAGAAGAAGAAGAAGAAGAGGGGAATGACAGCAATGATGACGATTTTTGATGACGACTTCGATAATAACGATGATAGTGATGATGATGATGAGGAGGAGGAGGAGGAAGAGGAGGATAAGTATGACGACGATTAGGACGACAATGATGATGCTATACCTCCGTCCTTGACGCCATAGATCTCTTCATAAATGGGCAACATGTTGGGGCTCATGGTCACACGACGCGTCAGATCCCCCATCATGCCTTTCGCCTCTGCCCCGTATGTGACGTAATTTCCGGCGCCGATCTGAGTATGTGGGTCCACTGTTATTTGGTAGTTGTCTGAAGAAGAAGAAGAAGAAGAAGAAGAAGAAGAAGAAGAAGAAGAAGAAGAAGAAGAAGAAGAAGAACAACAACAACAACAACAAAAACAACAACAACAACAACAAATTTCCAATGTTCAAGAAATGTAAAGACAGAGCAAAAGGTAGGTGGCCAAACATGCCGACAGCCAAAGCTTCATCGTCGTCATCATTATCGTCATCATCATCAGCAGCAGCAGCAGCAGCATCAGCAGCATGCTCATCGCCATCTTCTCATCGTCATCGTCAGCATTATCAATATTACGACTACCAACAGCAGCAGGAACAGCAGCTGCAGCACCGCCATTAGCATCCTCACCACACTTCCACCTCCACCCCCACCACCCCCACCATCATCATCATCATCATCATCATCATCAATATCATTCAGTCATCATTATCAAACATCATCACCATCACCACCATCATCATCACCATTAACAGTCAATCATCTTCAACATCATCACCATCATCATCATCATCACTATCATCATCATAATCATCATCATCACCATCATCATCTTCGTCGTCTTTATCATCATCATCTTCATCACCACCTTCATCATCATCATCATCATCATCATCATCATCATCATCATCATCATCATCATCATCATCATCATACCTGGGAAACAGATTTCCTGGAACGCACCATACAGAGATGTTTTAGTACAGCTGATCTGCAGGTTTGAGTCATAGGTGATTGTGTACAGAGATTCCTGGTAAACGTATATCGAGACCCATCGATCAATCAGTCAGTATGTAAATCGGCCATTCGGTCAGTAAAGCAAACCAATCAATTAGTCACTAATGCATTACAAAATCTATCCTATCCTATCCTATCCCGTAACTCGGAGGTCGTAGGGGCACCGCAGACGATCCTTTAACCAGCGTACTTCATCTTTCCCTGTCCTCAGCAACCCTGATTGTTTCGCTCAGTGTCAAACCAGACCATTCTCAAATGTTGTCCTCCCACCTCTTTTCCGGTCTCCCTCTACTTCTACCTCCTTGCACCGTGCCTTGCAGGATGGTCTTTGCAAGACCTGACGATCTGTTGACGTGGTCATACCATCGGAGTTTCAGTTTTTTCACCACTGTGAGCAGGTCATCGTGTTGTCCAATGGCTTGTGTGATGGTCTGTCGGACGTCGTCGTTGGTGATGTGCTGGTTATAAGAAATGCTTCGTTGGAGATCTGCTGTGAGGGTCCATGTTTCGCAAGCATATAAGAAGATGGAGATGACAAGGGAGCGTTGCAGCCTTACCTTGGAATGTAGACTGATGGTCCTGTCTTTCCAAATTGGCTTCAACCTTGTCAAGGCAGCAGTTGTTTGTGCGATCCTGGAGAGGACTTCCTGTCGGGACCCATTGTCTGATACAATGACTCCTAAATATTTGAAGCTATGCACTGTGTTGAGGGATTGGCCTTGGACTTTGATGTCCGTGTTGATGCCATTGGTGTTGTTGGTCATCATTGTGGTCTTCTCTGCACTTATTTCCATTCCATAGGCTCTGGAGGTGGTGTCAAGCTTCTGTACCCGCTGTTCAAGTTCTTGTTCCTCTCCAGCCAATCCATCAATGTCATCCGCAAAACAAAGGTTGGAGATCGCTCTTCCCCCTATGCTGACTGTGCCTTCGTGATCTGCAAGGGCATCTGACATGATGCGCTCTAGGAAGATGTTGAAGATTGTTGGAGAGAGTATAGGCATCCCTGACGCACACCGATCGTTGTTCTGAACCAGTTTCCGATGGCGCTGTTGTGGAGGACTGCACTGGTAGCCTTGTCATACAGGCTTTTGATGACTTCAATAATTTTAGGGCTGATGTTGAGCACTCTCTTGGTTGCCCACAGAACAGCATGCCAGACTAGGTCAAACGTCTTTTTGAAGTCAACGAACACATGATATAGATGTTGTTGGTGCTGTAGGTATTTCTCGCAGATTATTCTGAGGTTAAAAATCTGTTCAGTGGTACTTCGCCCTGCCCTGAATCTTGCTTGCTCTTCAGCTATGATTTGTTCAGCATGGGGTTTCAACGTGTTGAGTATTATTTTCAGTAGAACCTTGCTGGGATGGCTGATGAGGCTGATGGTGCGGTAATTTTCACATTCCTGAAGGTTACCTTTTTTCGGGAAGAGTGATGACAAGCGACTGGGTCCATGGTGTAGGCCACTCCCCAGTCTGCCAGATCTTGTTACAGATAATGTTGAGGACATCAATCATCGCTTCTCCTCCTGCTTGCAGCAGTTCCGCGGGTATGTTGTCCACACCCGCTGACTTCCCCTTCTTCAGCGATTGCACTGCTGCCTCAACTTCTTCTCGGAGAATTGGGAGGATTTCTTCTTCTTCTCTGTTCTCTGGACATGATAGAACTGATGGGTCTCCGTTTGGTGTGTGGTTGTAAAGGTCAGAGCAGAACTCTGTCCATCTATCCAAGACTTCTTGTTCTTCTGTAAGGCATATGCCAGACTTGCTTTGGATCGTGGAGGACTTGGGCTGTTTAACACTTGTCAGCCGCTTCAGTCTGGTAGGCCTTCTTGCTGCTGTTCTTGTTCAGACTGTTCTCTATTTCCTGGCACTGATCTTCTATCCAGTTCTCCTTTGCTGTGCGCATGCCTTTTCCGATGTCATTGTTGATTTTTCGGTAGGCATCAGCTCCCTGTGAGGTATTCTTTTTCTTTTTCATATCTCTTCGTTTATCACACAGGTCCAAAAGTTCAGGTGTGATCCACAGCTTCTTCTTTAGCCGGTGCTTTCCACAGCGACTCAACCAAAGCTTTTTAGATTTTGAAGTTAGGTCAGCCAGGCTAGCTATAAATAGCTTCGCCGTGCTTCCTTTCACTAGAAGGGAGGGTGCAGGCAAGCTATAAATAGCCCGCAGCAAGCAAAATGTGAAGGCACTAAACAGTGCTGCTCACATAGGAATTGAGCTGGTGTGTTTCCAAGGATCTCCGTGGCGGCATCTGTCACAGCTGAGTTGAAGGTGGTGGTCATGGTGTTGACATCTACTTCACCAGCTCCCAAAATGAGCAGTGGTGCAAATTTTCCTCCAATTGTGGCCTGAAATATTTCTGCCACCTCCTGGTCTTGCAGTTTGTCCAGGTCAAACTTCAGTCTAGTGCACTTTGCTGTGTTTACTCTCTTCAAGTGAAGCCGGAAAGACATCATCACAAGATCGTGGTCACTTCCGATGTCTGCTCCTGGAAAAGTGCGTGTCCTGCCAATGTTGATGCTTGATCTGAAGCGTTTCTTGACCATGATGTAGTCGATCTGGTTGTGATGCTCCCCGCCGGGACTGTGTCATGTCCATCGTCTGGAATTTTTGTGGAGACCAAGCGTGTTTGCCAGTATCAGATTGTTGTATCTGGCAAACTCCAACAGTCTCAGACCCCTGTCATTTGTCTCGTTGTTGCAGTGGGGTCCACATGTGTCTCCCCAGTTGTGGTGCGCATCTTGGCCAACCTTGCACTATGACTATGTCCTTGTTCGGCATTTGGTCAAGGACAGCCTGTAGATTTTCATAGAAATCCTCCACTTCGCTGTCGTCATAGTCTGATGTTGGGGCATAGGCCTGAATGATGGTGATGTTGAAAGGGGCTGCTCTCAGACGGATGGTAATGAGTCTACTGGAGACTGGGCGGCAACCAATGACAGTGGCTAGAATGTTCTTGTGGACCAAGAATCCAACTCCGTGTTCGTGCCTGTCATCTCTACCGCTAAAATAAAGCTTGTGGCCTTTGTCGGTCGTTGTTTCACCTAGGCCTTTCCAGCGCAGTTCGCTGATCTCTAAAACGTTCCATCGATAGTGGTCCATCTCGTGGGCCAGTTCTTCTATTTTTCCCTCTCCATTTAGGGTCCTGACATTCCAGGTTCCTATGTTGATGGTATTTCTGGTGCGGATCTTGCTAAGTTGTCCATTAGTAGCACACTTATCGCCTCCGTCCAGGTGGCCAAAGGAAGGCGCGGTCCTTGCTGATCCGGGCGACGACCGATCCGGCATGGGGTAAATGGTTTTATTTATCATGCAGTGTGTCTTGGGCAAGAAAGACCTGGCAGGGCCAAATCCTCTCCAGGCTGTTGGCCACAGCCGATATCCACGAATACAGTGTGGCTCGCCTTGGCCCCGAGCACGTGGTCGTTGAACCTGTAGTAACATGAGGTTCATCCGTCCTGGCCGGTGACTTTTGTGTAGAAGACTTTCGCCCAGTGATGCCGTGCTGACATCACCCCTGTTAGTCGCCTCTTAAGACACGTCGGGAAACGTTGGGTCTATTCTAATCAGTGCCCGAACCCACAGGGCAAAATCTATTGTTGCTGAACTAATGACAAAATTTTGGTATTTACGAATCTCACTTTCTATCTCTATTTTTTATTTGTTCTCTTTCTCTCTCTCCTCCAACCCTCCAACACCAATCTTCTCTTTTTATGTCGTGTTTTTGGGTTTTCTTTTTTTTTCTTTATGTTTAATTATTTGCTTTGTTTGTTTATTTGCTGGGTTTGTTTGCTTATATACACTGATTGATGTAATGTTGTTGAAAAAAAAGGAAATGCATCTACCCCGCCCCCCCCCCCCCCCAAAAAAAAAGTATTTCCTTGTATGTGTACGTGTACCTAACCCTAACCCTAACCCTAACCTATCTGGAAATATTTTGAAATAGTACGGGGGAATCAGAACGGGCCAAATGTCTGTTTGCCTTATTATCGGTATGTCGGTCCGTCGGTCGGTTGGTCCGTTGAAAACTATATTTCAAGAATTACTGAACGGTTTGTGACCAAACTTCATTGGAACATTACCCAAGTTCCTCATTTTTAGATTTAGATTTTAGATTAGATTTTATTGCTTTATTGTCCCCTTTTATCGGGAAATTCTGGGCCGCCTCCCCTGTGGAAGGCGTAGTCGCAGCCTGTGGCGCGCCCAAACCCAACCTACCTAACATTAGTTGTGATTTTTTGAAATTTAGAAATTCTTTAAATTTTGAAATTTTGCTGGGGGAGCAAACCGGAGTACCCGGAGAAAACCCCCGAGACGTTGCCCGAGTCGAAAGTAAATAATATTCGGAGAAACATAACGCCCCGATGCAGGATCGAACCCACACCTGTCAGGCGCCATTGGTTTCTGGCCTGTGGACAAGGCAAGTTAGTTCCGCCTTAGCCCACTTGGCCACAACGCTCGCTCTTTGCGGATGCGTAAGAATGTTGGATCATTTTTACTTTGCGGACGCGTAAGCATGTTGGATCATTTTTACCTTGCGGACGCGTAAGCATGTTGGATCAGTTTTACTTTGTGGACGCGTAAGCATGTTGGATCAGTCGTATTGGTACTTTCTTCAAGGTCAAGGTTATAGCGCTTTTTTTCTATTTTTTAAAACACGATTTGCGCATTATCTAAAACCTGGCTTTTCCGATTTGGATAATGTCTTGCTTGCAGACAGTTCAGATCGTGGCCTAACGTTCCATGTTTTCCTTTGCTTGCTTAGGATAGAGTTACAACAGCGCCAAGGAAAGTAACTCTTTCGAAAATGCTTATAGTATTTATGTGATTATTTGGAAATACATTTGAATGGCTCACCCTCTTGTTTAATGTGCGTTCTGTATTCACAACTTTCCGGCACCTCTCATAAAAACTCGTGGGTATCGCCATTATAAATTAAAACGAGGTTATATGAAACCAAGTTCCGGTTTTGCTTGTTTTGCTTTTATCAAAGCTTGATGCGTGACTTTTAAATATGGCAAATTGCCGAAAACGACGATTGTTAGAGCCAGAAAACGAGTGGGATAAGTATAAAAACGGTGGAGGAAGTACATGCTCAGTGAAAGAATGCAAAAAACAATCGTAGAGGCCTGTATTTGTGGCGACTTCGGAGGTGCGTCGATCATCGACAGAAAGTGAAACGGGACCTGAAAACTCTTGTAATTTTCCATAGCTTCACCGTCGCAACCTTCACAAAACACAAAGTAACTGAATATGTTAGGCTAGCGTTGTGGCCAAGTGGGCTAAGGCGGGACTAACTTGCCTTGTCCACAAGCCAGAAACCAATGACGCATGACAGGTGTGGGTTCGAGCCAGCATCTGGGCGTTATGGTTTTTTCGAATATTTTTCAAAAATTCACAAATAATGTTAGGTAGGTAGGGTTTAGGCGCGCCACTGGCGATAGAAAGGGATAATTAACTGCAGCAAAAAAAAAATAAAAATATGTGAGGGTACGATACAGGTGGCCAGTGACACATGTTATTATTCTTGAATATTTGGAAATAACTCACTAAAACACGCGGAGAAAAAAAACCGGAAGTATTTTTCATAGAGGGGATTCCCGTTGGTGCATAGGATAGCAGAAAAGTGTGAATTCTCCCCTTGTGGAACGGCTATTGGGAACAAATAGCCTTTCTGTAAAATATGTCTCCATGATGATGTGGACTTGATGGTGGATTTTAGACTATTTCGGACAAAGTGGTATTCAGATTGACTTGAAATTGGTACACACACTGTGTGTGTGTGGGGGGGGGGAGGTTGGTGTGTGTGTGTGTGTGTGTGTGTGGCTAGGTAGATACGTTATTCTGACATACACTTGAACATCTACGTACTTTCTTTTGACGGACCCCGTTATTTTGACGTCAAAGCAGTGTTCCGCTAGGGTTAGGGCTGTGTTAGGCTTAAAGTTAGGTTAAGGGTTATGATTATGGTTAGGGTTAGGGTTTGGGTTAAAGTTAGAGTTAGGGTTAGGGTTAGCTTCAAAAAATGGACACATTTGTAAAAATATCAAAGTAACGTATGTAGAGTTTCATGAAAGTCATCACAACGGCGTTTCTACACGGTTTTGTGTGTGTGTTTGTGTGTGTGTGTGGGGGGGGGTGTGTGCGTGTGTGTGTAGTTTATGCGTCTGAGGGTGTATGCGTTTGTGATTACATTTTGCCTAAATAAAATTGAATATACTTGACCAACTGACCTTTGGATAATCATAGATCAGTTTTTTATGCGCAAACAGCGGGTATGCAATCATTTTGGACTTCAGTGCAGAGTAGTAATAGATCGTCATAGACTGAAATCAAAGAAAAAAAAACAATCAAATAATCAATCATTCATTTATTTAATGAATTATTTTATTTATTTCATCGGTTTAATATAGCGCTTTTCCAGCTCAGGAGAGGCTGAAGACGTTGGCCGTCTCCGCTAACCCACTTTCAGTCTTTGGGCAAAGACCACTGTGCACAATCCTGGGCGACCGGGGATAAGCAACAAAGGACCTAGTGCTAGCTGCTTGGGTGTATTTTATAGCCGGCACTCACCCGCCTAAGACATGAGCGTCAGGATCTTTCAAATCCGTGCGATGGAATGCATACGAGTGCCCACTAGACCTTGGTTTATACTCTCCTCCGAAGGAGTAGGGGCGCAGTGTCTGGGACGCAGTGTCTGGGACGCAGTGTCTGGGACGCAGTGTCTGGGACGCAGTGTCTGGGACGCAGTGTCTGGGACGCAGTGTCTGGGACGCAGGGGCATGCCATTTCTTTTTGGGCACTTCATGCTATCGACGGGCTTGGAAGCACTGCCCGTACAGATTGCAATGCTATCGTTTGACATGTAATGCTTCAAGTGTTCGCCTTTGAGTACACTACTGAGACGCCCCGTGCTTTAATTAATTATTTAATTTGTTCGTTCGTTTATTCCTTCATTTGTTCTTTCGCTCATTCGTTTATCCGTAGTAAATTTTATAATGAATGATGTAAGAATTAGGATTAGGAACAATTATTTCCCCCTGAGCATATTCATCAGTAAAAACTGGCGGCGTTCTAATAAACATCATCATCATCATCATCATCATCATCATCATCATCATCATCATCATCGTCATCATCATCATCATCATCATCATCATCATCATCATCATCATCATCATTGGCATTATCATCATCATCATCGTCATCATCATCATCGTCATCATCATCATCGTCATCATCATCATCACAATCATCATCATCCTCATCATTGGCATTATCATCATCATCATCACCAAGTAATAATGTCTGTCTCGTTACCTTGGTAATAGAGTATTTCCCGTCAATCATTGCGCCAGTGGTCACGGCTTTTCCCCCAAACCATTCCTTCACGGTACAGATGACGTCATTTCCACTCACAGCGGAAGTCCAAGAAAGGGACGCAACTAGTAGCAGTAAACTGAGGCACAACGGAAGCTGCATCATTTTTCACGTATTTATAGATCTCTGTTGTCGTTGTTATTGTTTATGGTGTTGTTGTCGTAGTTATTGTTGATGTTGTTGTCGTTGTTATTTGTGTTTGTTGTCGTTAATGTTGTCGTTGTTATTATTATTGTCGTTATTGTTGTTATTATTGTTTACTCACAGACAGAAACTGTTCTAAATGCTGGCTATACTGATTTTTATGTAAGTTAAGTTTTGTTTCTATGCAGATCTCAAAGAAATTATTATTTTTTTAATTTTATTCATTTTGTCTTACTTTGTTCTCTGTGGTAAATTCTTCTGTCTACACCCTTTTAGTGCCGAGCCCAGCAAGAAGAGCACTCTGTGTGTGTGTGTGTGTGTGTGTGTGTGTGTGCGCGTGTGTGTGTGGGTGCGTGTGTGTGTACGTTTGTGCGTGTGCGTGTGCGTGCATAATTTGCGGGTGGTGTACTCCCCCGTGTGCCTCTACTTCCAAGGTGAAATTCTTGGTCTTGGGTCCTGTCCGTAGATAGAACAAATGGAAAAAACTTATCTAGGCATTTCAAATCAAACGCTACCGTAAATTGCTGCAAATCGTCTGGCATGAACGCAAGACGAATGACCATGTCAAGAACCTGGTCACGTCACTTGCGGGCCGGGCCCTCTAAAATCCACTCTTCGCCATTGTGAAGAGGAGGCAGCTGGCCTGGTTTGGCCATGTCTCTGCGGCACGGCGCCCTTGCAAAGCCCATCCTGCAAGGAACAGCGGAAGTGGAAAGAGGCAGTTGCAGAGGACGTCAAAATCTGGACGCGGCTGGGCATGCCAGGCCTCGTGACAACAACAGTTAAGTCCATATTGCAAACCGACCTAAATGACGAGAACTGTCTGCGTCCCTCACGTCTCTCAACGACCCGCCGGATGTGGGGCCTATGATGACGACGATGATGATGATTGTGACGGTAGGTCTATTGTTGCTGGGCTCTGCACAATGGATTGCTATTACCCTCTCGTCGTTCGTCTGCGGGGATCGGCTAGTGAATCGCCCTACGACTAATCTTAATACATTTATAAGTTTGGCCCGGTCTGCGTTAGGATGGGGTTACAGAGATAGGAAGAAAAGTGTAAAGATTCACTGACACGCTAGCTCTCACACGGCTATAAAACATAGGTAGTCCAGCCACTTGTTAACATTAACTATCACACATTTATTTCCTCTACTCTATACAAAATCTTCTAAACACTATACTAACTTAAATGTCCAAATTTCACTTCGAGTAGTTCGCTCCTTGATAGGCCTATGCAGCTACTGTCTCATCATTGGGCTAATAGTGCTTTCTGTCCTATTGTTCGTGTTCCTGGAAGAGTGGACTATCGCACTGTCCTTCTAGAGCAGTTTTGGTGCACGGTTTCTAGTGACTTTACATTACATTACATGGTTATTGCTTTAGGTCCAGCGGACTCTTCCGAGCCAAATCAGGACCAATTCTAGTGACTTAACTGTCTCGTCGATAAGCGGTGTTGTGGTCTCGTCTTCTGGGTAGTAGACCAGTGAGCCAGTGGAGCACACTGCTCTCGCTGCTCAAGGTTGCAGGCCACGTGTCATGGTTGCCTCTCTCTGTGGAGTTTGTTCCCAGCCGTGGACCAAGATGCAACATATGAGACGATTTTCTGCAACGCCTTGTTTACAAAGGTTGTGCAGAGTGTCTCACTGTTGGCAAATAGCCCTCAGTGAGATCATCTCCACTTATATAGTTAAGAGACGAACACTTATCTAAGTCCGAGGTCCACTGGAATCTCTAAAATAATTCCTTTACATTTATACATATATCATGGCTAAAATAAACAAAGGGAGAAGTAATTAATAATATACACATTCTCTGGTACAGCCACTGGTCTGCAATACTGCCGTGATTTGACAAAACCGAGTAAGTCCACCTAAGGTCGAAAATGAGTTTTTTGCGCCATCAAACTTGCAAGAGAATGACGCATCTTACCTGTAAAAATCAAATCCGAACTATGTTTAGATTTGGAGATATCATAGAGTAAGTCCTTGTTAAAAAAAATTTTAAGTGGGGGAATAAACTGATAAAACCAAGCAAGTCCCCTGCGATTTTGTTTTGGCGATCCTCTGGCTGATGCTCGAGTTGGCATGATGACGTCATTTTCTACAATAATCTGACAAAGAAAAGTAAGTCCTCCCGACCAATGAGAAAGCGCCTTAAGATAAAGTGGACCAGTGATAATCCATGTTATTGCTGCTGTGCAATATTATTTTCCTGTGAAAATGATGACGAAATTTCGGTCAGCAAAGGACGTGTACGGCTTTTTGAAAAAGAGTTTTCTTCATGTACTTTCCTGCCCACCATGAAGGATCCTGTAGATCTTCCGCCTACGCGGCAACTTCCACGAGGTGTGGAAATAAACAAACAAACTATCCTATCCTATCCTATCCTATCCTATCCTATCCTATCATATCCTGTCCCGTAACCCTGAGGTCGTAGGGGCACCACAGATGATCGTTTAACCAGCATACTCCATCTCTCTCTGTCCTCAGCAGCCCTGATGGCTTCGCTCAGTGTCAAACCAGTCCATTCTCGAATGTTGTCCTCCCAACTCTTTTTCGGTCTTCCTCTTCTTCTACATCCTTGCACTGTGCCTTGCAGAATAGTCTTTGCAAGGCCTGATGATCTGGTGACGTGGCCATACCATCGGAGTTTCCGTTTCTTCACCACTGTGAGCAGGTCATCGTGTTGTCAAAGGGCTTGTGTGATGGTCTGTCGGACTTCGTCGTTGGTGATGTGTTGGGTATAGGAAATGCCCAGAAGTCTTCTGTAGCACCTCATCTCCATGCTTTGTATTCTTCGCTGTAGATCTGCTGTGAGGGTCCATGCTTCGCAAGCATATAGGAAGATGGAGATGACAAGGGAGCGCAGCAGTCTTACTTTGGAATGTAGAATGATGGTCCAGTCTTTCCAAATGGCTTCAACCTTGTCAGGATAGCAGTTGTTTGTGCGATCCTGGAGAGGACTTCATGTCGGGACCCATTGTCTGATACAATGGCTCCTAAATATTTGAAGCTATGCACTGTGTTGAGGGATTGGCCTTGGACTTTGATGTCCGTGTTGATGCCATTGGTGTTGTTGGTCATCATTTCGGTCTTCTCTGCACTTATTTCAATTCCAGAAGCTTTGGAGATGGTGTCAAGCCTCTGTACCAGCTGTTCAAGTTCTTGTTCCTCTCCAGCCAATCCATCAATGTCATCCGCAAAACGAAGATTGGAGATTGCTCTACCCCCTATGCTGACTGTGCCTTCGTGATCTGCAAGAGCGCCTGACTTGATGCGCTCTAGGAAGATGTTGAAGGGTGTTGGAGAGAGTAGGCATCCTTGACGCACACCGATTGTTGTTCTGAACCAGTTCCCGATGGCGCTGTTGTGGAGGACTGCACTGGTAGGCTTGTCATACAGGTTTTTGATGACTTCAATAATTTTAGGGCTGATGTTGTACGCTTTCATTGTTGCCCATAGAGCTGCATGCCAGACTCGGTCAAACGTTTTCTTGAAGTCTATGAACACATGATATAGATGTTGTTGGTGCTGTAGGTATTTCTCACAGATTATTCTGAGGTTGAAAATCTGTTCAGTGGTACTTCGCCCTGCCCTGAATCCTGCTTGTTCTTCAGCTATGATTTGGTCAGCTTGGGGTTTCAACCTGTTGAGTAATATTTTCAGGAGGACCTTGCTGGGATGGATGATGAGGCTGACGGTGCGGTAATTCTCACACTCCTGAAGGTTACCTTTTTTGGGAAGAGTGATGACAAGCGACTGGGCCCATGGTATAGGCCACTCTCCACTCTGCCAGATCTTGTTACAGATAATGGTGAGGGCATCAATCATCGCTTCTCCTCCTGCTTGTAGCAGTTCCGCTGGTATGTTGTCCACTCCCGCTGACTTCCCTTTCGTTAGCGATTGCACTGCTGCCTCAACTTCTTCCTGGAGAATTGGGAGGATTTCTTCTTCTATGTTCTCGAGGGACATGCTAGAACTGATGGGTCTCCATTTGGTGTATGGTTGTAAAGGTGAGAGCAGTACTCTGTCCATCTGTCCAAGACTTCTTGTTCTTCTGTAAGGCATAAGCCAGACTTGCTTTGGATCGTGGAGACTTTGGGCAGTTTGAAACTTGTCAGCCGCTTTACAGTCTGGTAGGCCTTCTTGCTGTTGTTCTTGTTCAGACTGTTCTCTATTTCCTGGCATTGACCTTCTATCCAGTTATCCCTTTGCTGTGCGCATGCCTTTTCGGATGTCATTGTTGATTTTTCGGTAGACATCAGCTCCCTGTGAGGTGTTCTTTTTCTTTCTTTTTTTAATCTCTCTTCGTTTATCACACAGATCCAAAAGTTCAGGTGTGATCCACGGCTTCTTCTTTGGTCGGTGCTTGCCAAGGATCTCAGTGGCGGCATCTGTCACAGCTGAGTTGAAGATGGTGGTCATGGTGTTGACATCTACTTCACCAGCCCCCAAAATGAGCAGTGGTGCAAATTTCCCTTCAATTGTGGCCTGAAATAGTTCTGCCACCTCCGGGTCTTGCAGTTTGTCCAGGTCGAACTTCAGTCTAGTGCAGTATTTACTCTCTTCAAGTGGAGCCGGAAAGACATCATCAAGAGATCGTGGTCACTTCCGATGTCTGCTCCTGGAAAAGTGCGTGTCTTGCCAATGTTGATGCTTGATCTGAAGCGTTTCTTGACCATGATGTAGTCTATTTGGTTGTGATGCTTCCCCCCTGGGACTGTGCCATGTCCATCGTCTGGAGTTTTTGTGGAGACCAAGCGTGTTTGCCAGTACCAGATTGTTGTATCTGGCAAACTCCAAGAATCTCAGACCCCTGTCATTTGTCTCGTTGTTGCAGTGGGGTCCACACGTGTCTCCCCAGTTGTGGTGCGCATCTTGGCCAACCTTGGCATTCCAGTCGCCTTGCACTATGACTATGTCCTTCTTCGGCACTTGGTCAAGGACCGCCTGTAGATTTTCATAAAAATCCTCCATTTCGCTGTCGTCATAGTCTGATGTTGGGGCATAGGTCTGGATGATGGTGATGTTGAAAGGGGCTGCTCTCAAGCGGATGGTAATGAGTCTACTGGGCGGCAACCCATGACAGTGGCTAGAATGTTCTTGTGGACCAAGAATCCAACGCCGTGTTCGTGCCTGTCATCTCTACCGCTGAAATAGAGCTTGTGGCCTTTGTCTGTCGTTGTTTCACCTAGGCCTTTCCAGCGCAGTTCGCTAATGCCTAGAACGTTCCATCGATAGCGGTCCAACTCGTGGGCCAGTTCTTCTAATTTTCCTTCCGCAGTTAGGGTCCTGACATTCCAGGTTCCTATGACGATGTTGTTTCTCGTGCGGATCTTGCTAAATTGTCCATCAGTAGCATACTTAACACCTCCGTCCTGGTGGCCAACGGAAGGCGCGGTCCTTGAGCCGGGCGACGACCTATCCGGTATGGAATTAGTGGATAGTGTCATCATGCATGTAGTGTGTCTTGGGCAAAAAAGGACCTGGCGGTGCCCAATCCTCTCCAGGCTGTTGGGCACAGCCGAAATCCACGAATACAGTGTGGCTCGCCTTGGCCCCGAGCACGTGGTCGTTGAACCTGTACCAACGTGAGGTTCCTCGCCCTGGCCGGTGACTTCTGTGTAGAAGACTTTCGCCCAGTGATGCCGTGCTAACATTAGCCTACTTCTGTTAGTCGCCTCTTACGACACGCCGGGAAACGTTGGGCCTATTCTATTCAGTGCCCGAACCCACAAACAAACAGCAACAAATATATTACAGACACACAACAAGGGCAACAAAATACAAGACATACACGTGGTGTAAAGGCAGGAAGATCGCTACAATAGGAAACTGAAAGGAAAATAGTTTTGTATTTTTAAAATTAAATTGGCTGCATCTAATATTATTTTGAAGGGAGAGCAAAAAAACCCATGACTCCTGCATACCAACCCAGGAATATTAAGTGAAGAATGGCTAAAAACAATAAACAGGCACACATATACACTCACTGTAACTGCCGCACCCACATCTTACAAAACCCAACTTATGTGACTCATCTCGTCAGACTTTTTAACAAAGAAACGAAACGGCCTATGGGACTTCCTTGGTTTGGTGAATTTTGAAAACAAGGATTTACTTAATAATAAACTGACAAAACCAAGCGGATTTGACTTACTTGGTTTTGTGAATTTTTTTTTAACAAGGATTTAATTCAATAATAAACTGACAAAACCAAGCGGGTGACTTGCTTGGTTTTGTCATGTTCTCAACAAAGATCTATCTCAAGAATAATCTGACAAAACAAAGCAAGTCCACAAATAGTCTTAAAACATCAAATCTATCAAACATTTCTTTAACATTCAAGGTATGCACTCTTAAATCGAGGAATTGCATTATAATATGCCCTTAAACTTCCAGAAACGATCGCGTAATATAGCGCAACACAAAACGTCGATTTTCTCGAAAGTAGGTTTTGTGGACTTGCTCGGTTTTGTCAGTTCACGGCAGAATAATACAAATAGGAAAAACAATCGTTGGTCAGTGGGTCTACCTCGCGGTTGCGAAACCGGTAGGGTTCGCCACGTGGTCAAGCAAAGTTTCACTAACAGTTATAATTCTAAAACATGGCAAAACTTCACAAACATAATCCAATAATCATATCAAATAATCGCAAGGAAACAAACGATTGAGCATTTACCTTCTTGACAATGTCAGGCTGTGGCTATACTGTCGATGAATGATTTTCATCCGTCACCTGCTTAGCCTTTCGCTAGAGAGATCTATCAATGTGCGTCTTGCTACGATGATGTTCGGACAAAGACTGACTATTGTCAAGCTGCGTGGTCAGACCAAGCGCACGAGATCTCAAGACTAGTAGCGCCACTGCGGGGGTGGCGGGTGATTGGTCAGCTGGGTGACGTCATGGCTTATCTTATGAAGCTGTAGCCTACGTATGCTTAACCCAACCTTCTTCTGTCGTCTGCTAGTCAGCGAATTAACTGTACACAGGTCAAAGCAGACTGACCGTGTAGGCATGAAGCTTTAGTGCTGGGTTGAACTTGCCTATCGCGACAATGATGGTGATGATGATGATGATGACAAGCAGAAAACATCGCGAGAACGAAGACTGCTATCAAATAGCACAAACAACATTACACTTGTACAGTCCTACCATTACCTTTTTTTCTAACACAATTCTGACACAGTAATTCTATACGTTTGGCACTTGAAGGGTTAACACAACGGTCCATTAACCTAGGTACTGCAGTGTCATGCATCTCCTTATCTTGATATTGTAGTCTTATCTTTGTGCTTATCTTTAAGATCACAGAGGCCTCGTTAATTTATACTGTAAAACAATGTACTTGTACAAAATAAAATCCGGTCACAGACAGAGATAGAGAGGGTGGGGGTGTATGAAGAAAGATTTAAAGGGAAATGGACAGACAGATCGAGAAATAGCTAGACAGACATAAGGAGAGAGAGAGAGAGAGAGAGAGAGAGAGAGAGAGAGAGAGAGAGAGAGAGAGAGAGAGAGGCAGGCCGCAGTACCGAGAGAAAGAGACAGAGGGACAGACAATAGAGAAAGGGAGAGACAGAGAGAGAGAGAGAGAGAGAGAGAGAGAGAGAGAGAGAGAGAGGAGAGAGAGAATAGGTAGACAGACAGAGACAGTCCGAGAGAAATAAGGAGGGTTTCTAACTAACCATAACATAATTGAGGGTTTCTATATTATTTCACATCACCACACAAACAAAAAACACCCAAATAATTGTAACTGTCTGATAGGGCCAAATGCAAAGATAGACAGAGAGGACAGACAGACAAACAGACAGACAGAGAGAGCGAGGATTCTAACGAAGCAAGAACACAATAATAGTTGAGAGGAATTTCAATATATTAATATGTTTATTCCAAACGCGATACAAATAATTGTAATGATAATCAAGCAAACAATTAAAAGTGGTACAAAGGGGTTTTTAAACATAAATTGTATTAATTAAACAATCCAGCAGCCGCAAGCATTTAAAACCACCCAAACATAAAACTTTGAAATAAAATATTTTCAGAAAAATTAACACCCCAGACATGACGTGTAAACAAGTGCCAAAATAACAGAAAAATAGAAAAACAACTACAACCAACAAGCGGACAAAATTAAATAAACTAAATCTTCTTCTTCCTCCTACTCATAATCATTATCGTCATCTTCAACATGCTTCCCTCCTCTTTGTCATCATCTTCCACCTCATTACAGTCTTATCATCGCCATCATCTTCAACGTTTGTTATACTAACATAAGCCGCACATGTATGGGCATTCTTCGGGGACGTTGGTGTACTGCGTACAGACGTCATTGCCGTAATACTGGACGTACAGTGGACAATACGACTGATCCGGGATACAGTTCACTGAAACGAACAAACACACGTACACACATACACGATTGCACACAAATACTCGAATGTACACACACACACACATACGCACACATACACACACATACACAAGTGCAGGCGCGCACGCACGCACACACATACACACACCCACACACACACACACACCAATTAAAAACTGTGCACCTTTAATCAACAATCCTCGCCGTTCTTTTGGGGGATCCCCAAAACACATATTTATTTTACAAATAACTTATTTATTCATTTCTTAAATCATTCGTCCATTCATTTATGCATTCATTCATTCAAACATCCATCCATTCACCAATTTTCCCCTTTAGGGTGCCGGGATTTTCTGTACAAACAGTATCCCCACTTTGTGGAAATTTATTGTTTTAAATTACCACTGTTTCTGTCATTCTCACTTGTTCTTTCTCGTTCCTAATCGGTTCTATCAATCTAGTATCTTCTTCGCTAGACCAGTCACCTACCTTTTTTCTTGAAAACTCTCCCAAAACTCCTCACTTGTGTATGGGGTTTGTTGGGTGAGCTTAGGGCTATTGGACGCTTTCTGCCAAATGGCCACTAAATAAGTGTACAACCTCAGCGAATCTTGCATGATATGCCTTAATTGTAAAGTGACCGGCTGGTGCAAGTGCCTTCAGTATTACCATTAGGGTTGTTTCTGTTTCAGGAGATCTTTTATACGGATCCGGGATGAGTCCTCTTTCAACTAAGTTGTGGTCCTGATTCGGCTCTTTGCAGTCCGCTAGACCCTATATACAATGACTAATTATTAAATAACTAACATTCACCCATTCCTTAATTCTTCCCTCAATTCTTATCAATTGATTTATGCGTTCATTGATCAGTTCATACATACAACCAACCATTCATTGATTCATTAAAAAGGGTCGATTAATCGACTGATTGATGAATTCATTCATTTATTCATTCATTCATTGTCAATGTACAGGTCATACATGCCATACAGGTGTTCTGAGCAGAATAGATAAAAGCATGTTTGATTAATTTATTGATTAATTAATTAATTTATTCCTTTATTTATTCCTTTATTAAATCCATCCTTCAACTATAAAAAAAACAATACATTATTCTTTTTCAACTTACAGGTCTGGCAAATGCCGCCGATGTAGATTGCTGGACAGTCACATTTGCAAATTGCGATGTTCAGAGTTCCACCGTTGACACAAACCTTGCCGCTGCAGTCTAAAAATAAACAGCCCGAGGTCAAGGTCACCAGAAGCCGAGGTCAAGGTCATAAAAAGCGTCAACAAAAAGACGAGGTCAAAAACGTGGCTTTTAAGGGAGGACCTCAAGGAAATAAAACAAGATCACACAAGTGGATAGATCAAGATCACAGAGGAAACTCAGGTCAAGTTCACGTATGAAGACGAGGAAGAGGCCTAAACTGACAGACGAGATCAAGGTCACTAAGGAGACGAGGTGAAGGCCACTAGAAAAAAAAAAGCTAAGATTCACGAAGGTCCGAGAAAGACAAAACCTACACCAAGATCATCATCGTCGTCAACATCAACAGCAGCAACAGAATCAACAGCAACATGAACAACCACTGCACCAACAACAAGCAAAAGCAAAACAAAATCAACGTTAACATCACTGCACCACAACCACCACCACCATCACTGTCGACGACAACAACTTACCGCACAATTTTGCACTGCCATCACATTGGTTGATACAGTCATTGCAGCTTGACCCTTGGGTGTAGGGTTTCTTAGCCGCAGTCGCTGATTGGCTGGGCAAAGAGTATGCAAAACACTAGGGTTAAATACGCAACAAGATGACTGGTTCATGCAGTTATATACTACAGAATGATTGACCCATTCATTTAAATGCCACAGAGTGATTGGTCCATGCAGTTATTTGCTACAAGATGATTTATTCATGCCGTTTAATGCAAAGTTGAAATGCAAACGCTTAAATTTAAGGAAGGTGAAAGTTAACAAGCCTTTTTTCCACGTGAACTTTTTTATAGCTGTCATGGATCCTGGGGGAATCATCCTATATACGAGTATAATTGTCATCGTTATCGTCGTCATCATCATCATAGTTAGTTAGTCATTGTTTATAAGGTCCAGCGGACTGCAAAGAGCCGAATCAGGACCACAACTTGGTTGAAAGAGGACTCACCCCCGATCCGCATAAAAGATATGCTGAAACCACTCTAACGGTAACACTAAAGGCACTCCACCAGTCGGTCACTTTACAATAAAGGCTTCCCACGCGGGGGACGCTGAGCATTTACCCTATTTTTATGAAACAACCCACCCACCACCCACCCACCCCCACACAAAAAGAAAAGAAAAGAAAAAAGAATATAAACATCATTATAAACTATTAACACAACACATACCTAGGAAATGCTAAATAATAATAACACAGAAAACCCTAGTGACCATTTGGCAGAAAGCGTCCGATATCCCCAAGCTGACCCAAAAGACCCCATACAAAAATCAGGTGTTTGGGGAGTTTTAAAAAAAAAAAGGTAGGTGACTGGTCTAGCGAAGAAGATGGAAGATGGTAGATTGATAGAACAGATGAGGAACGAGAAAGAACAAATAAGAATGGTAGAAATAGTGGTAATTTAAAACACTAAATGTCCACAAAGTGGGGATACTATTTATATACAATACCCTGGCACCCCAACGTGGGGTCTAATCATAGTTCACTACACTATAACTTTACAATGAAGCAACGTTGACACTTAAATCTGGGTTCCTGTAACATCTGCCACAATTATTTGAGGAAGACTATTTATTATTATTATTATTATTATTATTATTATTATTATTATTATTATCATCATCATCATTATTACTATTATTATTATTATTATTATTATTATTATTATTATTATTATTATTATTATTATTATTATTATTATTATTATTATTATTTATCCGGCTAATCTAGACTTAACTCTAGGCGCTTAGCTGAATACAGAACAACTTTAAATATAGAACAAAATGAGGAAAACTCATTAACAGTGCATTTACATTTAAACCCTAATATTTCCCTAACATACACACAGACTCACTCACCTATACACACACACGCACGCACACACACACACGCACACACACACACACACAGGTGTACACACACACGTGAACAATGATTTGGCAGATTTGTTTCATTCATTTCAATCGTTGGAAGGAGAATTACATGACATTACATGATTATTGGTTTAGGTCCAGCGGACTCTTCCGAGCCAAATCAGGACCAGTAGAAGGAGAATAAGGAGTTTAAAGGGGTGATTTAAACAAAAACAAAAATTTGAATTGAAGTAATACAATTATGGTTTTTCCAAAGGAATTGAAGTAATATAATTATGGTTTTTGAAAAGGAATTGAAGTAATATAATTATGGTTTTTGAAAAGGAATTGAAGTAATATAATTATGGTTTTTCCAAAGGAATTGAAGTAATACAATTATGGTTTTTCCAAAGGAATTGAAGTAATATAATTATGGTTTTTCAAAAGGAATTGAAGTAATACAATTATGGTTTTTCCAAAGGAATTGAAGTAATATAATTATGGTTTTTCAAAAGGAATTGAAGTAATACAATTATGGTTTTTCCAAAGGAATTGAAGTAATATAATTATGGTTTTTCCAAAGGAATTGAAGTAATATAATTATGGTTTTTCCAAAGGAATTGAAGTAATATAATTATGGTTTTTCCAAAGGAATTGAAGTAATATAATTATGGTTTTTCCAAAGGAATTGAAGTAATATAATTATGGTTTTTCCAAAGGAATTGAAGCAATCTGAAGTTGGCCAGAATGGGTGACGACGAATACTCTTCCAAAGCCAAATTTGTTTAAATACTCGTATTTGGCTTTCAACCATCGTTTGCATCGTGAGCGTGTATGTTGGTATAGGTCGCCGCGCTTTGAGCCTGAATGATTTGGGGTAAGGCGCGTATAGCATCCTGTATTATTATTATTATTATTTGCAGCATGTACAACTACACAAATTTGTTCCAAATCTGTTGAGTGGTTAGTTCTATGGCGCACAACTGACGGACTGTCAGATTCAAATCGGCCTAGCCTAACTATACATATTTGGCGGCCTATCCATATCAGCTGTAATATCTTCTTTTTTTTCGGAAGGAGCTGCATGGACGTATAAACCACACATATGTTTAAATGGTGTGATTCAAATTTTCTAGATCTTAATGTAAGCAAAACAAAAGAAATGATAATTGATTTTAGGAAGGGAAACAAGTTTGATTTTAATCCTATCTTTATCAAAGGAGAAGAAGTAGAGAGAGTGCATGCATATAAGTATTTAGGTGTGGTTATCGATGATAGATTCACTTGGAATGATAACACAAAATACATTTACAAGCGACTGCAAAGTAGAATGTTTTGTTTAAGAAAACTGAGATCCTTTAATGTAAAACAGGAAATTTTACAAATGTTTTATACAGCTGTAATAGGAAGCATCATTTCTTTTGGAATCTCATGTTGGGGAGGAAACGTATCACAAACAGAAAAACGAAGATTGGACAAACAGATAAAAAGGGCTAGTGGGGTGGTTGGGAGAAAACAGGATGACATAGCGACGATACATAGCAGACAAGTGACAAAAAAGCTGACTGCAATTTTGGCTGACAGTAACCATCCACTTTTCTTGGAATTTGACTCTCGACGGATAGACAGGAGTGGACGTTTTAGGGCACCAGCAGGAACATCAAATAGGTACAGGAACTCATTCATACCACTTGCCATTCAAGCACATAACAAACAAGTCGGTAGGTCTTACTAAACATACTCTACAACTCTCATGCAGCTTAGTTAGTTTATTTTATTTTTTTTTTAAATTTAATAGTTTATATGTTTACACACTAATAAGTTTTAAATTCTCATATTTATCTGTTCTTACGTTAATCCGTTTTACTGCTTAATTGAAATATCTGCATTATGAAAATATGTCCATGTGTTTGAAGATCATTAATAATGTATAAATATTTATGTGTGTGTAAAAGAAGAATGAATGGACATGTTTAATTGACAGACAATGTAATTTCCATGCTTTTGGATTAATAAAGTAATATCTTATCTTATCTTATCTTATCTTATGTCTCCCAAATCTGTTGACAGCTTGTGGAAATATGGCGCACAAACGGACCCACAGGTCGGGGACATTTTGCTCTATCTGTTTTCTGAATCGACTAACCCAAGGTATTGCAAGTCCAAAACTACAAAGGTAAATAACAAAAAATAAACTTTAAAAAAATCAATCTACCACTCAATCAATCAATCAATTACTATGTGTACCCAAAAGCGTAGTTGCAGACTTGGAACTTCTTGTACACGGAGCCAGGACAGCTGGCCCAACCACAGCCCACTTTGGCCGTTTGGGCGTACACAAGCTATAACATCATCATAATCAGCAGCAGAAGCAACAGCAGCAGCAGCATTACTTCCATCATCATCATCATCATCATTATCACCATCATCATCAGCAGCAGCAATTTCATCATCATTATCGTCATCATCATCATCATCATCATCATCATCATCATCATCTTCATCATCATTATCATCATTTTTATTTTTTTATTTATTTAATCATTGCTATATAGCGCTTTTCCAGCTTAAGAGCTGCTCAAGGCGCTGGCCGATACAGGATCTAACTCCAGCCGCCCGAGGCGCCTATTTGCAGCCTTTGGGCGAATATTGTAACGCCCAGACCACTGATGGGCAACCGAGGATGTGGGAGAAAGACCTGGACCTAGAGCTTGCTGTGTGGATTTTGTAAGCTGCCACTCACTCATCTGGGACATCAGCGTCAGGACCTTTAATGTGCGTGCGATGGAATTCGCGCGTGCACAAACTAGACCTCGGTTTATACTCTCATCCGAAGGCGTAATATTATTATTATTATCATCATCATCATCATCATCATCAACAACAACATCAACATCATCATCAACAACAACAACAACATTATCATTATCAGCAGCAACAACAGCTGTTGCATCTCAAGCTCTACCGCCTCACTCCTCCATAATCATCATCATCATCATCATCATCATCATCATCATCATCATCATCATCATCATCATCATCATCATCTTTGGAAAACCCGTCTTATAGTGGAAGTCGGCCCTTTCCGTTTCCCAATAATTATTCGGATCGCTTCTGCCATGACAATCCTGTTTGACACTTTCATGTGAGCCAGCTCTGAGAGGGATAAAGTGTTAACCTGAGAGAACCTGGCAGCTGGCGATGTGGGAATCGTGGAGGCAAAAACTGAAATGCACTATACCCAGAATGCCAAACAATATTGGGTGAACTCTCAGTTTTGCCAGTACCGGATCACTTCCACAATACCCACGCTGTATTACCCTTTTCTGTGGGCCAGCTTTACGATGTATTCTTACCTGCGTGTAATGACCCACGACACCTGTAGGACTGCTTCCGTAGTAAAAATATTGGATTTCAGTTTGCCAGTACCCGATCGCCTCCACGATTCCCATATCGCCAGCTGCCAGGTTCTGTCCGATCCAAACGCCGGGCAGATCTGAACAAAGGAAATCAAGAGATGGCAAGACATTTGCAGGCATGTCGCGTTTTTTAGTGCGGAGGTGCAAGTAAAACATGAAATAAAATAACTCTCACCCGCACTAGCCCTTCTTTTTATATATATAAAAAAGGATACCACTGGTTAAAATAGATGATATCGTTGATGGTATTTTAGTCTAGTTAGACACATTTCCTTAATGTAATGAATATATATCTTATCTTATCTTGATTATGGGTCGAAGTTGCAACTGTCTCACAACCTTCTTGTAGAGTCTCAGTTAGAAAGTCACATGTTGAGCGATGGTGATAATAAAGAAAACTCGGGTTTGGCATTGATAGTTGATGAATGGATAACGTTGACGTGACGTGTCAGTGAATTAATCTTGGGTACGATGGATAATACTCAATTAATAGAACTTGAAACGTAGAAGCTGTCGAAGTTGTCGAACCAATGCCATATGATGCAGATGATTAGGCGTTATGAAGACGAAATCTTCTTCCCCAGCAAAGAAGTCGCTTTTTACAGCACGACACACATTGTGATGACAGATCTCTTGAAGATCCGACGAGCGAGTTGTGGTCCAAGATAAGGAGGTAGTCAAAAGTCGCTCATTCAGACGGTGTGTTTGCCCAGCTTTCTTTCTTCTCTCCAACCAAAGCAAAAGCGTTGTCGCTAGTCACAACGCTGGTTCCTTGACGATCACTATGACAATAGACATTGTGATAATCTGATCGCCGTGGATCCCACCTTTGGGTCGGGTATTTCGCTGATGGAACGTGGTATAATTTACACAATATAAAACGTATTGCTCACGACGTATTCTTGAAGGTAAAAGAAAACCGAAGATCTGGCCGAAAGCCATTTAAAACATTCGTACATTAACAGGCGCTCGAATCGTGACAGAATCGATCACAGGCGCTCGAATCGTGACAACACACATAAAAAAATTTTAAGTGTTCATTTTCTTTGGAGGTGATGACGATCTCAGACGAGAATTAGCTCTCAGGTCCGATGAGAAAGAGAGAGAGAGAGAGAGAGAGAGAGAGAGATGATGATGATGATGATGATGATGATGATGATGATGATGATGATGATGATGATGATGATGAAAACTCACTGGGATCCTCTCGGTGAGTGTCATGAGCAACCTTGCATTGGGCTGCCCACTTGGAAGCAACCATGGCCAGGTCTGCGTCCCACACCTGTCCAAATCAATCAATCAATCACACAATGAATCAATCAAACAATGTATTCACCCATTCATCAAATTAGTACTTCTGACTTTGTGTCACTCTCACACACAATTTTTACATATGCTGAAATTCACACACACACACACACACACACACACACACACACACACACACACACACACACTCACACACACACACACACACACATACACATACATACATACATACATACATACATACATACATACATACATACATACATACATACATACATACACACTCATGCACACTAGACTCCCATAAATACTTTATTTCTTACCTTTTTTTCATTTCTTTTCCCTCTCTTCTCTCTCTGTCTCTCTAGTCTTAAAGGTTTGGACTTTAATTTCTCTCCCTCCCTCTCATACTCATACTCATACTATTTTATTCATCCATAAGGAAATTAAATTCGTCATCAGCAGGTCATCAAGAAGACAACAAAACAATATAATAAATATACTAAAATTCCAAGCATCACACCAATTATTAAAACTAATAGACAACAGTCATCAAGAAGACAACAAAACAATATAATAAATATACTAAAATTCCATCATCACACACCGACACACACACCATATGCAATCACACCAGAATTATTAAAACTAGTAAACAACAGTCATCAAGAAGACAACAACAATATAATAAATATACTAAAATTCCAAGCATCACACCAACAACCACCAAGACTAATAGAACAACAGTCATCACACACCAACACGCACACCATTTAAAAATAAAAATAACTAAATAAAAATAAAAATACATTCCGATACTCTGAGACCCCCAACAGTGCTCGGCCGCCGGCCTGCTCGGAAGGAATGCAGCAACAGTAAAACAACAATCACATATTGACCTACTCTAAATCTGTGACCATAACAGTATTTCGGTTACCGTTAAAAAATCTAACAGCTGCAGGGATAAAGGAGCGCCGAAAACGCTCCGTTCGGCACCGTGGCATCCCTCCATCCCTCCCTTTCTCTCTCTCTCTCTCTCTCTCTCTCTCTCTCTCTCTCCCAAGGTAAGCTATATACCCCGAGAGCTGGCCTGAATCTATCATTTTACCATTGTCCACAAAAGGTGTCCTGGCAATTACCGTGGCATTAGTCTATGTGATACGAGCAGCAAAGTGTTTTTGATATACGTTACAATCCTTAACAAGCGTCTGTAGGCTTGGGTGGAGGAGAAGAATATTACTGATGAATATCAGGCTGCTTTCAACAGAGGATACTCCTTTATAGATCCCTTTTTTTTACCTGAATGGCTTGTGTGCAAACGCGGTTATAATAATACTCATAAATTGGGTATTTGTATAGCGCTGTAGCTCACCGCGCTTCACACACACACACAAACACACACACATACAGATACACACATTAAAAAAAACACAACTCTAGAGCCTAAAACACTATACCCAGTACACATGTTAAAAAGGCATACAGAGTTCAAACATAGGACCTACATTTACAGCAAAAACAGACTCTAGAACATAATTATTTAACAAATATACATAAAGATCGCAAAAGATTCAAAAACATTCAGAAGCAATTAACACATTAAATAACAATGGTAATACCAACAGGCAAAACAATTAAAACACACTATTAACAAAATAAAATTGCAAGATCCTGGTAACAAAGAAACGGATCCCCGTGCCGTCCAATCCCCGGTGACGAAAGTACAGAACAACGGGATCATTCATCACAAACTAACAAATCTATAAAAACAGACACCGAGACATGAATTCCCAAACACGCAAGCAAACAACGGGCTATGAACACACGGACCTTCCAATGTGAGATCATGATGATATTGGGATGATCAATCAAAGTACTTCTTGAAAAGGTAAGTTTTCAGAGATTTTTTTTTCGAAGAGATCGTTGTTGCGTCTCTGAGTTGTGACAGGAGAGAGTTCCTCTAAGTGGCAGCACTGAATGAAAAGGATCTTTTACCATACGTCTTGGTGCGCACAGGTGGAATTGTGAGGAGTCTGCTGTCTGAAGAAGAACGGGGTTGTCTGGCTGGGGTGTAAAGAGAGAGGATACCGGTTATGTAAGATGGAGAACAGTCACAGAAAAAGTGCAGTCTTAATTGTAAGTTATACTCCACTCCAAGCCTATCAACACTATCAGAAGTAAACTTGTCGCTCCCAAAGACAAGTCCGACAAAATGGAAAAATCTGTGGTGGTGTACAAGCTAAAATGCAGCGATTGTGACGAGGACTATGTGGGTGAGTCAGAGAGAAAACTACAGAAACGTGTAAAGGAGCACCACAAGCATTCACATCCGTTCGGGGAACACCTCCTCAAACATGACCACCACCTAGAGGACGACAACATCAGAGTGCTGGACAGGGAGCAGAGATGGTTCCAGAGGGGTGTCAAAGAGGCTGTCTACATCGCAGCCCACACCCCCACCCTGAACCGTGACCGGGGCCGACACCAACTGCCAGCGACCTACACCTCGCTCATTCATTCACATTGCCGTGAGTGTACTCACGGTGATGTGAACTGAATCCCAGTTCTCACCTTCAGTCTGTGCAGATAAAGGCGACAGGATAGGCGCTGAAAGCTACACGAGTAAGTAGCCATTTACGCATGTGTGACTTGTCAAAACTATGTAGCCGATAAGTTATATGTTGCTTTTATAGACTTTGAAAACTGTTTTGATAACAAAAAACAGAAACTTACTTTGGCCTATGTTGTTGAAGAACGGTGAGAATGGAAAGTTGCATAAATGTATGGAAAGTATGTATGTCAGTGTAAAGGCGCGTATTAGATGTGGGGCCACGCTCTCAGAATATGTATTTTGTACCTCCGGTGTGAAACAGGGAGACATAGGCAGTCCTGTACTTTTTTCATTATTCATTAAGGAACTTGCATTGGAAGTTATAAAGAACGGAAGCCATGGCGTTACATTTTCATTTCATACTTTTGAATTATTTATTTTGTTGTTAGCTGAAGATGTCTTGATTTCTGAAACTGTTGTTGGGCTTCAGACACCGCTGAATAGTTTACATAGAGCAGCTACTTCTCTTTGTCTTAAAGTTTAACTCTGATTAACATTTGTTGTTTATAGAAAAAGGTGGATATCTATATCTGGGTGCAAGAGAGGTTTGGATGTATTGTGACGTGGGGTTTTATTGTTGCTGGGCTCTGCACAATGGAATGCTGTAACCCTCACGTCTATTCTATGGGGACCGCTAGTGAGTCACCCTGTGAATTACTTTAAAACATTTATTTGTTTAGCTCGGTCTGTGTTAAGGCTGGGGTACAGAGATAGATAGAAAAATGGTGAAAGATCACTGTCACACTAGCTTTCACACGGCTATAAATCATATGTAGTCCAGCCACTTGATAACAGTCAAAATCACACATTTATTTCTTCTACTCTATACACGATCTTCAAAGTACGAATCTAACTTAAAAGTTCAATTGTCAATGTGAATGGTTTGCTCGCTGATAATCTAGGCAGCTACTTTTTCTTCATCGGGCCCTGGCTACTAGCGTTCATGAAGAGTGGACTACTGTGGTCCTTTTGATACAGTTTTAGTGCACTGTTTCCTGGGCACTTAACTGATTGGTTTCGTGATTGAAGCGCTGCGTTGAGGTAGCTTCTACGACACGCTGTGTTGTCGTTGCTTGTGTTCGACGGGTGGGCTATCTGCGCTCGATGCTGTAGATGCCTCGGCAGCCAACTCGAATCGTAGATTAGGTTCTATTCTTTGCTGAGTTGGGCTCACGATATCCCCGCCTGCTCGTCTGTTCGACAATGTCAGGCCGTGGCTACTTGATTGAATTCGAAAATTCACCAAGCACTGCTTCCCTGTTCTATCAGTGGAGATATTTGTCTGCTCGAGTGTCGCTGTGTACTGCTCAGAGCTTTCCACACAACTGACTCTATACTTGGCTTTGACTGAATCGGCCAGAACTGGTCCTAACCACTCTGCCTGTGTCCTGATTGGCTGAACCAATCTAAGTGGCTATAAAGTTCGAAACACCATCGTAGCGCGCGATGATGTCACTAAACGGCTCGCGTCAGCTCGCAGTGTGTGTGTACACATCAGTTATACCTTAATCGTCTGCTATAGACTACAGTAACCTTCTAAGTTTTACTACTGCTAAACAAGCAAAAGCTCAAATAGTGCGGGGTAAACTGGTCTGCTTGTTACATGTATGATGGGAAGATTATGCCCGTTGCACGATGTTAAGGCGTACAAGAATCTTGGTATTTATTTTTCTACTAAAATGAGTTTCACTGCAGCATGTACAG
>CM072522.1:6998685-7188685 GCA_036898135.1 Oncomelania hupensis
CCACCGACTCGGCTATATATTAGGCTTATGCTCTAACCTTAGTGAAAATAAACATCCATTGATTGGTATCAGTAGTATTATATAAATATTTAATTACCGTAGTCCCTCTTTACTGTAAGTGCCTGATCCCCCATGACAATGTTGTCGTAATCAACCTTCGCCTACGGGGCCTGTAACGCGACAGGTGAGAGGTGGTAATTTCCCAATGCTCGAGGTTCGATTCACCCCACCAGACACTAAGGCGAAAATGTATTTATTTATTTTTTGGATCGTTTTTATATAGCACTTTTCCAACTCAACAGCCACTCAAGGCGCTGGCCGATACAGAAGTTAACACCAGGCACCCGAAGTTACCACTCAAACGGAGGCAGTTAACTTAGGTGAGACAGGAGGAGTGGAGTGCGAGGTGAGGGGTGGGAGAGAGAGTAAGAGAGAGAGTAAGAGAGAGTAAGAGAGAGAGAGTAAGAAAGAGAGTAAGAGAGAGAGGAGAGAGAGTGAGAGAGATTGAGATTAAGACTTTTCCTTTACCAGAAGAATACAGCTTTTAGGCGGGAGACTAATCTTACAACTGTTCTTGGAAGCATTAACACTCACATTCTCCAATATTTGCCAACGTATGAGAGAGTATGTATGTTTTATACAAGGAGAGTGAGAGAGAGAGAGAGAGAGAGAGAGAGAGAGAGAGAGAGAGAGAGAGAGAGAGAGGGAGAGAGAGAGAGAGAGAGAGAGAGAGAGAGAGAGAGAGAGAGGCGTTCAAACCCTTTCTTTTTGTCAGGACCAGTTTCATGAATATGTGTTCCCACCTCTTCTTCCTCACTGTTGTACTTGTACCTTTCCCAGATCTTCATCATCATCATCATCATCATCATCATCATCATCATCATCATCATCATCATCGTCATCATCATCATCCATCATCCATCAAACATCCATCATCCATCATCATCAATAATCATCAATCATCAATCATCCATCATCATCATCATCATCATCATCATCATCATCATCATCATCATCATCATCATCATCATCATCATCATTCCTTGCCGATACGATCACTTCTGTGGAAAAAAACACACAAATTACTACTACATAATACACCAAATTAATGTTAAAAAATTAATCAGCACAGACATAATTATTAAAGCGGCATCGCCAACCAGTTTCCGACTAGTTATCCGCTGGCGCCGGTCCTCTGTGACATAACACTGGTTATGACGTCATTTTCTTACGACATCAAAGGGAGCGCCACCTATGTTCTAGGATCTAGTAATAATAACGGGACGGATCAAATACAATTTGACTTGTCCTATCCTATCCTATCCTATCATATCCTATCCTGTCCCGTAACCCGAAGGTCGTAGGGGCACCACAGATGATCCTTTAACCAGCATACTCCACCTTTCTCTGTCCTCAGCAGCCCTGATGGCTTCGCTCAGTGTCAAACCAGTCCATTCTCGAATGTTGTCCTCCCACATCTTTTTCGGTCTCCCTCTTTTTCTACCTCCTTGCACTGTGCCTTGCAGAATAGTCTTCGCAAGGCCTGATGATCTGGTGACGTGGCCATACCATCGGAGTTTCCGTTTCTTCACCACTGTGAGCAGGTCATCGTGTTGTCCAATGGCTTGTGTGATGGTCTGTCGGACTTCGTCGTTGGTGATGTGTTGTGTATAGGAAATGCCCAGAAGTCTACTGTAGCATCTCATCTCCATGCTTTGTATTCTTCGTTGTAGATCTGCTGTGAGGGTCCATGATTCGCAAGCATATAGGAAGATAGAGATGACAAGGGAGCGCAGCAGTCTTACTTTGGAATGTAGACTGATGGTCCTGTCTTTCCAAATGGGCTCCTAGTCAGGGCAGCAGTTGTTTGTGCGATCCTGGAGAGGACTTCCTGTCGGGACCCATAGTCTGATACAATGGCTCCTAAATATTTGAAGCTATGCACTGTGTTGAGGGATTGGCCTTGGACTTTGATGTCCGTGTTGATGCCATTGGTGTTGTTGGTCATCATTTTGGTCTTCTTTGCACTTATTTCCATTCCATAAGCTCTGGAGGTGGTGTCAGGCCTCTCTACCAGCTGTTCAAGTTCTTGTTCCTCTCCAGCCAGTCCATCAATGTCATCTGCAAAACGAAGATTGGAGATTGCTCTACCCCCTATGCTGACTGTGTGTCACGTGGGGTTTATGGGCTCTGCACAATGGAATTATGGACCCTCACGTTTATTCGGTGGGAACTGCTAGTAAGTCACCCTATGAATTTCTTTTAATAAATTTATTTGTTTAGCTCGTTCTGTGTTAAGGTTGGGGTACAGAAATAGATAGAAAAATGGTAAAAGAATACTGTCACACTAGCTTTCACACGGCTATGAATCATATGTAGTCCAGCCACTTGATAACAGTTAAAATCACACATTTATTTCTTCTACTCTATACAAGATTCTCTAAGTACTAATCTAACTTAAAAAGTCTCTTTCAATGCTAATAGTTCGATCGCTGATAGTCTAGGCAGCTGTTATATCTTCCTCGGGCACTTGCTACTAGATTGCATGTAGATTTGGACTACTGTGGTCCGTTTTACAGTTTCTGAATAGTTGGACTACTGTGGTCCTGTTATGATCAGTTTAAGTGCACCTTTATTTTTGCACTTAACTGCTAGATGGTGCGTGAGAAGTCCTTCTGTGAGGTAGCTTCTGGTACACCTTTGTCGTTGTGTAGTTGGGTTCCCTTGCCACGCTGTGGGGTCTGACAGGGTGTTTTTCCGGGTAGCTCTTTCCGTCTTGTGCGGTAGAGGATACTCCGCCAACTTGTTTCTGTGGAGTGGGGTTCACAGGATAGCTCGGGATAGCTCGGGATAGCTCGCCTGCTCGTCTGTAATATAAGAGACGAAATTCTGCACAACCCTGAATAATCGGTTTGTGCAGAGCGTCTCACTGAAAGCCAAAGTAGCCCTCAGTGATAGCTCCACATCTCTATACATGAGCGACGAACATTCTGCTACTTCCGGGGTCCACTGGAATCTCACTCTAAATTCCTATACATACATAAATATAAATCGTGGCTAACTATACACATACAGAATTAATAATAATATAAACATTCAGTGGTACAGCCACTGGTCTGCAAACATACATATAAGTTAAACAACAGTGGTTCCGTACAGCATACAACATGGCGGCGCAACCGGTCGTGTTTCGCCTCGTGGTAGGCTCTTCCACGTGGTCCCGCAAATTCGGATTAACAATTCACATTTATGCATAGCAAATTCCACAAACATAATTTCAACAATAATATACATATATCACGATGAAACAGAAGGGTGTTCATTTACCTGTTTGACAAGTTCAGGCCCGTGACTTGAGAGAATTCTAAGATTCTAAAGTCCTGCTTCCTGGTCTATGAGTGAAGAGATTTCTCTAGCTGTGGAGATGTTGACTCTTCCTCGTCTCACACACGACTGATTCAAACTGTGTTAGGCTCTGACACAGTCAAACTGGCGCGAACCGCTTTGCCTAAGCTATCATTGGGTAAAATGTTCAGATTCAAAGCTCAAGTGCTGACTCACTTACGCTGTGTGTGGCTCGCTCGCTGTGTGTACTATACTAACTCTCTTAAGGGTACAATGACTACACATGCTAAATAGTCAATGAGCAGAGTTAAAACTAGCCAATTCGTGACAGGCTCCCTCAACTGAAAAAAGGCGATGACTACTGGATTCGACCTTTTTCTACTACAGAGCCTAGTTTAACACTGCACTATCCTAGGGTCCTATTTACAAACTAATTACGTTGCTCTACCTGAGCTGCAATGCTGTGCCAGGTAGCTATGGACACTAGTGACAGGGTTTTATTGGGCGGGGACGAATTCTGGTGCTGTGGCCCTTAGTTGTGTTGGGTGGGCGACAGCTGCTGTGTCCTCCACGAGATGGCGACTGAGGTAGTCGGCTCCGTGGTTCTCTTTGCCGGGGATGTACTCGATTTGGAATGAGTATGCCTGAAGGGTGAGTGCCCATCTCATCAGGCGAGAGTTCAAAGACTTGGAGGCTGCCAGGAACGATAGTGGTTGGTGGTCCACCTGAACTGTGAAGTGGGTCCCATACAGGTAGAGTTGGAATTTCTGTATGGCCCAGACTAGTCCAAGGCATTCCTTCTCCGACGTGGCGTAGTGGGTCTCGGCGGGTCTCAATTTTCTGCTGGCGTAGGCGACGGGGAATAGCGTCTCCGCATTCTTGGGGTCGCGCTGTAGCAGTACTGCTCCGAGGCCTAAGTCGCTTGCGTCGGTGCGAAGAACGAATGGCTGAGTCAAATCGGGTAGGTGGAGTACTGGCGCCGATGTCATTCTGTCCTTGAGTGTTTGGAATGCTGTCTCGCATTCGGCTGTCCATACGACTTTGTCCGGGGCGATTTTCCGGGTTCCATTTGTCAGTGGTACGGCGATGCTGTTGTAGTTGGGGATGAACTTCTGGTAGAAGCCGCAGAGTCCTAGAAACGACTGTACTTCCTTTTTGGTCTTGGGCCTAGGAGCGTCGAGTAGGCGTTTCACTGTCTTTTCTACCGGTCGCAGGCTTCCTTGACTGATGGTGTGTCCCAGAAATTCTAGCTCTGTGAATCCAATCTGACATTTGGTGGGTCTTGCCGTCAATCCCGTGTCTCTGAGGCGGGCGAGTAGTTGTTGTAGGAGCGTGACATGTTCCTCCCACGTAGGTGTTGCGATGAGGATGTCGTCCATAAACGAATGTAGGTGCTCGCTGCTCAGGGGTGCTAGGAGTTTTCGCATCATGGCGCTGAAGATGCTGGGTGCGTTGTGGAGTCCGAATGGAAGTACATTGAACTCAAAGTGTCCTTCCATAGTGCTAAACGCTAGGTACTTTCGGACTTGTGGTTGTACTGGTATCTGGTAGTATCCTTTGCTGAGGTCGATGCGTGAGAAGTACTTCGCTCGCTGTAGCTTGGCAAATAGGTCGGTCTGGTCCGGGAGTGGCTCTGGCTGGAACTGCGTTACCGCATTCAGGAGTCTGAAGTCGATGCACAGTCGATGCTCTCCGTTGGGTTTTCGCAACAATACCGTGCCTGCGCTGTAGGGTGAAGTAGACTCTGAGATGATTCCGGCTGCCAGTAAGGTGTCTATCTCTTCCTTGATGGCTCGCTGCTGAGACAGGGGCATCGGGTAGAGCTTCTGGCGGACGGGTGTTGGGTCGGTCACCGTTAAGGTTACTTCGACGAGGTCTGTCCTCCCTGGTCGGTCTGTTAGCACAGTCTGATGTTGTCGAATGACCTGTAGTACTTGCTGTCGCTGTTTAGCGGCTAGGTCTCCGTTGAATATCACGTCTTTGTAGGTTTCTTTGGAGTGCAGGGGATACTCTACTGCATTGGTCTCCATGCTTTCTCCTTCTTCTGCGATGGCGATGGCTAACAAGTTGTGAGTGCTGGGGGTCGCTGGTCGGTCCGTATACTTCTTGAGGAGATTAATGTGGTGGTATCGGGCTCTCCCGTTCACCTCTACTTGGTAGACTGTCTTGGATTTCTTGGCAGTCACCCGGTACGGTCCTCTCCAAGCGATGTCCAGCTTGTTGGTTCCACTTGGAAGTAAGAGTAGCACTTGATCGCCGACTTGCAGTTCTCTGTCCTTCGCGTGGCGGTTGTAGTACTTCGCCTGACGGGCTCTTGCCTTCTTCAGTGCTTCACCAGCTTTCTTCCACGTTGCTTTGAGGGTTTCCTGCAGGTCTGCGACGTACTTGGTGGCACCTCTTGGTGTGTCGTCTATCTTGGCTTCCGTCCAACTTCTGCGTAGGGCTTCTAGCGGTCCTGCTAGAGGTCTGCCGAATAGCAATGTTGACGGGGTGTAGCCTGTGGCTGCATGGGGCGTTTCTCTATGCGAACAGTGCCGCATTCACGTAGGTGTCCCACGCTTCTGGATTGTCGTCGGCGACTTTCCTGAGTATGGTGAGAAGGGTTCCATTCAGTCTTTCTACTTGTCCGTTGCTGGCTGGGTGGTATGGTGGTGTGCGAATGTGATGAACTTGTATCAACTCGAACACGTCTTGCATCAGGCGGCCGGTGAACTGAGATCCGTTGTCCGTTCTAATGCTGTCCGGGAATCCGACTCTGGTAAAGATGGCGATGAGTGCATCTGCAATCTTCTTGGTGTCGATCGCTGGCAACGGGACTGCTTCGCACCACATCGTACATGCGTCGACGAGTGTGAGTAGAAATCTGTTCCTCTTCTTGGTCATGGGCAGTGGTCCTACTATGTCTACTGAGACTTGCTGGAATGGCACGCCGACTACTACCGATGGTCCTAAGGTAACTGGTACGGTGTGATGTCGCGGGGAATATCGTTGACATTGGTGGCAAGATTTCACGTAGCGCTTGACATCCTCCGTGATTCCTGGCCAATAGTAGTGTGCGCTGATTCTCTGCACTGTGGCTCCAATTCCCATGTGTCCGCTGAGTGGCATGCTGTGGCCTAGTTCTAGTACTTGGGCTCGAAGGGTGGCTGGTAGTACTAGTTGGGTGTGATCTCCATCTCCTTGTCGATGTAGAACTCCCTCTTCCATGTAGAAGTCTCCCTTGTGCGGGGGTGTGTGCGCCTTGGGTAGCTTCTGGAAGCACTTCGCTATCGAGGTGTCTTCTTTCTGTGCTGTTTTGATCTCTTCGAGTCCTGGATTCGGAGCGAACTCGGGCTGGGGTGGTTGGGTTTTAGCTTGGGCCCTGGTTTGCACTGCAGCTATCTCTACAGTTTTTGGGGGGGCGTGCCTAAGAACACATACCTACAACCTAGCACTAGATCATACAGGGGTTTCTGTAAAACAGCTGCTTGGATTCGTCCTGTGACGTACCTACTCTCTACTTCTATCCATGCTATTGGGCAAGTAGTCGTCGGTTTCGTCAAGTCTGCTCCTTGTAAGTCGACTGTCTTGTCTGTCAAGTCCGCGCGCGATACAAGAGATTCGCTAACTATCGCGTCGTATGATAGACCTGTGTCATACAGACAGTTCGCTTCTTTTCCGTTGACCTTGACCGTGTCTGTCACCGATGGGTGATCTCCGATCGTGTGTGGCTTGTTACCGCTGCTTTGAGTTAGAACTCTGTGCGCTGGCCGGCTTTCGCGCTCTTCCCTACGTTGTGCGGCCAACTTGAAACATTCTGCGGTGGAGTGATTGTTTCTGTTGCAGAACGAACAATACCGTCTCTGTTCTGCGGGACCTCTTTTCCCGAATTCCGCGTTGGGTCCTTTATTTTGCCCAGGTCTGGGGTTATTCGGCTTATTCGCGGTGCGCTCTTCCCGGTTAGGGCTTCGTTTCTGTGCCTCTTTCCCGTTAGGCTTTAGGTCTCGCCTGAAGCTCTTGGCTTCTCCGTGTGCGGCCACGTACCTATCTGCGACCTTGACCAGATCTTCCAGTCTTTCCGCGCCCTGCTCTACTGAGAATGTTCTCAGCTCGGGGGTCATGGTTTCCCGTAGCTGTTCCCATACTAACAGTTCTGTCAGTCCATCATACGTCTTAGCCGTGGCTGACTGGCTAATCCACTTATCCAGCGTTGTGGACAACCGATCCGCGAACTGCGCATAGCTCTCTCCTTTCACTCTCCGATTGGTGCGGAATTTTTGCCGATAGCATTCTCCTGTTAGTTCGAATCCCGTTAGGAGTGCCTCTTTTACTTTGTGATAGTCAGTCACTCTGTCAGTCGGTAGCTTACTGTAGATGTCATAAGCCTTTCCTCTAAGCCCTTGGCTAAGCTTAAAAGACCAATGAGTGGGATCTAGTTTGTACTCTGTTGCTAGACGCTCAAACCTAGTCAGATAGAGATCTAGACCTTCTTCTCTTTCATTGAATGTCCCCAGTGGGAATGACATTCCTTGTACAGGGTTGGATGCTACCTCTAGCTGATCTGAGTGAGGAGGGGTTGAGGAAGAACTTGAAGCTCCTGATCCCAATCTTCTTAGCTCTAACTCATGCTGTCTGTCTTTTTCCTTTTCTGCCCTCTCATACTCCCATCTCCTACTTTCTGCATCTCTCTCTGCTGCTAATGCTGCCTTTTTCTGTTCTCTGTCTGCCTCTAGCTCTAATTTCCTCGTTTCTCTCTCTGCCTCTAATGCTAGTTTCTTCTGCTCTGCTTCTAATGCGAGTTTCTTCTGCTCTGCTTCTAGTTCTAATTTCCTTTGCTCTGCTTCTAATTTCTTCGCCTCTCTCTCTGCTGCTCTCTCTGCCTTAGCTTCCTGTTTCTCTACCTCTGCATTGATATACGCAATTAGGTCTGCCCCTGCTAAGTGTAAAGCTTCTCCCAATTCCTTGAAACGCAATCTCAAGGCCACTGGGTCCGACATTGCCAAACGTGTCTATGAACACCCTCTGAATCAAGTGGAATACCAAAACACTAGCAATATCGCAAGTCAATAAAAACAATGCAAAGACAATCAAATTCGTAATCAATAATAGAATAAAACAAGAGTCAAATGGCATACAACAGTTATTTAAGCAAAACCTGCAAAAGAACAATGCAACATACAGGCACAAAAATATTTGAAGCAAAAAAGTTTTTAACTAAAGAATAGTGCACCAACTGATCTAAGTTATTCTACTATTCTAAGTTATTCTACTTCTACTGTTATCTAATTTTATTGTACTTAGATCCGGTTATACCCAATTCCTATTATACACAGATCCTAGCCAGGCTCGCCAATTAAAGTGTCACGTGGGGTTTATGGGCTCTGCACAATGGAATTATGGACCCTCACGTTTATTCGGTGGGAACTGCTAGTAAGTCACCCTATGAATTACTTTAATAAATTTATTTGTTTAGCTCGTTCTGTGTTAAGGTTGGGGTACAGAAATAGATAGAAAAATGGTAAAAGAATACTGTCACACTAGCTTTCACACGGCTATGAATCATATGTAGTCCAGCCACTTGATAACAGTTAAAATCACACATTTATTCTTCTACTCTATACAAGATTCTCTAAGTACTAATCTAACTTAAAAAGTCTCTTTCAATGCTAATAGTTCGATCGCTGATAGTCTAGGCAGCTGTTATATCTTCCTCGGGCACTTGCTATAATATTTCATGTAGATTTGGACTACTGTGGTCCGTTTTACAGTTTCTGAATAGTTGGACTACTGTGGTCCTGTTATGATCAGTTTAAGTGCACCTTTTTTTGCACTTAACTGCTAGATGGTGCGTGCGAAGTCCTTCTGTGAGGTAGCTTCTGGTACACCTTTGTCGTTGTGTAGTTGGGTTCCCTTGCCACGCTGTGGGGTCTGACAGGGTGTTTTTCCGGGTAGCTCTTTCCGTCTTGTGCGGTAGAGGATACTCCGCCAACTTGTTTCTGTGGAGTGGGGTTCACAGGATAGCTCGGGATAGCTCGCCTGCTCGTCTGTAATATAAGAGACGAAATTCTGCACAACCCTGAATAATCGGTTTGTGCAGAGCGTCTCACTGAAAGCCAAAGTAGCCCTCAGTGATAGCTCCACATCTCTATACATGAGCGACGAACATTCTGCTACTTCCGGGGTCCACTGGAATCTCACTCTAAATTCCTATACATACATAAATATAAATCGTGGCTAACTATACACATACAGAATTAATAATAATATAAACATTCAGTGGTACAGCCACTGGTCTGCAAACATACATATAAGTTAAACAACAGTGGTTCCGTACAGCATACAACATGGCGGCGCAACCGGTCGTGTTTCGCCTCGTGGTAGGCTCTTCCACGTGGTCCCGCAAATTCGGATTAACAATTCACATTTATGCATAGCAAATTCCACAAACATAATTTCAACAATAATATACATATATCACGATGAAACAGAAGGGTGTTCATTTACCTGTTTGACAAGTTCAGGCCCGTGACTTGAGAGAATTCTAAGATTCTAAAGTCTTGCTTCCTGGTCTATGAGTGAAGAGATTTCTCTAGCTGTGGAGATGTTGACTCTTCCTCGTCTCACACACGACTGATTCAAACTGTGTTAGGCTCTGACACAGTCAAACTGGCGCGAACCGCTTTGCCTAAGCTATCATTGGGTAAAATGTTCAGATTCAAAGCTCAAGTGCTGACTCACTTACGCTGTGTGTGGCTCGCTCGCTGTGTGTACTATACTAACTCTCTTAAGGGTACAATGACTACACATGCTAAATAGTCAATGAGCAGAGTTAAAACTAGCCAATTCGTGACACTGTGCCTTCATGATCTGCAAAAGCATCTGACATGATGCGCTCTAGGAAGATGTTGAAGAGTGTTGGAGAGAGTAGGCATCCTTGACGCACACCGATTGTTGTTCTGAACCAGTTCCCGATGGCGCTGTTGTGGAGGACTGCACTGGTAGCCTTGTCATACAGGCTTTTGATGACTTCAATAATTTTAGGGCTGATGTTGTTCACTTTCATTGTTGCCCATAGAGCTGCATGCCAGACTCGGTCAAACGCCTTCTTGAAGTCTATGAACACATGATATAGATGTTGTTGTGCTGTAGGTATTTCTCACAGATTATTCTGAGGTTGAAAATCTTTTCAGTGGTACGTCGCCCTGCCCTGAATCCTGCTTGTTCTTCAGCTATGATTTGTTCAGCTTGGGGTTTCAACCTGTTGAGTATTATTTTCAGGAGGACCTTGCTGGGATGGCTGATGAGGCTGATGGTGCGGTAATTTTCACACTCCTGAAGGTTACCTTTTTTGGAAGAGTGATGACAAGCGACTGGGTCCATGGTATAGGCCACTCCCCACTCTGACAGATCTTGTTACAGATAATGGTGAGGGCATCAATCATCGCTTCTCCTCCTGCTTGTAGCAGTTCCGCGGGTATGTTGTCCACTCCCGCTGACTTCGCTTTCTTTAGCGATTGCACTGCAGCCTCAACTTCTTCCCGGAGAATTGGGAGGATTTCTTCTTCTTCTCTGTTCTCGGGACATGCTAGAACTGATGGGTCTCCATTTGGTGTATGGTTGTAAAGTTCAGAGCAGTACTCTGTCCATCTGTCCAAGACTTCTAGTTATCCGCTGGCGCCTGCCCTCTGTGACATAACACTGGTTATGACGTCATTTTCTTACGACATCAAAGGGAGCGCCACCTCTGTTCTAGGATCTTTTAATAATAACGGGACGGATCAAATACAATTTGACTGGTAATTAATAATAATAATAATAATAATAATAATAATAATAATAATAATAATAATAATAATAATAATAATAATAATGAAGTATTCTTATTAAGCGCAATCCCTCTTGCGGGCTTAACGCCCATGCAAACGGCAGCCGCACGCATTCATACAAAAGCACTGCCGTACGGGAATGGAGGGAGGGGGCAGAAAGTACTGGATAAGTATAAAAATGTCAATGGAGTAATGTTTCACAGATTAAAAGCTGCGCGAAAAATGTATGTCTTGAGCTTTGCCCTGAAGCTCGCCAGGGATGAAACTTTCCTCAGCTCAGTGGGCAACGAATTCCATATCACAGGGGCCAGAGCACTGAAAGAGCAGTCTCCGACTGTTTTAAGGTTAATTCTTAGAGTCTTAAGCAGTTTTTGTTTGATGATCGCTAAGAGCGTGAGGGTGGGTAGGTTGTAAAGGCTGCAGACAGCTATGGCGGACGTGTAGTGTTGAAATGTTGGTAACTAAGAACAGCAATTTTGTATTGTATGCGGAAATGAGAGTCCGTTTCAGTCATTGATAGTGAGTCAATCAGTAACAGAGAGAGAGAGAGAGAGAGAGAGAGAGAGAGAGAGAGAGAGAGAGAGAGAGAGAGAGAGAGAGAGAGAGAAGTAGAAGGAGGAGGAAAAGAAGAAGAAGCTGCTGCTGCTGCTGCTGCTGCTGCTGCTGCTGCTGCTGCTGATGATGATGATGATGATGATGATGATGATGATGGACAAGCAAGAAAAAGATGACAGAAAGAAAGAGGAGAGAGATAAGAGAGAGGGGAGAGAGAGAGAGAGAGAGAGAGAGAGAGAGAGAGAGAGAGAGAGAGAGAGAGAGAGAGAGAGAGAGAGAGAGAGAGAGAACGCGTGCGTATAATAATAACTGATAAATGCAAAAGACCAGTCTAGTAATAAATAAAAATTTAATTGAAATCACGAAGCCATTGATGCACATCGAAGAAGGAGAAGAAGTAGAAGAAGAAGAAGAAAAAGGAGGAGAAGAAGAAGACATTACATTACATTATTATTGTTTTAGGGCCAGCGGACTCTTCCGAGCCAAATCAGGACCGGACAACCCCCGATCCGCATAAAAGATCTGCTGAAACAACCCTAGTGGGAAAACCGAAAGCTCTCCACCAGCCAGTCACTTTACAATAAAGACATCCCACGCAGGGGACGGCTGAGGCTTCACCCCAACTTATCGAACCCCCGTTTACAAAAACAAAATAGAATACAAACATCATTATAAAGTATCAACAAAACACATACATATAAAATGCCTACATTGCTAAATAATAACATCATAGGAAGCCCTAGTGACCACCTGGCAGAAAGCGTCCAATATTCCCAAGCTGATCCAACAGACCTCATACACAAATAAGAGTCTTTTCCCGGGAGAGTTTTCAAGAAAAAAGGTAGGAGACTGGGCTAGCGAAGAAGACGATAGTATAGCAGATTGATAGAACAGAGCAGGAATGAGAAAGAGCAAATGAGAAAGACAGCGACAGTGGGAATTTAAAGCACTAAATTTCCAGAAAGTGGGGATACTATTTATACTGAAACCCCCGGCACCCCAACGGGGGTAGAAGAAGAAGAAGAAGAAGAAGAAGAAGAAGAAGAAGAAGAAGAAGAAGAAGAAGAAGAAGAAGAAGAAGAAGAAGGAGAAGAAGGAGGAGAAGAAGGAGGAGGAGGAAGAGGAGGAGGAGAACAACAACAACAACAACAACAACAGCAACAAGTAAACAACGAGAATTAGAAGAAGTACAAGACTAAGAAGGAGAACAAGAAGAGGAACAACACATTGGAGAAGCCTAACAAGATCTTATTAGTGTTATTTTATTATTCTTATCTTTGTAATTTTTTACTAGCAGAAAGACTTCATTTGTGTGCATTGAAGAGAAACATAGAGTGAATAAAGTTTAAATAATCAACCTCCGTCCACCCCCCACCCCCCATCCCCCACCCCGTCCACACCCGCCCGCCAACCTCACTTTCCCTCGCACACAAACGGTCCAACCATAGTCAATCAGTTTTTTATTGAATCAATTGACCCCCAAAAACTGTATTATGCTTCCCATTAGTGAAGTCCTTTCCACGGGATTTTAAAATTAAAAATGTATTAAACTATTATTAAGCACGATTGAAGCGTGGTGTTTTGTACATTTTAATACGACAGTCTGCTGATGACCACCTCTCACTCCAACACACACACAAACATACACACACACACACATCACCACACACAGGCACTCACGCACGCACGCACACGCCCACTATAATAAAATCAAAATAATACAATGACGTTTTTAATCACCAGTAGTTGACTCAACCTCTCCCATCTATGCTTTCCATAACAAGCCACAAGACAAAGCCGAATGTTTGTCCACAATGACGAAAATAATCTGCGAAGGTCGTCCAAGGTCGTACATTGCCGGAGTGACCTTGGTTGTCCAAGCAACGACCTTGTCCGTCTTTGGAATCCTGATTCCTGGTTGGCTGACCTTCGTTGAAGTCAGTAAGGGTTTTCATAGCAACAGAACGGTGTCCACCAATCAGGGACTATTTATCAAATGTACGGAGGAGATGTTCCGAAACTGTTCTGCCTTACAGTTTCTGCAAATCGAAAGTTAGTGGTTGTTGTTGTCGTTGTTATTGATGTTATTGTTGTTATAGTTGTTGCTATAGTTGTTATTATTGCTGTTTTGTTGTTATAGTTGTTTCTGTGTTTTGATTTTGTTGTTTAGGGTTGATGTTGGTGTTATTGTTGTTGTTGTTATTTGTTATTGTTCATTGATGCTGTTGATTCTGCTGTTGTGATCGTCATCGTCGTAGTCGGTGTTGTTGTTGTTGTTGTTGTTGTTATAGATGATGATGATGAAGATGATGATGATGGTAATAATGATGATGATGATGATGATGATGATGATGATGATGATGATGATGATGATGGTGGTGGTGATGGAGGTGGTGGTGATGGTGATGATGACGATGATGATTTATGACGTTGATTGATGATTATGATGATGATGACGACGATGATGATGATGGATGATGGATGTTGATGATGATTGATGATGACGATGACGATGATGACAATGACGATGATGTTGATGATGATGATGATGATGATGATGATGATGATGATCCTCTCACAAGGGGAGACTCTAACGTCAGGCTTGGCTAAGTGTGAGCTACGCAGTGTGTAATAAAGACGATGTTCTCCTCTTGCCAGGCTACGAGAAGTGGAGTCACGTCACCATAGCCATGGGCGTCCTGGCGTTGATCATCGCCTGTGTTTACGTCATCACCCTCAATTGCGTCAAAGGGCGCGCCAGTCGCAGGAACAAAGTGATCGAGGGACTTTCCATTTATGGGGGTAAGGATTTGGTTTGGAAGGCTTAGTGATGAACTGAATATTTCTTTTTGGTTTTGGTTGAGTGAGTGATTGATGGGGTTGCGGATGGACAAAGTTGAGTTTAACTGCGTTGTTTAAAATAGGTATTACATGTAAGTAGTAGTAGTAGTAATAGCAGTAGCAGTAGCAGAAGCAGTAGTAGTAGTAGTAGAAGTAGTAGTAGTAGTAGTAGTAGTAGTAGTAGTAGTAGTAGTAGTAGTAGCAGAAGCAGTAGTAGTAGAAGTAGTAGTAGTAGTAGCAGCAGCAGAAGCAGTAGTAGTAGTAGTAGTAGAAGTAGTAGTAGTAGTAGTAGAAGAAGTAGTAGTAGTAGTAGAAGTAGTAGTAGTAGTAGAAGTAGTAGTAGTAGTAACACTCATAAACATTGTATTTAAAAAAATAAATTAAAATATAAATAAATAAATAAATTAAAGCGCGCATACATTCGTACTTGCAAGCAATCACACATGCACTCAACAACAGAATTCGTTATGTATAAGTACAATTTACTTTACTGTCTCTCTCCCTCTTCCTCTCCCTCGCTTGCTTACTCCCTCTCCAACCTGTGGCATGCACAACATTAACAATTAGTTACTCATTGTTTATAGGGTCCAAATGGCTGCAACCAGCCGAATCAGGACCACAACTGGGTTGAAAGAGGGCTCTCCCCTGATCCGTATAAAAGATCTGCTGAATCAACCCTTATGGTAATCCTGAAGGCACTCCACCGGCCGGTCACTTTACAATAAAGGCATCTCATGCAAGGGATGCTGAGGCTATCCTCTAATTCATTGAACCCCCGTATACAAAGAAATAAAATAGAATATAAACATCATTATAAAATATTAAGGAAAACACGTACCTATAAAATTCCTACAATGCTAAATAATAATACCATAGAAATCCCTGGTGACCATTTGGCAGAAAGCGTCCAAGCTGACTCCACACAAACAAGGAATTTTGAGGCAATTTTCAAGAAAAAGGGTAGGTGATTGGCATATTGAAAGAGTGAATACTGTCGACGACAGAAAAGAAAAGCTAAAGCAGAAATACAAGGAGTGATAAAAGAGAAGAAATGTGAAGCACTAAATTTCCAGGAAGTGGAGGAACTATTAGAATATAAAGAAGAGTAACAAGAACAAGAAGAATGGATGCTATGTACGCGTTTCCCCGCCCCCCCCCCCCCTCCCCCGAAATCACCAGAATGCTTCATGCGCGGCGATCTGTACCAATATACACGCACACATGAGACACACACTCACGCACCCACAACCAACACACATAATTATATTTCTCTCAAACATGTGGTGTAAAGACAGGGAGATCGCTATTAGGAGACGGAATGAAAATCGAATTTGAATTTGAATTTGAATATTTTTTAGGGACGGGGAGGTGTGGGGGTGGGGGATACAGCCGGAGTACCCGGAAAATCCCTCGGGGGATCCGAAAACTCTCGTAAGTCTACCTAAGTTACGTACGACAAGATCGTCCTTCCCCATCCAAGTATTAGACTTATTCCCGCCACATCTTTGGCGCCCAGCTCACAAAATTCCAAATTACAAGATTCCAGGAATGGGAACAAACTGTTTAGAAAGACAAAGAAACAAAAATCTACCGGATTCTTTAGCCTATCGCTGAGACGACACGGCTGGAAGGAAAATATGGGCTAAAGAGGCAGTGCGTAAGGGACAGACAGTCCACGTCCACGAGAACAGTCTCTCATCATTCTATAGTCTTATGTGTATGGCCTTAGTTATGTAAGAGCATACACGTAGGTCTATATAATAGTATGTGCGGAACAAACAACGATGTACCGTTAGGGCATGGATCAATTAACCAGCACAACACCCCACAGTAAGACACGTACACCTTTTCCCTTCCTTTCCGGCATATGAATACGCACCCGAATAATGTGGTTCCATTGTTTCCAGTGCGTCGTCATGGCGACATGTTCGCATTTTTCGCATTCTTCCAAGGTCAGGTGAATTGTTATGATCTGTATAACATTTCGGCTTTTCCAGATAAGTTTGGAAATACTTTGAAATAGTCGGGTGGAATCAGAACGAGCCAAATGTCGGTCCGTCTGTCGGTCTGTCCATCGAGCCGTTGAAAGCCATATCTCAATAACCACTGAACGGATTTTGATGGAACTTCAAAGTTAGTGGCCTGCCTTCCGTGACGTCATAATTGGCACTACTACAAAGGTCAAGGTCACTGGAAGTATTTTGTTGTTCAACACGTTTTGCTTCAATATCTCAACAGCAACGAAAACAACGGTTGAAGCGATTTGGTTAAGTTTTGGTACACAGGTAATTCAAACATGGGCCATCCTTCAGTAGTGGTATACAGGTACTTCAAACATGGGCCATCCTTCAGTAGTGGTATACAGGTACTTCAAACATGGGCCATCCTTCAGTAGTGGTACACAGGTACTTCAAACATGGGCCATCCTTCAGTAGTGGTATACAGGTACTTCAAACATGGGCCATCCTTCAGTAGTGGTACACAGGTACTTCAAACATGGGCCATCCTTCAGTAGTGGTGTACAGGTACTTCAAACATGGGCCATCCTTCAGTAGTGGTATACAGGTACTTCAAACATGGGCCATCCTTCAGTAGTGATATACATTACAGGTACTTCAAACGTGGGCCATCCTTCAGTAGTGGTATACAGGTACTTCAAACATGGGCCATCCTTCAGTAGTGGTACACAGGTACTTCAAACATGGGCCATCCTTCAGTAGTGGTACACAGGTACTTCAAACGTGGGCCATCCTTCAGTAGTGATATACATTACAGGTACTTCAAACGTGGGCCATCCTTCAGTAGTGGTATACAGGTACTTCAAACATGGGCCATCCTTCAGTAGTGGTATACAGGTACTTCAAACATGGGCCATCCTTCAGTAGTGGTACACAGGTACTTCAAACGTGGGCCATCCTTCAGTAGTGATATACATTACAGGTACTTCAAACATGGGCCATCCTTCAGTAGTGGTACACAGGTACTTCAAACATGGGCCATCCTTCAGTAGTGGTATACAGGTACTTCAAACATGGGCCATCCTTCAGTAGTGGTACACAGGCACTTCAAACATTGGTTATCCTTCAGTAGTGGTACACAGGTACTTCAAACATGGGCCATCCTTCAGTAGTGGTATACAGGTACTTCAAACATGGGCCATCCTTCAGTAGTGGTACACAGGTACTTCAAACGTGGGCCATCCTTCAGTAGTGATATACATTACAGGTACTTCAAACATGGGCCATCCTTCAGTAGTGGTATACAGGTACTTCAAACATGGGCCATCCTTCAGTAGTGGTATACAGGTACTTCAAACGTGGGCCATCCTTCAGTAGTGGTACACAGGTACTTCAAACGTGGGCCATCCTTCAGTAGTGATATACATTACAGGTACTTCAAACATGGGCCATCCTTCAGTAGTGGTATACAGGTACTTCAAACGTGGGCCATCCTTCAGTAGTGATATACATTACAGGTACTTCAAACATGGGCCATCCTTCAGTAGTGGTATACAGGTACTTCAAACATGGGCCATCCTTCAGTAGTGGTATACAGGTACTTCAAACATGGGCCATCCTTCAGTAGTGGTACACAGGTACTTCAAACGTGGGCCATCCTTCAGTAGTGATATACATTACAGGTACTTCAAACATGGGCCATCCTTCAGTAGTGGTATACAGGTACTTCAAACATGGGCCATCCTTCAGTAGTGGTATACAGGTACTTCAAACATGGGCCATCCTTCAGTAGTGGTATACAGGTACTTCAAACATGGGCCATCCTTCAGTAGTGGTACACAGGTACTTCAAACATGGGCCATCCTTCAGTAGTGGTACACAGGTACTTCTAACATGGGCCATCCTTCAGTAGTGGTACACAGGTACTTCAAACATGGGCCATCCTTCAGTAGTGGTACACAGGTACTTCAAACATGGGCCATAATTCAGTAGTGGTACACAGGTACTTCAAACATGGGCCATAATTCAGTAGTGGTACACAGGTACTTCAAACATGGGCCATCCTTCAGTAGTGGTATACAGGTACTTCAAACATGGGCCATCCTTCAGTAGTGGTACACAGGCACTTCAAACATTGGTTATCCTTCAGTAGTGGTACACAGGTACTTCAAACATGGGCCATCCTTCAGTAGTGGTATACAGGTACTTCAAACATGGGCCATCCTTCAGTAGTGGTATACAGGTACTTCAAACATGGGCCATCCTTCAGTAGTGATATACATTACAGGTACTTCAAACATGGGCCATCCTTCAGTAGTGGTATACAGGTACTTCAAACATGGGCCATCCTTCAGTAGTGGTATACAGGTACATCCTTCAGTAGTGGTATACAGGTACTTCAAACATGGGCCATCCTTCAGTAGTGGTACACAGGTACTTCAAACGTGGGCCATCCTTCAGTAGTGATATACATTACAGGTACTTCAAACATGGGCCATCCTTCAGTAGTGGTATACAGGTACTTCAAACATGGGCCATCCTTCAGTAGTGGTATACAGGTACTTCAAACATGGGCCATCCTTCAGTAGTGGTATACAGGTACTTCAAACATGGGCCATCCTTCAGTAGTGGTACACAGGTACTTCAAACATGGGCCATCCTTCAGTAGTGGTACACAGGTACTTCAAACATGGGCCATAATTCAGTAGTGGTACACAGGTACTTCAAACATGGGCCATAATTCAGTAGTGGTACACAGGTACTTCAAACATGGGCCATCCTTCAGTAGTGGTATACAGGTACTTCAAACATGGGCCATCCTTCAGTAGTGGTACACAGGCACTTCAAACATTGGTTATCCTTCAGTAGTGGTACACAGGTACTTCAAACATGGGCCATCCTTCAGTAGTGGTATACAGGTACTTCAAACATGGGCCATCCTTCAGTAGTGGTACACAGGTACTTCAAACATGGGCCATCCTTCAGTAGTGATATACATTACAGGTACTTCAAACATGGGCCATCCTTCAGTAGTGGTATACAGGTACTTCAAACATGGGCCATCCTTCAGTAGTGGTATACAGGTACTTCAAACATGGGCCATCCTTCAGTAGTGGTACACAGGTACTTCAAACGTGGGCCATCCTTCAGTAGTGATATACATTACAGGTACTTCAAACATGGGCCATCCTTCAGTAGTGGTATACAGGTACTTCAAACGTGGGCCATCCTTCAGTAGTGATATACATTACAGGTACTTCAAACATGGGCCATCCTTCAGTAGTGGTATACAGGTACTTCAAACATGGGCCATCCTTCAGTAGTGGTATACAGGTACTTCAAACATGGGCCATCCTTCAGTAGTGGTACACAGGTACTTCAAACGTGGGCCATCCTTCAGTAGTGATATACATTACAGGTACTTCAAACATGGGCCATCCTTCAGTAGTGGTATACAGGTACTTCAAACATGGGCCATCCTTCAGTAGTGGTATACAGGTACTTCAAACATGGGCCATCCTTCAGTAGTGGTATACAGGTACTTCAAACATGGGCCATCCTTCAGTAGTGGTACACAGGTACTTCAAACATGGGCCATCCTTCAGTAGTGGTACACAGGTACTTCTAACATGGGCCATCCTTCAGTAGTGGTACACAGGTACTTCAAACATGGGCCATCCTTCAGTAGTGGTACACAGGTACTTCAAACATGGGCCATAATTCAGTAGTGGTACACAGGTACTTCAAACATGGGCCATAATTCAGTAGTGGTACACAGGTACTTCAAACATGGGCCATCCTTCAGTAGTGGTACACAGGTACTTCTAACATGGGCCATCCTTCAGTAGTGGTACACAGGTACTTCAAACATGGGCCATCCTTCAGTAGTGGTACACAGGTACTTCAAACATGGGCCATAATTCAGTAGTGGTATACAGGTACTTCAAACATGGGCCATCCTTCAGTAGTGGTACACAGGTACTTCAAACATGGGCCATCCTTCAGTAGTGGTATACAGGTACTTCAAACATGGGCCATCCTTCAGTAGTGGTACACAGGTACTTCAAACATGGGCCATATTTCAGTAGTGGTACACAGGTACTTCAAACATGGGCCATCCTTCAGTAGCAGTCCGGTTGTCGGTCAATCTGTAGGTCCGTCGCTCTGATTTTCACTTCTTTTGTTTAAAACACACCTTTTGCCTTATCTCAACAATAACTCAACTTATTTTTTTTAAAATTTACTTTCAGGGTACTGTAGCGACTGCTAAACATATCAGATCAAACATATTTGTACTTTTCCAAAGGTCAAGGTCATCGTGCTTCACTGTTTTCTAAACTCCTTTCGCGATGTACCTAAAACTTGGTTTGGCCAATTTTAATAATGTTTTGCTTGCAGATATTTGAGATAGTGACCTATCATTCCCGCTTTTCCTTTTGCTTCGCCATGCTAAAGCCCAGTCACAACAAGGCCATCAAAATGGAAACTTTTGACAATGCTGATTTTTTCAGGTAAGTATGCAAGAGTCTGGAAATGCATTTGAATGGCTTGCCATCTTGTTCATATTATAAATTGCACACTTGCTGATGTTTTTTTTAATTATTAATTTCCCTAGGTGTCTTCATTTTGATTGGCATCATCAACTTCGTTGCCAACCATAAGCTGTCTCCCGCATCCTCCTACAACTTCGCTTTCTACTTAACCGTGGCAGCCGCGCTCCTGGCTGTCCTTGGTGGAATTTTGGTCGCCATTGGCAACGGAGCTAGTCCTGACCTTGACCCCGAAAATAATGATGATCTTGACAATGTCAGCTTTGAAATTGAAATGTGAATTATTTATTCAATTTTAAAAACAAATCGTGAATTCTGAATGTTAAATTATTCAAATTGATTGTTTGCATAAAAATACTTTTTTTTTCTGATGCTGAGTTTTGTTTTTTAATTTCATTCCATAGTAATTGATGTCATTTCATTTTATTTAATCCTTCTTGAATAGCGCCTTTCCAGCTCAAGAGCTGCTCAAGGCGCTGGTTGATGCAGGACCTTACTCAAGGCGCTTTGAGGTGCCCACTTGATTTCTTTTGGTCACATCGTCTGACGCTCAGACAACTGTACAAAAGTACAATTGTGGGCGATCGGGTATGGGGAGGTGTGGGGGTGAGTCCTTTCAGCCAAGTTGTGGTCTTGATTTTGTGGTTCTGATTCGGCTCTTTGCAGTCCGCTGGACACTGTAAGCAACGAATAACTCACTTACTAACATTGTTTGTGTCTGATACTTGCGAAATGCGAGTCTAAACGTCGTGTTGGGCGTTCTGGAATTCGTCTGCTATAAGCAGTAAGTGGCTTATCTCCCTTAAACTACAGGCCCCTGCGCGCACGCAAAGAAACAAACCCCGCGGAGCGTGACCAACAAACCCCAAAAGCGAAGCTGTGGGTTGGATTAGCCTTTGGCAAGAATTTTGTGCCTGTCGTCTGAAGTGATGCCTAATGACAGCTTTAGCAAGATTTATTATTGTTTGTGTGTGTGTCAGCGTCATTCCCACCCAGCCGTGTGCGCCTAGATCCGAAGGGTAGGCGCCTTATAAATATTTATTATTATTATTATTATTATTATTATTATTATTATTATTATTATTATTATTATTATTATTATTATTAGTAGTAGTAGTAGTAGTAGTAGTAGTAGTAGTATGTGGATTGATAAAATTCTTTTATGATCATACTATTTGGCGTAAAGGCTTGAATAAAATGACGATAGACTCGCTGTAACTTAACTGTTATTTTTTTTAAATCCCTGTACCTTTCTTATTTAATAGAACTTTCTTTCTTCTTTCGATATCTGTTTTTTTTATGTCTCTCTCCCTCTCTCTGTCTCCCCATTCCACCCCCCTCTCTCTCTCTGTTCTCTCTCCATTGTCTCTGTCTGTCTGTCTGTCTGTCTGACTCTCTCTCTCTCTCTCTCTCTCTCTCTCTCTCTCTCTCTCTCTCTCTCTCTCTCTCTCTCTCTCTCTCTCTCTCTCTCTCTCTCTCTCTCTGTTCGTTCTCTCTTTCTTTCTCGTAGCCCATACATCATTCGCAAATGCATAAAGCTTCGATGATGCATTTTGTGAGTAGTGTTGTCAATCGTTGCTGAAGTCATTATTGGCTCACAAGCATGCTAGACAGAGGGAGGGAGGGCTAGGCAGAGAGGGACAGACACGCAAATGGATGAACAGACAGAGAGACTTAGAGAGAGAGAGAGAGAGAGAGAGAGAGAGAGAGAGAGAGAGAGAGAGAGAGACAGAGAGAGACAGAGAGAGAGAGAGAGACAGACAGACAGGGAGAGAGAGACAGAGAGAAAGAATTTTAAACATAGATAAACATTGATTCAAGTGATGAGAGACATACAGAGATGATGTACAGGAGCTAAGGACGTTATGTCTTTTCTAAAGGCATCCCATAATGATTTCAGTCATTGCTGACTGCTTTTACTGCCTTTGAATTGACCCCCTTGGATTTCGCCTGTCTGGAAGCTGCCATTTGTATTCACGCTCCTCAGACAAATTCAGAACGTTCTAGTATTCGTCCCTATCTCCGTCTTGTTTTCAACAAAAAAAAATTGGCATTTTGATTTTTTTTAATTTAATGTTTTTTTAAACCAATTTTTGTTTGTTTTGATTTTGTGTTTGTTTGATTTTTGTTGTTGAAAAGTGTTATATTTAGGTGAAAATTGCAACTAAACCCAATGTTGGCAGTGGATGTGAACGCGTAATATGAAGATTTGTCAACTCCAGATAATAATATCACCAATGCATCAAAGTTTGAATCTAGTAATGCTACAGTAGTATGCTTACCAAAAGCAAATTTCTGATTTTTATCGGACATTAAATGTGTGTATTGTGTTGTGTATGTTGTGTTGTTTGTGTTATGTTGTGTGTGTTGTGTTTGTTATGTTGTGTGTGTTGTGTTGCATTAATTAAGCTTACTTAGATGCATGAAGTTTTCCACTTCGGCAACTTCTTTTCTACATTTGGCTATAAAGGCAACTCAAAGAAACTGCAGTAAGTTTCACACTGCGTAGCTGAGAGTCGCCGAAGCTTACATTTGTCTGTCCACCCTTAGTGAGTCTGGAGGTCCACGGCAAGTCTCAGGTGTCCTATGTGCTTTAGGCTGTTGTCTTTATGAATAAAGTTACCAGCATTCACAATGAAAACACTACACATTTTTGTTATGGAGTCCCATTCGCTAAATTTCCTAAAACCAAAACTCAAAGGAAATGCAAATATCCCAATCTTTCGGGAGACAAAAAGCGGACAAAACCAATATTTGTATGAGTACAAATTATTTTGCACAACAGACGAGGAAAAAACTCTTTTGTCATGGTGTCTCTCACCTTCTCCTCTTCTCATTCCTGAAAGCGAACCAAAATGCAATATCTTGTTGATCGACCTTTCAATTTTTTTTAAGGGATCAGAACTTCTCATTTACAACTATTGTTGCATGACCACCTATACCGAGTACCGTCTGCCATGTTATACCGAGGATGTCGCACAAGATCAGTTGGTAGAGCGAACAGCCCGAGTTCCCGAGTTTGCGGCCCCAACCAAACATGAAAGAAGGTATTGAGTTAGTCATTGTTTATAGGGTCCTGCGGACTGCAAAGAGCCGAATCAGGACAACAAAACATTAAAGAAGATTAGGAAGAACTATACAAGCCAAATGTGATTGAACACAGCAGATTAAAAAGTTCTCTGTACACGTTTTTCGCTAAAAGCGTCTCCGGGATTTAAAAAGCCAACTGGAAAAGATGATGATGTTAGTTATAATGTAGCCGAGTGCAGTATTTGACTCCCATCTCTCGGCCACCATCTTGAGAACACCGCTCAACCCGAGCTGTTATTTTTATTTATCCCTCAAAAGAGAGACATAAAATATTTGCCTTGCAAGGCGGGGAAGCGTGGTTGGTAGGAACAACGAAGCTTAACGTCCTATTGCATCAGCGTTAAGGACGATCACCACGTCGCCACCCTGACAATAATGATTATCATCATCATATCAAAGATGAGATCCTACGGATCTGCGTGACAGCAGCAGGCGAATGGTCAGCCGGGGAGAACAAATGTCGTGTCGCCTTGTCCTGCATAACCCAATGGCATACCCAAAGGCTTCTTCCAAGCAGGAGCCACCCAAGGCTAGTCTAACCAAGAAAACTTAAGGTAGACAATTTCTCTCCCAATCCTCAACCAGTTGCCTCCCTTTCCGCTACAATTAAATCGTTGATATAAAGCGCATTTCTAGCTCAAGGGTTCCCCAAAGACTGTGGCCGATACGGGATCTAACTGAGGGGCCAACTTACTGCATTTAACCACATCGTCTGACGCCTAGACGACTGAAATCGATCTTGGGCGACCGAGGACAGGGGAACAGGGACCTATACTGCTTGTTGGTGTACATGTACTTTGTGTTGCCGGCACTCACAAGTCTAGGACATGAGCGTCAGGATCTTTACAGTCCGTGCTCTGAAATGCGTGCGAGTAGAGACTAGGCCTCGGTTTAAACTCTCATCCGAAGAAGCAGAGGCGCAGTGTCGCAGGGTTATTTTGGTTGTTGTTGATTGTTGTGGGCACCCCGGGAAACACTAGCTGTACGGGCTGCAATGTTATCGCTTGATACTGGGTGCTTCAAGTGTTGGCCCTTGCATATGCTAGTGAGCCATCTGCACGCCCCAGAGTAATATTAAAATACCATAAACAAATCTCTCTCTCTCTCTCTCTCTCTCTCTCTCTCTCTCTCTCTCTCTCTCTCTGAAGGACATGGTGTTAGAATAAGTCCCTGGCTTAAAATATTAGTCCTTCGTGTTAATACAATATTCAGACTCACTCACTCAGTCTCTCTCTCTCTCTCTAATCTAATGGAACGAAATGTAATCTAATGTAATATAATGTAATCTATCTTATCTTATCTTATCTATCTATCTAGTTTCTGAACCTCACACTCAACAGAGCCTATGAGAGGCACGTGCACCGGCCGTTTGCACGTCTTTTATTTAGTCACGTCACCTGAGTTCCCCTCACAAATGTTGCACTTAACTCCAGTCGGCGTAACAGCGCTGAAGAGGTAAGTTGGAACCTGACTGCCTTGTGCAAAGTTACACTGTGTAAGTACAACTACAATGTTATGTTACATACAGCAAACAGGTCAAGGTTTATATTGCTAGAACAAGTATAGCTCCAGCACCAATGCCTTACAGTTCCATCGTTACACCACTAACCACGTACGTTGTTACTCCTTACTGAGAAGTTGGATCTGGCTGGACTTCGCGACCATAGACATGATACAGGCATATTCAGTGGAGTTATTTTTAAACTGTCTTTTAATTTTGTTAAAAATCTATCTCTTATGTACCTCGCCGTAGCTCTGCGGTAGAGCGTTGGAGATGGCACACCGATGACACGGATTGGAATCCCGTGGTGCGCAAAGTAAAAGTGGCCATATTTCACCGTCAACGTTAACCCTACAATGGCTGTGCTGCTGGTTCAGTGTGGATTTAGAGTCCTACGCCCTCTGTCCTATGATGGTGATCCTCCTCTGCCATATCGCAAATGGTGTGGACGTTAAACGTTAATGCTCATTCATTCATTTATAATAAAGTCAATATCGTTTCACGTTAAAGAAACGGATTTTCTGTGCGAAACGCTGTATCGGTAATACTTGTCCAAGTGTATAAGTACATGTACAATAGGTGGGTTACATCTTTATCGCTTGCTTTTTTTCTCTTCACAGTATAATGATAAAAACCAAGTTTTCAAGCGAATCCTGGAATCCTCTAAATAATGAATATTGCAGTCACTAAGCAATGACCTTTTACATAATACTTTATTTAGCAAATTCTGCTAAATAGAGCATTATATAAGTAAATAAATCATTATTTAGAAACATTTCTAAATAATACATTATTTAACGCAATCTGCTAATTAGTGAATTATATAGGTAAATAATTGTGTTATTTACCAACATTGCCTTATTTACCTATATCAGGATTTATTTACGTAAACAATGCATTGTTTAGATAAATAATAAGTTATTTACGGAGAAAATATATTATTTAGAGAAATATTACATTGTTTGCAAACAAATGATTATTTAGAAAATATGCTTCTATATACAGATTATTTAGCTGAAAGTGGTCAAATACACCGATAAATATCGCAAATAAATATTGTACAAATGGAATTCCATAGGGGTGCTCGTCCAACTACGTGTTTGTATCTATTGTTTTCTGTGAAAAGTGTCCATGACAGAACAAGAGGGAGAGAAAGAGGGAGAGAGAGAGTTATGTTTTCGTTGTAGGTTAACGTGCACTTTTATTGATATAGTTGCTTATTGTTTGGCCACTGTATTAGTTTTCTAACGGGGTGGCCTCGTGGCGCAGTGGATAAGTCGCCGGTTTCCTATGCCGAAGGTCGCGGGTTCGATTCCCGCAAGGGGTGAACGTATGTGACTTAGGTACGAGACTATTGAGGTCACCGAGGGTTTTCTCCGGGCACTCCGGTGTCCTCCCTCCCTTCAATAACGGTGCAGGACGCAGTCAATATAAAAATGTCCAAAAAAAATTCGATTTTCTGTCCGTCTTCTAATAGCGATCTCCCTGCCTTTACACCACCTGTTTGTGTGATGGATGTGTATTTGGTGTGTGTGTGAGAGTGGATGAGACAGGTGAGCGTGTATGTTGGTATAGATCGCCGCGCTTTGAGCCTGATTGATTTGGGAGCATCCTGTATTATTATTATTATTATTCTTATTATTATTATTATTATTATTATTATTATTATTATTCTTAATGTAATAGTGTTCTTTTAAGCATATATTGATGTACCTTCCTTTGAGTGTGTGGGTGTGGGTGTGGGTGTGTGGGTGTGTGTGTCTGTGTGTGTATGTGTGATCGTTTTTATAGAGCGCTTTTCCAGCTCAAGAAGTGCTCAAAACGCTGACTGATACAGGATCTAACTCAAGACGATCGAAGCAGTCCACCTGAAGCCTTTGGGCGAATAGTCTGACGCCCACACGACTGAGCGCCATCCTGGGCGACGGGGCATGGGGCAGAATCAACGTAGTACTTGCTGGGTGTACTTGTGTAGCCGGCACTGACCCGTCTAAGACATGAGCGTCAGGATCTTTAAAATCCGTGCTATGGAATGCATGCGTTCTCAGACTAGCCCTCGAAGGAGTGGAATATTATAAATATATATAAACTCATTATGATGTGCTAAACAATGCTATAGTTATATTTTTAACTAGAGTTTAACAAAACTACCGTCATCTTAACAATCATTTTTCTAGTCTGTTAGTATGCATACCATTGTGTCCCATAACCTACAGGTTGGAAAAAAGGCCAAAGGTTGTTTTGGTTTTTTAAAATGTTCGTTCTGCTGTATTCTACAGATCCTAGCGCACTCCTTTTTTTTTTTTAAAGTGTATATGAATGTGTTGTGGCTAAACGAAGTTCATTGGAGATCAATACCCATTGCTTGCATACCAGAGGGTCAAGATCAACGAAGCGTGGCGGGTGCCGTGTTTGATATCAATGCCTCGCTAAAAAACGAAGGTTAGGTTACCACGTAGCACGTGCGACACCCAGTACAAACAAACACGGCTGATGGATTGGGAGAAATATAGTCCGCAGATGGGAGGAGACTAGCACCGCCCTCAAAACAGGGCTTTGATAAAAGAGTTCAGTAAAGAAAGGTTCGTGGATGTTCATGAACCTTTTTCCCGATGTTCTCAGATTCCGAACTTATGTTCCTGAACTTTTTGGGGGACCCAAAAATGTTCAGGAATCTGGATTTTGGATCTGAAAATCTCCAAATGACTCACATGCTCCTTATGGAACTCGCAGTATAGGCTAAAACATCAAAATAAGTGCCCATGCAGACAAAACAAAATGATAAGGTAGCATTACAATTCAAAGTAAGTTTAATGTAATTTCTCAATGGGATAAAGTTTTTCGTATTCGTAGTCATAATACCGACTTTGATCTTTCTATGTCCTTGACTTTCAGATGATCTTGACCTTAGGTTCCAAATACACTCATGTACTAATCAAATAAACCACAGTAAAAGTGGCCAAAAACAACGGTAACCTTTGGATGATCTTGACCTTTAGTGACCTTAACCTTGGGATGATCTTGACCCTGACGTGACCTCTTATGCATGTCTGATCAGTTAATCCAATGTTGTTGCATAGTATGGATTAATTAAACAGCCATTACACTGTACGATGACCTATTTTTTGTAGGTTCTTGCAGGGTCTAAAATGACCTTAATCTTCAGTGACCTTGACCTTGGAGTGAAGTTGACCAAATTTGTATGGCATGTGTGTCTCATTTATATCTATCATGGTCTCCGCTATTAATAAATTTACTTTGTCAGGAGCTGTCTTTCTGGATTTTTCCAAAGCTTTTAACCTCGTCAATTACCACATACTGCTTTAGAAACCTGAACTGTACCTCAATGGGTGTTGCTTTAATTTTTGTTCCCTTCCTATCTTAATCAACGAAATCAATTTGTACACATTCATGGAATAAATTCCTCTCTATGCCATGTGATGCACGGGGTTCCTCAAGGACCTGTTCCAGGCCCTATCTTATTTTGTATTTATATTAATGATTTACCATCACACCTCTCAGATAATTCTGTTGAATGCCACATGTTAGCTGATGACACGACATTGCAATATCAGGAGAGGAACATAGGTAAAATTCAGCAATCTCTACAAGGTGCGCTTAATAACGTTACTGACTGGTGCAGTTTAAAATCATATGTTTATGAATCTGGTTAAATCAAAAGCTATGTTAAAATCAACTAGATAAAAACATCAGCGGGTTCCGCTTTCTCTTGATTTAGTCGTGAATGGCAAAAATATTGAACAGGTTGAAAGTCATAAACTTTTAGGCGTAATCATAGACAACAAAGTCAGTTGGCATTCACAATATCAAAGGCTTTGTAAAACTCTCTCAACAAAATTATTTATGCTGTCTAAACTTCAATCTGTCATAACCGCGGATGCTAAAAATCTTGTTTATAATGCTCATATGAAACCTCACATTGATTATGCATCAAAAATATGGGATGGCTGATGCCTTGTTTAACACGATTAATTCTATTCATTGCATAGTGTATAAATAGTTATCCCCAATACTTTAATCACAACTGATTCAAAATTAAAAACAATAATAATAATAATAATAGAGCCGTTTTATTGTACAAAATACTGAACAATAAAGCTCTTACTTATATTATTTAAAAGCACTTTTTAGCAAATCATCATCTCGTTATTCATCTTTCAAACAACAATTTAACATTTCCACAATCACGCTTGGACATATTTAAAACATCTCTGTCGTACTCTGGTCCAAGCCTGTGAAATTATATCTACCACAAGAGTGCAAGAATAGTAAGTCATTAACATCGTTTAAAACTAGATTCCACAAATATCTGCTCTCCCTGTGCTGCTAATATTTAAGATTGTATACCTTTTGTTCTTTCTTACCCGACGACAATTTAAGTTTTTGAGAATGTGGGGAGGGAAGTGCTAGTTGTTATTGTGGCTGTGGTGGTGGTGGTGGTGGTGGTTAATGTCGCATGGTGTTTGTGTGTGTGCTGTGTACGTGTGTGTTTGGGTGTGAGTCGTGTGTTGTGTTTGTTTGCGTGTGTATCGTGTGTTGTGTGCGTGTGTGTGTTTGTGTGCGTGTGTCGTGTGTTGTGTGCGTGTGTGTTTGCCTGTGTATCTTTGTGTTGTGTGCGTGTGTGTTTGCGCGTGTATCGTGTGTTGTGTGTGTGTGTTTGCGTGTGTATCGTGTATTGTGCGTGTGTGTTTGCGTGTGTATCGTGTGTTGTGTGCGTGTGTGTTTGCGTGTGTATCGTGTGTTGTGTGTGTTTGCACATGTGTGTGCGTACGAGGTAAAGTGAGTTTGTGTGAGTGTGTGTGTGTGTGTGTGTGTGTGTTTGTTTGTTTGTTTGTGTATGTGTAGTACTATGCGTATGCGCCCATTATTATTATGTGCGTTCGAAACAAAGTGAGTGTAGTATGTGAGTGTGTGTATGTGTGTTTTTCGGTCTTTGTCTTTTGTATCTTTTGCCGACAAATTCATAGTTACACACCCACGTTCCGGAGACGTGTGTATTTCTGCCGACGTCGGCACAATTAAAGAGGCATTTCTAGCGACTCAGGGGAGTGAACTTCACCCTAGCATGTTAAAAAAACACGTGGTTACAAAATGTCGGCATAAGGCTATACACAGCCTTCCGTGTGTATAATCTTGAACATCGCGTGTGTTTCCCGAAAAATTTTGTGGTCTCCACTTTATCGGAATGTGACTACGTTCGCGTCCTTGCGTCACTTCACTTCCGCCCCTCTCTCTCCGCCGGCGCGCGCCGTGGAACAGCTGAGAAAAGAAAGAGATTTCTCTTATAAAGAAAGAGATTTCTCTTATATAGCGCACTTACAAGCTCAGAGAGCTTCTCAAGGAGATGGCCCATAATATCCAGCAATCACACAATTGTTTGCTGAAGTCAGGATTCGAGCCTATGTCGCCCAATATACTGAAGAATCCATGCTACTGATCTATTCCTGCCGCCATCCTTGGTCGCACGAGATTTTACGTAAGCATTGTGAATAATTTTATAATTTTACATGACTTCACACATGTTTTATTGATTACTGACTGTTAATTGTACATGTAGTTAGTATGTGCTGCAAAATGTAAGGAGACTGGTAATTTTCTCTGCAGAGGGAATAAATTGCAAATGAAATTAGTTTGGTTTTCCTTTTCTTGTAGATCGAGTTCGTGACTACGTTGCGAAACTGCTCTGCCTATCGACATGGCGACTGCACTGATTGTGTTTGATTTCCTGAAGAAATAGTAAGCATCTTTTTCTTTATCATATCAATTGATTTCATTGTATAAGTATGAATATGAGAAGTTTATTAGAATAAGAAGTGTCCAGGACTGTGATTAACTTGGACTTTCGTCTAAAGTTTCAAAATCTTGCCTCTCAAAATAATGTTAAAAAAATTATATGTTGGTTATTTTTGCTTCTTTTTCATTTCTTTTGTTTAAAATTCATATTTTGCATACAATATAATATCATACAATATCAAACCACTCATCCTGAATGGCTGGAATCCTGGAAATAAACAAACAAATTTCGAATTCTTTTAGTGGATCTGTCTGTGTCCTATCCTATCCTATCCTATCCCATAACCCGAAGGTCGTAGGGGCACCACAGATGATCGTTTAACCAGCATACTCCATCTTTCTCTGTCCTCAGCAGCCCTCATGGCTTCGCTCAGTGTCAAACCAGTCCATTCTCGAATGTTGTCTTCCCACCTCTTTTTCGGTCTCCCCCTTCTTCTACCTCCTTGCACTGTGCCTTGCAGAATGGTCTTTGCAAGGCCTGATGATCTGGTGACGTGGCCATACCATCGGAATTTCCGTTTCTTCACCACTGTGAGCAGGTCATCGTGTTGTCCAATGGCTTGTGTGATGGTCTGTCGGACTTCGTCGTTGGTGATGTGTTGGGTATAGGAAATGCCCAGAAGTCTTCTGTAGCACCTTATCTCCATGCTTTGTATTCTTCGTTGGAGATCTGCTGTGAGGGTCCATGCTTCGCAAGCATATAGGAAGATGGAGACGACCAGAGAGCGCAGCAGTCTTACTTTGGAATGTAGACTGATGGTTCTGTCTTTCCAAATGGGCTTCAACCTTGTCAGGGCACCAGTTGTTTGTGCGATCCTGAAGAGGACTTCCTGTCGAGACCAATTGTCTGACACAATGGCTCCTAAATATTTGAAGCTGTGCACTGTGTTGAGGGATTGGCCTTGTACTTTGATGTCCGTGTTGATGCCATTGGTGTTGTTGGTCATCATTTTGGTCTTCTCTGCACTTATTTCCATTCCATAAGCTCTGGAGGTGGTGTCAAGCCTCTGTACAAGCTGTTCAAGTTCTTGTTCCTCTCCAGCCAATCCATCAATATCATCCGCAAAACGAAGATTGGAGATTGCTCTGCCCCCTATGCTGACTGTGCCATCGTGATCTGCAAGAGCATCTGACATGATGCGCTCTAGGAAGATGTTGAAGAGTGTTGGAGAGAGTAGGCATCCTTGACGCACACCGATTGTTGTTCTGAACCAGTTCCCGATGACGCTGTTATGGAGGACTGCACTGGTAGCCTTGTCATACAGGCTTTTGATGACTTCTTCTGTCTGTGTACTTTTTAAAAAATCTGATTATTCTCTGTTGAAAAACGTTCTGTTTATTGAACATATCTAGCTGTCATGTAAGCAAGCATCAATACCTCATGAGGGACCAACATGCCTTCTGGACCCTAAGCATCCAGCTTTTGGATTGTCACAGATTTTAACCCGGCTTTTCTTGACAATGTGATGGAGGACATTCTATCCTATCCCATAACTCGGAGGTCGTAGGGGCACCACAAATGATCGTTTAACCAACGCACTCCATCTTTCTCTGTCCTCAGCAAAGCTCATGGCCTCGCTCAGTGTCAAACCAGTCCATTCTCGAATGTTGTCCTCCCATCTCTTTTTCGGTCTGCCTCTTCTTCTGCCTCCTTGCACCGTGCCTTGCAGGATGGTCTTTGCAAGGCCTGATGATAGGTTGACGTGGCCATACCATTGGAGTTTCCGTTTCTTCACCACTGTGAGCATGTCATCATGTTGTCCAATGGCTTGTGTGATGGTCTGTCGGACTTCATAGTTGGGGATGTGCTGGGTATAGGAAATGCCCAGAAGTCTTCTGTAGCACCTCATCTCCATGCCTTGTATTCTTCGTTGTAGATCTGCTGTGAGGGTCCATGTTTCACAAGCATATAGGAAGATGGAGATAACAAGGGAGCGCAGCAGACTTACCTTGGAATGTAGGCTGATGTTCCTGTCTTTCCAAATGGGCTTCAACCTTGTCAGGGCAGCAGTTGTTTGTGCGATCCTGGAGAGGACTTCCTGTCGGGACCCATCGTCTGATACAATGGCTCCTAAATATTTGAAGCTATGCACTGTGTTGATGGATTGCCAAGGATCTCAGTGGCGGCATCTGTCACTGCTGAGTTGAAGGTGGTGGTCATAATGTTGACACAGTCTGTGAAATTGATTACCTACAAATTTTATCACGTTTTATGGTGGGCTGTTGTATGGTGGACAGCTCCTTCACCACTACCCTCACGACAACCATCTGCTTATGTAATGCACGCTCTCCACGCTGCTGCTGTAGCTATCTCCACTCCCTGTCAACTTCAGAGGCTATCTCGGCCAACTTTGCATGCGCCTAAGGCGCCCCTCGGCACCTGCACACGTGAAGACCCACTTAAGGGAAGAACTGGAACTTGTGACAGGAGGCCTTTTGCGCTACACGGAAAGCCTTTGCCCGCTATAAAGGTCTAAATACTCCGGATATCTATGCCAGTATGAAGGCTGCCAAGCTCTTTGCCAAGCGCACCGTCACGGCAGCTAAGCGGGATCACTGGCTGAAATCCCAGGTCGCCTAGGATTGTGCTCAGTTGTCTGGGCGTCAGACTACGCGCCCAAATGTTGCAGGTGGGCGCCTCGCGCAGCTCCAGTTAGATCCTATATCGACCAGCGCCTTGAGTCGCCTTGTGGTGAGATATGTGCGCGTTGCAAGTCATCGTATTATTATTATTATTATTATTATTATTATTATTATTATTATTATTATTATTATTATTATTATTATTATTATTAAATTTCTAGACGGCGATCAAAATGTCGACCATCTAATATCCGTCGTCTGCGGGGAACCTATAGAGCCATGGTGTTCGATCTGTCAGATGGGGTCTTTTCCTTCTCCGCCGCAAATTCTCAGGCAGAGGCTTTTAAAAAAATTGTTTCTATAGACGATGGGAGTTGGCTTTCTCCCGTGGAGCTCTCGAGGAGGCGCTCGGCTGAGGCAGTCTTACCCCCTGACTTAGTGCCCGTAGGCTCATTCCGTCCCTTCATTATGTTCAAGAAGCTCGGCGCCCTCCAGGCTTGACCGGTAAATAAGAGTGTTGGTCCAGATGGGGTCCACTATTTAATGGTCAAACGTGCTCCACTTTCTTTTGAAAGTATTCTTTTAAATTATTTTAATAAATGTTTTGGCCGGCGTCAAGCCATTGTTGTACCCATTTTAAAACAAAACAAACATTGGAAATTCTTCGACAATTATCGCCTAGTTGCATTAACAACTCACACCTGTAAACTCTTGCTTGCATTTTTTATAGTTTCACAAAACACATATTTCAAAACACAAAGTTTAAAAAAAAAAAGGGGGGGGGGGGGGGGGCTGCCACTACCTACTGTTAATTTCCAACTGGCTCTTTTTGTATTTTCCTAAGTGATAGGAAAAAAAATCCTTGAGACCCGATCACTGAAACCGTTAATGTGAATCTGTTTATATATATATATATATTATATATATATATATATATATATATATATATATATATATATATATATATATATATATATATATATATATATATATATATATATATATATATATATATATTTTTTTTTTTTTAATTTAATGCTTAATTGTCCCTTTTTATCGGGAAATTCTGGGCCGCCTCCCCTGTGGAAGGCGTAGTCGCAGCCTGTGGCGCGCCCAAACCCAACCTACCTAACATTAGTTGTGATTTTTGAAATTTAGAAATTCTTTAAATTTTTTGAAATTTTTTGAAAATTTGCTGGGGGAGCAAACCGGAGTACCCGGAGAAAACCCCCGAGACGTTGCCCGAGTCGAAAGTAAATAATATTCGGAGAAACATAACACCCCGATGCAGGATCGAACCCACACCTGTCAGGCGCGATTGGTTTCTGGCCTGTGGACAGGGCAAGTTAGTCCCGCCTTAGCCCACTTGGCCACAACGCTCGCCATCTCTGAGATAGGCAATTCTGTTGTGTGGCTGCAGCAATGTTTGTTTGTTCTTTGTCCAGGAACCGCCATTTGTGCTGTTGGTGGTGACAGTGATTCAGATGAGCAACCATATTTGTCGTCATCTGCATTCCATGGCCTTCCAAAAGTAAGTGACTCTGGCTCTGTAAGGGTTAACCCTCTGTGGCCGGGAGCTGCGATGACCTGATCACTCTGATGGCCCGAGGTTTCACGTTACGTCGTCGTCACGACTGGTCACGTTTAAAGACTTAATGGTTTACTTTATTTTGTTGACTTATTGAGTCCTTTACCTTGAAATGTGCATAGTCATTATTGATTGGAGGGTGACCCTACCTATACCCTGTAAAGTTTCACCCTGTATATCATTTTAGGAACAAAATATTATTTTTTCTGTGTGCAGGAACTGCAGTTTGTGCTGTTGGGGGTGACAGTGTTTCTGATGAGCAACCGTGTTCGTCATCTTCTGCATTCCACGTCATTCAAACTTAGGTTTCCAGATTTAACAATTTATTTGGAAGTTTTTATCAAACGCTTTTGTTAATGCCATGAGGTTTTACTGTGCGAGACGTGTTTTCTTCCAAAGGACAAGATGTTTAGTTTGATTTTTTTCTATTCAAGTAACTTTTTTCCAGTACAACAGTTTTCTCTTTTACGCATGGTCATTTAGTTATACGTGTTAGATTTTGTACAGTATAGTTCACACTAGGGATTGTGTGGCGGTTGCAGCCGGTAAGCAACACTTGTTGACGTCACGGCGCAGGAAAGGCCTTTTTGACAAAAGGCAAGTTTCTGTCAAATTCATGCAGTGTAAGCATTGCAGACTAGTAGTGTTGACGTCTACAGTCTCTGGCGCATACACATTTTTTCAATGTACATGTTTGTTTAGTTGTGGTAGCTGATTGTTTGTGTGGGTAAGCATTGGCCGAAAGTATCACCCTACCGTTACACCCCGCGGTTTCTGTATGTTGTTCTACCGTCTCAACAATAATCGGCTACCAAACAGCTATACAAACTTTCTTGAAATGACAAATGAATATATTGCAAAAATACGTGTGCGCCAGAACACTACAAGTCTGCAGTGCTTGTAAGTGTTGATAGTGCATGAAGTTAAAAGAAACTTGACTTTTGTTGAAAAGGCTTTTTTCCCGCCGTGACGTCAACCTGTGTCGCATACCGGCAGCAACCGTGGGGAGAGGAGGGGAAGGGGGAGTCTGGGGTTTCAGTATAAATAGTATCCCACACTTTCTGGAAATTTACTGCTTTAAATTCTCACTGTCGCTGTCGTTCTCCTTTATTCTTTCTCATTCCTACTCTGTTCTACCAATCTACTATACTATCTTCTTCGCTAGACCAAGGGGTTCGATAAATTAGAGTATAGCCTCAGCGTCCCCTGCGTGGGAGGCCTTTATTATAAAGTGACCGGCTGGTAGAGTGCCTTCAGTGTCACTAGGGTTGTTTCGGCAGACCTTTTATACGGATCAGGAGTCCTCTTTCAACCAAGTTGTGGTCCTGATTCGGCTCTTTGCAGTCCGCTTGACGCTGTAAGCAAGGAATAAACAAACAAACAAACAAACAAACAAACCGTCACACAATCCCTTGTGTGCAGATTAGCACGAGCTTTTATTGTCGCATACTCCCACGTGGGGGTAAGGGGGGTTTCAGTATAAATAGTATCCCCAATTCAGAATCAGAATCTTTATTGTCCCCATGAAAACACAAGCAAATTTAGTGCTTTAAATTCCCACTGTCGCTGTCTTTCGCCTTTGTTCTTTCTCATTCCTACTCTGTACTATCAACCTACTATACTATCTTCTTCTTCGCTAGACCAGTCACCTAGTGACCTACCTTTTTCCTTGAAAACTCTTCTGGGACAAAACTCATCATTTGTGAATGATGTCTGTTGGATCAGCTTAGGAATATTAGACGCTTTCTGCCCGGTGGTCACTAGGGCTTCCTATGATGTTATTATTTGGCAATGTAGGCAAGTTATATTTATATGTTTTGTTGATATTTTATAATGATGTTTGTATTCTATTTTGTTTTTGTAAACGGGGGTTCGATATATTAGAGTAAGCCTCATCGTCCCCTGCGTGGGATGTCTTTATTGTAAAGTGATTGGCTGGTGGAGTGCATTCAGTGTTACCACTAGGGTTGTTTCGGCAGATCTTTTTTTCAGGGATGAGTCCTCTTTCAGCGAAGTTGTGGTCTTGATTTTGTGGTCCTGATTCGGCTCTTTGCATTCCGCTGAACGCTGTAAGCAATAGATAACTAACTAAGCTTGGAAATATTGGACGCTTTTTGCCAGGTGGTCACTGGGGCTTCCTATGATGTTATTATTTGGCAATATATATATATATATATATATATATATATATATATATATATATATATATATATATATATATATATATATATATATATATATATATATATTTTTTTTTTTTTTTTTAATCGTTCTTATATAGCGCTTTTCCAGCTCAAGAACTGCTCAAGGCGCTGGCCGATACAGGATCTAACTCAAACCGCCCGAGACGCCCACCAGCAGCCTTGGGCGCATGGTCTGACGCCCGGACAACTGAGCACAATCCTGGGCAGCCAGGGATGGGGGAGAAGGATCTAGGTGCATGCTGGGTGTGTTCTTGTCACCGGCACTCACCCGTCTATGACATGAGCGTCAGGATCTTTAAAGTCCGTTATGATGGAATGTATGCGACACAGACTAGACCTCGGTTTATACTCTCATCCGAAGGAGTATATATATGTGTTTTGTTGATATTTTATAATGTTTATATTCTATTTTGTTTTATGTAAACGGGGGTCCGATAAATTAGAATATAGCCTCGGCGTCCCCTGCGTGGAATGTCTTTATTGTAAAGTGACCGGCTGGTGGAGTGCCATCAGTGTTACCACTAGGGTTGTTTTGGCAGATCTTTTATGCGGATCAGGGTCGAGTCCTTTTTCCTGCAAAGTTGTGGTCTTGATTTTGTTGTCCTGATTCGGCTCTTTGCAGCCCGCAGGGCTGGCGTGCATGAACGAACTTAACTTAGACTTAAGTAGCATGTTTAAAGTGAAGCGTTAAATCTAAGTCGGCTTTTAAGTTCGTTCATGCACGCCAACCCAGGAATAACTAGCTAATAACTAACTAACTAACTTTTATTGTCGCATTTAGTAAAACGTTGTTAATCTTTGAGAATTTTTTACTATTATGTCATTTCCATTTTGTTTATGTTGGTTGTTGTCAATTTTGATATTCCAAACTAGGCATCAGTTGTGCATATGTACTCATGACATTGCATCATTACCTGTATATACATGTAAATGTGATCTAACACGTCAATTTGATCATTGCGGATGTTGCAGGATTTTCGACTAAATCTGGTCTGTGAGATAAAATGAATGCTTTTTACTTTTCAGTGCTTTGTGTCATGCTGCTGGAAAAGATCTTCTGTATTTGAATTTGAAATGTGTCCGTGTTTTTTTCACAGACTAGATTCAGTTGGAAATCCTGAAACATCCACAGTGATCAAAATGTGTTAGATGACAAATAATAAGTTTAAAATTAATAAAGAAACCTTAGTTTTCAGATTCAACAATGAGTTAATGATGTTCAATCTGACCTTTAAAAAACTTGTAGATTGGTCACAGGATGAAGATTTTGTTATGTATGTTACTTTTTTCCCAGTTACAATAGTTTTGTTCTTGTTTTCATTTGATCATTAGTTGGATGCTTTAGATTGTGTACAGTGCACAGTTTAGCACAAACATTTATTGGCACTGTGGATTCCTTAGAATTTTGTTTTGGATTAAAATTCATCTTTGTGTTACAACATTGTTTTTGTTGTTCTTTATAATTTTAAATCACAGCCATTTGAGGTCTGACCAGAATAGCAGATCGCTTCTCTCGCTCACTTTTACTCTTCAAACTCTTTAGTTTGCTTGCACTACACAGTGTATATAAGCAATCCAATGTGTACTGTACATAATGTGGCATTCAGACATAAACATTGAAACCACAGGTGATGCACCAACGCACAACAAAATCAATGTTAATAATAATAATAATAATAATAATAATAATAATAATAATAATAATAATAATAATAATAATAATAACAATCATAATAATAATAATAATACTAAATAATAATAATAATAATAATAATAATAATAATAATAATAATAATAATAATAATAATAATAATAATAATCAGCTATTAACCTAATAATAATACATAAACTCTTCACTTGGCAACACCTTACATGTTTGCAATGCTGGCTTCTGTTCTGCTTGAATGTAGAAAATGGTTGGATGGTCAACAAAAATTTAACACATGTGGTCACCACAATTAGTTGTGTGTAAAGTCGGGACAACTTGGGCGGGAACGTGAATGTCAGCAGAAATTTAACACATGTGGTCACCACAATTAGTGGTGTGTAAAGTCTGGACAAATTTGGCGGGAACGCGAATGTCAGCAGAAATTTAACACATGTGGTCACCACAATTAGTTTTGTGTAAAGTCGGGACAATTTGGGCGGGAACGCGAATGTCGGCAGAAATTTAACACATGTGGTCACCACAATTAGTTGTGTGTAAAGTCGGGACAATTTGGGCGGGAAAGTGAATGTCGGCAGAAATTTCGATGTCATGTGTTCATATGTAAAAAGTTTGTGTGTGGTCACCAGAACTTTTATACACGTGTGGTCCCCAGAGAGCATGTAAAGTCTAGTTTTGCTTTTTTTGAGCTATCGAATATTCCACCACAAAATAAGCTTCAGCAAAGGAAAAGAAGTAAAACTGTAGTTTTCTGTACCTCTAACTTCAAAAATGAAGGAGTCGGCACAACGGTGGAAAAAACTACGCGTCAGCAGATCAACCAAAAGACAAAGATGTGTGTGCGTGTATGTGTAAATGTGTGCAAGATAAAGTGTATGTGTGTTAGACAGAGATACAGAGAGAGAGGCAGAGAGTGAGCCCCAAGGCGATTTTGCAGTTCAACCTACTTAGCTAAAGCCGGCTATTTGTGGAGTTAATTTACTATAAATATCACTCTCCCATCCACCACTTTCTCTCTCTCTTACTTAACTCCCCCTCATCATCACTCTACTCGATCTTTGTCCTACTAATCTCCCCTAAACCTCTTCCATCTCTCTCCTCCTCCAGCCCCTTCCCCATATTGTCTAGCACTCCCATCCTGAGCTCAGAGAGAGTTTACACTACAGTCATGCTGTCTTGGAGAATTTTAGTTTGTTTTTAGGCCCACTAAAGGACGGTTGATTTTTTTCCCCTCACGAATATTGTTACTAAAACGCTTGCAAAAACCTCTAGGCCTATGTATTCTATCGCTGCAAGCTCTCTTATCCACTGTTAAGAAGCTAGGCGTAGAAAAGAATTGCAAAAGCGAAAACGAATATACATTCATATTCATAGAACTTGTTGTGATCCGAAAATCACGTCATTGTTTCTCGTTTCCCATGTTTGCAGGGAAACATTAATAACAACTAACGCGAAATCTAGGTCTAAATCATCCATATAATAATATATTCATTTTAGTGAATTCTAATTGGCTAGGACCATCTGCTTAAAGGGCAGTAAACGAGTCAGAACATGCAATGAAACTATCTGTTGTTATCTCCCTTCTCTCTTTTAACTTTGCCCTCGTCTGCTCACGTCTATCCGTCCCCTATACGCTTTGGTGTGCGGGGACGTATCACCACCTCACGTCTATGATGACTAACTCTCTCCTTTCACCTCCTCACCCAACTCCTCCTCATCCCCTCCGCTCCCCTATTTCTCTTCAGCCCTGTAGCCACATTCTCAAAGCATCCCTCACGTCCATAGACCACAAATAGACCAAGCGCGTGCGTGGTAACCCTTGGCAACCACCAGGCGTCGAGTGGCAACAAATGGGGTTACTATTTCCCCATCAGCCCTTTCGATCACTATCTTGTCGCCCCCTTTCCTCCCAATGACTGTGTGTAAATCCTAGGTCAATGGTAGCGAGCAACACAAACCTTGGTATCGGCCGCACACTGCCTTATTTCGAGAACCCAAGTTTGCATACACAAGCGATTTGACAACCTGCGCGACTGCATCTTCAACTTTGTTTCTTCCTCATGCCTAGCGATGACCATTCATCACTGCAACGACCGACTACCTTCTACAGTCTACTGTGGCGACTCAACTGACCTCTTCTTCATCCTGACATCTTATTCACGTCCCTTATACGCTCCTGTGTCAGGAAACGTTAATCTACTACTACTACTACTACTACTACTACTACTAACTGGAACTTTTCTACGTGAAGATTTAATTCTTACCTGCTTGTGAAAATGTGTAAGCTGTGGTGGTTGTTTGTTTCCGCAACCTTGTTGGCGGTTTTCTTCCTGGGTGCTGTGCAGGGTGACATCAATGGCGGCCGTCTTGTTTACTCTTACAGTCGAGATTATCTCCTTTCCTTGCGTCGGTTCGCGTCTGGTGTCTCCGACTGTATCGACATTCCCACCGACATTCTTCTTCAAGACCCCATCAAAGCGCAGCGACAGCGTAAGGGCAGGAAGAGAGGAAGGAGAGGAGGGCTGCAGCGTCGACTTAGGAAGTTTTGTTTGAACGACAGAAGCAAAATGCCCCCTCTTCCTTCTATTCTGCTTTCTAACGTGCAGTCCATTCGCAACAAAACTGACGAGCTGGAGGCCTACGTCAAATGTATGCGGGACTACAGTGAAACCTGCTTGTTCGCCTTCACTGAGACGTTTCTGTCCCATGTCGACAACGACAACGACCTCCACATCAGCGGTTTCGGTGGCCCCATTCGTATGGACAGATCTTCCACCATCACCGGCAAATCAAAGGGAGGGGGAGTATGCTTTTATGTCAACGAAAGGTACTGTAATACTGTTGTGGTTAGAGAGAGAATGTGTACTACTGATCTTGAGCTTCTATCCATCTCACTACGCCCCTATTATTTACCTAGGGAGTTTCCTCAGTTATTCTTCACACTTGTTTACGTTCACCCACGTGCCAATGCTAACGCTGCTGCCCAGTTGATCGCTGATGTAACCCATAGACTGGATACCATTTCTTCTGATGCTCCTAAGTTCATTCTAGGTGATTTTAATCACTGTCAGCTGAAGAAGACCTTGAAAACTTACGAACAATATGTTACATGTGCAACAACGAAAGGAAACACTACGCTTGATCTGTGCTATGGTTCAGTAGCAAATGCTTATAAATCTATGCCTATGCCCTCGTTTGGTTTGTCTTACCATAACAGCGTCTATCTGGCGCCTGTGTATAGGCCTGTGTTCCAACGTTTTGAGCGAGTGGTGAAGACAGTGAAACGTTGGACTGCTGATAGTATTAGTTGTTTACAGGGTTGTTTTGACTGTACTGATTGGCAGGTTTTCTATGATGCTTGTGGTGATGATTTCAATGAGCTTGTTGATGTTGTGAACTCATATATAGACATCACAAAAAGTTAAGTACCACCATGAAAATTCGACCAAATTTAAATTTTGTTACCAGTACCCTTTAAATTAATTTTTAATCTTCACAGTCACTTTGCTTTGGTGCACAGGGTTGTAAAGTGTACAATGACTGCAACTGCAGCTGCACGTGCACCACGAGCAGTTTGAGGGAGACGCCTAAAGGCTGCGTATTTGACCCAAAAAATACTGGTTTTCCGTGCTCCACGCCCGATATATCAAACTTTTTTGTGAGCAATGTTTGGTTGCAAATGCTGAAAGAAATGTCTGGCTGTGTGTTTTACTCACACATTTGCCTTTATAAGCAGCCGATTTTGCACAAACCATTACCAAACGAACATGCCGCCAAGACAAAAACTACAGGACTTCGACAGAACCCGAGCGATCACGTGGCTGCAGGATGGAGTGGGGGTGCGCGAAGTTGCTCGCAGACTTCATGTCTCTCACCCTGTCATCATCCGACTTCAAGAACGGTTCCATGCCACCGGCACTGTCAGGGAGAGGTCACGCTCTGGTCGGCCAAAGAAGACGACAGCGAGGGAGGACCGTTACATCCGTCGCCAAGCTACACAGCACAGACAAGTGACCGCCAATGTTATCCGAGGTCATTTGCGGGCAAGCACTAACACCACCATCAGTTCTCAGACAACTCGCAATCGCCTTCATGTCGCCAATTTGCGGGCTCGCCGTCCACTCAAGAGACCCCGACTGACTCAGAACCACCGGGCAGCCCGCAGAGCCTGGTGCGATGCGCATGCACGGTGGAATCGTGGTCAGTGGGCCAACGTCATGTTCAGCGATGAGTCCCGGTTTTGCCTGCACCCAACTGACGGACGAATTCGCGTGTGGAGGAGGCCCAGAGAGCGGCTGGCAGATGACGTCATCCAGGAGCACGTTCCCTTCGGGGGAGGGTCTGTGATGGTCTGGGCTGGAATAAGTACGCACCACAGGACGCCTCTGTACCACATAAATGGAAACCTTAATGGGCAGAGGTATTTGGAAGAAATACTGCAGCCGCTGGTCATCCCAGGTCTTCAGCAGATTGGACCTAATGCTGTGCTTCAGGACGACAACGCCACACCTCATCGGGCACGAGCTGTCAACGCCTTTCTTCATCAAGCAGGAATCAACCGCATGCCTTGGCCAGCCAATAGTCCCGATCTCAACCCAATTGAGCATGTATGGGCTGAACTCGGTAGAAGAATAAGAGACAATCATCCTCCTGCTGCTAATCGCCAACAGCTGCTGGACTGGCTTCAGCAGGAGTGGAATGCAATACCTCAGGCTTTCCTGGCTCGTCTTGTAAACTCCATGAGGCAACGCTGCATTGACTGTGTGGCAGCGAATGGAGGCCACACTCGTTATTGACATTGGGCGATGTTGTGACTTTTGATTTTGAGGGGTACCCGTTTGTAACTGTTGTAGCGTAATAACCAATAAACCGTTCTTAATGAAATTTGGTATTATGTTGATTGACATAATAAATTAATTGATTCCAAAATTTCAAATACTTCTGTTTGGTGGGTTTTGTTTGACTTGCGTTTATGTAAGTGGTACTTAACTTTTTGTGATGTTTAACTCTTTCAGGGTACTGCACATGACAAGAAAGATATCAATAGGAAGGTACGCAATGCCATTCGCCTTGCAAAGAGGCAGTATAGGGATAAGGTAGAGGCGAAGTACAGTGGTGGGGATTTACGTGCCGCTTGGCAGGGGATCAAAACCATGGCCTCTGTCAATCAGAAACCAGATTGCACAAAAAAGCATGTCAAACTTGAAGGTGTCGACGCATTTGATTTACCCAATGTTCTGAATTCTTTCTATACACGGTTCGAGAAGCATGATTTTTCAGCTAAGTTTTCTGAATTTAAACAATCTCTTACCTCTGTAGGCAGTATTGAAATCTCTCAGGATAAGGTCACTCATCTGTTTAAGTCTATTGATGTTAAAAAAGCCCCTGGCCCTGATGGGATCTGTGGCAGGACTCTGCGTTATTGTGCTGATCAGCTTGGCATTGTCTTTCATCATCTTTTTCAGCTCTCAGTCAATTTAGGGCAAATTCCTACAGTGTGGAAATTTTCTAATGTTATCCCACTGCCCAAGAACATCAACCCCAAGCAGCCTAATGATTTCAGGCCAGTTGCTTTGACCTCCTTAGTTATGAAAACCCTGGAAAAAATTATTAAAAGTTTTATTCTGTCAGCCATTGAACCCAGCCTTGATCCTCTTCAGTTTGCCTATAGAGCAGGTAGGGGTGTGGAGGATGCCAAGCTGTTCATTTTGAATACTATATACAAACACCTGGAAAAACCAAAGGCACATGCTAGAATACTTTTTGCAGACTTTTCTTCTGCATTCAATACCATGCAACCTCATATTCTGATTCAAAGATTGATTGATGATTTTGAATTACCTCACCAGCTTGTACTGTGGATTTTGGAATTTTTGACTTTTAGAGAACAAAGAGTTTTTGTTAATGAATTGTACTCTGATAAAAAGGTTACATGTACAGGCTCTCCTCAAGGTTGTGTGTTGTCTCCCATTCTTTTCATCATGTACACTGACAGTTGTAGAAGTGGCTCTGATGGTAATTACATTGTAAAATACTCAGATGATTCGGCTTTGTTGTCCCTGTTGAGTGGTTCGGAGAACGGCCACGGTGATTCTTTGCCTACTTTTGTAGACTGGTGTGATGACAATTATTTGGAAATGAATGTTTCTAAGACCAAAGAACTTATTGTTGATTTCAGAAGAGACAGAGATGATGTTGCTGTAAGTACAATCCATGGTGAAAATATTGAAGTGGTAGAGACCTACAAATACCCTGGTACAATTTTTGATAATAAGCTAAAATGGGATGCCAATACTGAAGCGATTGTCAAGCGGGGGCAGCAGAGAGTATACCTTCTCAGAAAACTCAACTCTTTTTCAGTAGACAAAAAATACTTAGTCTGTTTTACCAGTCTTTCATTGAGAGTCTTTTGACTTTTTCATTCATATGCTGGTTTCCTAGTCTGTCGGTTAGAGATAGAAATAGTCTCTACAGCATTGTGAAAACGTGTTCCAAAATTACCGGTAATGAGCAGAGGAACCTATCTGCCTTCTGTAATCAGCAAATCGCAAGGAAAGCTAAACAGATTGTCAGTAAACCGGAACATATTTTGGCCGATGAGTTTGTACTTCTGCCTTCAAAACGTCGTTTTGCTCAACCCATTTCGAAAACCAAAAGATATTCAAACTCATTTGTACCCTCTGCTGTCCGCCTTCTCAACGCCTATACAATGTAATAAAAGGGTGGTTTTTTTTGTTGTTGTTTTTTTTTTTTTTGGCATTTACTATTGATTTTATTGATTATGTGTCTTTATAGACAATACATATAAGCTGCTGTGTGAGTGGGTGAGTGTGGGTATAATTCCAGAGAGAGCGAGGAGATTTTTGCTGGTAGAAATTATTATCTGTGATATTTGTTTTACAGTTTTATAGGTTATATTTAATTTTATAGTTTACTTATGCATTTAACAGCACATTTACTTATTGATTGGGAGTACTCTCCGTGTGCACGTAAGGTCATTTTAAATTTTTATTCTTATTCTTACTGGTTATTTCTGCGCCAACGCTGCCTTTGTAATCGTATTGCCCAGCTTGAGAGGAATGAAGTTGTGTGGCATTGTTTGGTGCTGTATTGTGTTGTGTTGTATTGTGTTGTACTGTATGGTATTGGATTGTATTGCTGGGATGTACATCTTGTACTGTAGCTTTCTGCGGAGAAACTATTATCAGTGATATATCGGGGTAGTTTACCTTTTGACTTTTTATGACATCCACCTCTAGTTTATTGTATGTATTTAACCGTATGTTTTGTTATTTATTTGTTTTATTTACTATTTTTTGATTGGACTACTTCTCATGTGTATGTAATAATATTTTTAATTCTTTCTGGTAATTGTGCTGATGCTGCCATTGTAATTGCTCAGTTTGAGATGAATAAAGTTGTATTGTATTGTATTGTATTGTACTACTACTACTACTACTACTACTACTACTACTACTACTACTACTACTACTACTACTACTACTACTACAGTGGAACCTCCGGTATCCGTCTCTCTGGTATACGACTCCCTCGGTTATATGACCTGAAAACTTCCGACGGATTCACTTCCAATAATAAATGACCTCTGGTATGCGACAACCTCGTTTATGCGACCAGCGACCGCGTCTTAACCCATATCTTACCAACATTTTTTTTTTCAAATTTCTTTGGATTATTTTGATTTTTCTTATTACAAACTCACTCTCTAACACAAATATAAGCATCAAATTGGAAATTTGTTTTTCTTACGGGTTTTTGAGGACGCACGCTTGAAGCGTGCATGGTAGCTAGAGGGTGCGTGTAAATGTTGTCATGTTGCACTCTCAGAGAGTGCATGGTACCAAGAGAATACTTTTTTTTCCTCCAAAACTTCAAAACAATAATACATACACAAGTATTCATGAAAAAAATACTACAAAAACAAAAAACAAAATACTGTAGTTGAACTTTGTTTCAATATTTACTCAAACTCAGAATGTCATGTTCGAGCCCTGGAGACACAGTGATTTGAGCAGCACGTCAAAAGATGCCATGAAAGGTGTTGAAGCACTGATTGTGGAACAACAGGTTTCTGCAGGAGTTGTTGCCTCTGATTGTGTAGAAGGCGTCCTGCTTGTTGTTGCCTCCGGTCCTGATTTGGCTCGGAAGAGTCCGCTGGACCTAAAGCAACAATAAATCAATCAATCATGTTGTTGCCTAGGTATTGCTGGAACCTGCAGTGGTGAAGGGGGTGCCTGCTGTGTGGAGGGGGGTGCCTGCTGTGGGGAGGAGGTTGCCTGCTGTGGGGAGGCAGGTGCATGCTGTGGGGAGGCAGTTGCCTGCTGAGGGGAGGGGGTTGCCTGCTGTGGGGAGGTGGGTGCCGGCTGTGGGCAGGGTGGTGCCGTCTGTAAGGAGGTGGGTGCCTGCTGTAAGGAGGTGGGTGTCTGCTGTGGGGAGGCAGGTGCTTTTTGAGTAGAGGCAGGTAGGGTCAGCTCTAACTCCTCCTCTAGCTCCTCTTCATCTTCTGGACCACCCATTCTGACAAGCTGTCCATTACTGCGATGCACAACTCCTTCTGCCTCAGCAAGAAGCTGACGACGACTCAAGTTGTTCATCTGTCCACTACCATCCTCATCACCACTGTCTTCTTCAGATTGTTGTCCATCCCCAGGAGGTGTGATGTACACAGCTGCAGTAAAAAAAAACCTTCTTCGTCGAGTTGACTTAAAACGTCAAGTACGGTCATCCGTTGTGGAAGAGGTCTGTAAAATCAAACAAAAAACAAAAAAATTAAAATGAATGAACCACAAAAATGTAACTTTGAATACATCTGCAAAGAATGTGGTGTGTGTGGTGCAAGCACAATTGTACTGTATATGGATGAGCAGATATGAAAATTTATACTTGAACCACATTAGGCCTATATATGCACACCTACTACGAATGTATGCATTCATAACCTAAATCAGTAGGGTGCATAGTCATTGAAAAGCATTTTAACCTGTTTCCAAGGTTACAGAATCTGTAAATACACATAATTGAGTGATCTTTTACTACCATGTATGCTCGAAGCGTATGTAGCCTAGCGCTAAATACAGGGGCCTCCCGCTACCATGCACGCATGATGCGTGCAATGACATTGTGTTTTATTTCAACCAAAAGTTCTATGGAACTTCCGTCCTACAAAAAAATAACTTCTAAAATGTGTTTCTAAAGATATCCCCGCAAACAAATGTACATGCATAAGCAACATAACTGCTTTAGTAAATAAATGGCATTTACCTGGTTTGACTGGAGGATTTTGAAGTCATTTTTAGACGTATGGTGCAGAAAAGGTCCTAACATGTGGTGGTTTTGCAAACAGTAAGCAGAATGAGACTTTGAAACGGTAGACAACTCCTTCGTCAATCGCAACATATCCAAATCAACAGTTATATCCCGTTTACTGCTACTAAAAAATGAAATAATACGAATGCACTTGTGAAGCGTGCATGGCTTAAAACGGGTTAAGCCCTTTATACGACCGTCTTAGGCAATTTAAAAGCGATATCAGTTAATTTATTGTCTGTACCTTTCGTTTTTTCTCTCATGTTCGTGTACGCCTGCTGTTGTCTGCTATTTCCGGTTCGCAAGTAAGGGACATTACTCGCCTATACTGGCTTGTCAAAACGGCATCGCGCAAGAGGAAAGTTTTGAGTTTTGGCAGAGAGCAAGTTTTTCCCTGTTCAAAATGTCTGAAGACACGCCGGTTTTCTATTTTTGAAGTTGTGAATAAAAGACAAAGCTAAAAATGAAACATGTTTTACACTTTTCTTTGTCAGAGAATACATGCTGGTGAGTGTGAAAATTATGACTACATACCCCTCCGAGCCTGACACTCCACCCCTGCCCCCCCCCCCACATCTATTATAAGACCGTTTTTTCTCAGATATTGGACGGTCGTATACTACTACTACTACTACTACTACTACTACTACTACTACTACTACTACTACTACTACTACTACTACTACTACTACTACATACTCAAGATCACACAGCGTGGCTGAGACTAGCCGATCGCCTCTCACTAATGGAGAGTGGGACTCGACGTACGGTGTTTTGAAGGAACACCTTTTGACTACGCCCCCTCGAAAAAGCCTTTTAACATTCACAGTGAGTGCAGCCCCACTAAAGAAAACAAGTAAGCTTACAACAAAAAATAACCCTTTGGAAAGTGTAGTTCTATAGTTGGTGTGTCTATTATATTTAATATAACAACCGCTTGCTACCACTCTTGAGCTACAAAAAGCGTCTAATTAATAATAATAATAATAATAATAATAATAATAATAATAATAATAATAATAATAATAATAATAATAATAATAATAATAATAATAATAATCCTGTCCAATCCTATCCTACCCTATCATTTCCCGTAACTCGGAGGTCGGAGGGGCACCACAGATGATCGTTTAACCAGCGTACTCCATCTTTTTCTGTCCTCAGAAACCCTCATGGCTTCGCTCACTGTCAAAGCCAGTCCATTCTCGAATGTTGTCCTTCCACCTCTTTTTCGGTCTCCCTCTTCTTCTACCTCCTTGCACTCTGCCTTGCAGGATAGTCTTTGCAAGGCCTGATAATCTGGTGACGTGGCCATACCATCGGAGTTTCCGTTTCTTCACCACTGTGAGCAGATCATCGTGTTGTCCAATGGCTTGTGTGATGGTCTGTCGGATCTTGTCGTTGGTGATGTGCTGGGTATAGGAAATGCCCAGAAGTCCTCTGTAGCACCCATATTTCGCAAGCGTATAGGAAGATGGAGATGACAAGGGAGCGCAGCAGTCTTACCTCGGAATGCAGACTGATGGTCCTGTCTTTCCACATGGGCTTCAATCTTGTCAGGGCAGCACTTGTTTGTGCAATCCTGAAGAGGATTTCCTGTCGGGACCCATTGTCTGATACAATGGATATTAAATATTTGAAGCTATGCACTGTGGTGAGAGATTGGCCTTGGACTTTGAATGTTGATACAATTGTTGTTGTTGTTCATCATTTTGGTCTTCTCTGCACTCATTTCCATTCCATAGGCTCTGGAGGTGGTGCCAAGCCTCTGTACCAGTTGTTCAAGTTCTTGTTCCTTTCCAGCCAATCCATCAATGTCATCCGCAACACGGAGGTTGTAGATTGCTCTACCCCCTATGCCGACTGTGCCTTCGTGATATAGATGTTGTTGGTGCTGTAGGTATTTCTCGCAGATTATTCTGAGGTTGAAAATCTGTTCAGTGGTACTTCGTCCTGCCCTGAATCCTGCTTGTTCTTCAGCTATTGTTTGTTCAGCTTGGGGTTTCAACCTATTGAATATTATTTTCAGGAGGACCTTGCTGGGATGGCTGATGAAGCCGATGGTGCGGTAATTTTCACACTCCTGAAGGTTACCCTTTTTGGGAAGAGTGATGACAAGCGGCTGGTCCATGGTATAGGCCACTCTCCACTCTGCCAGATCGTGTTACAAATAATGGTGAGGGCCTCAATCATCGCTTCTCCTCCTGCTTGAAGCAATTCCGCGGGTTTGTTGTCCCCTCCCGCTAACTTCCCCTTCTTCAGCGATTGCACTGCTGCCTCAACTTCTTCTCGGAGAATTGGGAGGATTTCTTCTTCTTCTCTGTTCTGGGGACATGCTAAAACTGATGGGTTTCCGTTTAGTGTGTGGTTGTAAAGGTCAGAGCAGTACTCTGTCCATCTATCCAAGATTTCTTGTTCTTCTGTAAGGCATATGCCAGACTTGCTTTGGATTGTGGAAACCTTGGGCTGTTTAACACTTGTCAACCGCTTCACAGTCTGGTAGGCCTTCTTGCTGTTGTTCTTGTTCAGACTGTTCTCTCTGTCCTTGCATTGCTCTTCTATCCAGTTCTCCTTTGCTTTGCGCATGCCTTTTCGGATGTCATAGTTGATTTTTCGGTAGGCATCAGCTCCCTGTGAGGTGTTCTTTTTCTTTTTCATCTCTCTTCGTTTATCACACAGATCCAAAATTTCATGTATGATCCACGGTTTCTTCTTTTGGCGGTACTTGCCAAGGATTTCAGTGGCGGCATCTTAACTATATTTATTTGATATTTATAATTTATATAAGGATATTTATAAGGCGCTTTTCCGAGAAAGGAACAGTTCAAAGCGCACCCTCGCGCATTGACACACTGATTAAACATTAGTTCAATACGTTTACATACATGGCTGGAAGCAGGCGATATCAGTGCGGACTGGGGGAGTGGCAGTAATAAGCAAAATGATTCCCCACACATGCTCACACACACACACACACACACACCCCACACACACACACACACACCCCCCCACACACACACACCCCACACACACACACACCTGTCCGTACACGCACGCACAAAAAGAATGAGGCAATATGGAAAAAAAACAGTTTGAAGACAGAACAGATCAGGAGAAGATTTTAGAGAAGAAAAAAAAAAGAGCTTTGGGGTTTGCTTTAAAGTGTTGAGATATTGTTGTATGCTGCGGAGAGAAAGTGGTAATGAATTCCAGGCAGATGGTCCCAAGACAGAAAAAGATCTACAACCAACAGAGGACAGTAATTGTGGCGGTGTATCCTGAGAAGAAGTGTGTCGTCGGATGAAGCGCGCAAGTTGCCAAAGCCGATAGGAGGCAGATTTTTTTTTCTTTAATTGCTTGTTTTAGGTTGATACAACAGACCCTACCGCATCCTATTTCAAGACACCAAAGACTCAATCTTGAAGCCAAGTGGTTTATTCAAAAATAGGGTCAAAGGTCACACGACTATGATATTGAGTACGGTTAAACAGGGGAAATCACTCCATGTCACAACAGAAATGGAATTCAAACTTTCAAACATTCAAACTGTAGCCGTTGGTTTGAGCAACGAAAGCCCACTTTCTCATCGTTAAAATAATGTAATAACAATGCGCGGACTTAATGGTAAAGACCGAGTGGCCGATGTCGGGCCGGTGTAGGGTGCCGATTGCTACGGCTGGGTATCGAACAATGACATGCTGCTAGCAATATTTGTCGCTGTGCAAGAAGAACAATAATTTCTTCATACGCTATCGGACCTCCTAAGCCTTATGCTTAAATCGTGTCGTGTATTTAGTAAAACGACAAATAGCGCCACACGTGACGAACGTAACAAATTAATAATTAATCATCGCTTAGTCCAACACCACTCTCTTCTTCGAGAGAAGGGAGATAACAACATATGGTGGCTATAGGTTGAGGCTCGATTACTGCCCTTTAGCAGACGGCCTTTCCCAGTGTAAGACTCTCTCAAGGTTGTTCACGTTTTGTTTGTCGGCGAATGAAGGATATAATCAATGAGTTATTGATAGCTTGGTGTTGGGGGAGGGGGGAGGGTGGTGATGAAAGAGAAAAAAAAAGAGAGAGAGAGAGAGAGAGAGAGAGAGAGAGAGAGAGAGAGAGAGAGAGAGAGAGAGAGAAGAATAAGAAGATGAAGGTGTATTTAAAAAATAAAATAACAATGAAGGAGAGGGAGGGAGAGGGGGGAGGGGGAAAAAGAACGAGAGGAAGAAAGAAGAACAATGAATTTTTTTTCAATTAAAAGAACAGTCACATACGCCATAAAGGAAAAAGAAAGAATAACACAAACAGAAAACAGAATAGAAAGATTTTAAAAAAAACATCAAGAAGACAGTTTTTTAATTAACAAGAATAAAGTACAAACTATAAATCAAATTTTTTTAAAATATAAAGAGATAGAAAACAAAAGACTGACAGACATAAAAATAAGGACAACACTGTGCTGCCAGTTGTCGACGGCCATTTAAAATGGAGTGATGAAGAAACACAGTCCTTACATAATTATTCATTTATTGGGTTATCATGCAGATTTATTTATTTGCATTATTAATGTTGACGGATGGGCAGAGTCTGATGTGTTGTGGTTGTAATTACATTAATTACATTATAGAACAAGGTTTTTATTTTTTTTATTATAGATTTTTTTTATATGCTGACAATATGGCGGAGTCTGATATATTTGGTTATATTTATAAAATGGGTGGAGTCTGGCAGAGTCTGGCTATAAGTGTCATTGGCAGAGTCTGATGTATTATGGACGGAGTCAGAGTATTTGGCTAGAATTACAATTGGCGAAGTCTGATGGGCTTGGCTATAATTATGTTACGTTGAAACGCGAACGAAAGTATGCCGGAAGCGTGTACGATAGATCTAATCGTTTCGATTTGCAAAGTATTCAATAATAGAGTTTATTTACCTTTGATTTGAGTTTGCATTGTTGTTAGGAAAGGCTTTGTATAACGTTGATAATTTCCGTTAGTCGATATTGTTGTAGAATCTTCTGGATCGGCTTATTTACTATCGATCGAAGATTCGGGATAATTGTAGAAATTTGAAGGAACGATCCGGAAGGAGAAGAAATGTGTAATGACGTAAGTCAGTGATGACGATCTTTTATTCGATTGGTGGCAGTGCGTCATTTCTACATTGTTCGAAATTCTTCCGGAAGAGAGAGAGGTTATTTAATCGTGTGCCGAGTTATTGTTGAGAGAGAAAAAGTTGTTGATAGTGATTTGGAAAGTTGCTGTGAAAGTTGTTGAGTTGAATTGAGAATTGTATGCAGTTGTTGATGTGTGCTGAATAAAAGTGGAAAACTTTATACGTCGACTTTGTGACTTGTATGCTGTTTGGACGGGCTGTGTGAATAAACGAATCTGAGTTACACCCTATCAGGAATTCAAGCATCGGGGCTGAATCAGATACTGATAGAAAACACCAACATCGAACTGAGTGTAACATTTTGGGGGCCAAGCCGGGATTCACGCCATAGCCAAGGGTTCAACTGCTACAACAAGCGAGTCAACGTTACGAGAGGCAGTCATCGAGGGTAGCCGCCAACGAGTTGCGTCGAGAGGGGCCAACATACTGGGACTACATCACCGATAGGTTCGGGTTGACTGCAAGCAAAGAAAGTACAGCTACGCAAAGAAGGTTCATCTCGGCGAGTGCCTATATAAAGTTACAAAACGTAGCCACTCGTAGCGCCCCCCAGCGATTCTCGTGATAAATGATTCCAAGGGCGATAATTTGTTCTTAGCGCTATGTAAACAAACCGCTTCAGTAGATTATGTTCCGGACACTCGCTTGCTTAAATTAACAAGCGATTCTGCTTTTTTTTTTTTTGAAAGTAAGTTAATAAGTGTCTGATTTTAATAATGTAAATACAGCTTGCCAACAAGTTGCTTGAATTATGCATCCAGCCGATTAAATTACCGTACCAATGCTGATGATTCAGTAGGCCTGTACTCGGCCTGTACTCATCCTAGATCCGTCAAAACTCAAACCCAAAAGTAAGCTTGAATACCGGTAATAGCTTTTCTGAACATTGCTTGATTTAGCATTTCCAGTTAATAACTGTGTTCCAATCTACTGTTTATCTCATTTACACTGCACTTCTGATTTTAATCGCTGCTAACCTACTGTTAGGCTCTCATCTTAAAATTATATTTACTGCTTTCGTTTCGATCAACTGTGTAAATAAGCCTATAAATTATTAGGCCTACTGTTTATCATCATCATTTTCATCATCATCATCATCATCATTATGGTTTAATATAGGCTATCTCTATAATAGAACTGTAGTTGCAAAAGGAAATTTGATAGGTTAAGATAGACTAAAGAAAAAGAACAGACATGTGTGTGTATGTGTATATGTATATATTGCACAATGTTAATATTCTTCTGCCAAATTTAACTCTGAAATTTACTCGCACAGGGATAGGCTTATATAAGCATGCTTGTTGCTTGTCCCTGCTGCTTGTGATGTAAATATTTTATATGTATTCTGAAGAAATAAATAATATATAAACCAACAGACATCAAGACTATAGAAGTAGAGAAATAAAGCAATGCAACAAGAAGAGTGAACAGTGAAGCTTTTAAAGAAAACACATTTAACGTTTAAAAGCATTATTTTTTTTGCATGAATCATTACATTGGAAATTGCACCTAGATAAGACCAAAAAGTGCAACAATAAAAATAGTCAAATAAGAAATATTTGTAGTCATTTATAATATTAGATCTGTACATTGCAGCAGGCTGCATCAATTATGTTACTTTATTGTTAAACCATCATGCATTTATAAAAGCTGAAAAAAATAGCTTCAAACATTTGTGTTTCTTTTTCTGACATTTAATATGAATATTATAGCAACAAAAAGCAACAATGATGACTCTCTCTCTCTCTCTCTCTCTCTCTCTCTCTCTCTCTCTCTCTCTCTCTCTCTCTCTCTCTCTCATATAAAGGAAACTTCAGCAATTATCATTTTTTGTAAAGTACTGTCATCTCAATAAATGTATGTTTAAAATAATGAAAAGGGTAAGAATGTTAGGTTTTTATAATTAAATCTGTTGTTTACTTTTTGTTTAGCAAGATTAAGACATACCTACAAAGAAACAAAAGTTTTGCAAGACAAAACAAATACAATTAACCCTTTTCCTGTCTGCTTAAACCAAATGTAATGGAAAGGGAATACAGTCACACAGAAAATGGTATTTTACATTTGAAAGATTTAAAAAATCACATTTGGTATTTTTTCTGCATACATTTCACATGCAACAACAACAACAAAATCTGATAATACTAGACAATTAACTAGTAGCATTATACATTAAAAGGATAATAATTAATAGTTTTTGCTCTTGGATTTTTATTCTTAGATGCATTTATGAAGAATTATTTGCTTAAAAATTACTTCTTTTTTTTTTAATAGTTTTTCTTTACAAGACAACACATCCAGTCAATGAGTCATGCAATAATATTTCATTAGGCCTACTATTTTTTTTTTTTTTTTTTTAAATTACTCTTAAGCAGCAATTAAAACTACGCCTTCCCCTCCCCCCTCCCCTCATCTTCCATTTGTAAGAAATTGGGATATGATAAATTTCAGTATCAACAAAGAAAATACAGTTTACATCGAGTGGTAGATCTAGATCAACGTTGTTAGATTTGGTTATAATTATGTTTGATTCTTCCTTTGGAAAATTAAAAAACGAAAGTCCAGGGCACTTGTATCGTCCATTTGTGCAGTTAAAAGCGCTGCAGTGTTGCCCACCAGGACGGATTCTAGGTTTGTTTACTTGATTTGATACGCTTTCCTCCATTGCTAAGCGCTAAGGCCGAAGCGAGTTATCACTTATTCCGCTAGTTGGCGCTCGCAACTTCCGTTTCGCAGTAAGAGTCGAAATGAACCTTCTTTGCGTAGCTGTACTTTCTTTGCTGCAAGGGCGTGTAGTCGCCGAAGAGTTGCTTCGTGAGCGAACAACAGAGCGGGACTACGTGGCTGCCGTAAGACTACGTCGAGGGACAGTCTCGGAGCTACATCGCCAGTGTTACAGAGAGCGGCGAGCGGACGTCGCGTATACTTCAGCACAGGAGCGTATACATCAACACCAGCGTGGTGCAGCGTCGCATACGACGAGGACAGCGGGGCCTGCGTCAGCGAAGGCGACTAGTGGCAAGCATCAGCGCTACTGCAGAAAGCGTGCTGTTCTAGAACAGTCTAGAAGAGTGCAGCACAGTCAAGAACTTTCTAGAAAAGAACTTTCCAGAAAAGAACTTTCCGGAAAAGAACTTTCCAGAAAAGCATTAAGATGGCTGATTTCTGGCAGAAAGGAGTTGAACTAAATCTAAAAGGAAAACAGCTGACGGAGTACGTCAAGTCTCAAGAGAGAATATGGCGTGAAGAAAGAGAAATAGAATTAGAACAGAAGCGTCTAGAAGTAGAAGAGCAGCGTCGCCGTGAAGAAAGAGAATTTGAACTGAAGCGTCTGGAAATTGAACAGCAGCGGCAAGAAAGAGAAGATGAGCGCAGGCGTGAGGAAAGAGAAGCTGATCGGCAATTCCAACTAGAGTTGGCGCGCATCCAGCAACAACAGCATGCGCCACAAGTTATCAGTGACAACACGGCTCCAAAATTGCCAGCTTTCGTCGACGGGAAGGACCAGATTGACAGTTATCTGGCGAGATTCGAAAGGTTCGCCGAAAGCTCCAACTGGCAACCTCAAGACTGGGCAATTCGACTGAGTGCACTTCTGACGGGGCAAGCTCTCGAAGTTTACACCAGACTGTCGAACGATGACGCCAAAAACTACGACGTCTTGAAAGAGGCCCTGTTGCAGTGCTACAACTTTACAGAGAAGGGCTACCGTAAACGCTTCCGTGAATGCCGGCCTAAGTCAGACGAGACGCCAAAGCAGTTTGTGGAGCGCCTGTCGTCATATCTACACAAGTGGGTGGAGTTATCAGGCGAAACGAAGTCTTACGACAGTCTCCATGACCTGATCGTGAAGGAACAATTTCTCAATGCCTGTCACAAGGACTTAGCGACCCACTTAGAAGAACAAAAGCTGCAGACGCTTAAAGATGTGACTGAGGCTGCTGAAAGATATCTCATCGCTCATGGGAAAACCCTGGGGCCACCCAGCGCGACGAAACATTTTCAGAAGACTGGAAACCATGTGAACCAGATCCAGGGAAGCCAGACGAGCCAGAGGTAGACAGACTCCACGCCTCCTCCCAGGGAAGGGCATTCAAGGGGCTGTTTCACCTGCAACGCTACAGACCACAGAGCGGCTAACTGTCCTCAAAACAAAAGTAGCGGACAGCGGAGCAGTACGGACAATTCAGCGGCGGGCAACCGGCAGAGGCGGTTCTCCAATCAACGGCAAACCAGTAGATCTGACCATCAAGTGTGCGGCGGGAGCGTCATTCTTCCGAGTGAGACCAAGCGCACAGCTACTCCTGCGGACGTGCAAGAGTGCATGACCGATGGCCAACTTCTCCTTGCCAACGGAAAATCCATCCCCGTCGTCGCCAGCGCAGCGGTGACCGTACAGAACATGCCTGTTTCCAAGGGACGCGTCGGAAATCATGAAGTGACTGTTTTAAGAGACTCTGGCTGCAGTGGGGTCATCGTCAGAGAAGACCTAATCGCTAAAGAACAGTTCACTGGCGATTCAAAATGGACACTTATGGCCGACAGCAAATGTGTGAGAGCGCCAGTTGCGAAGATTCATGTCAACACCCCTTTCTACATAGGCGAAGTCGAAGCGGTTTGCCTGAAGAAGCCGCTGTATGATTTGATGATCGGGAATATCGACGGCGCGAGACGACCCGACGACCCCGATCCAGAGTGGAGTCCTGCCTCAATCCAACGCGTCGAAGTTGTGGAGGAGGATCCATTGCCGTTTCCCGATGGAGACCTTACAGAGCTGCTACGGGACAATGTGGTTACTCCGGCTCAGCCCTGCCGACCAGAGATCGTCGGTGCCGTTACTACCAGGGCCCAGGCCAAGAGAGACAAGACGTCTACGCCACTGAAGGTCGCCGACAACTCTAAAGCTGCCATCGTGGACAGAGATAAGCTTATCCAGCTCCAGGGAGCTGATAGCACTTTAAACAAGTACAGGAACCGCCAAGACCACGTGACCAAGGGCAGTGGCACGGTCTATTTTGAGGTGAAGGCCAAGATCCTGTACAGAATCTTCCAGCACCCGAGGGTCAACGGAGGTAAACCACTACGTCAAGTACTGGTACCATTACCCTTAAGGCGCCAGGTGATGGAAGTAGCGCATGACTCAATTATGGGAGGTCACCTAGGCATCAAGAAGACGTCGGACAGAATCCAGGCGGTGTTCTACTGGCCAGGACTTCATGCGGACGTCAGCCGTTTCTGCCGATCATGTGACATTTGCCAGAAGACCATACCTCGAGGAAGGGTCCCGAAAGTGCCTATGCAGAGGATGCCTCTGATCGACCGACCTATCAAGAGGGTGGCCTTAGACTTAATCGGCGAAATAAGACCTCCGAGTGAAGAAGGTCATCGATGGGTACTGACTTTAGTGGACTATGCGACTCGGTACCCAGAAGCAGTGCCTCTGAAGAAGATTGACACTGAAACTGTCGCAGAGGCGCTAGTGGACATGTTCAGTAGACTTGGAGTGCCTGAAGAGATCCTGACAGACCTCGGGACGCAGTTCGTCTCCGACTGCATGAAGGAGGTGAACAGACTGCTGAGCATCCGGCATTTGACTACGACACCCTACCATCCGATGTGCAACGGGCTTGTCGAAAAGTTCAATGCTACGTTGAAGTCCACCCTGAAGAAACTGTGCAGCGAGCAGCCCAGACAATGGCATCGCTACATCAACGCCTTACTATTCGCCTACAGAGAAGTGCCGCAGGAGTCCACCGGCTTTTCTCCGTTCGAGCTGCTGTACGGAAGAACCATCAGAGGGCCGATGCACATCCTGAAAGAACTGTGGACGAAAGAAGTAGAGACCCCAGAGGTGAAGAATAGCTACCAGTACGTGTTTGAGCTACGGGAGAAGCTGGAGCAGACTCTCGAGATAGCCAGAGAAAACCTGAAGCTACCTACTGATCACAATAAGTTGCTGATGCAGTGGAGAGGCCCGTACGAAGTGGAGACCGTGGTGGTGATCAACGACTATAAGGTGAAGGTCGGCCAGCATTCCAAAATATACCACGCCAACCTCCTTAAGCTGTACGTGGAGAGGCCGCCAGAGACTGTACATGCAGCAACAGCAGCTGTGACCGACGACAGCTTTGACAGCGAAGAACTGTTGGAACTGGGGGACTTCCACAGCAAAGAAGGCATCGATGACGTTAAGCTAGGACCAGGCTTGACGGAAGGTCAAAAGTTGGAGCTCAAGGACCTTATGGGCGAATTTCCACATAGCTTCAATGATGTCCCAGGCTCTACGACTTTGGTCGAACATGAAGTCCACACCCAGACCTGGAAGGAGCATCTGCAGACCTTGAGGGAGCTGTTCCACCGTCCCGCAGAAGCCAACCTGATCGTGAGACCCAGCAAGTGCATCCTGGGAGCTGACAACGTCGACTGCGTCGGACATCCGACGGAAGGAGGAGACAACGGAGGATGCACTGACTCCAGGAAAACCCACGTGATCGTCGTCTTTGACCCTGGGCCGATGACAACCGCAACTGACGAGGGCGACGTTTCCTTGCGGATGAAAGATCATTGACTGTGTGGACGAACTAAGAATATTGGTAATGACAGACTTGAAAATGAAAAACGTTGATTGGGTAAATGATCTGTGAACATTGACTGTATTCAGAAAGACTTGCAGATGAGAAACTTTGACTCTGTGTGAATGAACTGTGAACATTGGCAATATCCAGACAGATTTGAAGGTGAAAACCATTGACTCTGTGTGAATGAACTGAGAACATTGACAGTATTCAGACAGTCTGAAATAAGTTTTAATTCTGAACTTTGTTTGTGCATTACGTTTCAACGTTGTTGAAAGAAATTGGGTAAATTTCTTCTTGAGTGGGGGGTTATGTTACGTTGAAACGCGAACGAAAGTATGCCGGAAGCGTGTACGATAGATCTAATCGTTTCGATTTGCAAAGTATTCAATAATAGAGTTTATTTACCTTTGATTTGAGTTTGCATTGTTGTTAGGAAAGGCTTTGTATAACGTTGATAATTTCCGTTAGTCGATATTGTTGTAGAATCTTCTGGATCGGCTTATTTACTATCGATCGAAGATTCGGGATAATTGTAGAAATTTGAAGGAACGATCCGGAAGGAGAAGAAATGTGTAATGACGTAAGTCAGTGATGACGATCTTTTATTCGATTGGTGGCAGTGCGTCATTTCTACATTGTTCGAAATTCTTCCGGAAGAGAGAGAGGTTATTTAATCGTGTGCCGAGTTATTGTTGAGAGAGAAAAAGTTGTTGATAGTGATTTGGAAAGTTGCTGTGAAAGTTGTTGAGTTGAATTGAGAATTGTATGCAGTTGTTGATGTGTGCTGAATAAAAGTGGAAAACTTCATACGTCGACTTTGTGACTTGTATGCTGTTTGGACGGGCTGTGTGAATAAACGAATCTGAGTTACACCCTATCAGGAATTCAAGCATCGGGGCTGAATCAGATACTGATAGAAAACACCAACATCGAACTGAGTGTAACAAATTATAATAGTTGCAGCCTGATGTGTTTGGCTAGAATTATATTGCCTTGGGCAGTCTGCCTATAATTGTAAAAAACAAAATGGGCGGAGCATGATGCACAATGGGCACAGTCTAGCGTATTTAACTAGAATTACAATGGGCGAAATCTAATATATTTGGCTATAAAGATAATGGGTGAAATCTGCGGTGTTTTGCTATAATTATAATGGATGAAGTCTGATATATTTGGCTAAAATTACAATGGGATGAGTCTCTTGTGTGTTTGGCTAGATTTGCAATGAGTAAAGTATTTGGCTATAATTATAATTGACCAAGTCTGATGTATTTGTCTAGAATTACCATGGGCATAGTCTCGTTGTGTGTTTGGCTAGATTTACAATGACTGGAGTATTTGGCTATAATTATAATGGATGGAGTCTGACGTATTTGGTTATTATTGTATCATCTCTTGATTAATTTGAACTGTTGCGTAAACTCATTCGTATTTAGCAATCTTCTGGCTGTGAAGCTGGCACCTCTCTTTCTTTCTTACTTCCTTCCTGCAAATTTCTTTCTTTTATTCTGCTCTTTCCTTTGGCCTACGCTGTCAGTCCACCATACGCAGTTCCAATTTCTGGGTTACTTGCTGGAACAAATGTCTGCACGTTGGACTCCTCCTCTGCTTTCTTCCTCCCATACCTCACTTCTTCTTTCTTTCCTTCGGCCCCTGCCCCTTTCTTGTAATATCTGTGCACTTCACGATGTCCTATGCGGTCAAAGTTCTTGGTGATTTCCTTGACCAGTTGCAGTTTACTGTAGGACCGACACTTCTTCTTGAAGTTGTGAACGAGAGAAGCTTTCGTTGGCATACCTGCAAATGCCATGTATAGCCAGTAATAAAATCATTGAGGAAGCAAAACTAGGTCTAAAAGAACACTAGAAGGGCAAATCCTGTATGACTTACCTGCTCCTTATGGAACCTGCAATGTTCTACATGAAAATAAGTACCCCGAAAAACTTAAATAGTGGCATTAAAGTGCGAAGCAATACTGACTTTGATCTTGACCTTGAGATAACCTTGACTTTTCGCTTTAAATGGACACTAATGTGAGATCAAATAAACTACAACAAAAGTTGTATTATGCACAGAAAAAAACTGATACTGGGGATGACTTTGACCTTGGGATGAGCTTGACCTTCACATGACCTCTGATGCTCATATATGATCAAATAACCCAATCTTGATGCATGCTATGGATCAAATATAGAGCCATCCACTGCACGATGACCATTTAAAAAAAATGTTTTTGTAAGGCATAAAATGACCTTGAATTTCAAGACCAATTCAAAAACCGAACATAAGCTTACATGAAAGATCAATCTGCATACAACGAGTTTTCACTTTTTATCTCTCATAGTTTAGGGTCAATGTTACTTATTAGGTTTCTCAATAATCATGAAGTAAGCTTACGTTTAATCGTACTGAGGCGTTTAAACTAGTCCCAATGGCAAAAATGATACGTTACGTTGTATAGTTTAAATCCCCCAGACACATAAGGTATAGAAGACTATTGAAAAATGATACAATAGGTTGTATACCAGGCAAAGCGGCCAAAAGCGGCCGAAGGTCTAAACAGGCAAAACGCCCAAAAGCGTCCGTATCAACCACTGGTTATATTCTCGCGTTGTTTGAAAGATTGCGAGACTTCCGGCAATTGACTTCCGGCAATTGACTTCCGGTTTATTCTGTTGTGAAAACAATCGACTGCATTTCCACAAGTTTTCTATTTGATGCGTTCGTTTTTTCGATTTTTTTTTTCAATTCATTTTGTGTGAGTGTCTAGAATGGATGGTTTGGATTCTTCGACTGATGAAGGAGAGTTTACAGGTTTCCATTTATCAGACATTGAAGTGAGAGAAATGGACTTTGAGTCGGAAGAAGAGATCGGTACTGACATTAGCATCAGTAGTATGCATGCATCCGATCTTTCAGATGGGCAGGAAAGTAAAGAAGAGGAGGAGGCTTAACTTGTTTGGACTTTTTAAAACTTTTTTTTGTAAACACATGGAGTAATAAAAAACAAGACATGACAAGAGAAAAATAAAAAGGTAGATAATCAAAAGATAATTTATTTCTGTTCATTTTGCATTTTATTTCATTTAAATCTATGCACTAATACCTAAGATGTGGTGTTTTTACTAATGTACTCCGAAATATCTCTAAAATCATTACAAATTTTTGCCCGTTTAGAGCTAAAAAATAGACAACCGTGTGCCCAGTAAAGGGTCCCCGGAAAGAAAAGGGTATAGGTGACTACTGAAAAATGATACACTAATTTGTATAGATTAAAATCCCCGGGCACACAGGGTATAGGTGACTACTGAAAAATGATACGCTAATTTGTATAGATTAAAATCCCCGGGCACACAGAGTATAGGTGACTACTGAAAAATGATACGCTAATTTGTATAGATTAAAGTCCCCGGGCACACAGGGTATAGGTGACTACTGAAAAATGATACGCTAATTTGTATAGATTAAAATCCCCGGGCACATAAGGTATAGGGGACTATTGAAAACTGATGAAATTGGATGAAGGTTTTATACTCACCGCCTCCTGCGACTTTGAGAGCGGCTGCGTGCGGAGGAAGGTCTGGACTGAGACCTGGCACGGGATTTAGAGGAAGCGGCATCGCCTCTCACCAGCTGAAACCGACCACCGCATTGCGCGCACGCCTTTTTGTTCACGTCCAACGACTTGCTGTGACGCCCAATACTGTGGTACACAACACAACAGTTGGGTTCGAGGGATGGCTGATTTGATGACTGGTTTGTTTGTGGATAAGAATAAGGGAAATGTGTTTCTGTGCAAGATGATGAGGAGGGACATGACAAGGATGATGATTGTGATGTCGGCGACGATGATGGAGATGACGACTACGATAATAATTATGAGGTGACTACGATGATTCTGCTGCTTAATGATGATCGTGATGATGATGTTGATGGTTATGACCACGACGCTGTTGATAAAGCCGCTGATGATATGATAACCATGCCCAGCAACGTGAGACTTCATCGTCATCATCATTATCATCACTATCATCATCATCATCATCATCATCATCATCATCATCATCATGACGAAATGATGACTAACCTATTGCTACAGCTTTTACATCGGTAGGTGTACTTGGTTCGGATGCGGTAGTTGTGAAAACTGTTAATGCGAGGGATTTCGGGGTGGATTCTCTCAGCCCGCTCTGCCCTGGAAACGCAGTGAACATTTTTGTAAGAATACCTGAGGCTCTGAATAGAGTTCTTGTACATTTACATTCACCTGCTTGCCCTTATCTTAGTGTTGTGCAGGTTTGTTTTTTTTCGGCGGAGCAGCGTGAAACAGTTTCATGAAACCAATCAAAAAGGTTCAAAATATCTTCTACACATCCTACCAGCCCATCGATATTATTAGCAATGCGGGGATTTGCGATGACTAGTGCTCAGAAGCTGGCTGCGCCATCACCGGCTACAAGGGCTCGCGATCCTCTCCAGATATGTTCAAAAGGGCAGGGGAGGAGAGCACGCAGCCTTGGCGTACTCCCAAAGAGAAACCCAACCTACTATATTGCCACGCACGAACATTGCAGTTTTCTTTATTCAACGTTTTATCTAACTGAATTATGTATCTTTAGTTTTTTCTTTCTAACTTTATAATACTTTATTGTTACCCACTATACCTCATGCAAGACACCGTCTAAAGCTTTCTTGAAGTCAATTAATACATGGATTCATTCTTAATCATACCATTGTACAAAACAAAGCAATATCTAACGAAATAATTACAAAATTTAACATTGGGTCTATAAAGAAATATTTTATATATATATATATATTTTATTATAGACCTAATGTTAAATTTATATATCTCTGATGAGATCTTTGGTAAAGATCGAAACGCGTCAGGAGAACCAGGCTTTATGAATGCAATTCTACTGCTTTTTGAGCTCTTTTAGCTCATTAGGAAGCGCATGGAATTCAAAGTCACTTTGTCTCACTTTTGTCCACCTTTGAGAGCAGGATAATTATTTTTCTTGTTTAAATTAACTTGCCTCCCTTGGCTTGTTTTTATTCCTTGTTCCTTTTATTCCCTGTTATAAACAGAAGGCGACTAACCAGTTTTGAAAATGAGCGTTGTGGTCGGTGTGCTGTATCCCGTTAACAATCCAGGTGGCAGCGTGACACATCTCGTGGATCAGCGTGTCACGAATCCTTTCTGAAACACAATGTCACGTATTGACTGCCAAAGTGTCATGAATTCAATTAAACCAAATTGTCAAGTTATTCTATAACTGTCCGCTTACATCAACAACATTTGTTATTTGAGGTAACAATATTTCCCCCAATGGAGGATGAGAACCTTTTGTTGACCTCGGTGTCACGAATTGGCTAGTTTTAACTCTGCTCATTGACTATTTAGCATGTGTAGTCATTGTACCCTTAAGAGAGTTTGTATAGTACACACAGCGAGCGAGCCACACACAGCGTAAGTGAGTCAGCACTTGAGCTTTGAATCTGAACATTTTACCCAATGATAGCTTAGGCAAAGCGGTTCGCGCCAGTTTGACTGTGTCAGAGCCTAACACAGCTTGGTCAGTCGTGTGTGAGACGAGGAAGAAGTAACATCTCCTTAGCTAGCAGAGAACTATCTTCACTCATAGACCAGGAAGCAGGACTTAGAATCTCAGAATTCTATTTAGTCAACACGGGCCTGAACTTGTCAGACAGGTAAATGAACACCCTTCTGTTTCATCGTGATATATTTATATTATTGTTGAAATTATGTTTGAAGAATTTGCTATGCATAAATGTGAATTATTAATCCGAATTTGCCGTACCACGTGGAAGAGCCTACCACGAGGCGAAACACGACCGGTTGCGCCGCCATGTTGTATGCTGTACGGAACCACTGTTGTTTAACTTATATGTATGTTTGCAGACCAGTGGCTGTACCACTGAATGTTTATAATATTATTAATTCTGTATGTGTATAGTTAGCCACGATTTATATTTATGTATGTATAGGAATTTAGAGTGAGATTCCAGTGGAACCCGGAAGTAGCAGAATGTTCGTCGCTTATGTATAGAGATGTGGAGCTATCACTGAGGGCTACTTTGGCTTTCAGTGAGACGCTCTGCACAAACCGATTATTCAGGGTTGTGCAGAATTTCGTCTCTTATATTACAGACGAGCAGGCGAGCTATCCCGAGCTATCCCGAGCTATCCCGAGCTATCCTGTGAACCCCACTCCACAGAAACAAGTTGGTTGAGGAGACTCTACCGCACAAGTCGGAAAGAGCTACCTTGAAAAACACCCTGTCAGACCCCACAGCGTGGCAAGGGAACCCAACTACACAACGACACAGGTGGACCAGAAGTTACCTCACAGAAGGACTTCGAGCACCCCACACATGAGTTAAGTGCATAAGGCGAAGGTGCACTTAAACTGATCATAACAGGACCACAGTAGTCCAACTCTTCAGAAACTGTAAAACGGACCACAGTAGTCCAAATCTACATGAGATATTATAGTAAGTGCCCGAGGAAGAAATAACAGCTGCCTAGACTATCAGCGATCGAACTATTAGCATTGAAAGAGACTTTTTAAGTTAGATTAGTACTTAGAGAATCTTGTATAGAGTAGAAGAAATAAATGTGTGAGTGTAACTGTTATCAAGTGGCTGGATTACATATGATTCATAGCCGTGCGAAAGCTAGTGTGACAGTAATCTTTTACCATTTTTCTATCTATTTCTGTACTCCAACCTTAACACAGAACGAGCTAAACAAATAAATTTATTAAAGTAATTCATAGGGTGACTTACTAGCAGTTCCCACCGAATAAACGTGAGGGTCCATAATTCCATTGTGCAGAGCCCATAAACCCCACGTGACACTTTAATTGGCGAGCCTAGCCAGGATCTGTGTATAATAGGAATTGGGTATAACCGGACCTAAGTACAATAAAATTAGATAACAGCAGTAGTAGAATAACTTAGAATAGTGGTAACAAGGACTGATCAGTTGTGGTGCACTATTCTTTAGTTAACAACTTTTTTGCTTCAAATATTTTTGTGCCTGTATGTTGCATTGCTCTTTTGCAGGTTTTGCTTAAGTAACTGTTGTATGCCATTTGACTCTTGTTTTATTCTATTATTGATTGCGAATGTTATGGTCTTTGCATTGTTTTTATTGACTTGCAATATTGCTAGTGTTTTGGTATTCCACGTGATTCAGAGGTTGTTCATAGACACTTTTGACAATGTCGGACCCAGTGGCCTTGAGATTGCGCTTCAAGGAATTAGGGGAAGCTTTACACTTAGCAGGGGCAGACCTAATTGCGTATATAAATGCAGAGGTAGAGAAGCAGGAGGCTAAGGCAGAGAGAGCAGCAGAGAGAGAGGCGAAGAAACTCGAAGCGGCAGAGAGAGCTGCAGAGAGAGAACAGAAAAAAGCAGAACTAGAAGCAGAGCAGAAGAAATTAGAAGCAGAGCAGAAGAAATTAGAGGCAGAGAGAGAAACGAGGAAATTAGAGCTAGAAGCAGAACAGAAGAAGGTAGCAGCAGAGAGAGAAGCAGAAGTTAGGAGGTGGGAGTATGAACGGGCAGAAAAAGAAAAAGAGAGGGAAGAAAAGGAAAAAGAAAGACAACATGAGTTAGAGCTAAGAAGATTAGGATCAGGAGCTTCAAGTTCTTCCTCAACCCCTCCCCACTCAGATCAGCTAGAGGTAGCATCCAACCCTGTACAAGGAATGTCATTTCCACTGGGAACATTCAATGAGAGAGAGGAAGGTCTAGATCTCTATCTGACTAGGTTTGAGCGTCTAGCAACAGAGTACAAACTAGATCCCACTCATTGGCCTTTTAAGCTTAGTCAAGGGCTTAGAGGAAAGGCTTATGACATCTACAGTAAGCTACCGACTGACAGAGTGACTGACTATCACAAGGTAAAAGAGGCACTCCTAACGGGATTCGAACTAACAGGAGAATGCTATCGGCAAAAATTCCGCACCAACCGGAGAGTGAAAGGAGAGAGCTATGCGCAGTTCGCGGATCGGTTGTCCACAACGCTGGATAAGTGGATTAGCCAGTCAGCCACGGCTAAGACGTATGATGGACTGACAGAACTGTTAGTATGGGAACAGCTACGGGAAACCATGACCCCCGAGCTGAGGACATTCTCAGTAGAACAGGGCGCGGAAAGACTGGAAGATCTGGTCAAGGTCGCAGATAGGTACGTGGCCGCCCACGGAGAAGCCAAGAGCTTCAGGCGAGACCTAAAGCCTAACGGGAAAGAGGCACAGAAACGAAGCCCTAACCGGGAGGAGCGCACCGCGAATAAGCCGAATAACCCCAGACCTGGGCAAAATAAAGGACCCAACACGGAATTCGGGAAAAGAGGTCCCGCAGAACAGAGACGGTATTGTTCGTTCTGCAACAGAAACAATCACTCCACCGCAGAATGTTTCAAGTTGGCCGCACAACGTAGGGAAGAGCGCGAAAGCCGGCCAGCGCACAGAGTTCTAACTCAAAGCAGCGGTAACAAGCCACACACGATCGGAGATCACCCATCGGTGACAGACACGGTCAAGGTCAACGGAAAAGAAGCGAACTGTCTGTATGACACAGGTCTATCATACGACGCGATAGTTAGCGAATCTCTTGTATCGCGCGCGGACTTGACAGACAAGACAGTCGACTTACAAGGAGCAGACTTGACGAAACCGACGACTACTTGCCCAATAGCTTGGATCGAAGTAGAGAGTAGGTACGTCACAGGAAGAATCCAAGCAGCTGTTTTACAGAAACCCCTGTATGATCTAGTGCTAGGTTGTAGGTATGTGTTCTTAGGCACGCCCCCTAAAACTGTAGAGATAGCTGCAGTGCAAACCAGGGCCCAAGCTAAAACCCAACCACCCCAGCCCGAGTTCGCTCCGAACCCAGGACTCGAAGAGATCAAAACAGCACAGAAAGAAGACACCTCGATAGCGAAGTGCTTCCAGAAGCTACCCAAGGCGCACACACCCCCGCACAAGGGAGACTTCTACATGGAAGAGGGAGTTCTACATCGACAAGGAGATGGAGAGCACACCCAACTAGTACTGCCAGCCACCCTTCGAGCCCAAGTACTAGAACTAGGCCACAGCATGCCACTCAGCGGACACATGGGAATTGGAGCCACAGTGCAGAGAATCAGCGCACACTACTATTGGCCAGGAATCACGGAGGATGTCAAGCGCTACGTGAAATCTTGCCACCAATGTCAACGATATTCCCCGCGACATCACACCGTACCAGTTACCTTAGGACCATCAGTAGTAGTCGGCGTGCCATTCCAGCAAGTCTCAGTAGACATAGTAGGACCACTGCCCATGACCAAGAAGCGGAACAGATTTCTACTCACACTCGTCGACGCATGTACGATGTGGTGCGAAGCAGTCCCGTTGCCAGCGATAGACACCAAGAAGATTGCAGATGCACTCATCGCCATCTTTACCAGAGTCGGATTCCCGGACAGCATTAGAACTGACAACGGATCTCAGTTCACCGGCCGCCTGATGCAAGACGTGTTCGAGTTGATACAAGTCCATCACATTCGCACACCACCATACCACCCCGCCAGCAACGGACAAGTAGAAAGACTGAATGGAACCCTTCTCACCATACTCAGGAAAGTCGCCGACGACAATCCAGAAGCGTGGGACACCTACGTGAATGCGGCACTGTTCGCATACCGAGAAACGCCCCATGCAGCCACAGGCTACACCCCGTCAACATTGCTATTCGGCAGACCTCTAGCAGGACCGCTAGAAGCCCTACGCAGAAGTTGGACGGAGGCCAAGATAGACGACACACCAAGAGGTGCCACCAAGTACGTCGCAGACCTGCAGGAAACCCTCAAAGCAACGTGGAAGAAAGCTGGTGAAGCGCTGAAGAAGGCACGAGCCCGTCAGGCGAAGTACTACAACCGCCACGCGAAGGACAGAGAACTGCAAGTCGGCGATCAAGTGCTACTCTTACTTCCAAGTGGAACCAACAAGCTGGACATCGCTTGGAGAGGACCGTACCGGGTGACTGCCAAGAAATCCAAGACAGTCTACCAAGTAGAGGTGAACGGGAGAGCCCGATACCACCACATCAATCGCCTCAAGAAGTACACGGACCGACCAGCGACCCCCAGCACCCACACATGGATGGCCATCGCCATCGCGGAAGAAGCTCGTCCCCAACTACAACAGCATCGCCGTACCCCTGACAAATGGAACCCGGAAAATCGCCCCGGACAAAGTCGTATGGACAGCCGAATGCGAGACAGCATTCCAAACACTCAAGGACAGAATGACATCGGCGCCAGTACTCCACCTACCCGATTTGACTCAGCCATTCGTTCTTCGCACCGACGCAAGCGACTTAGGCCTCGGAGCAGTACTGCTACAGCGCGACCCCAAGAATGCAGAGACGCTATTCCCTGTCGCATACGCCAGCAGAAAATTGAGACCCGCCGAGACCCACTACGCCACGTCGGAGAAAGAAGGTCTTGGACTAGTCTGGGCCATACAGAAATTCCAACTCTACCTGTATGGGACCCACTTCACAGTTCAGGTGGACCACCAACCACTATCGTTCCTGGCAGCCTCCAAGTCTTTGAACTCTCGCCTGATGAGATGGGCACTCACCCTTCAGGCATACTCATTCCAAATCGAGTACATCCCCGGCAAAGAAAACCACGGAGCCGACTACCTCAGTCGCCATCTCGTGGAGGACACAGCAGCTGTCGCCCACCCAACACAACTAAGGGCCACAGCACCAGAATTCGTCCCCGCCCAGTAATACCCTGTCACTAGTGTCCATAGCTACCTGGCACAGCATTGCAGCTCAGGTAGAGCAACTTACTTAGTTTGTAAATAGGACCCTAGGATAGTGCAGTGTTAAACTAGGCTCTGTAGTAGAAAAAGGTCGAATCCAGTAGTCATCGCCTTTTTTCAGTTGAGGGAGCCTGTCACGAATTGGCTAGTTTTAACTCTGCTCATTGACTATTTAGCATGTGTAGTCATTGTACCCTTAAGAGAGTTCGTATAGTACACACAGCGAGCGAGCCACACACAGCGTAAGTGAGTCAGCACTTGAGCTTTGAATCTGAACATTTTACCCAATGATAGCTTAGGCAAAGCGGTTCGCGCCAGTTTGACTGTGTCAGAGCCTAACACAGCTTGGTCAGTCGTGTGTGAGACGAGGAAGAAGTAACATCTCCTTAGCTAGCAGAGAACTATCTTCACTCATAGACCAGGAAGCAGGACTTAGAATCTCAGAATTCTATTTAGTCAACACGGGCCTGAACTTGTCAGACAGGTAAATGAACACCCTTCTGTTTCATCGTGATATATTTATATTATTGTTGAAATTATGTTTGAAGAATTTGCTATGCATAAATGTGAATTATTAATCCGAATTTGCCGTACCACGTGGAAGAGCCTACCACGAGGCGAAACACGACCGGTTGCGCCGCCATGTTGTATGCTGTACGGAACCACTGTTGTTTAACTTATATGTATGTTTGCAGACTAGTGGCTGTACCACTGAATGTTTATAATATTATTAATTCTGTATGTGTATAGTTAGCCACGATTTATATTTATGTATGTATAGGAATTTAGAGTGAGATTCCAGTGGAACCCGGAAGTAGCAGAATGTTCGTCGCTTATGTATAGAGATGTGGAGCTATCACTGAGGGCTACTTTGGCTTTCAGTGAGACGCTCTGCACAAACCGATTATTCAGGGTTGTGCAGAATTTCGTCTCTTATATTACAGACGAGCAGGCGAGCTATCCCGAGCTATCCCGAGCTATCCCGAGCTATCCTGTGAACCCCACTCCACAGAAACAAGTTGGTTGAGGAGACTCTACCGCACAAGTCGGAAAGAGCTACCTTGAAAAACACCCTGTCAGACCCCACAGCGTGGCAAGGGAACCCAACTACACAACGACACAGGTGGACCAGAAGTTACCTCACAGAAGGACTTCGAGCACCCCACACATGAGTTAAGTGCATAAGGCGAAGGTGCACTTAAACTGATCATAACAGGACCACAGTAGTCCAACTCTTCAGAAACTGTAAAACGGACCACAGTAGTCCAAATCTACATGAGATATTATAGCAAGTGCCCGAGGAAGAAATAACAGCTGCCTAGACTATTAGCGATCGAACTATTAGCATTGAAAGAGACTTTTTAAGTTAGATTAGTACTTAGAGAATCTTGTATAGAGTAGAAGAAATAAATGTGTGAGTGTAACTGTTATCAAGTGGCTGGATTACATATGATTCATAGCCGTGCGAAAGCTAGTGTGACAGTAATCTTTTACCATTTTTCTATCTATTTCTGTACCCCAACCTTAACACAGAACGAGCTAAACAAATAAATTTATTAAAGTAATTCATAGGGTGACTTACTAGCAGTTCCCACCGAATAAACGTGAGGGTCCATAATTCCATTGTGCAGAGCCCATAAACCCCACGTGACACTCGGAAGGGACGCAATTCCATCCACATTTTTACAGAGAGGGTAGAACCGTGCCTTTATAATACAGCATGTTACACAAGGGCACACCAGTGCTTTTGCTTCAATAAAATGGAAAGTGCGGTGATTTAAGGAGATTGCTATTATAGAAGGTTTAATATGCAGTTTGGGTTGACCATCCAGTACCATTTTATTTAAGAAAGAGAGGAATCCGGATTACCTTAAGAAACCCTCCGTGACCTGTTTAGTCTCATGCCAAAGTTAGATATTTCGTTCCCTGTGGGATTCGAGCTCAGAACATTAGGCATAGGACCTACATCTACAGGCCACAAAATGAAAGGAGACAAGAATCCATAATTAACGTGACCATGGAATGAAACCTGGATTGTTTTACATGCAAAGCCACGATGACCCTCAAATGTTTGTACCTTTAGTGTCACAGATCTTGCAGGAGAGCTGGATGATGGCTCGCCTCATGGTGCCGATGTCTGGTTGCAGGCACTTTCCTGCCGTCACCAGCAATCTCTTGTTCCATACCACTGCTGTGTCCGCTGGCAACTGTAACACCAACATCAATGAGAGTAGAAAAAGGATGATGATGATGATAATAATAATAATGATGACGATGATGATGATGATGGTGATGGTACATGGTGCTTGTGTTGGTGAGGGAAAGAATTAAAAGGCCATTAATTATAACAACAACAAAACAGATACAGACAGATGAACGAACAAACAGACAGACAGAAAGACATTGAGGTGCTGAACAGACAGGCCAACGGACAGACACATCGCAAGATCCTTGCCTTGTTTTTGAAGACGGAACGGTTGAAGTGCTTGAAATAGCTGTCTGAGATTTGACGCCGCGTTTCAAGGCATTCTATTGTGTTCTCGGTGGAACTACTGCACAGAAAGATGCAACTTTTTGTTTATTCAATGTGAGGAGGGACGATTTTCTAATAGAGCTGCTCAAGGCGCCTGCCAAAAACAGGATCTGACTCAAGAAGCCTAAGGCGCCAACTTGCAGCAGCACGCGTACCGTTAAAGGCCCCAGACAACTGAGCGACTCTAAATGCATTCAGATTTATTTTAGCCTCTCGCCTGTCCTTTTTTTGACAAAATAATCGACTTTTTTTTTTAGGTGTTGCTGCTCCGACAGGAGGGAGACGAGACACCACATAATGAGTCATTAGATAAAGTCGACTTATGTGAGAAGCGTTTCCGAGATGCGAACCAAGGTCTCTCGCATGCCGGGCCAGTTATCTATCGGTGAGCCACATGAAGGTCCAACCATCAACAAAAATACAATAATGAAACTTTTACCACGCAATTAACCAACTGATGAGACAGACAGGCAGACACAAGAAGCAGATGATAAAACGAGACAGAGATGAGTTGACAACAGCAGCCAGGCAAGTTAGACTAATCTTAGACTGATCTTCCGAGAAAAAGAAAAAAATAGCTCGTGGTTCTCGAAACCTTGGCGCGACGTCACAAACCTAAAGACAAAAAAATGTGAAGAAAATTTCACAAGTTAGTGATGTCGTCTTAAGAAAGGTGGACTGCACTAATAAAACATGTAGGACATATCCATATTAGATGCAGGAGTCGACAGTGGGAACTGTTGGATTGAGCGGTGAGACAAGTTTGAACACGGTCATTTGTTATGGTGATCTCATTAGATCAGCAAATCTAGATTTGTTGGAAACCCAGCAGTTGATTTCCTCAGTATTAACAAACTGTTGGCTGGAGTACTGGGACTACTAGCTGTAGTACTATAACTTGGCTGGAGTACTGGGACTACTAGCTGTAGTACTATAACTTGGCTGGAGTACTGGGACTACTAGCTGTAGTACTATAACTTGGCTGGAGTACTGGGACTACTAGCTGTAGTACTATAACTTGGCTGGAGTACTGGGACTACTAGCTGTAGTACTATAACTTGGCTGGAGTACTGGGACTACTAGCTGTAGTACTATAACTTGGCTGGAGTACTGGGACTACTAGCTGTAGTACTATAATCGGGACGGAACCAGCTTTCTCAAATAGATTATTGAACCAACCATAGAGCTACAAACATAGGATGCACTTCAAGACGATGATTGCTTTATCTTGTTGGAACCAAGTTTGGCTATTCTGACGGGCAAAGTATTCACAAATTTGTCTTGCGACTTCGGACTGGACAGAATTGACAAGAAAGACAATACGCCCTGTATAAACGCAGGAGTTAGCTATAAAGATCTTTCATTTTGTGAGACTGATGAAATAAATAAATAAATAAATAAATAAATAAATAAATAAATAAATAAATAAAATGTTACAAACCTTGAGATAGGTCTTGCTATGTCCCAGAAGAGCTGAGGCTCAAAGATGCTTGCATCCAGAGGATCTTGAGGCCTATGGTCAGCTGCGGACTTCCATGGATCATGGTGTTCAGCCCAGGTTGATTCGGGACGACTGGCAATGGACGTCTGGATGACAAACGTCTGTGGATTGGCTAGGTGAGTGTGGAGACTATTCATGATAAAAGATGGTGGTCCTCCACTTTGCGCTTACATCACGACAGGCTAGATTTGCTGGATCTGGAAATCCAAACCGTATCGGTATTATGTCAACTAAATATTGTCCTTCCAATACTATACAGCATTATAGAAAGTCCCAACTGACCGGAGAGAGGATGGAAGCGGAGGATCATCTGAAAAAAATTGTTCATTTGCCCTAGTGTAATTTGGTGCCTATGGTGGAACTACATTTTTTTTTAAATATAACAATTTAACAGGTTCAGAGTGTATTTCAATTGTACTGTCAGCCCTTCACCTTTCACAACTGAAGTTCTAAATGCTCGAATAACACTTGCGTTGGTGGTGTCGTTACTGAGCGAATTCCACCCCCATATTGATAAGCGAAAGAAGGAGTATTTAGCCCCATGTACGGCTAAATCCTGTAGCGTAAACAGGGAAGAACAGCAACAACACCTTTTGCTTCCTATTAAACATTGATTGAGTGATTCAGTGTGAAGTTGACGGTGGGCTTTCAAGTGAGGGGAGGGTCGCCACGTTTTTATCGAGATTGGATCTAGTTATTTTGGCTGAGCAAAAACTCACCTTGTTCGGCGCTTAAAACAATCTGACGTCGCCTAGATGAGGGTGGCTTGACCAGTCTGACGTCAACCAGAGGCATGACTAATCACTACCGGCCTCAATGACCACCCTCCCCTGCCATCGTCCCCAGTTCTACCGACAGGAAAATACACACACATAAAAAAAAAGTCAATTCTTGCGTCATGGTCGTTTTTGCGTCATCACTGATGATATGACATCATTCTATGAAGCGGCACCATGGGCATAGGTGCATGCCATAATAACTTGGATGTCATTCTAACAATGTTCCTCTTCCTCTCTGCCTCCCACCCCGTTCCCTATCCCCTACTAAAAAATATCTTAAAACGCTTAAACTTTAGGTGAAATGACGGGGAAAGTGGAAATTTCAAATGCTTTTCTCCCCGCTGCCGAAAGGTTTCGGGAACACTTTTTTTTTTTAAACCCATAAGAAATATTTTAATTCCCAATACCGTCTGGTTAGTCAGGGGCGGTTCTCATATCAACATAAACATGCAGTTAGATTTTCTCCTCACTGTCAACCTCATATAATCATCATCATGCATCGTCATCATCACCATCATACATCTTTTACAACAAAAATCCATTCATTAGTTAATTTAAGTTCTACATTAATAACATCCATTAGGTTGTTTTAAAAAAAATGTGTGTGTGTTTGTGTGTGTGTGTGTTCGCGCGTATTTGCATGTGTGCACAGATCTTGAATATAGTGTTGCATTATGATTTTACTGTTATAAAGTGAACCTATTTTATCCTATCGTATCCCGTATATCGGAGGTCGTTGGGGCACCACAGATCATCGTTTAACCAACCTACTCCACCTCTCTCTGTTCTCAGCAATCCAGACTCTCCCTCTTCTTCTGCCTCCTTACACCGTGCTTTGCAGGATGGTCTTAGGCTCTGGTGACGTGGCCATACTATCGGAGCTTCCCTTTTTTCACCACTGTGAGCATGTCGTCGTACGTGTTGTCCAATGGCTTTTGTGATTGTCTGTCGGAATTCGTCATTGGTGACGTGCTGAGCTAGGAAATGCCCAGAAGTCTTCTGTAGCACCTCTTCTCCATGTTTTGTATTCTTCTTTGTGTTGTAGATCTGCTGTGAGGGTCCATGTTTCGCAAGCGTATAGAAATATTTTTTCCTATAAAGTTATAATTATAGTTATACTATTTATAATTGTTCAAGCCCCAAAGGGCAAGATGTAAAAAAGCACATACGATGCTTACTCTTTTATTCTTGTTAAATGGAATTGGCATCTTATCTTATCTTATCTTATCTTATCTTATCTTTTCAATTTTGGGATTATAATTGCATGCGCCTATGTCTCAAACTATTTGAAGCTGGACACCGTATGAGAATCGATCTGAATGAGCCAACATGGCTGAACAGTGAGAACTTTTTGTTAGAAATCAAAACAAAAAGACGTTCTAAGGAGCTTCTTGTTTTTTGGGGTAACTTACATTTTATGAGCTGAAGCATGTTACTTCTTTTAACGCCGTCAAGTACTCTGAATCGTTCCTATTAAATTGGCAAAATATCTTCACTTCAATTTCAAGTTGTAAAATTGTCAATCTAGAGAGAGTATATATAGGGAACTTCAAACTTCTAATTTAGTATACTTTCATTTTGTGTCCACTTCGCTCTTGCTTTTTAATGAACGTTTGTTACGCATACAATTGTGGAAAACAACTAAAGCATTGCAGAGCGTCTTCATGTGCTTAAAATATTGAAACAACTGTTTGCTGGTGTGTTGTTTTTTTTTTAAACAGAAGCATGGCTTCAACACCACTGACACAGTCATGGAAAAAAGGCAGGAGAATCGTGGACTTAAGAGAGCTTGCACAGAATTTGTACTGCAAACAGTGCAGTGCTATTCTGGATTTGAACTACACACAGAAGGAGAGCCAGGTTGGTCTTGCCAGTGTGCTGTATGTGGCATGCAAATGTGGAACGACCACTGACGTACACACCAACAGTAAAGAACCAGCGGCAGACGGCAGTTGGGTGTACCTTATCAACATGATTGCAACTACAAGTAAGAGTTATGTTTAGCCATTGCATGCAGCAGGTTTGGTAAAGAAAAGGGGGAGGAAAGTAGAAAGGAAAAAAACATAACCACTTGTTTAATAGCAACATTTTAAGTAATTTGGGGTGAAAATGAAATATTATGGATCTGTAATCATAATGTAAATGCAAACATGCATGATTTGCTATTAAAGCAAGGTTATTTCTTTTGTTTTGTTTTCTTTTAATTTCCTTATGGTTGCAGTTTAATTATTTTATTTTCAGTAAAAAATGATCATCTGGAGGAGTTCTGTTGACAATGTTGGAAAGATTAGGTGCTTTGTAGAGAAAAGTATTAATTTTGAAAGTCTGATGGAAGGGATAGTAAAAATATAGTGTTTCATAATGCAGCGTACTTCACCAGAACCAGAACGTGTATAAACTGTATAAACTTCTGTGGTTATATTTTGTATACCCTTTAGTGTGTAACTTGGAAACTTCAGGAGCTTCAGAAATGGTGGTAGGTTAGGTTTGTAAATTGTGAATTAATTCAAATTGATGTAACTGGAAGACAATTCAAAATGTTGAAGGAGATGCAACACAGCAGAATGAAAGATTGTCTATATATGTATGTATTTCACCGAAACGCTTCCTCAGACGTTACACACCAACTTTGGGTTTCAGGCTTTCAGCAGGCAGGAGTGATGGCAGACCTCATACAGGGCTTCATTGCTGCTCTTAGCATTCCACTGCCGTCAAGTCTTTTCGACAATGCTCAGTCACCCAAAACTTCTTGTGACACGAACCTGGAATTCTCTACCAATGTACTTCCTTATTTCTCAACTTTCAGTCACAGCTCAGCCTGTGGTGGACAGTTAAGGACAAAAACAGACTGTAGTGAAGATACTTTGTGCTTTGTGATCAAACAGATGGATCAACCAGTGTTAAATTCCACTACTTCTATGAAAGTACTCGGCGAAAGTTCTTCAACACTACATAGTAATGATGTTCACACTCAGACCTACACAAATAACACAGACAAGCTGACTTTCAACTCATCAGTGAAAAGGCTCAAACAGCATGGTGAACATGCTCCAAACAAGGTTGTTCAAAGAAACAAAAATATCAAGCACTATAGTACTGATAGCTTTAAAAATAGTTCTGTCTCACTCTCAGTCAAAAAAATTAAAAGGATTGTGCCACGTAACAGAAAATCCAGTGAAGAACAGGAGAAGGAAAAAGAGCATGACAAAGAAATAGGACTACACAAAGCTGAAGATGTTTGCGATAAGGGCAGCAGTGATAATGAAGTCGATGACATTCACATTGACAATGAAGATAATGAGGATCTGGATTATTCGGTGCCAGTGCAATTTGAACAAGATGGAGCACAGCAGGCTGGAGAGGGCAGCGGTAGAGTTCAGACCAGGAAGAAGACTGCTTCTAAATTATCCAGAGTTGTGGTAAGAATAGTGTAAGGGTGAATCGGAATGAGAACATGAGATGTGTTTAGGAAGTGACGTATTTGTCTGTGATGTGGCGTGCTGTGTGACGAGGTTGTTGTTTACTATTGGAATTTTTATGAGAGCTGCTCAGAGTGTGGCTTGGCTGTGGAACTGACATTTGACAAAGACAGTAGATAATTAGGTTAGACAGGTATGTGTGCACTGTAGTGTTTGGATCCCGGACGCATTGTAAGTATTGTAAGTATGTTTTATAGTGTCTGGAGTGAATGAGAGTGTAAAAGAGAGTGAATGACTCATGGCTGTGATGAGAACAGAAGTCCTGTGTGTATATTGTGCCTTTTAGTAGTCTTCCACATATGTTTTTGTGGGTTTTTTGTTGGGGATAGGGGAGGGGGAGCAATTAAAGTTAGTATCCATTAATTATGTTTCACAAGTTCAGTTACTTTGTACCTGGGTGGCCTATTAGCGTTGCAGCAGAACGCTTGTATCTAATGCTAAAGTTACTAGTGCCAAACCAGCAAGCATGAGTTCGATTCTTGCAAGGGGAGAAATAATTTTATTACGTTAGGTATGAGGCTTTTAAAGTCACCTAATCCTTCTGATGAGAGTATAAACCAGGGTCTAGCCTCTCCACACATGCATTCCATCGTAAGGACATTGAAGATCCTGATGCTTATGTCCTAGATGAGTGAATGCCAGATTAGAAAATACACCAAACATACACTTTGTACTATTCCAGCTCTTCTTGGGTGATGCTGCTCTTTGACTGCCATGCTTTCATTGAGAAGACAAACCAGATTTTGTCCCCTATACGGGTGACAAATATCCCAAATCCAAAAATGTTAAATAATCCAACATGTTGCAGGTTCAGAAGCTGTCTATCATCAGGAATGAATCGTCATCGTCCGGCAAGCAGTTTGGATGCGGGATGTGTTTCACAGCATACGCCACAGAGGAAGAGTGCCGGCAACACATCCAGACACACATCGGCAACTGTGTGAAGACTGCGGGCGAGGCTTTGTCAACGAATACAACCTGCGGCTTCACAAACGCCAACACACTGGCAAGTATCTGCTTTTTCCTCCTGTCCAGCTATTTTTTTTAAATTAATTTAATTAATAATTAATAATAACGATATTTATATAGCGCTTTTTCCAGTGAACAATATCAGGTCAAAGCGCAGTACTCACGCATTCATTCTAAACATCCGGCTTCATACAAAATAAAATCAGACACTTGCTAACGAATAAGAGACGAGAGAGGAAGGGAGGAGGGGAGAGTTAAGGATGGGTGATGGGGTGAGTGGTGGCGGTGGTCTGAATCAAAACAAAAAACAAAACAAAACAAATGGAGGGATGACGACGACGATGATGGGAGGCAAGATCAGAAACATTACAGGAAGAGATGGGTTGGATGGTAGTGATAATTGCTCTGGTATAGTGCTTTTTCAGCACAAGAGCTAGCACAGAGTTCTCTTTCCTCTCTCCCCGATTCCATTGGCTTCACAAACACTCCAAACCCTCCTCACACATCCACTCACTTCCTTCCATCCTTTTACTAACTTTGCTTGCAAGTCCAATAAATTGTTTTAGCTAATGTGTAGGCGGGTGTCTGGAAATACGTGTCAATGGCTTGCTGTCTTGTTGTGCTACACTGCGTGGGCTCTTTGGAGGGTTTAATTGACTTGACTTCATTGCTGACTGTAATCTTCATTGGCTTGGTGGATTTTGTTCACAGGAGAAAGACCCTACCGCTGCAACCACTGTGGGCAGAAGTTCATTCGGTGGTTCACGTTGAAGAGGCATCAGCAGAAGCACAACGGTGTGGTGCGCTTCACCTGTCCCACCTGTGGGGATGCCTTCTCTTCCCAGGAAAGCCTGAAGAGACATAGCAGGGTGCACACTGGTCAGCTGAGTACAGCAGTATTGTATTGCACTGTATTGCATTATATTGTCTGTAATGTATTTTTTTGTTGCTGTTCTCTAATATACTATATTATCCATAGTGAACAGACTAAAAAGTAAAAACTGAATTGAACTACAAAATTAACCCTTAAGCTGGTTGTCATAACAAAAAGTCGCGCTGTGCAAATTGTTTGGGTCTATTGATCGCAGTTATTTCCCTTTTACCAGATCTGAAACGAATGGCTTCCTTTTAATCTCCACAATTGACAAATTTGAACCCGAACATGAATGTTAACTTTTTACACACCCTAATGCTATGTTTTCATATAATTGAACAGAGAACCATTTCTTTCCTTAATAGTGTTAGATGATCATTCCAAGGTAAGGGTTAATTAGTTATATATGCAGCCAGTTATAAAAATAATTTGTTAGGTCTTGATGAATTAAAATTATATAGGTACTTAGCCAGCAATACAAACATTTCATTATTTTATTGGCCAGGGATAAAACAATTAGGTATTGATCTAGCCAGTCATAAAATATTTATTTAGGTATTTATCTAGCCAGTCATACAATAATTATATAGATATTTATGTAGGCAGTCAAAAAATAATTAATCAGGTATTTATATAGTCAGTGATGCAAAATTTAGTCATTAATATAGCTTTTGATAATGGAAAATGATTTAAGTATTTATCTAGCCATTGATGCAAAAAATTACTTATTTATAAAACCAGTGATATTGATAAACTAATTATTTAGGTATTTATCTTTTCATGGAAGTAAATTGTAATCAATAAATGTTTTGCACCCATCATTCATGCATGCAAAGTTTGGGTGGTTTTCTTGGTGAAAGCATGGCCAGTCACAGTGCAGTGGCTGTTATCTCAGTGGGTTTTGGTGGATTTATAAAATATTTCCCTGTAATCCTATCCTGTCCTATCCTATCCTATCCAGTAACTCTGAGGTCATATGGGCACCACACCACAAATGATCGTTAAACCAGCATACTCCATCTTTCCCTGTCCTCAGCAACCCTGATTGTTTCGCTCAGTGTCAAACCAGTCCATTCTCGAATGTTGTCCTCCCACCTCTTTTTCGGTCTCCCTCTTCTTCTGCCTCCTTGCACTGTAGGAGGACGGTCTGATGATCTGGTGACGTGGCCATACCATCGGAGTTTCCGGTTTTTCACCACTGTGAGCAAGTCATCGTGTTGTCCAATGGCTTGTGTGATGGTCTTTCGGACTTCGTTGTTGGTGATGTGTTGGGTATAGGAAATGCCCAGAAGTCTTTTGTAGCACCTCATCTCCATGCTTCGTATTCTTCGTTGTAGATCTGCTGTGAGGGTCCATGTTTCGCAATCATATATATAGGTTTATTGATTTATTAGTTTAAATACCTGCAGGTTGATTAACTCATTGATTTAAGTGAGAAATCGCTTTGATTTGTACTATATGTTTATTGATTGATTAGTTTAAATACCTGCAGGTTGACTAACTCATTGATTTAAATGAGAAATCGCTTTGATTTGTACTACCCCACCTCCTCCCAACCCCTCCCTACATGTATAATTCTAATGTTTAATGATGAGTGCGTCAGTGCTTGAGGAAGCACTTTGGACTGTTTTAGTCTAGGAAAAGCACCATATAAATATCATTATTATTATTGCTATTTTATAGGGATCATTCGGAAGCGATTGATTTTCGTTGTGAATGTGATTCCGCATTACTTTATATTCATTAGTATGCAAAGGTGAAAGTTCACAAAATCCCATGAAGCGGATATTCAAAACAGACTTTCCCACGAAGTTATTTTATGTATTGCATGGCTTGTATGACATCCAAAATGATGTGATTGTTTGTACAGGAACTTACTCAACCATTTTGGATGTGAAAATGGGGATTGTCACACGTTTTGAGACTTAAAACATAGTTTGAAGCGAGGTACTGCAAGTAGGTACAATAGAGTAAGAATTAGGGGCATCTCCAGCTGTGCAAAACAAAAGCACGACAAAATATGAAGTGGGGATTTCCAAAGAAGCCTATAATGTGCCATTTTCTTTTTTTTGTGTGAGATATGTGCACTGAGGGTTGGTCTGATGGCGCAGTGGGTAAGTCGCCAGTTTCCTATGCCTAAGTTGCGGGTTCGATTCCTGCAAGATGTGTACTTATGTGACTTAGGATCAAGGCTTTTGAGGTCAGTGAGGATTTTCTCCGTACTTTCTGGCTTCCTCACTCCCATCAATAATGGTATTGGATGCAGCGAATCTAACATTTCAAAATATAAAAATTGGATTTCCTTTCTGTCTTCTAGTAGCGACCTCCCTGCCTTTACACCACGTGTTTGAGTGGCAGATGTGTTTGTGGTGCGTAAGAGTGGGTGAAAACATGTGAGCGTGTGATTCGGTACCGATCGCCGCACTTTGAGCCTGACTGTTGATTTGGGGGAAAGTGCGTATAGGGCATCCAGTATTATTATTACTATAAATCCATGTAGTATTATTATTATTATTATTACTATTATTATTATTATTATTTTTGTTATTATTGTTATTATTATTATTATTAATGTTATTATTGTTTATATCACAAGTTCCTGATTGCAGGAGAAAAACCATTTGCCTGTGACCAGTGCGACAAGAAGTTTAGAGGGGAGAGCACCCTGTACGCTCATCGGCGGCGCCACCTAGGGGTCAAGCCTTACAAGTGCCTGCACACCAACTGCCAAGCGGCGTTTGTGGAATCCACACACCTCACCCGACACCTCCGCACTCACAACAAGCAGCAGCCCTACATTTGTGAGGTATAATATTGGTCCACAGTTGTGAACAATTGGGTTTAGCTTGTAGTTCCAGCCTCCATTAGTGCAATATTACTGCCCATTGGTTTACAATGGCATTGTCCCTCAGTATTTTTGTGACCTGGTTCAAATAATTAGCAAACTGTGTTCCACAACACAGCCCAGCTTGAGAATTCCAAGTTCATATGAATACACCACAAAGCGTCTGGGCTATTGGTCATTTTCTAAAGCTGCCCTCTACCCTCTGTAATGCACTTCCTCAAGAACTAAGATGTCGGCTGAAAGCACTTGTGTTTTTTATTTGCGTTTTATCTGTGATTTCATGCGTGGTCTGCTATGTTTTTGCGTGCTGTGAGTGTGAACCGTGGATAAAGCTCCCTACGAGCCTTCATCATCATCATCGTCACCTGATAACAGTTTGTTATCTACTCTTCTACATGTCTAGATGTAATACATTTAATGGCGATTAAATTTCAGTTGAAGAGCACAGGTTTGAACCAACTAATTGTGAGGATGGAAATTGGGGGGTGGATCATGTTGGCATTTGCGGTGGGGTGTCCTCATTTGTGATCGGGGTGTCATTTTCTCTCAGTTATGGGGTAAAATTAGACTTCTATTCTGTGTACACAAGCATGTAAAATTTTTATAGCTAACATATATATTGCAATGCATCTGAAAACTGGACAGAAACATGTAGATCTTGCAGTTGAGTCTTGACACACTGACTCAACCAAAGCTTTTTAGTTTTGAGGGTAGGTCAGCCAGGCTAGCTATAAAAAGCTTCGCCGATGCTCCCTTTCCTTTCCTTTCACTGGAAAGGAGGGTGCAGGCAAACTATAAATAGCCCGCAGCCAGCAAAATGTGGAGGCACTAAACAGTGCTGCTCACATAGGCATTGAGCTGGTGTGTTGAATAGGTAAGGAACTGCAATATTGCAAGATGATGTCAGACGGAGAACTTTCGCCTATTGCAGCATGTCTGTCTTTTCTGTTGGGTTTTGCAATAAAATTTTACATTAATACAATACCACATCTCTTTATTACCTCAACAAAGGAATTTTTCAGTGCATTGGGAACAGGGTTGGATATAGGCAGATTATGCTGAATTTCTCTTGTCCTGGGTTGGATTCAGCACTGCTGCTGCCATGATGTTAATATTCTTTCCCATCACTGCCCCCCACCTTCTCTTCATCTGTAAATAAAATGTTGAGCTCAAGGCACCTTTCTTTAGTTGATGAGCTGAGAGCTCTTTATTTATCCTGTGGTTTATTGCAGGTCTGTGGAGCCAGGTACACGCAGTCAGGATCCTTGGCAGCCCATCGCAAAAAGGTGAGTATCATTTCATAACGTCAAAATTGCAGGCGCGAATTTGTTTATCAGACTTTGCTCGCATCAATAAATGAATCATATTCCATGGCCTCCAGTCATGGTATTGGAGGCTGTAAAAAATGTCTAAATTGGGTTTGATTTCCTGTTTGTTAACTCATTCTATACTGGCGCGGGTTGCATCCCCTTTTATCATTCTATACTGGCTGATTTGTATGAGTTACTAACAAAATGCTTTTAAAACAAGAACTGCGTAATAGAAACTTGAAAGTAAAAAGGTAAAGGTAAAGGTAGTCCCATAGCCTTGTGGCCGTAAGGGAGCGTGATGTTGGAGATCACACTTATCTTGGGCCAGCGTAATGAGGGTGATGCCCATCTCTCTCCCTCGCTGCTTTACCTTCCCCACCCTTCAAGAGAGTAGGTACTCAGTCACAGTTGAGTCAACTGGGGCCGTTGTTATTTGTCGCTTCACGTTTTGTGGTCACCCATCCAAGTGCTAACCGCACTGGACGGTGCTTAACTTGCGACACAGTAGCGAGTGCTCCAACCACTGTGCTATCCGACACGCCGTGTAGGTCCATAAAGGAATTAGAATGGAAACTAACCAATAGCCAGGTTTGATGGAATTATCTTTGATATTTACCAATTTATTATAACCCCCCACCCATTCTCCCTTCGCCCTCCTCAAAGTTGCTCATTTCAATATAACAGAAAAAGCTACAAATAGTGTAGATCTTTTCCTGATTGTTATGGAAAACAGCATTACCTCCCTCTAATTGTAGCCTGTCGCTACAGCGCTGGAATTACGCAGCATCTTCATCGCTTTCTTCTTCAGTACTTTGTCCACTACCAACACTTTTAGCATCCTCTTCCATGTTAATGTTATAAGTCCACTCTCTTGGAAGCAACAGTAGTCAATGCTATATGAATGTTGCAAGCGTATTCTAAAGTGAAAATATAAGAGACTTTTCCACCTTAGTTTCGTATACTGTTTTGAGTCTACATACTGCGCTGGCACTACACTATGAAGAGGAACAAAGCTGACATTGAAAGAAACGATTGATGGTGAGGGATTGCCTTGTTGAGATTTAACTGCTGCTCGCTTGTGGATCCTAAGCATCAGCGTGCCAAGTGGACAAGATTTATTTCAAGGGAGGTAATAACTCTGTCATAAGACAACTGTGCTAATTATCCAGCACTATGGTTTATTTTAAGGGAGGTAATAACTCCCCCCCCCCCCCCCCCTCCATAAGACAACCGTGCTAATTATCCAGTACTATGGTACAATCCATTCTAAGCAATGACATTTTGTGTTCTCATTCTTCTTAGTGTGCATTTCATACTTCGTCTTTAATGTTCTGACTATTACTACCTTTCACTGTTATTTAGTCCACCCTCGCCCCCTCCTTCACCCCCTCTCATCTTTGTGAGATAGAGAAAAAAGCACATCATTTCAATTTTGGAGTTTTGTTTGTGGGGAAGTATTGTTTGGTGTTTGTTGTGTCTTGTGTGTGTCTGCCTGAAGAAGAGCCCAGCTTGAAAAATTAGTGTCTTGTATTGTTTTTGCCTTGCTTTGTCTACATCAGCCTTCTCTTAGTTCAGTTACCTGTTTGCTCTTCATTGTTCTGGGCCGCTTTCCTCTAAACAAAGCGACCTTGACGCTAGTGGAGCCTCAGGGATCTATCAAGCATAGGCAGGAAATATAGGCACAGGCTCTCAAAAGCCTCTGACCCTGAGAGAGGGGTCAGCGTGGCTTCCGGTGCGACTGCCTGCATAAGCTTATTTACAGGCCGAGAACGTCAAAAGGTCTGTTATTAATGTTATGTTTTTGTGATGCGTGTGTGTTGACAGCACACGGGGGAGAGAAAGAAGAGCAAAGTACTGCAGTGTGCAGAGTGTGGCAAGCTGTTCAACAGCTACACCCAGCTCAAGCGACACAAACGGGTCCACTCGGGGCAGAAACCTTACGTCTGTGACTTCTGTCAGGTAACTTCTTCATCTTGTTGCTGTTGTGGCATGACTTTCGTACGGACTTTAAAGATCCTGACGCTCGTGTCCTGGACAGGTGAGTGCCGGCTACGCAAATACACCCAGCACGCACTAGGTCCCTTCTCCCCATCCCCGGTCGACTAGGAATGTGCTTAGTTTTTTGGGCGTCAGACTATGTGCCCAAATGCTGCAAGTGGGCGCCTCAGGCAGCTTGAGTTAGATCCTGTATCGGCCAGTGCCTTGAGCAGCTCTTGAACTGGAAAAGCGCTCTATAATAACGATTAAATAAATAATAAATAAAATAACATAAATATTGTTCACTTTTTGTTGTTGTTGTTGATAGCATTTAGTGTAGGCCAAACTGGTAACCAAACCCAATTTGTAATAAATATGTGCAGAAGGAGCATTGGCTCAATGACCAATTTGAGTTCTATACATCCTTCACATCCATCATCTGGGTAGGCCAATTCTTAGACTTCTGTGCCTGAAGGTATAACCCAGGGACAAGTAATTTGATGCGCACATCAACTAGAGAGCAAAAGGCTGACAGATTACGATGCCAACTATACTATACTATACTATACTATACTATACTATACTATACTATACTATACTATACTATACTATACTATACTATACTATACTATACTATACTTTACTATACTATACTATACTATACTATACTATACTATACTATACTATACTATATCATACTATACCATACTATTACTACACTATACTATACTATACTATACTATACTATACTATACTATACTATTACTACACTATACTATTCTATACTATACTATACTATACTATACTATACTATACTATACTATACTATACTATACTATACTATACCATACTATTACTACACTATACTATACTATACTACACTATACTATACTATACTATACTATACTATACTATACTATACTATACTATACTATTACTACACTATACTATTCTATACTATACTATACTATACTATACTATACTATACTATACTATACACTTAATCCCATCACTGTAGCTCAAGTGGTAGAGAGTTCACCTGGCACACCGATGAACCCAGGTATGAATCCCGGGGTGGGCAAGCTAAAAAGTGGCCATATTGCACTGTCCATCTTAGCAGTGTGATTACTCTGGTGATTCAGTGTTGATTTAGGTCCCAGCACCTTGTTCCATGGGATGGTTATCCCAGTCTGCCCTGTCACCAATGGTGGGTGTAGACGTTAGACCTCAATGCTCATTTCATGCTATACAGCCTGACGGCCTTTTGTTGCATCATTACCTTTTTGTGAGTAAAGCAGCCAGTGAGCGCCATTTTGGATGGGAGGTAGCCCTGTCAATGTTTGATTTTAATGTAGGTGTGGGCTGTAAACAGGCGCAAATGGACACAACTGGTAGCTAAGTGGACCAGCCTTGAGCAGCATGTGGACAGGAGATAGTACCGAAATATTGACTTTTAAACAAACGTCTTGTTTGAGTACATATAATTTGTATCTGAGACTGGCAGAGGCTTGCGTTCGACTCTCTGGTTGGAAACCTGTTAACGCTGGGTGACCTGACGTAGTTGGACCCTTAAGTCTCCCCTTTGTTTTCAGTTTGGGACGAGGGTATGATATGACATAATACTTCAAGAAAACTTGCAATCTGTTTGTTACTAGCGGCTGAAATTGGGGAGAAGAGAAGGGAGGGTCAGCCTCGGTCAGTCTCAGATACGCGCAGCGTGGTTTGGAATCTTCTAGTTTTCTTATCTTGACTAAGTAAGGGGAAATAATCCTGTCAGCTGGCCTCTGTTGTAGCAGAGCTGCAAAGCTGACCATTGAAGCATGCACACGAAGTGTGCCAACCAACCAGTCGTTTTGACTGAAAATTTGCATTCAAGCTGCAAAAGATACAAAACAATACTGCTTGCATTATTTTACGTGTTCCAAAGTCGGACAACATCACTTCTCATTTGAAATTATTTCATTTGCTTCCCGTGGAGAACAGAATACAGTATAAAATTGCAAGCATTTGCTTCAAAGCTGTTACTCTGTCTGGTCCATTATATCCCAGCTATCCTATCCTATCCCGTAACTCGAAGGTCGTAGGGGCACCACAGATGATCGTTTAACCAGCATACTCCATCTTTCTGTCCTCAGCAACCCTCATGGCTAGTCCACATCTATACACTATCTAGATCTCTGCATGCATCTTCAGATAGTCGCCAGCTTTGTATTCTCCATATGAAAACAAAAGGTTTTTTTGAACGCTCATTCTGCTTTTCAGCCTCTACAGTTTTTAATTCTTTTCCTTTAACTCTGCATTCTGTGGAATCATCTTTTTCTTTTTGCTCTGGACTGAAAACACACATTTTCAGCACTGTCTTTCCTTAAATCTCGATTCAGAACTTTTCTTCGTCATTTATTTAAAACACAGTCATAGTCGTTGTGTGTGTGTGTGTATGTATGTGTGTGTTCTGATTTGGTATTTCATGTTTTTCTTTCGCTTGATTTATTTATGTATTTATTTATTTTGTTGTTGCTTTGCTGTAGAGCACTATGGGCTCTAATGAGGAAGGGTGCTGTACAAATGTTAATTTTTATTATTATTATTATTATTATTATTATTATTATTATTATTATTATTATTATTATTATTATTATTATATGTGCACAGGCTTCTCTTCAAGTTTCAGTGAAATGTCAGGCTAACAAACAGCTCTCGGTCTCTAGTGGCATCATTAGTTGTCCCCTATACGCATTGTGTCCGGGGACGTTAATCTATGTACTGGTGGCATGTTGTAGTAATTCACTTTGACTTTGACTTTAATTTTATAGTTCAGACAACATTCCCTTCCAAATAGTTTTATTTTTTATAACTAACCACAATTGTGCAGGGATTTTGTTGTTGGTATTTCATTGTTGTTGTTTCTGATTATGCTTTCTGAATAATTACATTTTTAATAATTTTTAACTTTGTGGGATTCGTAGGTTACTTGTATACTTCTGTACCTATTTTGTCTTAACAACTGTTTTAAAAACCCCTTGGGGTCATGAGCAATCTTGCCACTGTAGATTGTTCTAACCTATAAAGGGAAAAGTGAAAGCCCCAGTTGAAAACCTGTCTTTCCTTTGTAGGCAAGACAGATTCACTGCGGCAACAGTACCCCCGTTGGAGTGCCGGGGGTTTTCAGTATAAATAGTATCCCCACTTTCTGGAAATTTAGTGCTTTAAATTCCCACTGTCGCTGTCTTCCTCATTTACTCTTTCCCATTCCTGCTCTGTCCTATCACTCTGCTATACTATCTTCTTCTTCGCTAGATCAATGACCTACCTTTTTTCTTGAAAACTCTTCCTGGACAAGACTCCTTGTTTGTGTATGAGGTCTGTTGGATCAGCTTGGGAGTGTTGGACGCTTTCTGCCGGGTGGTCACTAGGGCTTCCTATGATTGTATTATTTAGCACTATAGGCATTTTATATGTATGTGTTTTGTTGATGATTTATAATGATGTTTGTATTCTATTTTGTTTTTGTAACCGGGGGGTTCGAGTAGTTGGGGTAAAGCCTCAGCCGTCCCCTGCGTGGGATGTCTTTATTGTAAAGTGACTGGCCGGTGGAGGGCATTCAATTTTCCCACTAGGGTTGTTTCGGCAGATCTTTTATGCGGATTGGGGGTTGTCCGGTCCTGATTTGGCTCGGAAGAGTCCGCTGGACCTAAAGCAACAACCAATCAATCAATCAATCAACTGTTTTAAATTGCTGTCTGGAGTTTTATCTAAGCATTAAGTTAAAACTTTGTGCATGTACAACTTTATTTTATTGTAGCATTGTTCTATACGTATCACTTTTCCAGTTCAAGGGCTGATCAAGGTTAGGGCCAATACAGGATCTTGTTTTTTAGTGGGCATGTTTTCGTCTGTGTGTTTATAAGCAATGTTTTAAGATTATGTCAACCTACAATTGTGTGCATAGGTGTCAATGCTTTGAGCAGACTGTTGTCTGGAATCACTGTATATTAAATAAATTATTGTTATTATAATTCCTTCACTAGTTAATTAATCTGTATATTTTATTTTATGTAAAAAAAAATTTTTTTGCTTCCTATTTTAGGCTGCCTTTACTCAAGCGTCAAGCCTGAAATCGCATCGAAGAATTCACACGGGGGACCGGCCATTCAAATGCCAGTACTGCGAGGAGTGCTTTCTGTACGCCAGGACGCTCAAAAGGCACGTAAAAAAACATGAATCTGAACAGATGAAAAACGCAACCTCGTGATATAGGTAAACCTTTTAGCCTGTGTTTCCAGAAACTACATTGTTTTCTCTACCCCCGAACACTGCACTCAACACCATCAAGAGGCAGGTGAAAATAAAAAATCTGAATGGTTAGAAAATGCGGCGTCACGGCATAGGTGAAGTGAATACTTTTACCACATGAAACCTTATTTTTTTTCTGTCTGAGGACTTCATTCAAGCATCTTCTTATGCTATTGCAAATCATTGACTTGAGTTTAAGTAGGCCCTAGCTGATACACTGAGGAGCTTGGAATGCAGAGACATGACCATCTGTGTTTGTGGCATAATTCCATACACTCCAAACACAGAGACGGGGAAGGGCAGATCTTTTGTGTCATTCCCTTGTTGCGTGGAAGACAGCAGATCTTTTGCGTCATTGCCTTGTTGTGTGGAAGACAGCAGGTAACAAGGATTATAGCCAAGGTGCTGTCATTGAACTCCAGTTCCATTTCTTGTAGTGAGGGAACCACCTGTTGCAGTACACAACCACTTTTTATCTCTCTTGGTTTAGGGAACCCTTCTAAGAGTCGTTTTTTCAAATAATAACTTTATTTTTGTTTTAGTGTTGGACAGATGGCATTTAAAAACAACACTTGGATCTCACAGATTTGAAAGTCTCAGCTGTCTCTCACTGATTATAATAATAATAATAATAATAATAATAATAATAATAATAATAATAATAATAATAATAATAATAATAATAATAATAATAATAATACGAACATTTGTATCCCGTCAAATCTAAAGAAACATAAGTCTATTCTAGGCGCATACCACCACTTTCGCAACATGCATACAAACGTACACATACACACACACGCGCACTCGCACACACACACAAGCGTTCAGAACATCACAAATGGGTTCATTTAAGAATGTAGGAATCGGAAAGTGGTTTTTGAAGAGAAAAGGGTTAGGGTAAGGGTTAGTTGCAGCGCTGCAACTAGCCCTTACCCTACCCCTGTTCGAGAAAGTTGACCTAAATCGTCGCTAATAGGCGACGAAATAGGTCAAAATTTCTTCAAACTTTTTCGAAAATTCACAGTAATTTTTCCGTCCCGGATAGAGCACTCCTTTGTACTCAAAACACTCCGGTGCACTGTAACTGCACTCCCGTGCACTAAAAGAGCACTCCCGTGTGTTTAGAAACAAGTGGGTTTCTGGAAACAAGTGGGTTCCTTCGAAAGAAACCCAGTTGTTACTAACAATTACAAGTTGTGGAACCGACTTGAAGAGTTCGGAATGCACACACCCACACACACCCACACACACACACACACACACACACACATCCTTGACATGTAAGAACATACAATACCAAGGAAGATAAGAAACAAGTCAAAATAAACAGTCCGGAGTGGGTGGTCAAACTGGATGGATCACTGAGGCAGAAAGAAATGAGTTTTGAGAGCAGATTTGAAGGCAGAGAGTGTAGTCTTGCTGCGTAATGCACATACTCCCCAGTGCTTGCAACATGCATTGTCAACAAATATTTCCTGAATACCAAAATGTTCAAGAGACTTGTGAAAAAAATCAGACCACAATAACAACTCATAAATCTCAACGTGCAGTACAGACACTTTTTTCCCAATGTTTCCAAATGAAGATTTCAGTTTAAAAAAAAAACTTTTTCATGCAGGGAATGACCATCAACATTTTGAATGACCTCTTTTACTGCTGTGATTATTTTAGATAAAATGCATGCATGTTAGACCCAAATCATTGAAAGTTTATTGAAGAAGGGATGCAGGACAGGCTTCATAGCCTATTAAACTGTCCCTTAGTGCCGCTGCTGCTACTAATACTACTACTGCCACTACTACTATGACTACTACTACTACTACTACTACTACTACTACTACTACTACTACTACTACTATTACTATAACTACAATCCCTCCTCCTCCTCCTCCTAAGTGAAATGCATCATGGTAATGGTCTAAGTGAACATTGAATTTCCAAGTGCCTATATTGTGAATAAGAATATTCTTTGCTTGTATATAAATTGAGCATCCTCCAGAGGTACATCAAAGAATAGAACACTTGAAAAAATGCACAACGACTTTTGTGATGCTAAAGTTGCCCAGTTTCAAGGATTCATTTATTTTTCCCGAGACTGCGTTTACCTGGGAACAATAATACTAATAATATTGGATGCGCTTACCAATCAGGCTCGGAGCGCAGCGAGTTGGGATTGTTGTAACCTGAAAAGATTATATTGTGGTCACTGGTTGTTTAAACCCACAGCGCTAAGCTTAGGTTTGTCGACTTTTATTATGCAGTAAACACTTGTTTATAAAGCATGAAAAACCTATTTGCGAGGCGAGCCCAGCTAAATATGGTGATATTGTACATCTGAGGCCTGCTAGCTGATACAAGGTTGGGACAATTTTTTTTTTGTCCTAGCACCATTGCTCAGTGGTAGAGCGCTCACCTGCACACCAATGTCCTACGATGGGCAAGATAAACGTGGCCCATTATTGACTTGTATGCATAGCAACGTGAGTCTGTGTACTTATCCACTTCCCATTTCTCCCCTCCATTCCCCCACCCCTCTCCCCCCCCCTCCCCCCAAAAAGAATATCCAGATTTTTGCAAATCGGTGCAAGATGAGTCCTAAATAGTCCAAAAATGACATTTGTTTAAAAAAAAAAAAGTCCGTCTGTCCGGTGTCTGCCATCTGGTTGTGCAAAACTTTCAAGTGGATTGATATCTCCGAACCTATTTCAACTATCACAAACGAACTTGGTAAGATGGTGTATATTCATGAGACCTCATAAAATGATCAGTAAAGGTCACAGGGTCAACAAATATCAGTATAAATAATACAAATTAAAAACATTCACAAAATTTCATTTTTTTTTTCAAAGTTATGAATATTGAACTTACGATTTTTTGATGCATGTTAAATATCAATGAGACAGACATACTATGCAAATTTGATCAACCTCACTCCAAGGAGCTGTCCAAAGTCAGTCAGTATAGGTACTTTGAAGTGACCTTGATCCTAAACTGTGAGAGATATTAAGTTCAAACTTGTTGTATTTAAAGATGATAGACTGCTCTTTCATATGTGTTTTGTTTTTGCGTTGATCTTGAAGGTCAAGGTCATTTTAGGCGTTGCAAAAGCAAACAAAAAATAGGTCACCGTACAGTAGAATGCCTCTATGTAGCCCCTAGTACGCAACTACATTGGGTTATTTGATCATACATGAGCATGAGAGGTCATGTGAAGATCATTCCAAGGTGAAGGTCACTGAAGATCAAGATCATCTCAAGGTCACTGTTTTTTTGGCATTATACAACTTTTGCTGTAGTTTATTTAAAATGTGTATATTTTGGAGTGTATTTGAAAATATATATAATATATATGTATATTTTGGAGTGTATTTGGAGCAAGAGGTCAAGGTGATCTCAAAGGTCAAGAGCATGAATTTTACTTTAGGTATTACTTTGCATTTTAAAGCCACTGTTTCGTCTTGTTTTTTTTTTCCTTCTGGGCACTCATTTGCATGTTAAATATTGCACGCTCCATAAGGGGCACGTGAGTCATATGGGCTTTGCCTTTCTAATATCTTGTAAACTTTTTTCCCCCCGTCCCTCAGCCGTAGCTCAAATGGGAGAGCGTTCCTTGGCACACCAATGACCCAAAATCAAATCTCGTGGTGGGCGAAATTTTAAAAAGTGGCCATTTTTCACTGTCCATTTGTGGTTCATTGTTAATTTAAGTCCATACCTCTTGTTCCCTGGGATGATTATCCCCGTCTGCCATGTCGCCAATGGTGGGTGTAGACGTTAAACCTCAATGTTCAATCTTCGCTTATATTTGTCAATGGGGCAACACTGACTGTGAATGTTAAAAGAAAATGTAATGGGTGATACTGGGGCTCCTTTCATTAATAACTACTATGATTATAATTGTCCGACCATAGAAATAAACGTTGATGTTAACTCAATCACTTTTATAGAAAAACTTTTCAACAGTATTATAGCCAGAAGAGCGACATGTATCGTTCTTATATAGCGCTTTACCAGCTCCAGAGCTGCTCAAGGCTGCTGGCTGATTCAGGATCTGTCCTGGAGCCACCTGAGGCGCCGACTCACCGCTTTAGCCCTCATCATTATGTGGGAGAATAATTTTCTCTGGAAGTTATGAAATGCAGTGCTGTACATGTTGTATACTGGTCATTGGGTTTGATAGCTAATTCGTTTTGGATTGTGACCGAGTGCTGTGATCTCGTCTGTGGATCATAGTAGTTAATTAATAGTCCACGCTTTACTCCTCAAAACATGTAGTGTGCATTTATCAAAATTGCGTCATGCAACAAAATTAAATAACTATGTGGAAATAAATTATTGATTTCAGAATTGGTTGTTTTTATGTTTTCCGTTTGTCTGTCGCTGCCTGTCTGTCTTTGTCTTTCTCTCTCTGTCTCTTTCTGTCTCTCTGTCTCTCTCTGTCTCTCTCTCTGTCTCTCTCTCTCTCTCTCTCTCTCTCTCTCTCTCCATCTCCTGTATGACAGGCTGAATCTGTCTAGTGTTTCAAGCATCTGTCAGCACAGTAACAATCAACCCTACTTGAGAATTGAGCGACAACTGGATAGGAAAAATTATCTGACAGTTATGGTTTTCAATGGTAGCGTGCTGTTGCAAAACATGTTGAACTTTGCATGCACTACTGCTACAGTTTCTCTGCCCAAAGCCTTGTCAGTGTTTCCGATCGACCGGGTGACATTTAGACACCAGTTCTCCTTTCTCATCGTTTTGTATTTCCAGATGCGGCAAGTCCGTAGGTTCTTCGGTCCTCCTATCGGTTCGTTGGAAGACATATATCCAGAAACCACTGAACAGATTTTGATTATAGATACATAAAACATTACCTAGGTTAGTGGTCTGCCATGCCTCCCGTCCAAATACAGGGGCGGATCAGAATAAATGCCCGGAGGGGGGCACTGCCATTTAAAAATGTTTGTTTTTTTATCCGGTATACAGATTCGTGCTTGCACTCAAACACAGTAAAAGAAAGGTTGACATTAGTGTGGTGTGTGTGTGTGTGTGTGTGTGTGTGTGTGTGTGTTTTTCCCCCTTATCTTTTCTTCTCATTTTTTCTTTTCTTTTCTTTTTTTCTTTCCTTTTCTTTTTCTTCCCCCTTTTTTTTGTCGCCTATGGGAGGGGGAGGGGGAGGGGGGCACGTGCCCACTGTGCCTCCCCCCCCCCCCCCTCGTCCGCCCCTGAAATATATTGGCTCTACCTTAAAGGTCAAGGTCACTGAAGTCTTTTTTGTTGTTAAACACGTTTTGCTCAATATCTGAAAAAGAGTAAAGCGATTTTTAGTGTGTGTGTGTATGTGTATTTAGGTGGAGGTTTCAGGTTACCCAACACACTCCAGCTTGCCGGCAAGTCGAACAGATTATTACTTAAAGAGTCTAGCTTAACTTTCACAGTGTCACAGATCTGTTGCAAACTCACAGTGAGTGTTGCCTCACTAGAAAAAATGACTAAGCGATATATAAAAGTCTTATCAAAAGTATGGTTTAATATAAATTGATTCATTCGGTTTTGCTTAGGTGCATATATTAATAGCATCAAGGTTGGTTCTAAAAAATAGCACCTCAGCACATTTGTTTGTTTACATACTAAGAAGGAGAAGCCCACAAATTCAAAGCTGCTAAATTAAGTGGATGTGAGCAACACATGCCCAATTGGTGGGGTTTCAGGAACTGCGTTTTAAAAAGTGTTTAAAAAAGACACGATTTTAACAGAAACACACCTTTTAACCTGTTCTTTCCAACTATCCATTCTCCATAAATATCCATAAATTGTAGAACTAACTTAGTGACTAACTGGTACTTTACAATGAACAAAGCCGCCTGTATTTAATTTTTTGGGGGAAAGTCGTACGTTTTGATCTCTTTGGGTTGCTATGGGACTAGGTGTCACCGCTCTATTGTACCGTGCCGACATAAGGGGCATTGATTCAGCATAGGTGATGTGCCCAGAAACCCCCGTTGGGGTGCCGGGGGTTTCAGTATAAATAAAATCCCCACTTTCTGGAATTTTAGTGCTTTAAATTCCCACTGTCGCTGTCTTTCTCATTTGCTCTTTCTCATTCCTGCTCTGTTCTATCAATCTGCTATACTATCGTCTTCTTCGCTAGACCAGTCTCCTACCTTTTTTCTTGAAAACTCTTCCGGGACAAGACTCCTTATTTGTGTATGAGGTCTGTTGGATCAGCTTGGGAATATTGGATGCTTTCTGCCGGGTGGTCACTAGGGCTTCCTATGATGTTATTATTTAGCAATGTAGGCTTTTTATATGTATGTGTTTTGTTGATAATTTATAATGATGTTTGTATTCTATTTTGTTTTTGTAAACGGGGGTTCGATAAGTTGGGGTGAAGCCTCAGCCGTCTCCTGCGTGGGATGTCTTTATTGTAAAGTGACTGGCTGGTGGGGAGCTTTCGGTTTTACCACTAGGATTGTTTCAGCAGATCTTTTATGCGGATCAGGGGTTGTCCGGTCCTGATTTGGCTCGGAAGAGTCCGCTGGACCTAAAGCAACAATAATGTAATGATGTGCCCAGAAAAAAATACGTGTAGTCGTTCGAGAACGCACGTGAGCGATGGAGAGAATGTGTGTGTGTGTGTGTGTGTGTGTGTGTGTGTGTGTGTAGGTGGGCATGTAGAAACGACGTTACAGTGACACACTCATGGAACTCCACATGGTTTCTTTTGACTTTTTTGGAAGGGCGCCCTATTTTGACGTCAAAATAGTTCCCTGCTGAGTTAGAGCTGTTTTAGGCCTAGGGTTAGGTTAAGGGTTAGGGTTAGGGTTAGGGTTTGGGTTAGGGGTTAGGGTTAGGGTTAGGGATAGGTTCAAAAATTTGAAAATGTCAAAATAATGTCACGAAAATGAAAAGTGTGTCAAAATAATCCCTGTTTTTTTCACAACAGTCATCAGAATGTCGTTTTTACAAAAATGTGTGTGTGGGTGTGTGTGTGTGTAGTTGTGAAACGTCACATTTGAGGAACGGAATTTGCCTTTTGTAGTACTAAATGAAGTAATTTTGTCGTTCCCCATTTGTCTGGCGTTGCTCATTTGTTCTAAGTACATGGCAGTGTACTTTAAGTGCATGTGCACTACAACTACACCAGGTCAAGTGTAGTTGTAGTGCACATGCACTTAAAGTACACTTGACCAAGTGTACTTGTGCATCTTCCAGACGGGTAGGCTAAGGAACTTTCCTCGACGATTAGGGTAAGGCAGTGCCTCGACGATTAGGGTAAGGCAGTGCCTCGAAAGGGTTAGGGTCAGGGCTAGTTGCAGCGCTGCAACTAGCCCTGACCCTAACCCTTTTCTTGAAGGGGTGCCTTACCCTAATCGTCGAGGCACTGCCTTACCCTAATCGTCTAGGCACTGCCTTACCCTAATCGTCGAGGAAAGTTCCTTATCCTAGCTGTGTTTTTGAACAAACTTGACCTACTTCGTCTCCTATAGGCGAGGAATTAGGTCAAACTTTTTGCGAAAAGGGTGCTATTTTGAAGAAACTTGACCTACTTCGTCTCTAATAGGCGAGGAATTAGTTCAAACTTCTTGCGAAAAGGTGGCTTTTTTGAAGAAACTTGACCTAATTCGCCGCCTAAGGGCCGCGAAGTAGCTGAAATTACCCCATTTGTACCTCGTACACGCATGTGTGTGTGTGTGTGTGTAAGAGAGAGAGAGAGAAAGGGGGTGGGGGAGATGGGTATTTTTTAATTTTCGTTTGTTGTTGTTGTTTAAGCCGGGAATGTAGTCCGGCCATGGCCGGTATGGGCCCTGACAAGCATTTTTCAAGGGGTTCATTTTCTTGGCGGTGTTGTGGCTCCATTTATTGAGCGAAACGGGTTTAGCAAACAAAATAATTCCAATGACCTTGACCTTTGCGGTACAGCAAATACGATGGGACGGGAGGTAGGCCACTCACTCAAGTAGGCTTAATGTTCCCATGAAGTTTGGTCAAAACTCGCTCAGGGGTTCATGAGATATGGCCTCCAACGTACCGACAAGCAGACGGACCGACTGACAGACCGACATTTAGCTCGTTCTGATTACCGACTGTTTCAAAGTATTTACATACTTAGGGCGAAATAGAAAAGTAGAAAAGTGTGAGAACAACCGACATCTCTCTTAACCTACGCTAATGTTTGTGGCAGAGCTGCTGTGTGTAAAATTGCAGGTTCCGGTTGAGTGTTTGAAAAGTGACCTTGGGCTTTGTCCCGGATCATGTACAACTAGGATACTCGTCGTGTCTACATATCATACATCGTAGCCGAGTATTTGCGACTTGCTCCCTCTTCAGTCTTAACGGGCTGTGGCTAAGGCCTTTTGGAGATTTGCTTGAAGTTAGCCAACCAGCCTCCGTCTCTCAGTCTATAATAATAATAATAATAATAATAATAATAATAATAATAATAATAATAATAATAATAATAATAATAATAATAATAGCATTTGTAAGGCGCCTACTCTGCGGATCTAGGCGCGCACACACCAACATTCATCTAATCATACATTCATGTTTTATATATAATAAGCCTACTAGACAGCATACAAATGCACGCACACACGCAGACACACGACACAGACACACATAAAACAAGAATACTAAATGAAAAAAGAATGTAAATTATGTAAAGTGCTGCTGAAAGAAAAAGGTTTTCATGTTGCTTTTAAAACTTTGAATTGAAGGAGAGTGTCTGACATTGGAGGGAAGAGAGTTCCAGAGCTGAGGTCCATAGACAGAAAAAGAGCGGAGACCATGTGATTTCCGTATGTAACGGCCTTGGCGGAGGAGTCGAGTATCGTTCGAAGAGCGAAGGGTGCGAGAAGGAGTGTACAGAGTGACTAACTCATTAAGATATTCGGGAGCTGATCCAGCGATGATACATGTATTATACCAAATACAGGCTGCTTATACTTTATGCGTTTTAAAACAGGTAACCAGTGAAGTTTGCGCAAGAGAGGGGTGCGTGGTTGTTTTCGATTTGACTTGAAAACAAGCCTCGCAGCAGCGTTCTGAACTTTTTGAAGGGGTGCTAGGGTAGAGTCATTGCAGCCAATGAGTAAAGAGTTGCAATAGTCTATTCTGGACAGTACACAAGAAAGCAACTAGTGTTTTTGTGGCATCTACAGTGAGAAAGCGACGGATGGAACTGATTCGCCTTAATTCAAAATAGCACATTTGGCATACTTTTGAAATGCGATCATTCATTGAGAGCTCAGAGTCAAGAATAACTCCTAAATTTCTGATCTTGTCAGAATAGAGAACAGTGGAAGATCCAATGGTAAGAGAAGGGGCAGAGATATGAGTTGAACTGGAGAAAAGGAGAGCTTCTCTCTTTCAGTTTGAGCATGTTGTTTGTCATCCATGTCTTAATATCAGTAGTACAGTCACATTGTGTGTCCGTCACGGAGTCAATGTCACGAGGTTTTGCAGATTTTTGAAGTTGTGCATCATCAGTAAAAAAGGTGATGATCAACAGAGTGTTGTTTGATGACAAAGGATAATGGAGTGGTGTAAAGCACGAACAAAACAGGACCCAAGACAGAGCCCTGCTTATCTTATCTTAATGCCCGTCACCCCTGCCTGGGTATGGGCCGCCAACAACAGATCTCCAGAGTCCTCTGCCCTGTGCCATTCTTTCTAACTGACTCCAGGTGTAGCCCATCTTGGTGGTGTCGGCCTCGAGGTACAGAGCCCTTGCGGGACACCAAAAAGGAGAGGAAAATCAGCAGAAGAAGAATTGTTGACAGATACATATTGAGAACGGTCTTGTAAGTACGATGAGAACCAATGGAGAGCTGTGGGCAGAATGCCAAACAGACTCTCAAGGCGATTGAGCAAGATGGTATGATCGATCGTGTCGAACGCAGCAGAATTGTCCAGAAGAAGAAGAACAGAGATGTTGTCATGGTCAAGGGCAGAAAGAATATAATTGCAAACTCGCAGAACAGTCTCAGTGCAGTGCCCAACTCTGTAGGCAGATTCAAAAAGGATTGCAAAGGTTATTGTCGAGAGGTGTTAAGAGCTGAGCTTAAGCACCACTTTCTCCAAAACCTTTGAAAGATAGGGCACATTAGAAACAGGTTGGTAATTCTTCAAGTCCTTTTTGTTCAAGGTGGTCTTTTTCAGCGAGGGTTTTACGACAGCAGTTTTGAGTTCAATTGGGACATTACAGATAGGAGAGAATCATTGATGATGTGTGTTAAAGAGGGGAGAATGGTTTCAAGGTGCTCATACAGTAACTTGGTAGGGATGGGATCAAGTTCACAAGATTTGGGAACAGTGTTTCTCAGAATTTCACGAAGCTGACTTTCAGAAACAGGCAGAAATTGTGTTAGGCAAGGACCAGTGTATGGTGGACCATGGTGGACCAGTGTATGGTGGACCAGTGTATGGTGGAGGTGAAGGAAGGGCGGATGGGTCTGGGGGAGGAAAGCTGTTGCGGATAGTTTAAATTTTCGCAGAAAAGTAGGTGGAGAAAACAGATGGGAGTTGTTTGTCTTCGAATATATTAGGCAAAGGAAAAGCAGTCTCCTTGCCCAGGAGTGAGTTGAAATTCTGAAAGAGTTGTTTGCAAGTTTTACTTTCAGCGATCTGTGATGTGAAAAATGATGTTTTTGCTTCTTCTATCATACTGGCTATTTTGTGTGTGATGGTTTGAAAAATCTCTTTGTGAACTGTCAAGCCTGACTTCAGCCAGCGTCTCTCTGCCTGACGCCGCTCACGTTTGAGCTGATGGAACTGCTCAGCAATGCTGCTGAAGCACAGGTTAAATTTACGTTGGAGGACCGTGCGTTAGCAGATAGGCGCGTGCTTGTCAAGTGCAGCTTGCACAGTAACATTGCAGTCAGCAATAGAGCATTTTTGAGATAGGGTAGCAAGATAGGCCCTAAAAGCTAGTGAATCGATGCTACGCAGTTTGCGACAATTAATAGTAATTGTTTCCACAGGCAGTTTAGCGACATGCAGATATATATAGGATTGCATTGTGGTCAGATTTCAAATCATGTGAAACATATGAGCTTGAAACAATGTTGTCTGATAAGCGATAAATCAACAAGTCAAGTGTGTGGCCTCTTTTCTGAGTGGGACCAGCAGCTATTGCCTGCATGAAAGAAAACATGTCAAGCAGATTACAGAATGTAATATCAAAATTGTCTTTTGGGTCATCCACATGAACATTGAAGTCACCAACTAGAACTGTTTTACCAGGCAGAGCATCACAGTGCATGAAAAAGTCAGGTAACTGACCAAAGAACATAGAATGAGTCAATCCATTTTTCTTGCTTGGTGGTGACCTGTACACACAGACCACAATCAGTCTAGTCTTATTTACAGTCATCATAATTAGTGTGGCTTCAAACCTATGGTTGTCAAGAGGTGATCGTTTGAAAGTAGCGTGCTTCAACAAGGAGTCTTTGATAACTAACACAATGCCACCACCTCTGCCAGCCACATCAAGCGAGTCGCGAGCACAGGACCTCACAGAGTAACCTGGCGGAGTCTACCGAGAGAAACAACAGGAAGACACTGAGTTGCCCATGCGTGGCCAAAATATATAATAACAATGGAAATATATAATAACAATGGAAATATATAATAACAATGGAAATATATACGCTCTCCCCTTCCACTCCCCTCCCCCCTCTCCCAAATCAAAAATCACATTAAAAGCGCGGTAATCTGTAACCAATATACATGCTCACATGTTACACCAACTGTCATACACATAGCAAACACACATCTATCAATCAAACATGTTATTGCTATTAGAAGACGGAAAGGAAATGTTATTTTGTAGATGTTGATGGACTGCATGCAATACCGTTATTGAGAAAAACGGAGAAAACCGGAGTACCTCGAGACAGCCCTCTGTGTCCTGAAAAGTCTCGTAGCTAAGTCACAGTAGTTTGTCCCCCTGCGGGTTTCGAACCCGCGACATTCGGCTTAGGAAACCGCGGACGCCTAACCAACTTGCTTGTTGTTGAGTAGATTCCTGTCCCCGGGCACTTAGGCGTACAAGGGAGGTAAATAAGAAGCCACGATGTAAAAACAAAGTCCCATTAATACAAGTCGTATGCAAGCGGATCGCTCGAGGCGGTAACAGGGATGTTGAACCAGACGCGCAGACGGGAGTAAGGTGGTGATCGTGATGTTCGTGTAGAACTCGAGGAGGTGTGGCAACGGAGCCTTGGGACCTTGCGAGCAGGCCGAGTGAGGAGAAGTAGACAAACGCGGGAAAACGCTGCTGGCGTAAAGCGCCTGCAGTCCGGAGATCGCCACTCTCCACAACGATTCCCGCGTTGCCCAGTCGTAGTGAAAAAGGGGAGGCTGCCATGGGGTAGAGAAGCCGGCAGCACGGCGCCACACCATTCGACGAACCGCCGCCGGTGCCCAGTCCCTGGAGCCTACAAGTAAGAAAACGAAGCTTGAAAGGTGATGTGGAGTGTCGGTTCGGGATCTCCCCGGCCCGCCTGAGCAGCGGGAACTCCCAGGTCGCCGAAGTAAACAGCGAGTCCCCAATCGCGAAAGCAACGGCAACCCTCCGGGATACCATATCAGCAGCAGCAGCTGGGGTCTGAATGCCTCCTACGAGCAGGTGTGAGCCAAGCCTTGCCTGGAGACGGCCGCAGTCGGAGATGCTGGTTGGCTGACTGCCGCAGCGGTAAATAAGGGTCGGCTAGGCTTTGATAGCCGCAGTGGAAGATGCAGGTCGGCATGGCCGATGCAGTGGAAGATGCAGGTCCGCTAGAGATAGGCCCAATACCTCTGTGAGTGCTGAATGCAGGATCTCAGAACTGTGCCAACTTGTGCCGCCAGTCCACCCTTTAAAGCGCCTTTCCACATCTTTATCTCGGTTATGCCACGGAATTGGGTTATGCAGAGACCGGGGGGGAGGGGGAGAGAGAGAGAGAGAGAGAGAGAGAAGGGGATGGGGGGGGGGGGGACGAGGGAGAGAAGCTGGCCAACTTCCAGCAATCAATCAAATCTTCAACAGACATGATCACAGTGTGACTGAAGCTGAAAAGGAATATTTTAAGTTTTTTTCCGCTTCTCCGGCTTCTTCCCTCTCTTCAATAATGGTATTGTATGCAGTCTATCTGGCAATTTCACACACACACACATGCACAAGTGCGCGCGCCCACACACTCACACACACAATTCAATTTCCGTTCCGTCTGCTTAAGAGCGGCTTGCTTTCACATTAACCACGTAGAACCAATCCTAAAACAGCAAAGACGTAGTGGATAGTTGATAGCGGGTCCTATGAATTAATATACAGATACATACTACTCCTACCGCTGTGCTCCATTCTACTTGGTGGAGTGCCACAGACTGAGCAGACAGCAAAGGCCGCGACACGCTGTGTTCCACGTCTCTAAACTAAACCGGATCCGTCCGTCAACCGACAATTTTCGAGTGGCGGTTTCCATTTCACACATGGAATAATGGTCTGTCTATATATCTGTCTATCTATCTGTCTATCTATCTGTCTAATCCAATCCCTCAGTCTGCCATGCCGTTGGAGGCTGTCGCAGAGTTTTCGCCACTTCAGGCTGTCTGTGGCTGTTGTCAGGAGGCGTGACCATGTTTCAACATCACTTGTCAAGTTCTTTCTTTGCCTTCCTCTGTGCCAGCCTCCTTTCACTATTCCTCGCGTAATGGTTTTTGCAAGGGTGACGTGGCCAAACCACGCCAACATTCTGCAATTTTTAGATACAGTGCAAAACGACTGACGGACCGACCGACGGACAGACGTACAGACAGACGGACTGACTCCCCAACGAATGTTCAAAAATGTTTCCAGGTACATGTGTGTGCGTGTGTGTGTGTGTGTGTGTGTGTGTGTGTGTGTGTGTGTGTGTGTGTGTGTGATTGCACGTGTGTTGTCAAGCGCGGCGAGCTCGCTTTCCTTACCGTTTGCGAGGTACCGCGCGATACAAATGTACTGTATTATTATTATTATTATTATTATTATTATTATTATTATTATTATTATTATTATTATTATTATTACATGTGAGTCTGGAAATTTTTTTTTAAGTTTTAACAAGAAGTCAAGACAGAGAGCTGCCTCGTTACAGAAACAATCTGGGTCAGCATTATAAATAGTATGCGGTCATGGGCATGGGTAAGGAAAACTCCTCATTGACAGTGCCACTTTGAAGTCGGCGCCAAGAACCATTAAGCAATGTTCCAAAAACGCACACACAAACAACAATGTATCATAGCCTTGTATAAATCTTCATCAATTTCACGCGTCTCTTTGGAGACACTTTAAAGTGACCCATTTTGACCACTCCTTCTCAATCTAGTCTCTTATAATTATGCTCATGTGTTGGGGAGACTCTAAATTTATCAAACGCAACTCCTTCTCGCCAGATCTTTTCAAGATTCATAGTGAATGTTGCCCCACTGACAAACAGCTTACAGGTACAACAAAAATAAAATTCTGTGGAAAATATAGTTAAGTTTTACATGAATAAAATCCGTAGTAGTTTCTGTGCAGACCCTACACTACATCAGACACCAAAGACACACACTTTAAAACGCATGGTTCACTCAAAAACAGGGCCAAAGGTCACACGGTTATGGTATTGATGTACCGTTAAAACAGGGGAAATCACTCCTTGTCAGAACAGAAATGGAAAATTCAAACTGTAGCGGTTGGTTTGAGCAACGAAAGCCCTGTTTATCATTGTTTAATGTCATAACAATGCCAATTTTAGCGTAAACCCGTTTTGGTCAAAAGTAAACAAAGCCTTGGACTTGGGGCCTTAAAAAGTGAACCTGAGGTACTTTTTTCCACACCTTTACACTGGATAGTATGGTCATAGAAGAGTTTCTCAACCCGCATTATTGAGGTAAAACCTCTCCTGTAGGCGGGTAAACAGCTTTAAAAGTCCCTAATAACGATACTAGGCTTCGCTAGATGAAGAGCCTGGGCGCCCCCCCCCCCCCCCCCTCACCCCCCCATCCACCCCTTACCCCTATCACCCAGCACTTCAGACTACAGGCACCGAGGAGTTCTTTTCCCTAGCAAATGCACAGCAAGTTGGGTTTGTTTGTGGTGGGACTGTGTCTGTATTTAAATGGAGATAAGTCACTTATTGCTTTAGGACCTAAAAAAAAAGCTAAAAAGACAATTTAAAACTGTAGAGACTTTAGTGGACTGGAGCCAGTAAAATGGTAGCTAGATAACAAAAAGTCTATGAGTCAAGACTCAAGAAGTGGCATGAGGCCTTACAAGTTTACGCCCACTGGGAGGGACTCGTCGACTTCCATGGATACGGTTGGCTCCCCAGCGGCCCAGATTGAACTGGGTGGACTCCTCCCCGAGAGTGTGCGGCGGGGGCCGGATAAATGATGAGGAGGGGCCGGGCCACCGGGTGGCCACCACCCCTCCCCCCCTCCTCACCGTCGGCTGCCGTTCCCTCTCCTGGCCCTCACCCCTACCCTGGTGAGTGGGCAACTGTTTCTTGGAAACGGATAAAAAAAACAAAAACAAAGGCCCTCTTGGCCTCCCAGAGAGCACACTTATTGCCTCCTGCGGTTTCCAGTAATGGTTATACAGACCGGGGAGCGCTCTGTGGTCTCCCTGAATTCCATTGGCTGGAAGTTAGCCGATTTGTTGCGGGGCGCTGTTGGCGCAATCGATAGGGTTAGGCCCCTTGGAGAGGGCTTCCTGGTGGGCTGTGTGTACCAGCAACAACAACTTCAGCTGACGAAGCTTAATAAGCTGGGTCAGATCTCGATCGCCTGCGCGATCCCGGTCCCTGTGGTCGAGGGAGTCATTCGCGGTGTTCCGCTGGCGGTCTCGGTGGAGGAGATGGGGGCCGCGTATGACGGCACGGTCGGGCCGGATGGCTCGGTCACTCCCTGCGTGGTCCGGGGATTTAGACGGCTCCCTCTTGCGGGCGGGGAGCCGTCCGGCTCGGCGCGCGTTAGTTTTGAGGCGGCGGGGTTGCCTGCAGTTCTGCTGCTAAATCGCCGGGAGTACCCGGTCTTCCCTTTCGTTGCCCCGGTCCTTCGATGCCACCGTTGTCAGCGTCTGGGCCATATTTAAATAAAAATGGCGATTCGAATCCAAGGTCTGTTCCACGTGTGGCTCTGTTGGCCACACGGGCTCCTCTTGTAAGGCTGCAAGGCGCTTCTGCCTCAATTGCCGGGGCGAGCACTCTGCAGCCAACTATAATTGTCCTGCCAGTCGGGAGCGCTCCCTGGTGAACCTGTTGCGGGCAGAGACTTACATGCCTCGGGTTACGGCCCTTCACTTAGCTAAACATCAGCTTAATCGGGACTCCGCCTCCACGGGGCCTCGTGCCGCTTCCGACCTGATTGCCCCGGTGGCCGCGGCTGCCGCCCCGGTTGCCTCCGCGGAGCCGAAGATAATGTTTCAACCCACAGCTCCCCGTCCTCCGCCTGGAGCGCCCCATCTCCTAGCGATTGAGCGCGATTCGGGCGGGACGCCTGCCGTGGTTCGCCATGGTTCGGGAGCCTCTGGCTCCTTGACTGACCCTAAAAAATCGTCGTCGGATCACGGGCCTGGTCCCTAGACGGCGATTCATATAATAGAAAACTTGGTAGATAATCTTACTAAGCTGGTGTCCTCCTTGGCTGAGACCGTTCAGTCACTTGTCGCCTCTGGTCAGGTGCGCGCCTCGTCGGCCGCCCCTATAGCTGGGAGGTCGTGTCTTCTCTCGATTCAGCCCCTAGACGGTCGTAGGTCCTCGAGCGATATTAGTGGGGGGGGGGGGGGGTTGCCTCCCCAGCCGTCTAACCCCCCCGGCACCCGCATCGCATCCTGCGGTCCTCCTTGCCAGAGAGGAGTTTCTTGAGCAAATTGTCACCTGCGTCCCGGTTGATGTATATCGAAGGACCTCCGATTGCTTAGACTCGGTTAAATATCCTCGACACATTGCAGCTCCCGCCGCCCCGATCAAGCCATGGCCATGACACCCGGTTTTAAGGCGTATAGCCTCCTTTTTTAACTGAAAATGTTGCCTAATTTGAATAGTTTCGGCCATTTGGCCACGCATGAGCGCTTTTTGTACCCGTCCTTTTATAATAAAATTCATGATAGATTTTTGATAGATCGTATCCTCCATGTTTTTAACCTTTTATATACCGTCGGCCCTGTCTACGTCTCTGTTTTGGCAATAGCTTGCAGACCTGGTCTGTTTTTCGTATAAAAGCTTCCATAGTATTCCTATTGTCTTTCTTATTAATAAATAACCCGCACCTTCCCTCCTTACCAGTTGCCCTCCCTGGCCCTCCTTCACTCCCTCCTCGGCCTTCACGGCACCTCCTCACCGGTGTGTCCTCGACGACCCTCCTGGCACCCTTGCTTCACTTCTGCTGCTGCTTCGTGCGCTCTACATCACTGCCATTGGCACTACTTCTTCCATTTGATTCATCGTATTTTCTTCTTCCGAAAGAGGATGTCTTCATATATCAACGGTCCTCACTCATCCAGTCCCCTACACGCTACTGTGTCCGGGAACACGGTGGCCTAATGGTAGAGCTTTGTCTTGCGGATCTGAAGGTCCCGGGTTCGAGCCCAGGCCGGGGCATTGTGTTGTGTCCTTGGGAAAGACACTTTACTCCCGTTTCCAACTTCTTCGGATGAGAGTATAAACCGAGGTCTAGTCTGTGTCGCATACATTCTATCATAACTGACTTTAAAGATCCTGACGCTCATGTCCTAGACGGGTGAGTGCCGATGACAAGAACACACCATCATGCAACTAGGTCCTTCTCCCACATCCCTGGCTGCCCAGGATTGTGCTCAGTTGTCTGGAGCGTTATTACGGTGCGCCCAAAGGCTGCAAGTTGGCGCCTCGAGCAACTTGAGTTAGATCCTGTATAGGCCAGCGCCTTGAGCAGCTCTTGATAAATAACAGTTATCTACCAACTGAACTGAACTGAACTTATTGCTTTATTAGACGACCTTTTGACACGAAGTTTAGATTCCAAAAAAGCCAAATATTAGATACCACTCCCTCCTCTTCCCCCCCCCCCTACCCTCACCACCCATTTCGTAAATATTAGACCTCCGCCATCCCCTAGCTCCCACCCTCTCCAAATGTATGAATATATAAGCAAATGGTCATGTTTTAGCGTGATTTAGATTTTAAAAAACAAACAAACAAAAAACCCACTTATGTAGACCTTAAGTCTAGGTCTGTCGACGAACGTTTTGATTGAAATCAAAATGGCAGTGAGTGTTTGCGAGTCATGATTTGAATGAGAGGGGAGAGGGGGGGGGAGGGGAGGAAATTGACGCTGCGAGTCGTTAGTAGTCACATTACAACGTTTGATTTTAGTTTTAGGTTTAAAAAAAAAAGAGATTTCTCTTATATAGCGCACTTACAAGCTCAGAGAGCTTCTCAAGGCGTTGGCCCGTAATATCCAGCAATCACACAATAGTTTGCTGAAGTCAGGATTCGAACCCACGTCGCCCAAGACGCACTCACACAAGTCGTGCGCTCTGACCCTTGAGATAACCCTGCCGCATGCGCACAGTCACTGCGCATAAACAAACAAAAAAACAAGAATTTTTACCCTTGCTGCGCCGAAAATCAAAATGTGTGAAAAGCAGCGACGAAGAATGTTTGCATTAACGGTAGTATAATCAATCAATAACGGTAGTATTTCATTTGCTATGTTTAAAGAAAAATAAAGATATCCCATAAACAGCCATATGGCTATATCATCTCTATTACTTTACCAGTATTGCTCACACACGACGTTCCTGGCGGGCCGGTTTTGGAATTGTTCAGCCATCTTGGTAAGATCACAGTGGCGCTTTTATTGGTTCCCATGCTGAATGACTCGCAATCAGTTTGTCGAAATTAGAGCTTGTTCTAAACGTGGAAAATCATCCTAAATCACGCTGCGAACTGATTTGACTAAGATGACTGGGTGATCGTCTCACGAAATCGGTGACTCAAGTCATGATTTCCCCTTTGATTGCAATCAAAACGTTAGTCATCAGACATAAGCTTTACACTCACATTGATTAAACTACGCGCAAACCAGGGCTGAAAACTAATAATAATAATAATAATTTATTTTGTATAGCGCAATTCAAACATAAAATGCTTCACAAAGCGCTTGATCACACGCAGCCACACACAGATACACACGCATAATAAATCTATTCTGCATTTAAAAACAAGACAACATGTAAACCTAGTAAAGGTAACAAACCAACAAATAAAAGTATAAAATCAGTCCATTGATCAATAAACTTATATAAAATAAATGAATAATTTCACAGAAAAAATTTAAGAGAGGGACGTTAATACCAAAAGAGGCAGATCAACAATGCCTCATCTAAGATGTAAAGTGTAAATGGTGGTGAAATACAGCAGTTTTAAAAGTAGAATAATCGTTGAATAACTAAACATCGTTACAACGTATGACAGGCCAGATGAAGAGAATAAAAGCTTGTGTAATGGCATTAATCTGGTTTAAAAAGAAAACATATTTGTGATTCACATAATAATAGTAACAACACCAATAACAATAATAATAAATAATAATAATAATAATAATAATAATAATAATAATAATAATAATAATAATAATAATAATAATAATAATAATAATAATAATAATAATAGCAGTTCTAATTTCATTTACAGTGAAAACAAGTTAAGAGGGAGCAAATGTCATTTAAAAAGCAAAACAATTTTAAGACAAGTACACGCATACGCACATGCATCCACATACACACGCATTCACCCACACATTCACACACACACACATTCACACCCATATTCACACACACACACACACACCCCTACACACACACATTTCAGATATCAGCGCAACAGGGTGTCCGCAAGGGAGGATGTTCTACAGGTGTAAGAGGAAGAGATAGGTTTTCATTTGGGCTTTGAAAGAGTCAAGAGATGGAGATTGGCGAAGGCTGCATGGGAGTTTGTTCCAACTAAGAACGCTTACTTACAAGTACTAATTGACGTTTTCTAGCCTATCTCTTAAGCAATAGTATATCAGACAGAGAGAAAGGAAGAAGAGAGAGATCACTTCGCGATATCGCCTCTATGAGAAGTGATGTACGGTGGAGGAGTTACGTCCCTTCAACCTCACATGGGCTTGCTTTCGGTTCTTAGTCTCTTGTCTATATATGGGGTTTTTAATTATATTTTAAAAACATGTTTTAGACCGCGATTTTCACCTTTTGCTGTTGAAAATGTTTGAAATAAGGCTTTTCTAATTGGAGATTTTTTTTATGCACATCTGTTTATTTTTTCATGACTTGCTGCCTCTTGACCGTAAGGGTGTTATGAGCGCTTCCTAAACTGTAACCCCTGATATAGGTGGCTTTTGCATTGTTTTGTTGCTTGAAATAAACAGTATGTATAAGATAAATTGAGTTAAAATAAAAATAATAATAATATTTTTTTAAAAACAACAACACTAGTCTAGAATATGTGTCATAGGCCTACATGCGTAATTTATTTTTTGTTCCGTAATGGGGTCATACAGCATACGGATTGATTGGCAGTTTTAGTGTGTATAATTTGTGTGTGTGTGTGTGGGTGTGTGTGGGTGTGTGTGTGTGTGATATAGAAAGAGATGGAGATCGAAATATAAATAAAGATATTGACTAATTCGAAACGTAAATCTAGTTGTGCACATGGAAATTCATTTATTTACAAAAATATGCTTCGATTGATTTCAACATAATAATTAGGGTACGTAATAATTATACCCTCTCTCTCTCTCTCTCTCTCTCTCTCTCTCTCTCTCTCTCTCTCTCTCTCTCTCTCTCTCTCTCTCTCTCTCTCGTATTTAAAAAAAGGTGAACAAGGCAACTTTTTTGTTATATCACGATTCTTGTCTGTCAGAATAGATCTACAATTTCTTCAAGAACTTACCGTTCTTCTTCCTTTGGGAAACCAAAAAAAAACTCTTCCCCTTGCATGCAGCCTTTAATCGTGCGTTTGTGCAGTTTAAAGCTGCACAGTGGTCACCGTTACTCTTCCTGCGATTTATTTTCCCCCTCACCATCAGATCTTCGCTCTGTGACGCAGCCATTTTCACACATGTTACAATCAAGTCGCATAACTCTTGACGCGTCATCACACCAAAGGCGTCACTACGCGGTCTAAGTATTCCTGGTCTATGTATCAGATAATGTCGTTTGAGAACAATAGCAATGCGATACTAACATCTCTTTTCTATTCGTTTGGTTAGCCTATTTAAACCTTTATTCGTAGCTGTAGCGTTATAGACTATTACGTTATTAGCATTGTCTTGGGTGTTGATCATCATCATTAGTTTGTCTGGTGGCTGTTTTGTCGTCTTTCCTTACAAATATTATTATTTTCAGGCTATGTAACAATAACACGGAATAAATGACTTTCTGATTTTTTTAAAATCATCGTCATTGTTGTTATAGAGCGCTTCACCGTCTCAAGAGTTGCTCAAGGCGCTGTTCGAAACATGATCCAACTCAAACGGCGCGAGAAACCAACTTGAAGCCTTTGGGAGCATAGTCAAACACCTCGGACAACTGAGCACCGTTCTAGGCGACCGCAGATGGGGGAGAAGGGACCTAGCGCCTGCTGAGCTGGGTGGAAGGGGTGGAGGGGGTGAGGGGTGGTCAGATAACTTGGCATTCACCCGTTATTGAAAGGCCGTCCTATGGAATGCTTAGATCACAGGCGCTTGTATCTGGATACGCGAGCGCCTATGCCTGTGACACGTCTCCCTGTGGATATTATAGATTACCACAGGGAAACGCGTTACAGGTGTAACCGCTCGCGTGTCCAGATACAAGCCCCTGTGGCTTAGTAGCACGGGGCAAAAGGCCCCATTTAAGGAACAATTTTTTTTTTGGCTCCGGTTGCTCACCTTAGTGAGACCTCAAATGGCCATGTTGCCGTCTGGTCACATACTTGGTGGTACTGACCTTAATGAATAGCCACTGGGCTGCTTTTATCTTATAATCGTTTTAATGAATCGTTATATATTTTAACTTGACGTATATCTATCCTAGTGTGTATTCTTATGGTTATGTATTGCTGGTTTGCTTATTGACCTTAGCCCCTTTGGGACTGATAGTTATGATAATTATACCTTGTATGCATGTGTTTAACCAATACGTAGTGGCAGTTTGGCATTGCCCCTTAGTTTTAATGGTTGTCTGAGTAGTCCCTTGTATTCCCTTAACATTAGATTATTTGGCTGTGCCTAAAACGTGTGGCTTATATATGTTTTTACCGCACGTGACTTGGCTACCGTTAATTTTGTGGGTCATACCTACGATCGTTGTGATTGTTCATTCTTGTCCACTCTGCCCTTGTGTGGATCTTATCATTTATAATCTTTTATTCTTATTGCATTGTCTTATAATAATCAAGTACTTAATTTTTACTGTGGTCCTCAGTTCAGTTCAGTTTGTAGATTACCGTCCCCGGACACATAAGCATATAGGGGACTTGGATAGATGATAGCCGTTGTGATAAAATGTCATATTGCAGAAGTTAAAGCTCGATGAAGTGAAAAGTCTTTTTGCTGTAAGAAATCGTGTGAAGAGGGAGCGCGTGTGGTCCTGAAATTTTAACCTGCTTTTATATGTTCTATATGCCTATGTGTCCGGGGGTTGCATATCCCGTAGAAGAAGAAGTTAGTTAAATAGATTAACGTCCCCGGACACATAAGCGTATAGGGGACGGGTGAAACACCACTTTCTTTGAGGAAGCCTTTGGTCTTATATGGCTCTTGCCCACCAGTTTCGTGTCGAGTGAGTTCGACCGGCTCATTTGCCTTCTCGCGTCAGATTTTTAACGGTTATCGTCCTAATAACGGTGGACTTCCTTTCTTGGCCGATCAGGCTAGAATACCAGAACTCTTAATTATTTTGATTTCTTAATATTGTCCCCTATATGCTATTGTGTCTGGGGACAGTAAAACTATATACAACAACAACAACAACAACAACAACAACAACAACAACAACAACAACAACAACAACAACAACAACAACAATATGTTCCTGTTTTAGCCACAGACAGCCCCAAATAGACGCAAACTATTGAGGCTTGCCTAGGCTACAAATTACTACAATCACTCCAGGAACGAAATAACAGGATGAGCACAATATCACAAAACCGAAAATTTATGTGTTGGCCTTTTTGCCCCACGCCTGTGGCAAAACGTCTTTTAGTGTGGGGCAAAATGCCTATTATGGGCCTTTTGCTTCACAAATGGAGGCAACTTGCCCCTTAATTACAAACAACGTCAATGAATTGAAAACTAAATAGTTTCAAGTTAAACTTAGTTCCATTGTCTGAATGAAGACCCGTCATCATGAATTCAGGAGTACTACACAACTGGTTACGCTACTATACAACAGCTTGCGGTGGTGCGTCTTTTAGTCAGGGTTTTTACTATTCTATTTCTCCGGAAAATGTACATTAGTGGCAAAAAGACTCCAGTTGCATTGCCGGCACACATCAACGTTACTAAAACTCTGCACACAGCACTTGTGACTATCCCGACTTGACGCACGCCCTTTGAAGCCATGATCTTGCCAGGTTCTGCACTTTTGTTAGTCCAGTTTCATCCATATTTCCTGTAACGTGGGGTTTTATTGTTGCTGGGCTCTGCACAATGGAGTGCTGTAACCCTCACGTCTATTCTATGGGAACCGCTAGTGAGTCACCCTGTGAATTACTTTAATACATTTATTTGTTTAGCTCGGTCTGTGTTAAGGCTGGGGTACAAAGATATATAGAAAAATGGCAAAAGATCACTGTCACGCTAGCTTTCACACGGCTATGAATCATATGTAGTCCAGCCACTTGATAACAGTCAAAATCACACATTTATTTCTTCTACTCTATACACGATCTTCGAAGTACAAATCTAACTTAAAAGTTCAATTGTCAATGCAAATGGTTCGCTCGCTGATAGTCTAGGCAGCTATGTTTTCTTCATAGGGCACTGGCTACTAGCGTTCATGAAGAGTGGACTACTGTGGTCCTTTTGCTACAGTTTTAGTGCACTGTTTCCTGGGCACTTAACTGATCAATGGATGCGTGGGTGAAGTGCTGCGTTGAGGTAGCTTCTTGTACACGCTGGATCGTCGTGTAGTCTTTGACTTTTGGTACGACGTTTGGGGCTATCTGCGCATGATGCTGTAGATGCCTCGGCAGCCAACTCGAATCGTAGATTAGGGTCTGCTCTTCTGTTGAATTGGGCTCACGATATCATGCCTGCTCATCTGTAACATATGAGACGAAATTCTGCACAACCCTGAATAATAGGTCTGTGCAGAGCGTCTCACTGAAAGCCAAAGTAGCCCTCAGTGATAGCTCCACATCTCTATACATAAGCGACGAACATTCTGCTAAGTCGGTGGTCCACTGGAATCTCCACTCTAATTTCCTATACGTACATAAATATAAATCGTGGCTAACTATACACGTAAAGAATTAATAATATTATAAACATTCACTGGTACAGCCACTGGTCTGCAAGCATACATATAGGTTAAACAACAGTGGTTCCGTCAGGTATACAACATGGCGTCAAAACTGGTCGTGCTTAACACGTGTTCGGCTTCTCCACATGGTAAGGCAAAGTCGGACTAACAATTCAAATCTATGCATAGCAAATTCCACAAACATAATTTCAACAATAATATAAATACATCACGATGAAACAGAAGTAAGTTCATTTACCTGTTCGACAATGTCAGGCCAGTGGCTACTTGATTGAATTCAAAAATTCAACAAGCACTGCTTCCCTGTTCTATCAGTGGAGAGATTTTTGCTAGGAAGTAGCTGTGTACTGTCCTAAGCTTTCCACACAACTGACCTATACTTGGCTTGGACTGAATCAGCCAGAACTGGTTCTAAACCTCTACCTGGGTCCCGATTGGCTGAAATCAATCTAAGTGGATATAAAGTTCAAAACTCGCTCGTAGGCCGCACTAGTCCCCTATACGCTTTGGTGTTGGGGACGTAAATTTAATCCAGAACGTAGGCCGCGATGATGTCACTAAACGACTCGCGTCAGCTCGCAGTGTGTGTGTACACATCAGTTATACCTTAATCGTCTGCTATAGACTACAGTAAACTTCTAAGTTTTACTACTGCTAGACAAGCAAAAGCTCAAATAGTGAGGGGTAAACGGGTCTGCTTGTGACATTTCCCATCCTTGAGGGTGTTACTTAGTTAGTCATTGTTTATAGGGTCCAGCGGACTGCAAAGAGCCGAATCAGGACCACAACTTTGTTGAATGAGGACACATTCCTGATCCGAGGGTGGGTAGTCATGAAAGTTAAGAACCTCTTTATAGAAGTCAAAGAAGACATGTACCTGTATGTGAGAGAAAGGATGAGATCATTAATCTTCCCTCCCTTTGAACATGTAGATCTGTTGATTGTTATTAGTTATGTAGTAATAATACTGTTTGTATTTAAATGCAGAATACTTTTTTTATTTATGTGTTCGAGGGTCTTGTGTTGCTATAGTGACCTTGACATTGCCGTTTTCCTTCTTCTTGTATTGAAGTGCAGTGTCTTTGTAAAATAAGTTTATTTCCTTGTAAAAATATGAAGCACCGTTCATTTAAAAAAAATGAACCGCGCAACACGCGCGATACTTGTTGCTTGAGCCTGCCAAATGTTAAGGTTTTGACTCTGCGTTGAATTGTTGGCTGGCGTGAGCTTTCTCTGCAACATCAAACCCAAGGCGCTGCAAATCCCGCATTCTGAGTCCATGTAGTCGTCTCTGTGTGTCCACATCATGAGCCTTCAGCTGCCACTCTATCCTAGGAGAAAGGGTATTGTGGTATCTGCCGAAATTTAAAACCCCAGGTTCAACCACTACCTTGTCCCGATGTTGCCGAAGTGTATGTGTCGGAACACCAAATTCTGCTGACTCGAATGAGGGGAACTCCATCGCTGACAGCTTTTAGTGCTGCCGACAAGTTGTCTTGGTCATACTTCCCTTTGTAAGTTCTCGCCATGTCTGTAGGCAATTTTAAAACGCTTCTGTCAGACTTAGTTTCAAAGAAAATGTATGCAAAATTACATTACATTACATGGTTATTGCTTTAGGTCCAGCGGACTCTTCCTAGCCAAATCAGGACCAGAAAAGTGAAAGAGGACTCACCCCTGATCCACATAAAAGATCTGCCGAAATAACCCTAGTGGTAACACTGAAGGCAATCTACCAGCCGGTCACTTTACAATAAAGACACCCCACGCAGAGGACGCTGAGGCTATACTCTAATTTATTGTACCCCCGTGTACAAAAACAAAATAGAATACAAACATCATTATACAATATCAACAAAACACATACAATGCGTCCAATATTCCCAAGCTGGTCCAACAGACCTCATACACAAATAAGGAGTATTGTCCCAGAAGAGTTTTCAAGAAAAAAAAGGTAGGTGACTAGTCTCGCGAAGAAGAAGATAGTATAGAAGATTGATAGAACAGAGTAGGAATGAGAAGGAACAAATGAGAAAGACAGCAACAGTGGGAATTTAAAGCATTAAATTTCCAGAAAGTGTGGATACTATTTATACTGAAACACCCGGCACCTCAACGGGAGAACATGCAAAATAAATGATAAAGTACAAATATACACACATATTTAAGCAGTGTTCTATGTGAACTCCTAGACAGTTCTTCATTCCAAACAATAAGGGGGCAAAAGGCCCAAGGTAGGCGTCTTACCCCAATACCACTATGGGCGTTTAGCCCCAGTCTGACTTACTGCTTATCTATAGAATGTAGTAGAGAAACCTTTAAGAATATTTCAGATCTAACAGCTCTGGCTGAAGGCTGACAGGTCCCTCTAACAACGAAACAGAGAGACATTTTGTTTTATTTGTTATCTAGACGATGGCATCGAACTTGAAGGAAGCATGAAATTACTATAAACAAGGCGAATACAAACAAGTGGTACTAAAAAAACGTACCACTTCGTCTGCTTCAATCCTCTTTGTGGCGTGAAAGTGCTGGTAGTGGGATTAATCTTATACAGCTAGACATAACTCGTTGCATCACATGATCTCATAAATATTGGGGATGAGCGTTTGACCCCCAGTAGGCCTTTTGCCCTGTGCTACGAGCACAGGCTAGATCCTGGCTTGAATGAACATTGAGGTTTAACGTCTACACCCACCATTGGCGATATGGCAGACGGGGATAACCATCCCAGGGAAAGAGGGGTTGGGACCTGAATCAACACTGAACCACCAAAGCAATCTTCCTGCTAAAATGGACAGTAAAAATGGCCACATTTTATATCGCCCACCACGGGATTCGAACCTGGGTCATCGGTGTGCCAGGCAAACGCTCTACCAATTGAGCTACGGCGGTGGGCCATCCTGGCTTGTACTCACATCCGAAAGAGTAGTGTCGTCCTCCCTACCTCCCATCCCACTCTCTTTCTCCTCTCATCTCTCTCTCTCTCCCCCCCCTCTCTCTCTCTCTCTTTCTCTCTCTCTCTCTCCCTTTCTCCTCCGATTTTCCCTTCTCCATATCTCTCCTCATAACATTATGCAAGTCATATCGTAGTACCGACGACGCTACTCTGACGCTTCTCCACAATGCGTATGATCACTTAGAGACCTCTGGTTCCTTTGTCCGTATTCTATTTATAGACTTTTCTTCTGCTTTCAATACCATACAGCCACACCTCATGGCTCAGAAGCTTTTGTCTTACACTGTCCCTCCAAGACTCGTCCTGTGGATCGTTCACTTCCTCGTGTCCAGATCTCAGGTTGTCCGCTTTCACTCTGCTGTCTCATCTCTCAAACAAACGTCCACAGGAGCTCCTCAGGGTACGGTTCTTTCTCCGGTACTTTTCACGCTCTACACAAACGACTGCAGAGGAACTGATGCCTCACCGGTCATAAAGTACTCGGATGACTCTGCCCTTATGGACCTGTCCAATTCAAATGCTGTGTACTTCTCTGCAGTTGATAGGTTCAGCTCCTGGTGCAAACAAAACTATCTGGACTTAAATGTCAAGAAAACTAAGGAACTGGTCATTGACTTTCGTAAAAACAACACTCTCATTCCAGACCTTGTTATTGATGGTGTTACAGTCGAGAGAGTCACCCAATACAAATACCTGGGAACCATCATTGACGAGAAACTGAACTTCACTGCAAACACCCAGGCCATACACAAAAAATGTCAGTCTAGAATTTACTGCCTTCAAAAACTTCGAAATCTCCAAGTCAGTAGCCGCATCCTTCAGACCTTTTACTCTTCTTTTATTGAGTCCGTTCTTACCTTTTCTTTTATCTGCTGGTATGGAAGTTTGCGTGTAAAAAACAAAAGTATGCTGGATCGAGTAGTGAAAGTCTGTGGGAGGGTTGTGGAAGTGAAACAAGAGAGTCTGCAGGTGTTGTATGAAAGACGTGTTGTGCGGAAAGCTAGTTGCTTTGTGCTGGATAGCACTCATGTGCTTGTGCACCACTTCCAGCTCCTGCCTTCTGGAAGGCGCTACCAAACACCAAGGGTCAGAACTCTCAGAACGAAAAACAGTTTTATTCCAAAGGCTGTCTCATTACTTAATAAATGACATGTGTGTGTGTATGTGTGCGTGTGTGTGTGTGTGTGTGTGTGTGTGTGTTTTGTTTGCCCAAAATAATCTCATTTCACATTTGCTGTCGTTTAATGTTAGCATGCATAAGTGTAATTATATTCATATGTGACTGTGCATTTTTATCCTCATTGTCATTATGATTGTTGTTATTATTATTGTGATGTTTATTCCTTGTTGATTGTAATTGTACACCACAATGTAATTTCTTGTAAAAGATAATAAAGTTGTCTTATCTTATCTTAGTAACCTTTATTCTAAATTTATTCTAAAGGTTAAACTTTAGTAACCTTTATTCTAAATTCATTATAAAGGTTACTATATAAACACTTTTAACCTCTCTCTCTCACTCTCTCTCTCTCTCTCTCTCTGTATGTATGTGTGTGTGCGTGTGTGTGTGTGTGTGTGTGTGTGTGTGTGTGTGTGTGTGGGTGTGTGTGTGTGTGTGTGTGTATGTGTGTGTGTGTGTGTGTGTGGGTGTGTGTGTGTGTGTGTGTGTGTGTGTGTGGCTGTTTACCAACATCGATTCGCTTTTCAAAGAACGAAACCTGTTAATCGGATGCGTTGTGTCTAAAAACGAACTTCCCGTTGTCGGCGTTCATTTTGGCGGGTTCCGAAGTATTTTCCAGTGAATTTATTGTGAAAATGTGAAAGATGCACGATCACTAATCGTCCTCTATAGCAGTGAAATCTTGTGTGATGTCTTCATTTTCTTCATTTAATAATATGGAAGTGAATGCTTCTGTTAGCCTTTGAAAGCATACACAGTGATAATGATGTGGGTGGTGAACCATACATTTCCTTCCTTCTGGTATTGGTCCTGATTTGGCTTGGAAGAGTCCACTGGACCTAAAGCAATAATCATGTAATGTAATGTTCCTAGGATATTGGAGTAAAAAGATGGTAACAACCTTGTATATTTTCACAAAATACACATTCATGTACTTTATTCTGATACATTTTTAAAATTTAGTCCATTTACTTTCAAAAACTGTAAACTTTCCTTTACTTATCAAAAGTTCCTGGGTGCCAATAACAAAAAGAAAATGTTTGGGCAAGATCTTAAAATGACGTCTTGTTGTTTTGTTTTTTTTACTTTGCAAAATGATGTAGGGTTAAAAAGAGTCTTTCTACAGACACATGAATGACGTCAAAATTTGATATGGAATGTTTTCATATTTTGATTTCATTATATGCTCGAAATTTGGTATCTGGGATAAGATAATACATTCGGTGTTAGCGAAGCTACATTGTAACCGCGTTCGTTGTATCCAGAAAGTTCTAAGTAATAAATAAGAACATCCATGGAGGGAATTCATTTAAATTCGCTAAAAGCGTTGTTCGCTGAAAGCGTGTTCGCTGTACGCGTGTTTGGCTGTAACTAATGAACTAATGTGATTTATACATTCGCAACATTTAATTTCTTACACCAACGCTGCATTTAGTTTAGTTTATTTATTTAATTATTTGAATGTCTATTTAATTTGTGGAATTAGACAACATAATAAATTATAAACAAAATAACCGAACTTTAAGGTAGTTAAAAGAAAATGAATTAAAGTGAACCTAAAGCAACAATCAATCAATCAAACAATCAATCAAACCAACGGTGCTGGACGAGAGAGAGAGAGCGAGATAGAGAGGGGGGTGGCGGGTAGTAATGTCGGGGGGGCCGTTTGGAACGTTCTCCACAGTTTGCACGCGCTGTAACTCGCTATCGATCGCTCCTCACAGAGCCCAAGTGCTAGAGTCCCCTCTCTCGCTCCCCTGTTTCCATAGCAACCTTTTTGACCAATTTGGGCACAGTTGGATTATTTGAGAGAGAGAGAGAGAGAGAGAGAGAGAGAGAGAGAGAGAGAGAGAGAGAGAGAGAGAGAGAGAGAGAGAGTTTTTGTTATGCAGGAGACTCCGTACTGTTGTTCGGAATCTGGTGGGAGCCTTACATATATGACTGAATAATACTAGGTTCGGGTTGTGTGATTTAGGCCTATCTATGGCTAAAATAGTATGGTTCAGATTATGGATACATTAGAGTGATCATATATAGTTGAGGCTGTGGATATAATGTGACTGATAATTTATTTCAGAGTTTTGGATATATATGTATAGTACAGCTGAATTTTGCGGTTGCGACTCTAAGGACTCGGCCTACTAAACATGGCTGAACTACATCGTGTGTAAATTTCTCTTCAAAAGCAAAAGTGGTGCATTTTCGTCTTTAATGTGTGGATTCTTTCGCCTTGCCTTGTGATTCCGAATGGCTGTTTATATAGGCCTATGTATATATGTATGTATACAAGTATATAAGAATATAGAACTGTTACCAAGTCGTTAGCCAAAAACAGAAATCTAACTCGAGGCACCAACTTTCTGCTCGATGACCACGGTTTAACGCCTCGGACAACTGAGCAATTAGGACGGACTAGGAGGGGGGGGGGGGGGGGGGGGGGGGCTGGAGAGGGGAGGTCAGGGAGTAGGATCTAAATACTTGCTGGGTGTGTTTACAGTATCTGCCACTTTACCCGTCTAGGACATGAGCGTCAGGATCTTTAAATTAAAGCCTTTGCGATGGATTGCATGCGTGCACAGACTAGGCCTCGGGGTGGCCTCGTGGCGTTGTGGGTTAGTCGCCGGTTCGCTATGCCGAAGGTCGCGGGTTCGATTCTACCAAGGGCGAACCTATGTGACTTGGGTACGAGACTATTCAGATCACTGAGGGTTTGGTCTGGGTACTCCGGTTTTCTCCCTCCCTTCAATAATGGCATTGGATGCAGTCCATCTAAACTTTGAAAAATATCAGTCCGATTTCCTTTCCGTCTTCTAATAGCGATCTCCCTGCCTTTACACCACATGTTTGTGTGATAGATGTGTGCGTGTTGTGGGTGTGAGAGTCAAGAGTGGTGTTTTTTGTTTTTATTGGTTTTTTTCTTTTTGTTTGTGAGAATTCTTCCACTGTGGCTTGCGGTTCCGTAATATTGCTATCTGAGTAAGGCACAAGTAGTGCCTTCCAGTGTTTAGCTGTTAACGCATCCTGTGGTGCAGGTTTCTTTCTGACTTGAGACTCTAACATCTTTGGCGTAGGATTGAGTGATAACCTTCTTGGGCATTTTCCTAATAGAAAAACAACATGATTTGCGGTTGTGTGTGCTTCGATGTGTTGTTTTGATTTCAATCTTTAGCCGGGATCTACTGTATTGCCCATGGTGGGTGTAGAAGTTACATTTCGCTGTTCATGTTTTGCTACAACGCTGGCTATCCAATGCCGAAGTTACTATAGTGCCAAACAACAAGCTATGGATTCCATCCACGCAAGGGGAGAGGGGGAGGGAAGGTGAGGGGAGGGGAGGGGAGGGGAGGGGAGGGGATAAATAATTAACTTCGGGTTGAGGCTTAATTATCACGTCACCTACTACTCTTCGGATGAGAGTATAAACTGAGGTCTAGTCTGTGCATGCTTGCATTCCACTGCACAGACTGTCGAGATCATAATGCTTATTTTGTTGTGGACGGGTGAGTGTCATCTACACATGACCACACCCATGCAGCAAACGCATCGGCCTAGCTCCCCTTCGCTCATTCAGGATGGCCTCGGTTCAAGCTAGCAAGTTGAGGCCTCGAGCGGCTTGAGTTAGATCATGTGAACGACCAGCGCCTTGAGCAGCTCTTGAGCTGGTGAAGCGCTAAAAAAAACAACAATATTTCATGTTTTTTATATAATGCTTTCTGGGTAGCCATTTTCTGTGTCAGATAGTTTTTTTTTTCATAGCAGTTCGTTTCCGTTTTTGAGGTGTTGACTTGGTCTTGACTTGCGATTCCACAACGTTGTCTTACCCAAGTCATAGTAAGGTGCTGGTGTTACTCGTCTAGCATCCATCTTCGACTAGCCCATGAGCGTTCAGCACCTTTTGCATCAATCAGGCAGTAATCTGAAATTCCGTGATCTACATATAGTTCCTCGTGTACAAAGGTATACATCATTCCGACGAAATTTTATTTATATATTTTGTTAGTTAGTTAGTTTAAAATTTTCACCAGACTTATCTTGAAATACTTTAATATAGTCGGGAATTGAAACGAACGAAATGTCGGTTTCTCGGTCCGTCCGTCCGTTCATCCGTCCATCGCACGCCGTATCTCAAGAACTATAGCACGGATTTTGTTCAAACTTCATAGGAACATTCCCAGGGATAGTGACTACCTTCCCTTGCCTTCGAGTTTGCTCTAATAACAAATGTCAAGGTCGCTGGGCTCAATTCTGTGCTCAACATGTTTTGATTCGCGTCTCAAAAAACGGCTGAACCGATTTTGATCGCTTTTATTATATTATACAGGTCTTTCAACTTATGGCCACTAATTAGGTAACAGTCCGTTGGGTCGATTGGTCAATCGACCGTGCATGTCTGTTCAAAACATCTTTTTTGCATCTTCTCAAAAATAATTTGAGCGATTAAAAAAAAATTGTTTACAACGCAGATACTTTAATTACTGTTTAACCTTTTTTCTCATTCACTTTTGCACTTTCTCCGAGATCAGCTCCAGATCGCTGAGGTCCATTATTTTCTAAAACACGTCTTGCGAGCTAGCTGTAAAAAAAAAGGGCTACACCGATGTTGATACCGTTTAGCTTGCAAATGTTTCATAGCATAGCCAATCGTTCGTTGCATGTTTTCAATTTGCTCATTTAGGATAAAACCGAAACAGAACAGCCGCCCCCGAAAATTGTCACTTTAAAAATTGTGGATTTTACCTATGCTCTTTCCGCGCGCGTGTGTGTGGGTGTGTGTGTGTGGGGGGGGGGGGGGGGGGAATGCAGTTGAATGACTTGCTATCTGGTTTTAGTTTGATTTAAATAAAAAAAATCAGATTCTTGTATATGCTGTACATAATTATGTTTTAATGGATGTCATCAGATTGAAGCATTCAAGCAAGCATAACAGAACTTAAGACAGTCTCTTGTTGAACGCACTGTCGAGAGAATATAGGCGTTTCTATGTTATAGGCCTATTCTCTCGTCTCTGTTATTGATCGAGGCCAATTGTCTAGGCGGGCCACATACATAGAAAAAAATCCCCCATATACGTCTCCTTCCTGTCTTTGTTCTTTGGCCAGGCTAAGTATAAGCATTCACCCTTCAGGATTGAGGGCCCCAGTCAATTGTTTTAATGTGGGGGTTGTCGGCTCAAGATGCCGACCGAGAAATGGATCTGACTCCAGCTGGGCCGACTTGTTTGATGCGCCACGACTCCTCGTGACGTTATCCTATATTAACTACAGGGTCAACCTTGGTTTATACTCTCATCCGAAATCTATATATATAAATTGCTTAGCCGGAAGTCCTTCTTCGCCTCTACTATAAAGTTTGTCCGGTATGGACGCTGATCTGGGCAGGTGCTGGCCGCTGCCGATCGGCCTGCTGTGTGCTCAAAACCAGCGAAATCGTTATAGCCGACATTTCCTTACTGAACGTTTAACCGTTTCTGAGATAAATAAATAAACAAAATGTCCACAAACTGCAATAGCATCATTCCGCGCGCTTCCGATTCAACCCGGCCGTGTCAAGAACGTGCCGTTCTATAATACCGCAAATTTTGTTTTATTTCCATGTAAAACACTTTTGCACTCATGTCACCAATCTTACAAAATTTTGTGTTTAACTAATTAAATTTGATTAATTAAAAATCGATTCGAGGTTTCAGCATGTTTTCCCATATAGACCTAAAAATTGATGATCTATATACGAAGCATTGGTGGCTGACTTAGTAAGACATTCGCCTACCGTGCAGGACACCCAAGTTCGAATCCCCCGCGGGCCATAATTTTTTTTAATGTTTTTTTTTCTCTACAATAGGGATATTTTTCTTTTTAATTTAGGCTTTTTACTTTTAACTTATTTATTATTATTATTATTATTATTATTATTATTATTATTATTATTATTATTATTATTATTACCAAGGATCGGGATGGGGTGGTACGTGTAGGTAAAAGGGGGCTACGGGTATGTTTAAAGGGGCATGGGTTGGCATAACGGGGATACGGGTATATATTTATGGGGGTATGGTGATGGTCTATTCTATCAAGTGGGTTCGGGGAGGTATTAAGGGGGTATGGTGAGCCATCATGGGGGGGGGGGGGACGGGGAGATATCAAGGGGGGGGGTAGGGTATGGGAACCTGTGTACCCTGGCTTGCCAGGGTACAAAACCACTAGTATTAGGATATTGGAGGCGATTGCGTGTGCATCAAGGTCATACGAGCTAAAATGTCGGTCGGTCCTTCGGTCCGTTGGACGCCAGATCTCAAGAACCAACAAACGGATTTTGACCCAACTTCAAAGGAACATTATCCAAGTTAGTGGCCCTGCCATCATCATTTATTTGTCCCACCGCGAAGGTCAAAAGGTCAAGGTCATTGGAATCATGTTGTTGGTAAACACGTTTTGCTCATCACCTCAAAAAACGGCTGAAGCGATGTAGTTGAGCATGTTAGATCATTGGTATTTGTACTGTCTCAAGGGTCAAGGTCATTGCGCTTCAGCAGTTTCTAAACACGTGTTGCGCTGTATCTCAGCATTGACTGAGCCCATTGGAATATTTTTTGCATGCATATAGTTTATATAGTGGCCAGTCATCCCATGTTGTCCTCTTGCTTCGTCAGGACAAAGCCCAGTCACAGCGTCGCCAAAACAACCAACGCTTTTTCGTCTATTTGTGTGTGTCTGGGAGAACATTTGAAAAGCTTGCCTCGTTTATTAATTTTTTTTACTATTTTTTTTTTGGCATTATATATATTGTATTGCATATATAATTAAAGAAATACAACCAAAAAACGTGTTAAATTTTTTTTTTTTCATTTTGTAAGAGAAGGATGGGGAGCGAAGGGGACAACTTTTGCGGGCTATCAACCACTGCGGTTTGTGTGCGACGAAATTTCTTTTTTTTTTTTAAATTGTAGGGGATGCGGCTTATATAGCGATGCGCTCAACAGCCTTAATAGTAAGTAATATTGTCTAGAACAATTAGTGTTTAGGTTCTCTTCATGCAGCGTGACCGCTTGTAATAAGTTATTTATTTGTTGAATCGCATTCATAATTATAGCACTTTTTCGCAACTGAGGACCTGCTTAAGGCAGTGGTCGATAACAAGACCTAACTCAAGCAGCCCGTCCTGAGATGGCCACTCGCTGCCTTGGGTGCACTGTCTGACGCCCCAGACAATCCTGGCCAGCCCATGGATGGGGGAGAAGAGAGATTGGTGATTGGGTGTATTTATGTAGCCAACGCTCTCCCGCCTAGGACATAGGCGTCAGGATCTTTAAAGTCCGTGCGATGGAACGCGTGCTTGCACAGACTAGACATCGGTTTATACTGTTTTTAGGGTAGGAGTGCGTTTTTCTGTGCATCAGGGTCGTGTAAAAAATAATACATATATTTCTCTATATGAGGATTTTTTTCACTGCGGGGCCAACCCGCTTGGATACACTGCCTGCATGCTTATCGCTCACAACATTCAAACGGTCACCCATCCAAGTGGGTTTACTAACCAGTCCTCTGCTCGACGTTGGGTTACCGTGAACCATTTCCAGCTTGTGGCCTAAATACTTCGCTAACTGCACCACTTTTCAAACAAGTTGATCGGATCAAAAGGAATAGTGAGGACAGTTTTAACCAAGACGGACCCTTCTGTGCCGATATTAGTTGTGAAGAAAATTTTTTTTAAAATCAATAATTGTGTGTGCTAGTGGTTTACTCGCCTGTTTCTGTTGTGATGACTTTCTTTGCTAGGTCTCGCCAAAGAAAGACGCCTGACAAGACTAGTGCAACGGTGTTATTTTGAGTCCACGTGATCTGTTCTCCTAGTGCACATGTCCTCTTCTCTCCTAGGGCACCTGACCTCTCCTCCTGATGCACATGACCTCTCCTTCTAGCTCAAATGGGCTTGTGTGAAAAGATGGGACTGCAACGCGCTCTTCGGCGATTCCTTCGCCGCTTCACGCGTCACGTCAGCTTCAAAGTGATGTCACCGGTGACGTTAGCCATCAGTGTGACGTCGCTGTTCTTGCTGGCCTTCATTCCGTCACTGTTGTACCACAGGAACAAATACATGCCACCCGAAAAACCCAACATTGCTCAACAAGTGGTGAGTGTCATCCTCGTTGTCGTCGTCGTCGTCGTCATCCTCCTCCCCTTCATCCTCCTCCCCCTCATCATCATCATCGTCATCGCCATCATTATCGTCACACCCATTGCACCAAGGTACCAGCGCACTCAAGATACACCTCTAATCTTCGCTGCGTAGCGTGAACAGGATATATCGTAATATCGCCAAGATAATAACTTGAGTCCGCTACGTGCGGACGAGGCTACCTGTGAAATCACGGAAAAAGCGCAATTTCATTGTAAATATATACAGAATGTTGCTCTGCAACATTCCGCTCATTTCGTCTCAAAAACCCAATTGCCTTGTTGGATTCTTAAATTGCATGAAACCAAGTGAGGACACTATCCGGCGTCAACAAACGGTTCAAAAACATTCTCAAACGGTTCGTAAAAGGCAGTTGACCTAGAAACTAATACAGTTTGACCTAATTCGTCCCCTAGAGGAGACGAAACTTACATTTTTCTATTTTCATGAGTTCACTGCAGTCAAATTGCGCTTTTTCCGTGATTTCGCAAGTAGCCTCGTCCATAGCGGACTCAAGTTATTATCTTGGCGATATTACGGTATATCCTGTTCACGCTACTCAGCGGTACTTTCAACTGTATCTTGAAAGCGCTGGTAGCCATGCGCATCATCATCATCATCATCATCATCATCATCATCATCATCATCATCATCATCATCATCATCATCGTCGTCGTCGTCGTTGTTGTTGACGTCCTCATAATAATCATCATCAAGAACTTGTCTTCATCGTCATCCTTTTTCTTACCTTCTTCTTCTTCTGCTTCTTCTTCTTCATAACCGTCCGCATCCTCGTCATCCTCATCCTCCTCACCATCCTCTTCATCCTTAGCATCGTCATCTTATTTCTTCTTCTTTTTCCTTTTTCTTCTCCTTTTTCTCTTTTTTCTTTCTTTTATTTTTTTTCTTCTTCTTCTTCGTTTTCATTTTCGTGTTATTCATTTTCATTATTTTTTTTCTATTACTTTTTTTTAATTTTCTTTTTATTGTTATTTTTCTTTTTCTTGTTCCCTTTTTTGTTCTTGTTCTTCATCGTCATCATCATCATCATCACCATCCTCATCATCGCCGTCGACATCATCATCATCATCATCATCATCATCATCATCATCATCATCATCATTATATCGTCGTTGTTGTTGACGCCATCGTAATAATCATCATCATGAACCTTGTTTTTATCGTCATCCTTTTTCTTACCTCCTCCTCCTCCTTCTTCTTCTTCTTCTTCTTCTTCTTCTTCTTCTTGTTCTTCTTCTTCTTCTTCTTCTTCTTCTTCTTCTTCTTCTTCTTCTTCTTCTTCTTCTTCTTCTTCTTCTTCTTCATCATATCATCATCATCGTCAACTCCTCATCCTCATCATCCTCACCTTATTTCTTCTTCTTTTTTGTTCTTTTTCCTTCCCATATTTCTCTTTTTTCTTTTTTTTCTTCTTAGTTTTTTCTTCTTCTTCTTTTCTTATTTTTCATTTTCTTTTTATTCAATTTTATTATCTTTTTTTTATTTATTTCTTCTATTTTATTTTTATTTTTTTTCTTGTTCTTGTTCTTTTTTTTTTTCGTCTTCTTCTTATTTTTTTTCTTCTTCTTGTTTCTTTTTCCTCTTTTCCGTCTTCTTGGTTTTTTTTGTTGCTCTTCTCCGTCTTCTTGTTTTTTGTCTTCTTTTTTCTTCTTTTTCTCTTCTTTTTTTTTCTTCTCTTCTTCTTCTTCTTCTTCTTCTTCTTCTTCTTCTTCTTCTTCTTCTTCTTCTTCTTCTTCTTCTTCTTCTGCTGGCTTGTAACGCAACTATCCCTAGTACCTATCTTTTAAATAGCCCGATGTTGACGAATGCATGTTACTATTACTAACTATTGCCAGGTTGGACAGATTGGCGACGTTCGGAAACACCTGTTCCCCATCAACCCTCTTCACAGCAACCCTGCCGACGATGGCGAGTTTAGCGGCAGCAACGACACCCTACTCCATCGGGAGAAGCGACAACTGCAGCTGAACTCCAGCTTCGCACGCAGTGAGGATGGCAGATTTTATCTGACCGTGCTGCCGCAAGGTTAAGTTTTCTTTCTTTGTTTGTTTGTTTGTTTGTCTCTGTCCGTCTATCTATCTGTCTGTCTGTCTGTTTTGCTGGCTTGCTGGCAGGCTTTACTCAGTTTCATGTTTTGATCTGATTGTTTCCCTGAGTGCTTGTCTGTTTTGCTGTCTGTGTGTGTGTGTTAGTATTTAGGTACCCACAAAAGCGCACAAATGGGTAGCAGACCTTGTGTTTCTGAGTAACAAATGGGTTCATTTGCTTGGAACCTGCTTTTTTCCAGGACCCCACTTTTTTCTAAGTGCGCGGGAGTGCTCTTTTAGTGCATGGGAGTGCAGTTGTAGTGCATGAGAGTGTTTTAAGTACACAGGAGTGCTCTATCCGGGACGGAGAAAATACAGTCCATTTTCGGAGAAATTTTGAAGAAAATTCGACCTATATCGTCGCCTATAGGGGACGAACTAGGTCAACTTTTTAGACGGAAAGAGCCAATTTTGCATTAGATTCTTACATTTTTAGAAGAAGTTTGCGTTCTTTCCGTCAAAAAATCACTTTCCGATTCCTACATTCTTAAATAAACCCAGTTGTGATGTATTGCAAATATGTGTGTGTGTGTTCGTGCGTGCTCATGTGTGTGAGTGTATGCGTCCAATAGGCATCTTTCTTGTTTATGTGCTTACGTGTGCTAGGTCATTGTGTGTGGATAATATGTGTGTACGTTGATGAGCGTGTATGTTAGACTATGCGTGTATGTTGGTGTGTGCGTGTCATCGCGTGTGTGTGTGTGCGTGCTTATATCTATGTTTATGTCTGTCTGCAAATGTAACTCACAGTTCTTCTTCTTCTTCTTCTTCTTCTTCTTCTTCTTCTTCTTCTTGAAGAGTGTGCAGCAAAGTTTTATTTACATTTATTGTGTTACATTCTATTCCACAGGGCGCCTTGGAAACCAGATGTTTGAATACGCCTCATTGCTGGGAATAGCTGACGTCAACAACAGAGTACCCATCGTGACGTCAGCGTGCAAAGTGACGCATTATTTCGTTAACACTAGCGTCAGCGATCGCCCTGTTTCAGGGTGGACGATGGTGGAAGAACTGAACTATGCAGAGAAGGACGACATCTTTGATTCCCTTCCAGAACGGTAAACCATGGCTATTCCCCACCCCTCTCTCTCACTCTCTCTCTCTCTCACTCTCTCTCTCTCTCTCACTCTCTCTCTCTCTCTCACTCTCTCTCTCTCGCTCCTTCGGATAAGAGTATAAACCGAGGGCTAGACTGTGCACACTCGCATTCCATCACATGGACTTTAAAGATCCTGACGCTCATGTCCTAGATGGGCGGTCAGTGCCGATGTAACGCCTGGCTCTGGTCCCCTCCTAGAAGTGTCCCTGGCCCTCGCGGTTGCATCGCTGATCCATTCTACTGGAAACTGCCTGAAAAATGTATAGTATTTTAGTTTTAGTTTTAGTATTATAGTTTTTTACACAAAACCTGATTTCCGTCGAGACAGCGTTGTTGTTTTACATGAGCCCCAATGTTCTGAGTCTCGTCTCCAGTCCCGCGACCACAACAGACGCTCCCAGATGCTGCCACTGAGATCGTTGGCAATCACACGAAAAAGAACAACACTTCACAGGGAGCTGATGCCTACCGAAAATCAACAATGACATCCCAAAAGGCATGCGCACAGCACAGGAGAAATGGATAGAAGATCAATGCCAGAAAATAGAGAACAATCTGAGCAAGAACAACAGAACAAGGCCTACCAGACTGTGAAGCGGCTGACAAGTATTAAACAGCTCAAGGTCTCCACGACCCAAAGCAAGTCTGGCATATGCCTTACAGAAGAACTAGAAGGTCTTGGATAGATGGACAGAGTACTGCTCTGACCTTTATAACCACACACAAAACGGAGACCCATCAGTTCTAGCATGTTCCCAGAACAGAGAAGAGGAAGAAATCCTCCCAATTATCCGAGAAGACGTTGAGGCAGCAGTGCAATCACTGAAGAAAGGGAAGTCAGCGGGAGTGGACAACATACCCGAGGAAATTCCTTCAAGCAGGAGGAGAAGCGATGATCGACGCCCTCACCATTATTTGTAATAAGATTTTGCAGAGTGGGGAGTGGCCTACACCCTGGACCCAGTCGCTTGTGATCACTCTTCCCCAAAAGGGTAGCCTTCAGGAGTGTGACAATTACCGCACCATCAGCCTCATCAGAAATCCCGGCAAGGTCCTCTTCAAAATTATTCTCAACAGGTTGAAACCCCATCCTGAACAAAATCATAGCTGAAGAACAAGCAGGATTCAGGGCAGGGCGAAGTACCACTGAACAGATTTTCAACCTCAGAATAATCTGCGAGAAATAACCCCAGCACCAACAACATCTATATCATGTGATCATGTGATCATCATCACACATCATCATCATCATCATCATCTCTCTCTCTCTCTCTCTCTCTCTCTCTCTCTCTCTCTCTCTCTCTCTCTCTCTCTCTCTCTCTCTCTCTCTCTGTGTTGAAGAGTTATTTCTGCGGTCAGATGTAACATTTCCAAAGCAAGGACAAAAAGTAAAAGCCTATGAAACCCTTGCAAATTATACTAAAGACCTTTTTGTTGGTTCTTGTTATGTAAATGTACTTCAAACTGTTGAGCAAGATTTTTTTTTTCGCCTTTACCACCATGGGAAATCGAAATTGCTCACTTTGACATAAATTACTGCAATGAAAACAAAAAACAAAATGAAAACATTGTGGCAGCTGAAGCTAGGATGTATTTAAGTGTAAATTACTCAGAGCATTTAAAAATTTACACAGATGGATCTGTTTTAGATTCAGGAAGCACCGGTGCTGCTTATAATTATTATACCGGATTTGCATATAGAAGAATCTTTTCATCTAGGAAATGGAAGATCAATTTTTGCTGCAGAATTAGTTGCTTTTTTAATGGCTCTTAGCAAAATTATTAGTTTACAAATAATTTTTTAAGGCTTGTATTTTGTGTAGATTCTATGTCTGTACTTCAGGCATTGCAATCTCAAGTTCACAAGGAACGGAAAGAGTCAATCATTGAGATCAAGCATGCTATACATAGCCTCAGAGTCAATGGTACAGAAATAAGCTTTTGCTTGGTACCTTCACACTGTGGATTGGTATATACTGACATAGTTGACAGAAAAGTTAAGCAAGGAGCCCTAAATGTTAATGCAAAATACCTTGATATATTTCCATCATCCAAGGAATTGCAAAACCAAATTGAAAGGAATATGACACAATCCTTTAATACTCAGGCAATGTTCAATACCGCAGTGATTTACAAAACTTAAAGAGTAATTTATTCTATGTCATATAGAATACTACTAGATGCTGTGCGGACCAAATATTGTAGAAATATTGAATGTGTGTGTAACCAGCCTTTCTCACTTAAACATATTCTTTTTGATTGCAATGTTATTACCCCCTTGTTTATTCCAGTCTTAGACAGGAAAACAAGTCTGGCAGACTTTGATTTAGATTTATGCACCGTCGTGGCAAAATTCTTATGATACACCAGTAGCTAGATTTGTTTAACTGTCTTCCCCCCCCCCTTTTTTTTTGTCTTATCATCTTTGGTGAACAAGACATTAATAAACCAACCAACCAACCTATCATGTGAAGGTTCAAGAAAGGGTTTGACCGAGTTCATTCAGCTCTGCGGGCAACCATGAGAGTGTACAACATCAACCCTAAAATTATTGAAGTCATCAAAAGACTGTATGACAATGCCACCAGTGCAGTCCTCCACAACAACGCCATCGGAAACTGGTTCAGAACAACAATCGGTGTGCGCCAGGGATCCCTACGCTCTCCAATACTCTTCATCTTCCTAGAGCGCATCATGTCAGATGCCCTTGCAGATCACGAAGGCACGGTCAGCATAGGGGGTAGAGCAATCTACAACCTCTTTTTTGCAGATGACATTGATGGATTGGCTGGAGAGTAACAAGAACTTGAACAGCTGGTACAGAGGCTTGACACCACCTCCAGAACCTATGGAAAGGAAATAAGTGCAGCGAAGACCAAAATAATGACAAACAACACAAATGGCATCAATATGGACATCAAAGTCCAAGACCAATCCCTCAACGCAGTGCATAGCTTCAAATATTTAGGAGCCATTGTATCAGACAATGGGTCCCGACAGGAAGTCCTCTCCAGGATCGCACAAACAACTGTTGCCCTGGCGAGTTTGAAGCCAATTTGGAAAGACTAAATCATCAGTCTAAATTCCAAGGTAAGGCTGCTGTGCTCCCTTGTCATCTCCATCTTCATATATGCTTGCGAAACATGGACCATCACAGCAGATCTACAACGAAGAACACAAAGCATGAAAATGAGGTGCTGCAGAAGACTCCTGACAATCTCCTATACCCAGCACATCACCTACAACGAAGTCCGACAGACCATCACACACGCCATTGGACAACACGATGACATGCTCACAGTGGTGAAGAAACAGAAACTCGATGGTATGACCACGTCACCGGAGCATCAGGCCTTGCAAAGACCATCCTGCAAGGCATGGTGCAATGAGGCAGAAGAAGAGGGAGACAGAAAAGAGGTGGGAGAACAACGTTCGAGATTGGACTGGCTTGACACTGAGTGAAGCCATGAGGGTTGCTGAGGACAGAGAGAGATGGAGTACGCTGATTAAGCGATCATCTTTGGTGCCCCAACGACTTTCGAGTTACGGGATAGGATAGGATAGGCAGGACAGAATGGCTCAGAAAGAAAAAAAAACAAAACATCTACAGACAGATACCAACAATTGAGACACAATTTTAAAATAACTTCAGCGTACTGCGCTTTTTAAACTGATGCGAAATAAGGTAATTTGTCAGATCGATGGCTTGCTTGATTCCGATTGTTCCCGCTAGAATATGTGATTCAGGTACGACACTATTCAGGTTATCGAAGGTTTTCTCCAGGTACTCCGGTTTCCTCCCTCCCTCCCTCCAATAATGCAGTCAATCTAAAATTTCACTAATACAGTTCTATTTCCTGTCTGTGTTCTAGTAGCGCGCTCCATGCCTTTACACTAAAGTTTTAGGTGATAGATGTGCATTCGTTGTGTTTTTGCAAGTGTGCCTTAATAATGGTACAGATCGCCGTGCTTTGAACCTGATTGGTGATTTGGGGAAAAGCGCGAATATAGCTATTATTATTAATATTATTAATATTATTATTATTATTATTATTATTATTATTATTATTATTATTATTATTATTATTATTATTATTATTATTGAGTGATTAACTTGAGCGAATGACTAATTGGTTTCCAGGAACATTAAGATCCGGGGCTTTCTGCAGTCCTGGAGATATTTCTCCACCGTGACTGAAAAGATCCGGGATGCCTTCCATTGGGTGGCGGAGGTCGACCAGGCCGTGCACACGTTTTACGTCAACGCGACCAAAAACGTCAGCAGTGACGTCATCAAAATCGGCGTCCATGTCAGGCGGACGGACATGCAGCTTAAGTTCGCGCTCAAACAAGGTTACGTTACAGCGACTCTGTCGTACCTCCAAAAAGCCATCCAGCATATGAAGTTCCGCTTCCAAAACCGATCCACCATTTTCCTGGTCGTCAGCGACGATCCCGATTGGTGTTTGGAAAACATGGGTGGATTTGGGGTCCGGGTTGTGGATTCGGCGCCCTCCGTCGTGCATTTAGGGTTTCTGGCGCTGTGCGATCACGTGATCATGACGGTGGGGACTTTTGGTTGGTGGGGCGCGTTCTTGTCTCGAGGTCACGTGGTATACTACAGCGGGTACCCGAGAAATGGGAGTGAGATCGCCGAAGGGTTCAACAAAGACGATTTTTACCCACCACATTGGGTAGGCCTGGGGGACTGAAAGTAGTAGCAGTAGTAGTAGTAGTAGTAGCAGTAATAGTAGTAGTAGCAGTAATAGTAGTAGTAGCAGTAGTAGTAGTAGAAGTAGTAGTAGCAGCAGCAGTAGTAGTAGTAGTAGTAGTAGTAGTAGTAGTAGTAGTAGTAGTAGTAGTAGCAGTAGTAGTAGTAGAGGTGGTGAAGGTGTAACGTTGAAAATCAGCATTTTCCAGAGTGTAAATTTTCGTTGGTCTGTCCTGTTTCAAGCAAACGTTTATCAAAATACGTTCAGTTACATTTCTTTTAGATAAAGCGCGAAACGTGCTTTAAAAATGGACCTCAACAGCCTTGACCTTTAAGAAAGTGCACATGTGATTGGCATAACAGAATGAGTTTGGAAGTTAAAGTATCTGCATATCAAAACTTACCCACAACGGCCAAATCGTATTTGTGATAATGCAAAACAACTGTTTTGAATAATAAAGTAAAATAACGACCGACGTATCGATCGACCGACTGACGGCCACTGAATGGTTGGCCATATGCTGTAACATCTGTATACCACACATCAGCCACTGAATTGTTGGCTACATGCTGTAACATCTGTATACCACACATCAGCCACTCAATGGTTGGCCACATGCTGTAACATCTGTATACCACACATCAGCCACTGAATGGTTGGCCATATGCTGTAACATCTGTATACCACACATCAGCCACTGAATTGTTGGCTATATGCTGTAACATCTGTATACCACACATCAGCCACTGAATGGTTGGCCATATGCTGTAACATCTGTATACCACACATCAGCCACTGAATTGTTGGCTATATGCTGTAACATCTGTATACCACACATCAGCCACTGAATGGTTGGCCATATGCTGTAACATCTGTATACCACACATCAGCCACTGAATGGTTGGCCATATGCTGTAACATCTGTATACCACACATCAGCCGGTTCAGCCGTTTTGGTGATACAGAGATAAACATGTGTTTGAAAATAATTGACCTCAGCGATCTTGACTTTTGAGGTAGATCAAATACGATGGCACGGGAAGCTGGCCAATAACCAAGGAACTACTGACCCCAGGCAATGTTCCTATGAAGTTTGTACAAAGTCTGGCCAGTGGTTAATTTGTTGGCTCTCTGGATTACTCGCTTTTGTTGCTGCTGTCTCGTTTACTTGTTAGTTGCAAGCTAGGAATCCTGTTGTGATCAAATTCTGCTTCTGTACTAAGCTTTGGAGATCTATTGTTAACACAGCGCGGTAAAGAAATGGACTTCTGCTATCTTGTCACACTAATTTGAGTGCAACATTTTGTAAAAGAATGTAGCCTCGTGTGTAAGATATCGAGCTGCGATTTTAAGATAAAATTCTGCTTCGGGGCGAAGCCTGCGAGCTCTCATTAAACAACAATGCGATGAAGAAACAGTCTACTGCTATCGTGGCACCATTTTGGTGCAACTTTTTGTGATAAAGTTTAACATCGGGGCGAAAATATCGAGCTCCTATGATAAATACAATGTGCTGTAAAACCTTATTCTGCCATGTAGGCTACTAAACTTTTTTTTCATAGCAAAATTGTGTTATAAATTTTAATTTCAAAGAGAAGCTTTGAAGCTTCTTGTTTTTGTTTAAAGACAATGTGCTACAGACAATTTTCAATGCCATTCGTTAACAAGTTTAGTGCAAAATATTACAATCAGCATTATTTCGTGACTATTATAATTTTGCTATTGACGATAAATTATTTTGTTCGTGTGTTTGCGGTGTGAACCTTATTTTGATTTTGACGATGGTGATGCTCTTTTTGTGTGTGATAATAAATTTTGTGCAGTGTGTTTGAAATCATCAAAGCTACGTCAGAGTCTTTGGGACCCAAAACTGACTTTATTTCAAATCTACAAAACAAATTACATTTGCTTTTTGGAAACTTCTTCCAAACTTCTTTGGAAACTTTTGGAAACTTCTTATATTCCCCCGACAAAAGGGTAAGAAAGGCTTTTCATGTACCAAGTGTGTATGAAGTTAAAAAAATTGTCCTCCAATCTTTTGCAAGATCGTTTGATTATAAAAAAGTTTATGAATCCACATTATGGATGTGAAAGGTCTCAAATAAGCCTGTACGCAGCTGGAAAACCAGTCCTACCTTTTTATAAAGTCGCCTTTGCGAGTTGCTTTTCTATGCTGTCTTTACATGTCAAGTGATACAACAGGCTGAGAACTAAGTCGCATAGAAAAAAAAGCCCACAGCAACAGCCGCTGAAACTGTAATAACTACATGTTTCTCTGTGTGTGTGTTGTGCGTGTTGTGTGTATGTGTGTGTGGGAGCATGTTTACACGGGGTTATCTGGACAAACCAGTGAACATAATAATAATAATAATAATAATAACGGATTTTTATATAGCGGGTACTCCAGCCTATGACCAGACTCACCACGCTTTACATAGTCATTACATATAAATACATGCACTCGATGAAACATCACTTTTGCTACAATACACCAAAAGACGGGACAGTAAGGTACAGACTATTTACAACTATGTACATACATTACAAAAAAGACAAAAATAGACTATTTACAACTATGTACACAAATGACAAAAAAAAAAAAAATAAAATAATAATAATAATAATAATAATAATAATAATAATAATAATAATAATAATAATAATAATAATAATAATAATAATAATAATAATGGATGCTATATGCGCCGTATTCGTAAGTCAGACTCAAATCTCGGCGATCTGCACAGTCAACATTTATCCGTTCCAAAGTTATAGTGTAAGTAAAGCAGTATACCTCTCATCTCGGTGAAAGCCACGTGCGACAGTAATGTTAAAGTTTTGATTATTATCATCTGGATGTCTTTCAGTTTCATGTGAATGGTGATTGTCATTTCAAATATTACTATAAATACCAACACGAAATTGTACACTTTATTATTTATTAAAAAAATTACTTTTCTGTGTTTGTTTATTTTTCTTTCTTTCATTCTGTCTTTAATTCTCTCTGTTATCTGTATCCATGATCTCCTGTTGTTGTTTTTTAAAGTAAGGAGTTGAGTGGTCTTTATGACTGTCACTTTCTTTTTCTTTTCTTTTCTCACCTTTCTGTCTTTCTTTGTCTTTCTTTTCTGTATTCTCGTTCTTAGTGTTCCCTTAGTATTCCCTTTCTATCTAGTTTTCCTAATCTCTCTTTCTCTCTCCCTCTCCCCCTCTCTCTCTCTTTCTCTTTCTCTCTCTGTCTCTCTGTCTCTCTGTCACGCACACATTCTAAACCCTTAACCACCTATCTCCCACTCTCCCTCCCCTTCTCCTCCTCCTCCCTCTCTCCCCACTCTCTCTCTCTCTCTCTCTTTCTTTCACACCTTTCCGTTTCTCTGTTTACTCTCCCCCAACCCTCCATCCCATCGCCAGCTCCTCAGCGCACCCCTAACTAATGTGTGTGCGTCTCTCTCTCCTTCTTCTTCTTCTTCTTCTTCTTCTTCTTCTTCTTCTTCTTCTTCTTCTTCTTCTTCGTCTTCGTCTTCGTCGTCGTCGTCGTCGTCGTCGTCGTCTTCTTCTCCTCTCTCTCTCTCTCTCTCTCTCTCTCTCTCTCTCTCTCTCTCTCTCTCTCTCTCTCTCTCTCTCTCTCTCTCTCTCTCTCTCTCTCTCTCTCTCTCTCTCTCTCTCTGATGTGATTTCCAATTCAAAGTAAACGGTTAGTTCTTTATTACGTTTATTCGTTTAACGAACACATTGGATGATTAGACACTTTAATTGGTCGAAATCCTAATCACAAATTTTACCCCCCAAAATCGTGTCAACTCTCTCTCTCTCTCACACTCTCTCTCTCTCTGTCACTCTCTCTCTCGCTCTCTCTCTCTCCCTCACTCTCGTTATCAATCTCCCTTCTTTTTTTTTTCCTCAATACATCTCTCTCACTCTATCGCTTTCTCTCATTTTCCCCTTTCTATCCTTCTTTATATCTCCCTCTCTGTTTTTCACTCTCTGTCTAAGTCTCTCTGTCTCTCTTTCTATCTTCGCTCTTTCATCACCCCCACACTCACCCACCCTCTCTTCTCCTTACTAGGTCAGGTCATGGTGATTGCAAAATCCGTGATAAGACATTTAAAATGTCGACCCTTTGTTTGAATGATACAGTAACTACATCACATAGGCTAACTATGTCCTAAACGTTGTGTGGAATGTGCAAAACAAAACCGTATTGACCTGTTTTATGATCATTGGGAAGTTTTATTGACGATGAAACGGGCCCCAGTACTGACTGTTTAAACTGTTCGATTCGAAGCCTTGGTCAAGGTGGGGTGAATGAGACAGAATTTGGGGATGGAGTATGGAAGTGGGGGTGGATACTTAGTCCCGCAAGGGGCGAACTTATATGACTTAGGTACGAGACCATTGATCACTGAGGGTTTTCTCTGGGTACTTCGGTTTCCTCCCTCTCTTCAATAATGGTATTGGATGCTGTCAATCTAACATGTCACAAATAAAAATTTGGTTTCCTTTTCGTCTTCTAATAGCGACGTTCCTTTATATCACATGTTTGAGTGATCAATGTGTTTGTTGTGTAGTAGTAGTAGTAGTAGTAGTAGTAGTAGTAGTAGTAGTAGTAGTAGTAGTAGTAGTAGTAGTAGTAGTAGTAGTAGTAGTAATAGTAGTAGTAGTAGTAGCAGTCAATGTTTATAGTGTCCAGCGGACTGCAAAGAGCCGAATCAGGACCACAAGTTGGTTGAACGAGGGCTCACCGGCACCCCTGATCCGTATAAAAGATCTTCTGAAACAACCATGCAATAGAGATCCGTAGGATCTCATATTTGATATGATGATGATAATCATTATTGTCAGGGTCCCGACGTGGTGATCGTCCTTAACGCTGATGCAATAGGACGTTAAGCTTCGCTGTTCCTCCTTCCTCCTATAATCCGGTCCTGATTTGGCTCGTAACAGTCCGCTGGACCTAAAGCAACAATCAATCAATCAATCAATCAATCCTCCTATAATGGCAACACTGAAGGCACTCCACCAGCCGGTCACTTTACAATAAAGGTATCCCATGCAGGGGACGCTGAGGCTGTACTCTAATTTATCGAACCCCCGTTTATAAAAACAAAATAGAATATAAACATAATTAAATATTCACGAAACACATACATATAAAATGGCCACATTGCTAAAAAATAATATCATAGGAAGCCCTAGTGGCAATTTGGCAGAAAGCGTACAATATCCACAAGCTGACCCAACAGACCTCATACACAAATGAGGAGTTTGGGGAAAGTTTTCAAGAAAAAAAGGTGGGTGACTGGTCTAGCGTAAAAGACAGTAGATTGATAGAACAGATTATGAACGAGAAAGAACAAATTAGAATGAAAGAAACAGTTTAAATTCAAAGCACTAAATTTCCACAAAGTGGGGATACTATTTATACAGAAAACACCAGCACTCCAACGGTAGTAGGAGTAGTAGTAGTAGTAGTAGTAGTAGTAGTAGTAGTAGTAGTAGTAGTAGTAGTAGTAGTAGCAGTAGTAGTAGTACCAATAGCTGGAATGTGGGCTTTAAAGATCCTGACGCTCATGTCCTAGACAGGTGGAGTGCCGGCTACACAAATATACACCTCAGTCCATTCTCTACCGCATCCCGTGGTCGTCTTGAATTGTGCTTAGCTGTTGTATGAGTGTCAGACGCTGCGCCCAAGGCAGCAATTAGAGAGCGCCTCGGGCGACTAGAGAGATCCTGCAGCGGCAAGCGCCTTGAGCAGCTCTTGAGGTAGAAAAGCGCTATGCAATATACACACGATTAAAAGGACCCAATTCGAAGGCTTTGTATGCTTTGACGAAAAGGGGTTACACTCAGATTGGCATTAAACAATGATACAGTGGCTACCCTTGCTAAACAATGATACAGTGGCTTCCCTTGATAAAAAAAAAACAATGATACAGTGGGCTTTCCTTGCTAAACAATGATACAGTGGACTTTCCTTGCTAAACAATGATACAGTGGCTTTCCTTACTAAACAATGATACAGTGGTCTTTCTTTGCTACACCATAATACAGTGGACTTTCCTTGCTAAACAATGATACAGTGGACTTTCCTTGCTAAACAATGATACAGTGGGCTTTCGTTGCTAAACAATGATACAGTGGCTTTCCTTGCTAAACAATGATACAGTGGGCTTTCCTTGCTAAACAATGATACAGTGGCTTTCCTTGCTAAACAATGATACAGTGGGCTTTCCTTAATAAACAATGATACAGTGGGCTTTCCTTGCTAAACAATGATACAGTGGGCTTTCCTTGCTAAACAATGATACAGTGGCTTTCCTTAGCTTACTAAACAATGATACAGTGGTCTTTCTTTGCTACACCATAATACAGTGGACTTTCCTTGCTAAACAATGATACAATGGGCTTTCCTTGCTAAACAATGATACAGTGGGCTTTCCTTGCTAAACAATGATACAGTGGGCTTTCTTTGCTAAACAATAATACAGTGGGCTTCCATTGCTAGACAATGATACAGTGGGCTTTCCTTGCTAAACAATGATACAGTGGGCTTTCTTTGCTAAACAATAATACAGTGGGCTTTCCTTGCTAAACAATGATACAGTGGCTTTCCTTGCTAAACAATGATACAATGGGCTTCCCTTGCTAAACAATGATACAGTGGGCTTTCTTTGCTACACCATAATACAGTGGGCTTTCCTTGCTAAACAATGATACAGTGGCTTTCCTTGCTAAACAATGATACAGTGGGCTTCCCTTGCTAAACAATGATACAGTGGGCTTTCCTTGCCAAACAATGATACAGTAGGCTTTCTTTGCTACACCATAATACAGTGGCTTTCCTTGCTAAACAAGGATACAGTGGGTTTTCCTTGCTAAACAATGATACAGTGGGTTTTCCTTGCTAAACAATGATACAATGGGCTTTCCTTGCTAAACAATGATACAGTGGGCTTCTCTTGCTAAACAATGATACAGTGGGCTTCTCTTGCTAAACAATGATACAATGGCTTTCCTTGCTAAACAATGATACAATGGGCTTTCCTTGCTAAACAATAATACAATGGGCTTTCCTTGCTAAACAATAATACAGTGGGCTTTCCTTGCTAAACAATAATACAGTGGGCTTTCCTTGCTAAACAATAATACAGTGGGCTCTCCTTGCTAAACAATAATACAGTGGGCTTTCCTTGCTAAACAATAATACAGTGGGCTTTCCTTGCTAAACAATGATACAGTGGGCTTTCCTTATTAAACAATGATACAGTGGGTTTTCCTTACTAAACAATGATACAGTGGGCTTTCCTTGCTAAACAATGATACAGTGGGCTTTCTTTGCTAAACAGTGATACAGTGGGTTTTTCCTTGCTAAACAATGATACAGTGGGCTTTCTTTGCTACACCATAATACAGTGGACTTTCCTTGCTAAACAATGATACAATGGGCTTCCCTTGCTAAACAATGATACAGTGGGCTTTCTTTGCTACACCATAATACAGTGGACTTTCCTTGCTAAACAATGATACAATGGGTTTTCCTTGCTAAACAATGATACAGTGGGCTTTCCTTACTAAACAATGATACAGTGGGCTTTCTTTGCTACACCATAATACAGTGGACTTTCCTTGCTAAACAATGATACAATGGGCTTTCCTTGCTAAACAATGATACAGTGGCTTTCCTTGCTAAACAATGATACAATGGGCTTCCCTTGCTAAACAATGATACAGTGGACTTTCCTTGCTAAACAATGATACAGTGGGCTTTCCTTGCTAAACAATGATACAGTGGACTTTCCTTACTAAACAATGATACAGTGGACTTTCCTTACTAAACAATGATACAGTGGACTTTCCTTACTAAACAATGATACAGTGGACTTTCCTTGCTAAACAATGATACAGTGGGCTTTCCTTGCTAAACAATGATACAGTGGACTTTCCTTGCTAAACAATGATACAGTGGACTTTCCTTGCTAAACAATGATACAGTGGACTTTCCTTGATAAACAATAATACAGTGGGCTTTCCTTGATAAACAATGATACAGTGGACTTTCCTTGATAAACAATAATACAGTGGGCTTTTCTTGATAAACAATAATACAGTGGTTTTCCTTGATAAACAATGATACAGTGGGCTTTCCTTGCTAAACAATGATAGTGTGGACTTTCCTTGCTAAACAATGATACAGTGGGCTTTCCTTACTAAACAATGATACAGTGGGCTTTCCTTGCTAAACAATGATACAGTGGGCTTTCCTTACTAAACAATGATACAGTGGACTTTCCTTACTAAACAATGATACAGTGGGCTTTCCTTACTAAACAATGATACAGTGGACTTTCCTTACTAAACAATGATACAGTGGACTTTCCTTACTAAACAATGATACAGTGGGCTTTCCTTACTAAACAATGATACAGTGGACTTTCCTTGCTAAACAATGATACAGTGGGCTTTCCTTGCTAAACAATGATACAGTGGGCTTTAGTTGCTAAACAATGATACAGTGGGCTTTAGTTGCTAAACAATGATACAGTGGGCTTTCCTTACTAAACAATGATACAGTGGACTTTCCTTACTAAACAATGATACATTGGCCTCTTATTACTAAACAATGATACAGTGGGCTTTAGTTGCTAAACAATGATACAGTGGGCTTTCCTTACTAAACAATGATACAGTGGGCTTTCCTTACTAAACAATGATACAGTGGGCTTTAGTTGCTAAACAATGATACAGTGGGCTTTCCTTACTAAACAATGATACAGTGGGCTTTCCTTACTAAACAATGATACAGTGGGCTTTCCTTACTAAACAATGATACAGTGGGCTTTAGTTGCTAAACAATGATACAGTGGGCTTTCCTTGCTAAACAAATGATACAGTGGGCTTTAGTTGCTAAACAATGATACAGTGGGCTTTCCTTACTAAACAATGATACAGTGGGCTTTCCTTGCTAAACAATGATACAGTGGGCTTTCCTTACTAAACAATGATACAGTGGTCTTCCCTTACGAAACAATGATACAGTGGGCTTTCCTTACTAAACAATGATACAGTGGGCTTTCCTTGCTAAACAATGATACAGTGGGCTTTCCTTACTAAACAATGATACAGTGGGCTTCCCTTGCTAAACAATGATACAGTGGGCTTTCCTTGCTAAACAATGATACAGGGGACTTTCCTTACTAAACAATGATACAGTGGACTTTCCTTACTAAACAATGATACAGTGGACTTTCCTTACTAAACAATGATACAGTGGACTTTCCTTGCTAAACAATGATACAGTGGGCTTTCCTTGCTAAACAATGATACAGTGGACTTTCCTTGCTAAACAATGATACAGTGGACTTTCCTTGCTAAACAATGATACAGTGGACTTTCCTTGATAAACAATAATACAGTGGGCTTTCCTTGATAAACAATGATACAGTGGACTTTCCTTGATAAACAATAATACAGTGGGCTTTTCTTGATAAACAATAATACAGTGGTTTTCCTTGATAAACAATGATACAGTGGGCTTTCCTTGCTAAACAATGATAGTGTGGACATTCCTTGCTAAACAATGATACAGTGGGCTTTCCTTACTAAACAATGATACAGTGGGCTTTCCTTGCTAAACAATGATACAGTGGGCTTTCCTTACTAAACAATGATACAGTGGACTTTCCTTACTAAACAATGATACAGTGGGCTTTCCTTACTAAACAATGATACAGTGGACTTTCCTTACTAAACAATGATACAGTGGACTTTCCTTACTAAACAATGATACAGTGGGCTTTCCTTACTAAACAATGATACAGTGGGCTTTCCTTACTAAACAATGATACAGTGGACTTTCCTTACTAAACAATGATACAGTGGGCTTTCCTTACTAAATAATGATACAGTGGGCTTTCCTTACTAAACAATGATACAGTGGGCTTTCCTTGCTAAACAATGATACAGTGGACTTTCCTTGCTAAACAATGATACAGTGGACTTTCCTTACTAAACAATGATACAGTGGACTTTCCTTGCTAAACAATGATACAGTGGACTTTCCTTGCTAAACAATGATACAGTGGACTTTCCGTGCTCAAACCAACCGCTACAGTTTGAATGTTCAATTTCGGTTTCGACAGGAAGTGTTCCCCTGTTTTAACGGTACATCAATATCATAGCCGTGTGACCTGTGACCCCTATTTCTGAGTGAACCACGGGGCTTGAAGTGTTCGTCTTTGGTTTCTAAGATAAGGGCATTATCAATCTAAAACAAAAAACCTTACGAACAATTTTTTGAAGGGCTCTGTCACTTACTGGCTTTGGTAGCTGCTATTTTTAGCTCAAGAATGTTGGCTAGTCGTTACTATTAATAGGCACAAAAATTACGGAATGTATTCATTTTACAAAATAACTATACTGTACTGTCCAAAGATTTTTTTGTGTTTTTGCTGTAAACATTATTTTTGGGGCTACACTCTGTGAATGTTAGGGGGGGGGGAGAGAGAGAGAGAGAGAGTTGCTAGTCAAAGTGGTTATATTTAAGTAATTAAAGAACGATCAAATAATTAACTAAATTTGACGATATTTCTGTAACAGCCAAAATGGGTAATCCTCTCGTTATCAACTAAGCGAGTGTAAAACCACAAATCTCCTGAACTGCAAGCTGGGCAGATTAGCCCGAAGACACTCTGCTTCCAAAAATGAGGAGTCCTATGGCAAGATCTGTAACTGTAAGGAAGAGTAGCATGAACGAACGCGTGGCAGCGTATTAAACTTACAAGTAAATAGCTTTGCTTTCATGAACTCCTGAAGAATTGTTCACGGAATACATGTGTTACGATTGAGACGCACACGGTAATAGATACGAGCATTGTATTTTGAGATAGCGTGCAATAATAACATTTATTTACCTTTAATTTAGTTCTGTGTTCATGAACGAAAAACTTCGCACAATGTTAGTTTGTTTGCTTTGGTCGGTCGATATTGCTGTAGCAATTGAAATATCGAGATTTTTCTGGAATTGTTTGTTTACCACCGACTGAAGATTCGAGATCTATCTCGCAACAATAGGTCAAATATTAGGACATTTGTAGAATGTTCTATGACGTAGCACAGTGCGTATTTCCTGTGACTGTGACGGTCTTTGTTCTCATTGGTTATTGATTACGTCATTCTGGAATGTTCTAAACGTTTTCTGCACCTTAGCTCAGTGGGCATAAATATATAGAGCCGTCTGAGCGTTTGTAAGATTCCGTTTTGTGAATGCAGTTGTAGATGCTGTTTGTGTCTTTTGCTGAATAAAGTTGGAAAACTTTAAATCGACGACCCTTGCCTTGCCTTGCTGTTGAGTGAACGGGCTACGTGGGTACGAACACGAGTTACAGAGATTCAAGCATCAGGCTGAATCGACATTTGGCGTGTTAGTTAAAAGTCAAAGCCGTTAACGGGAAGGATCCATAACAACCCTGCAGGAATGTTGCCGGAGTAATTTCTTTGGATACCGCACTATTTTCATCGAACCGTTGTTTCAAAATCACTCACACTTCCTTTTCCGTGATGTTGTCAGTAGGCTCGCTTCATCGACGCGGGTCGGCTCTTTTCACCCAACTGGGTTAATAGTTGTTCAGGCGATCACAAACTCACGCGAGTGATAGGATTAACATGCGATTTCGTGTTCACGTTTTCTACCAATGGGGAACACTAAAAGACTTTAAGCTTCCAGTCAGATAGCACACAGACAGTCGGACAGTTGGATTATTTTGGAATGGATTTTGTGAAAAGAGGAAAGGACGTCTTACTACTAGAGTTTAATACATTTTATAAAAACAAAACCTCACCGAACGGCACTGTCTATTGCAAATGTTCCACAATTGGATGCAAGAGTACGTCAAGATAAACAACGCATTGGAACCTTGGCACAGACACCTCAAAGAACTAGTTGGATCTGCAAATCCCAGCGTCTTCAAAATTGTCCGCGAACTGATTTAAAAAAAAAACCACTCCAAAATTGATAATGAACTTTAAATGCTTCGCATGGGCCAACTAACGAGACGAGCATCTCGAAGAGCCGTCCGCAGAGTTAGCATTCGCCTGGAAAGTATCAAAGAGGAGTTCTTAAATGGAGAGAAAAAAAAACTCTGTTGAAAATGCTCAGCAGCTGCCCTATGCAGTTCACTTGATCATTTAAAACTAGCCGTCAGGACAAGAGAAAGAGAGAGAGAGAGAGAGAGAGAGAGAGAGAGAGAGAGAGAGAGAGAGAGAGAGGAGAGAGAGAGAGAGAGAGAGAGAGAGAGAGAGAGAGAGAGAGAGAGAGAGAGAGAGAGAGAACGAGAGACAGAGACAGAGACAGAAACAGAGACGTACTCTTTTATTGGCTCGGTTCGTGTTGTTGATGGAAATACATAAAACGTTAACAATACATAAATTATGGTTATGAGTCTTTTATCGGAATAACAGAATTGTAATCATACAATGACAATAGTAACTTATTTCATAAAGACAATTTGCTGCTTAAAGCGCTCACACGCAAGCGGTTCGAGTATAAACACTATTCGGCGAAACGAACCCAATGTACAGTCTGTCGATGAAACGCACTTCCATGAAACGCACTTCGATTAAACGCGCTCCGATGACATGGTGCACCCATTTCTTTGTAGGTTGATAGGAATTAGCTATCGAGGTTATATCAGCAGCGCGGACATACCCGCTCAATTCCTACCTGAGCAGCACTTTTCAGTGCCTCTGCATTTGGCATGCTGCGGGCTATTTATAGCTTGCCTGCACCCTTCCTTCCAGTGAAAGGAAGTATCGTCGAAGCTATTTATAGCTAGCCTGGCTGACCTAACTTTAAAATCTGAAAAGCTTTGGTTGAGCTGCTGTGCGGACAGCGGTTTTCTTTAAACTGTAGTGATATGTAACATCATGTATAGAGGACCGTTCGTTGTCTGCTGCGTTTTAGTTCCGTTTCTTTTTTTTATCTCGTCTTCAGGACCTGGTGCTTTATATCTTTATATCTCCTTTTGTCCTTCGGCCTTCCTGTCTGACCTTCCAAAAGGCCTTCTAGATGTTTTCGGGGAATCTACTGCACAGGCGCATTAATAAGCCTAAAGAAGAATGGATCCTCCTCTGTAATAAAGAATAAGTGGATCCTCCATAGCATAGGGGTAGCAGTAGTATGGATCACATTTAGACTGCAGAGGCGTCTGCATCTATCTGAATAGCCTCTCTCTCTCTCTCTCTCTCTCTCTCTCTCTCTCTCTCTCTCTCTCTCTCTCTCTCTCTCTCTCTCTCTCTCTCTCTCTCTCTCTGCGCTAAATGTAATATAATAATATGTATGAAGACAGCACTCCATCCCGCTTACATCCCGTTACAGGTGTCTATGATAGACTGCTACCCGTATGTTAGAGTGTTACCATGACGCTATCGAGGACCCACTAATTCTTTCTTTGTGAATAAGCCTGTGGTTTACTGCTAGTTAAAGTGAAATCAAGCCTCTGGTCTTATCAAGTGACCCTTTTTTTGTTGTGTGTACTTTGCCTTACGTTTCAAAATATCGCGATATGTCAGATTTTTGTAGCGTTTTTCTTTCTTGACAAAGAAAAAAGTGGAAGTTTACTAGAGGTTGTTGGTTTGGTTGTTTTTCTTGACGTCTGGTTTTTTTTTCTCAATGGAAATGATATTAAGACGCGTTTAATATATCGGAATATTTAGAATAATTCGTCTTAAAATCTCAATACTAAGGTTCCCCATAGGCATGTTCTTAATTCACACGAAACTCTAATCGCGAACTAGCGAAGTAGAACAAGTGTTCGTTAATTTTACTGCCGATATCACAACGTATAAGTCATAAGGTTCAAGGAAAACGGTGTTTTTTTTTCATGCTGCAGCGTTTTCTTAGTATATTTTGAAATGTAAGTAGCTCAGACATTTCTCAAGACTTCTCAGCTGAAGAGGAAACGTCTGTCCTAGAGACAGACAGACAAAGAGACAGACAGAACGACGGACAGAAAGACAGAGAACAAAAAGGGAGAACACTTCCAGTGTTCTAACATTTCTCAGCTTGAGATAGGAAAAAAATGTTTTGATCAGATACAGACAGACAGAGAGAGAGACAAACATACAACAATAACAAAACAGACAAACAAACAGATAAGCAGACCAACAAACAGAAAGACATTTTCAGTTTCTGAAATCTCTTAACTTACGAGGAAAAGAGTCTTGTACTAGAAACAGGCTGGTAGCCAAATATGCATACAAACAAAAAGAAAGATAGATAAGCACTTTTAGTTTGCTTATTGTTGTTGTTGTTGTTGTTGTTGTTGTTGTTGTTGTTGTTGTTTTCTTTCTGAAATTTCTCCTTTAAATTAAAGTGAAGAGGAAACAATTTACCCATCAGATTTCTTAAATAAGAAAGACAACACAAAACAAATATGGCCGCTAGTGTCTACTTCGCCATCACGGCCGTCCTTCTCTGCTGTGGAAGTGAAGTCATTTCTGCAGTGATGACGTCAGAACCCTATTGCGTTCCGGAAGAGTTTCAAGCGGGAAGAACGATGACGATGGGCACAGTGGACAGACAGGGAAAGGCAACTGTTACACGGGTAAGGTTGAATTATATCCCTTGTCGCCTGTCTGTTTTTGTCTGTCTGTCTCCCTGTGGTTTGTCTCTATCTCTTTCTTCGCCTGTCTGTCTGTCTGTCTGCATGTCTGTGTCCGTCGCTCTGCCTCTCTCTCTCTCTTTCTCTCTCTCTCTCTCTCTCTCTCTCTCTCTCTCTCTCTCACACACACACACACACACACACACACACATCGGCGCTTGTTCAGTATGTCAGGTAAGTAAAATTACTATTATTACTTTGGTTTGGTCAGATTTTGTTTAATGTAAAGGGCATACATCCTTCGATGATGTCGCAAAGCTAGCCTTCGTCGTATCATTTATTAATTGTGTGACATCACAAAAGCAGTTTATTACTCCACACATTTTATTTTTATATTTTTTAATGACCATATTTGATGTACTCCTTGTACAATGTGAGGCACTATTAATAGTTGCTAAATCAAGTACACTTACTATTCCCTTTGTCACGACCAATAAGCTTACTATTGTGGTTACGTATGCTTGTATGATGTCATAGAAGTGTACATGGCGTCATTCGTGACGTTTCAGACGTTCAGCAGATTCGTCTACTCTGCCATTCAGCAGAAAATGCTGGAAGATGCAAATATTTACCAAAGCACAAACCCTCAATACATCAGAAGCATCTACGATTATCCTGCGGTGAGTAAAATCGACAGGCAAAATAAGTATAACATGAAAATTCTTTCCTAAATATGATGACGATGATGGTTGTCGTGATGATGATTGAAGATGATGATGATGATTGAAGATGATGATGATGATTGAAGATGATGATGATGATTGAAGATGATGATGATGATTGAAGATGATGATGATGATTGGCAATAGAAAGTATGTAATTATGTGAAGGTCAACTCCCGACGACGCCGGCGACCTAAATGAAGATTATTAACTGTGCTGGCAACGACGTCAATGATAGTACTGATAACAACGACGACGTCGATAATGATGAAGGGGACCATTCTAGCAATGAAAACGACGACGACGACGATATTGATGATTTTAGTACACTCTAGCTATGACGACGAAGACGATACAGCTGCAGCTTTTGCAAACCGCTTCTGCCGAGGCTGTTGCTGCTGCTGCTGGTGGTGCTGCTCTTGGTATTCTTGCTGTTGTTGCTGCTGTTGCTACTGATGTTGAGGAGGAGGAGGAAGAGGAGGAGGAAGTAGAGGAGGAGGATGGTGTTGATGGTGGTGATGATGATGACGATGTTAATGACGACGACGATGATGATGATGACGACGACGATGGTGATGATGATGATGACGATGTTAATGACGACGACGATGATGGTGATGACGACGATGATGATGATGATGACGACGGTGATGATGATGATGATGACGATGATGATGATGATGATGATGATGATGATGATGATGATGATGATGATGATGATGATGATGATGATGATGCAGAAAACCTTGTACACCATCACTGGAATAGACAAAGTAACTTGTACCAAGACCCTTCTGCCCGGACCCTTTGCTGCGCAGTGTGTGCCCGGTATGTTTGTTCTCATTATCTTCGTCGTCTTCGTCATTGCTTTAGTCGTTATTAACGTTGTCGTCTTGTTTAGCGTCTTTGCCAGCGCGTCGTCGTCGATTTTATTGTTGTACTTGTTGTCGTGATCTTCTCTTTCACCAGTCATCGTCTTTCACCAGTCATCGTCAGGATTGTTATCGTCGTCGTTGTTGCCATGTTGTCATTATCGTTATTATCGTCATCGTGTTCATCATAATCATCACCATCACCTTCATCATCATCATCATCATCATCATCATCATCATCATCATCATCATCATCATCATCATCATCATCATCGATTTTGTATTATTTCTTTTTCATAGCCAATTCGACCATTTCCTTGGTCAACTCGAAGTTCGGAGCGGCAGACAACTCTGTGACTGTCATGGAGCTGTCGGGGATCCTGCTAGGCTACATGAATTACAAAGTGACTTTGACCCGTGACAGGCACATGCCAATGTACGAGAATCTCATTGCCAATGGAGGTTATTTATTTATTTATTTATTTTTTTATTTAGTTTGTTTTGTTGTTTGTTGTTTGTTTTTTTGCTTGTTGATATATTTATTTAGTGAGTGACTTACTTAGTTGTTAATTTATTTTATTTATTTAGTTAATTTATTTATTTGTATGTATTTATTCAATCAAAAAATGTATCTTTCCGACCCCCGAACGCATTTTTCTTTTTATGGTAGTGCACTGACCCCCGTGTCGCCGCAACGGCACCCTAAAAGAACCAGTATAAAAGGCAGATGACAGGCTGAACTAAAACACACCTGCATACATCACGGGCAATCTGGGTGGCTCAGTTGTTCGGAGTTTTTCACGCAGCAAATTGGCATCTCCGCGATCCGGCACCTTAAGGTAGTTCCAGATGTAATCCAGTCTCGCGAGCAGTTGTTTGAGCTGATCAGATATGTAAGGTGTTGCTTTATTCCATCAAAAAGCTTGCGCCTCTTTACATTACTTATATCAGATTGGACATTAACTTTTTTGGCTTTATTTCGAAATCCGGGAGCGCAGTTGGCTCAGTGGTGTATGCAGTATCCTGGAACGTCAGGCGATAACACTGCAGCCTGTACAGGCAGTGCTTCAAACCCCGTTAAACGCCTGGAGCCAAAACAATCAAATAAATACATACCCTGAGACACTGCGCCCTTACGCCTTCGGATGAGAGTATAAACCAAGGTCTAGTCTGTGCACGCACGCATTCCGTCGCAGGGACTGTAAAGATCATGACACTCATGGCCTAGACGGGTGAGTGCCTGCAAACCCACGCACCAGGTCCCTTCTTCCCATCCCCAGTGGCGCAGGATTGGGCTCCTCTTTATAATACTCACAGAAGGGAAACGCGTCATAAGCATAGCAGCTCGCGTGTATTCAAGCGCCTGCGGTCTTGATGGCACGGATCACTCATTTAAGAACATAACGGGATCGGAATTGTACAGTTGAGCACGATGCGAGAGTAGTCTAGCCTACACCTCTAGAATTGACTACCGCGTATCAGTCACATGACTGAAATGCACAGGGGCAATAATTAACATAGCGGAATGTATCCTCGGTAGCATAGCGGGTCCTATATCTTACCATAAGCTTACGTACATACTACTGCTACCGACATGCGATCAAGGATCTTCTAATTATTTTTTGCTTTCGAGGATCCATTCTACTTGGTTAATACGCTCCTGTGCTTGAACATCACCAATGATTTACGTGTTGCTGTGTGGTCTTGATTTGTTTGTTTTTTTGGCAGAGGATTATTTCAACGTTTTGTCGTTCTATAACGTCTCCATCAGTGAGATACCACCCGATCTTTTCAAACCCCCTCCACAATGCGACCACGTTCCCCTCATACAGGTAAAATTATTATTATTATTATTATTATTATTATTATTATTATTATTATTATTATTATTATTATTATTATTATTATTATCATGAGGAGGAGAATGAGAAAGAGGAGGAGGGGGAGTGTGGGAAAGAGGATCAGGAGGAGGAAGAGGTAGAAGAGGACGGTAATTGTGATGTTGGTTATGATGATGATGATGAGGAGGAGGAGGAGGAGGAGGAGGAGGAGTAGAAACAGGAGGCAGATAATGAGGGAAACGAGGAAGTGCAGATGAGAAAAGACAGGATGATGATGATGATGAATATAATGATGATGATGATGATGATGATGATGATGATGATGATGATGATGATGATGATGATGATGATGATGACAATGAATATGATGATGAATATGATGATATTGATAACATTGGTGATTAAGATGATGATGATGATGATGATGATGATGATGATGATGATGTTTATGATGATCACTCATTCATCATCATCATCATCATCATCATCATCATCATCATCATCATCATCATCATCATCATCATCATTTTTTATTATCTTCTTGTTCTCTTTGCAGATCATCATCATCATCATCATCATCATCATCATCATCATCATCATCATCATCATCATCATCATCATCATCATCATCATCAATATTAATATCATCATTTTTTATTCTCTTCTTCTTCTGTTTGCAGAACATCGGAAAGCGGTCAACGAAAGATGAGCTCACCCCGCTGTTTCTGATGCCTTGAAACTGCTAATACTAGTTTTTAATTTTGCTATTTCCATCTGTTACCTGTTATCTTTTAACCTTCGCCGTACGTCAATCATCGTTGGTCCCAAACTAAATAGTTTACTAAACACAGAACTGTAATTGATAATTTGCTGCCATTTCTTTGTCAAGTTCCGTGTATTTGACCAGTCCTCCCCCACAACGCCCCTTTCCCCTCTTGCTCTCCCATCACCCCTACCCCACACCTCACCCCCACCTCAGTGCTAAGTGCTTTAGATGTAGGCCTTACCAAAATATAATGTCAACGTTGATCAATTGTTACTAAGGGTTTAGATGTAGGCCTTACCAAAATATAATGTCAACGTTGATCAATTGTTACTAAGGGTTTAGATGTAGGCCTTACCAAAGTATAATGTCAACGTTGATCAATTGTTACTAAGGGTTTAGGTGTAAGCCTTACCAAAATATAATGTCAACATTGATCAATTGTTACTAAGGGTTTAGATGTAGGCTTTACCTAAATATAATGTCAACGTTGATCAATTGTTGCTAAGGGTTTAGATGTAGGCCTTACCAAACTATAATGTCAACGTTGATCAATTGTTCCTAAGGGTTTAGATGTAGGCCTTACCAAAATATAATGTCAACGTTGATCAATTGTTACTAAGGGTTTAGATGTAGACCTTACCAAAGTATAATGTCAACGTTGATCAATTGTTACTAAGGGTTTAGATGTAGGCCTTACCAAAATATAATGTTAACGTTGATCAATTGTCAGGGCCGGACCTGCCCTAGAGGCCCGAGGGGCCCGGGCCCCTACCCTTTTTTGAAGAAAAAAAAGAAAAGAAAGAAAGAAAAATAAAGAAAGAAAAAACTCAGAGAGCTGGCCTGCCGTCACACGTCTACATGTAAGTATGACCATGTAGTACCTAACACATTAATCATAGGAGTCGAGTATCACTATATTTTGTTCCCCAAAGACCTAAGTCATATTTTTGTTATGACTTTATTCCTAACACACACACACACTTTTTTAAAGGTAATTTCTCCCCAAAATCAGTGGCAAACTATAGCACCAAAATTTTGCAATTTACTTGCTCAGATTGCACCAGATTGCACCATTTTTTTCTCCCTTTTCAAAAAATTAATGTCAACGTTGATCATTTGTTACTAAAGGTTTAGATGTAGGCCTTACCAAAGTATAATGTCAACGTGGATCAATTGTTACTAAGGGTTTAGATGTAGGCCTTACCAAAATATAATGTCAACGTTGATCAATTGTTACTAAGGGTTTAGGTGTAGGCCTTACCAAAGTATAATGTCAACGTTGATCAATTGTTACTAAGGGTTTAGGTGTAGGCCTTACCAAAATATAATGTCAACGTTGATCAATTGTTACTAAGGGTTTAGATGTAGGCCTTACCAAAATATAATGTCAACGTTGATCAATTGTTACTAAGGGTTTAGATGTAGGCTTTACCTAAATATAATGTCAACGTTGATCAATTGTTGCTAAGGGTTTAGATGTAGGCCTTACCAAACTATAATGTCAACGTTGATCAATTGTTTCTAAGGGTTTAGATGTAGGCCTTACCAAAATATAATGCCAACGTTGATCAATTGTTGCTAAGGGTTTAGATGTAAGCCTTACCAAAATATAATGTCAACGTTGATCAATTGTTACAAAGGGTTTAGATGTAGGCCTTACAAAAATATAATGCCAACGTTGATCAAGTGTTGCTAAGGGTTTAGATGTAGGCCTTACCAAAATATAATGTCAACGTTGATCAATTGTTACTTAGGGATTAGATGTAGGCCTTACCAAAATATAATGTCAACGTTGATCAATTGTTACAAAGGGTTTAGATGTAGGCCTTACAAATGTATAATGTCAACGTTGATCAATTGTTACTAAGGGTTTAGATGTAGGCCTTACCAAAATATAATGCCAACGTTGATCAATTGTTGCTAAGGGTTTAGATGTAGGCCTTACCAAAGTATAATGTCAACGTTGATCAATTGTTGCTAAGGGTTTAGATGTAGGCCTTACCAAAGTATAATGTCAACGTTGATCAATTGTTGCTAAGGGTTTAGATGTAGGCCTTACCAAAGTATAATGTCAACGTTGATCAATTGTTGCTAAGGGTTTAGATGTAGGCCTTACCAAAGTATAATGTCAACGTTGATCAATTGTTGCTAAGGGTTTAGATGTAGGCCTTACCAAAGTATAATGTCAACGTTGATCAATTGTTGCTAAGGGTTTAGATGTAGGCCTTACCAAAGTATAATGTCAACGTTGATCAATTGTTGCTAAGGGTTTAGATGTAGGCCTTACCAAAGTATAATGTCAACGTTGATCAATTGTTACTTAGGGTTTAGATGTAGGCCTTACCAAAGTATAATGTCAACGTTGATCAATTGTTGCTAAGGGTTTAGATGTAGGCCTTACCAAAGTATAATGTCAACGTTGATCAATTGTTGCTAAGGGTTTAGATGTAGGCCTTACCAAAGTATAATGTCAACGTTGATCAATTGTTGCTAAGGGTTTAGATGTAGGCCTTACCAAAGTATAATGTCAACGTTGATCAATTGTTGCTAAGGGTTTAGATGTAGGCCTTACCAAAGTATAATGTCAACGTTGATCAATTGTTACTAAGGGTTTAGATGTAGGCCTTACCAAAGTATAATGTCAACGTTGATCAATTGTTGCTAAGGGTTTAGATGTAGGCCTTACCAAAGTATAATGTCAACGTTGATCAATTGTTGCTAAGGGTTTAGATGTAGGCCTTACCAAAGTATAATGTCAACGTTGATCAATTGTTACTAAGGGTTTAGATGTAGGCCTTACCAAAGTATAATGTCAACGTTGATCAATTGTTACTAAGGGTTTAGATGTAGGCCTTACCAAAGTATAATGTCAACGTTGATCAATTGTTGCTAAGGGTTTAGATGTAGGCCTTACCAAAGTATAATGTCAACGTTGATCAATTGTTGCTAAGGGTTTAGATGTAGGCCTTACCAAAGTATAATGTCAACGTTGATCAATTGTTACTAAGGGTTTAGATGTAGGCCTTACCAAAGTATAATGTCAACGTTGATCAATTGTTACTAAGGGTTTAGATGTAGGCCTTACCAAAGTATAATGTCAACGTTGATCAATTGTTGCTAAGGGTTTAGATGTAGGCCTTACCAAAGTATAATGTCAACGTTGATCAATTGTTGCTAAGGGTTTAGATGTAGGCCTTACCAAAGTATAATGTCAACGTTGATCAATTGTTGCTAAGGGTTTAGATGTAGGCCTTACCAAAGTATAATGTCAACGTTGATCAATTGTTGCTAAGGGTTTAGATGTAGGCCTTACCAAAGTATAATGTCAACGTTGATCAATTGTTGCTAAGGGTTTAGATGTAGGCCTTACCAAAGTATAATGTCAACGTTGATCAATTGTTGCTAAGGGTTTAGATGTAGGCCTTACCAAAGTATAATGTCAACGTTGATCAATTGTTGCTAAGGGTTTAGATGTAGGCCTTACCAAAGTATAATGTCAACGTTGATCAATTGTTGCTAAGGGTTTTGGTTTACTTTTGGTTTGTGTGTATGTGTTTTTTAAAATTTATTATTTTATTTTATTTTGTTAACGTCAAATGAGAACAACTTGTGTTTAAATGTCAGCCTTTAACAAGGTATTTTAGGCCGAGCAACAGCATTATTTAGCGTACAGTTGGAGATGTTCTGCTGCAGTATTCCAGCATTTAAATGCATGAACTTTCAGAGTCTTTCTCTAGTTCTCTTTCTTTCTTTTTCTTTCTTTTTCTCTCTCTTTCTCTTTCTCTCTCTCTCTCTCTCTCTCTCTCTCTCTCTCTCTCTCTCTCTCTCTCTCTCTCTCCCTCTCCCTCTCTCCTATTGTACAGTACAAAGGTTATTGAAGTTATAGTGCAAATGTTTACTTCCCGCTGGCGGCGCTCCAAGATCAGTTTATTTTGCAACGTGTAGTCTAATTTACTTTGCTGAATAAACGAGATACCTCCAAACAAAATGAATAAATACAAGAAATAGTAAATGCGTGAAAAAAAGGGCAGTTCCTAACGCCTCTCTGTCTGTCTGTCTGTCTGTCTGTCTGTCTCTCTCTCTCTCTCTCTCTCTCTCTCTCTCTCTCTCTCTCTCTCTCTCTCTCTCTCTCTCACCTCAGAAAGGTTAAAGGAGCACCTTTGCCTCACAATATAAGGTGGGAATGGTTGGTTGGTGGTTTTATTAACGTCTTTTTTCACCAAGATGATAAAGACTGGGAACGTTTGCATGAATTAGTGTGTGTAGCGTGTGTGTGTGGGTGTGGGTGTGTGAGAGGGTGTGTGTGTGTAGGGAAAAGTAGAGAAAACTTCAGAGTCAACCTGCTTCCTATTTGGACCTCGGGAACGTCCTGAAGGCCGCGCTACAGACCGGCAACATCAGGCAAGCCACCCAGCCATTCAAGAAAAATGTAAACAACATGGATGCGTCCATACGGAGCGGAGGTAGATTAACCACCGCCAACAACAGCAATACAACGTTGTTCAAGCCAGCTTGTGAAATCGCTTCATGAAACAGTGTAACGCCGAACCCTTATCCTCTTTGATTGGCGGTACAGGGGAGGCGTGTCGTTTTGACTAAGTACACGTTGACCTACATGACATAGCAGTTCACAGTCATTATCATTTTATCATCTTGGTGAAAAAAAGACGTTAATAAAACCACCAACCAACCATTTCCACCTTACATTGTGAGGCAAACGTGCTCCTGTAACCTGCATGCAACGAGAGTCATTGTGGCAGTGACGGATTGTAAGAGAAGGGACAAAACTGAACTAAAGACATTCAACTGCATTTCTTTGGAACACTAAACTTAAACACAGCAGCATCAATTTTGCCGTCAGAGGTAGACACAGAGACTCTGTATCGCACACAGGCGCTCGCGTGTCCAGTTACAAGCGCCTGTGGACTATAAATATGTTACAAAGATAATTCCAAATGACTGTATTTAAGTACAGCAACCTCAGTAGGTCATCCAACACGACGTGAATAAGGCAGCTAATTCTAATTATAGCGTCGCAGTCTTCGGTGGTTGTTGTATTTTCTTCTGTGATTTGCTGGGAAACTTCTGCGAGGCCAGAAAAAAAGAAAAAAAAGACCAATTTTTATTATTATTTTTTAAAATTATTTGTGATTGGTTGCGTGGAGCATGGGAAAGCTTATAAAACAGTGTTGTCCGCCGTAATGGGGATTTAAGGGACAGTGTATCAAGAATGCGCGTGTTTTTAAAAAAAAATATTTTCTTTTATTCCTTTTTTCATTTTTAAAATTTAATTTTGTTGCAATGAGTTTTATTTCGGAAATTGCATATGAGAAATGGATAATCGTTGCTTAAACCCGACCGCTGATCCGTCAATTTTAGGCATCTCTTCCTTGTTATGTAAACAAACAAAGCCAGTTATGTCCCTTCTGCACACTTGCACTTTTGTGGGTTTTTAAAAATCCACCTTGATGCTATTTTTTTATATCCCACATAAACTTAATATTGATTGACTTATATAAAACCCGTACTTTTGAAAGAGGTTATATTTTGGGTTTAATCTTTTTTTTTTCTTTTTTTTTTTGTGGAGACAACGCTCAGGGCAGGTCGAAGTACCACTGAACAGGTTCAGACACACTTTAAGATCCATCTATGATATCGAAGAGCGGCGAATCATGAAGTTGTGATACCTGTTTTTATCAGCGTACCAGCACAGGCGCATTAAGCTTGAAGAATGGGCCATCGGCAAGAATTTTGCAAAAACTGTGTGGATCCCCGATAGCGGACGGGTAGAGCTAACGGGGATCCACAAAACTCCTTGCCGAGGGTCCATTCTTCAAGCTTAATGCGCCTGTGCTACTAGATGAAGAACCCTAACTTTTTGAAAGAGAATTCATTGGCACGTAAGTCCCTACTCATTCATATGTTATTATGTTATGTTCAATTATGTTTTGTTTTTTAAATTCTATATTGAGGACAAGTTCCCATAGAACACGCCGTCGCATAATATTATGCAGCGAAATTGGGGGATAGCACACAAATACTCCGGATATACAAGGTGTTCCAAAAGTCTTGGGCACATTTGAAGTCCCCATATCTCAATTATTATGAATGGTAGTAAGATAAAAGTTGTGCCATTTTAAAGCAATTACATTAAGTTTTTTGTATAGCTGTTGATTTTTTTAAATTTCTTTTTAGACCCATTCATGGCGTTCACTCAACTAGAAATGCTGGGACGCGTTTGGCAGGAATTTGACTATCGGCTTGATGTGTGTCGTGTGACCAATGGTGCTCACTCACATTGAACATCTTTGAACATTCCATGTAAAAATTGAGATTACAAGCTTTCTGAATTTACCAGATGGGTTTTTATATCCTTAATAGTTTCGGAAATATTCAATGTCAAAATGTGCCCAAGACTTTTGGAACACCCTGTATATATATACTCTATATGGGTAGGGACTTAAGGTCCATCCTGCATAGTGTTTTTTTAAAATTGCATCCTACACGTACTGTATAGGCGCCTGCGTGCCTACCCTACTCGAAATGTCCCGTGGTGCTGATATCAGTACAGACCTGATAAACGATACGAAGCCAGTAGATAACAATTATATAGCTAAGCATCGTTGCAGCGATGTGATGAAATGCGTTCCCGGATCGCGCGAGACAAAAAAAAATTAAATAAAAAAGCTGACTTTGGACAACGGATCAATTCTTGGTGGGTGGACTCGACCAAGATGGCCAAGCCTCTTCTTCTGCTCTTGTTGGCAGTTCAAGGTATAATTATAGTGTGCAATTCTTTAATCTAATTTAAATTAAATTAATTTGATTTAATTTACGTACTCTTTGGTAGTTATTGTTAGTGTGCAAATTGTTTTACATTATTATATTTTATTTTGTTTTCTTTTCTTTTCTTTCTTTTCTTATGCTATTATTTTAATTTCTTCTGAATTTCTTTTCATGTGATGTTATCTATTCATTTTAAATTAATTTTCTATTGACTACATCTTTCGTACTCAGAATTCGGTAAATCAGTATTATTTCATTTTCTTCACTATTTAAATTAGAAAAAAAGAAATAATAATAATAATACAATTTAAAAAATCTAGCACAAGAATAGAGTATAATACGCCTAGTTGACATTGAGAAAGCCTTCGCCTTTGCTCCAACGACTGTAATTTGGCATGAAAACCCTTAAGCACGAATATTTATGATCAGATTGTTGCAAGTAGCAGACTTCCAGTTTTCTGTTTAAAAAAAAAATTCACAGTGTTGAGCACTTTTGAACATTTGGATAATTTTGCTCCACTTCAATGCAGGTATTATTCATGGCGACCTCATGTTTCTTCTTTAACAGTTTCGAAAATACTGGTTTCAGCAATGTTTTGGGAGTACTTGGAAGAACATTTGAATGGCTAGTCATCTTGTCATTCCTATCAATTACTGTTATGTCTTTTCGGTCCGCAGGAGCGCTGTCAGTGACGTTTATGTCAGATGACGTCATCGGTGACCATCGCGTCATTTACGCTTGCGTGGGTAAGAACGTCACGTTCCCATGGAGCTACATCCTGGATCTCAATGAAACGCTCATAGACATTGAGTGGTCAGCTTCCCCGTGTGAGTATGATTTGTCCAACTCGTATCACAGTTGATTTGGTTTGATTTTATTCTATCTTCCAGGCGCTGGACGACACAGGACCTAACTCAAGATCAACCGAGGCGCCAACTTGCTGTCTTAGTCGCGTCCTCTGACACCCAGACAACTGAGCACAATCCTGGGGCGTCAGAGGATGAGAGAGAATGGAACTATAGTAGTGCTCACTGGGTCTGTTTGTGGAACTGGCACTCCCCCCGTCTACAACATCAGCGTATTTGTACACTTACGTTACATTACATGATTATTGCTTTAGGTCCAGCGGATTCTTCCGAGCCAAATCAGGACCGGACAACCCCCGATCCGCATAAAAGATCTGCTGAAACAACCCTAGTGGTAAAACTGAATGCTCTCCACCAGCCAGTCACTTTACAATAAAGACATCCCACGCAGGGGACGCTGAGGCTGTACTCTAATTTATCGAACCCCCGTTTACAAAAACAAAATAGAATACAAACATTATCATAAATTACCAACAAAACACGTACATACAAAATGCCTACATTGCTAAATAATAACATCATAGGAAGCCCTAGTGACCACCTGGCAGAAAGCGTCCAATATTCCCAAGCTGATCCAACAGACCTCACACACAAATAAGAAGTCTTGTCCCGGAAGAGTTTTCAAAAAAAAGGGTAGGTGACTGGTCTAGTGAAGAAGAAGATAGTATAGCAGATTGATAGAACAGTGCAGGAATGAGAAAGAATAAATGAGAAAGACAGCGACAGTGGGAATTTAAAGCAAACAATTTCCAGAAAGTGGGGATACTATTTATACTGAAACCCCCGGCACCCCAACAGGGGATTTGTACACTTACCATAAAACGCACAACAAGCACCCTTAATGAATTAACACGACGTATTTCATCCTAAAACACATACATATTACAAATACATGTGTAGACTACATACCTGTCAAGTGCTACGGATTTTTGCGTAGCGCTACGCATTTTAAACATTTTCCCATTGCTACGGCGTATCACAAAGCTGCTACGCAATTTTTCAAAAGTGACGATAATATTTTTTAATCAAGGGGGTTTTCGCTCGAAAGTAGTCTGTTTCGGTCGAGTCCGGATTAAAGACACTTAGTAAAAGCACCGCATTTCCGCAACATGTGTTTGTTCAGAACTTCAGTCTACGATCAGTCTTTGTGAGGGAGAGACAGACGGAGTTGAACAAAGAAAATGGCAAAGCCTCCACCTAAAAAACTCAAACGACCAGGAAGGCACCTGCCTGAATGGGAAACCGATAAGGATTTTGAAGGCCTAGTGGAGACGTCCAAAGAAAGTAGACTCAATAAAGTTTAGTAATAGCATATGAGTTACTCATATGCTATTACTAAACTTTATTGAGTCTACTGATGCATTAAAAAAATTGTTTTCCTTACCAGTGCTAGGAAAGTTTAGATCTACATGGAAGCCATGTAAATGATGTGATGCTGAACCTGGTCTTGAGACAAAATAGGAGATTTTCCTACCGATTTCTTTTCACTTCATTTTTTTTTTTTGGTGGCATTTTCACTTTTATTTTGAAAAACGTACATGAAATTTGAAAATGTCTATCATAATAATGATAATGGTAATAGCTAAAGTGTTGTGGATTAACAAGATTTTACAATAAATTTGTAAACACATTGGATGTGTGTGTTTATATTGGATGCAGAAGTTTCCAGTGTTGTTGCGAATCGCGTGATTCACAATAGTGCTACACCAAACCTCCATTTGCTATGGTTTTTCTGATAAATTGCTACACCACAACCCCCAAAACCCTTGACAGGTATGAGACTATTAGAATTATACAATGTATAAGTATAAATAAAATGTTGAGTTAAAAATTTGACAGTTACAGTGTGGTTTAGCGTTAATGGTTATCATATTCCCGCTAAACATTTTAATGTATGTAACAGATATACTGGATTCGATTTCTCTGTCATTCTCTCTCTCTCTCTCTCTCTCTCTCTCTCTCTCTCTCTCTCTCTCTCTCTCTCTCTCTCTCTCTCTCTCTCTATCTCTCTCTCTCTCTCTCTCTCTCTCTCTCTCTCTCTCTGTGTGTGTTTGTGTGTGTGTTTGTGTGTTTTGAACTGACAGTCAATGTTCTGGTCACAGTTCATGCAGATTACGAGGATCTGATCGCGACGTACGTGGCAGGACATTTTTTCCCTGTGCCCAGATACTCCTCCGTTCTTCGCGGATCCTTGACCTTGAGCTTCGTTCCCAACGCCGGCCTGGCTATCGACAACGTGACGTCATCGTGCTGCAACGGCAACATCTCCGTCAGCGTCACCGTCGACCGCAAAGGTTCCACCATTCGCGCTCGCCGCACTGTGCTTCTGAATGCAGGGGAAACGGGTATAACCTTCCCATCCAATGTTGTTATGTAATCGTTCTTTTATAGCGCTTTTCAAGCTCAAGAGCTGCCCAAGGCGCTGGTCGAAACAGGATCGAACTCAAAGCCGCACGAGGCGCCAGCTTGCAGCCTTTGGGCGCATTAGTCTAAAGCCACAGACAACTAAACACAATCCTCAGCGAGCGGGGATAGGAGGGTGGTAGAATGGACCCAGCGCTTGCTAGGTGTGTCCATCTAGGACATGAGCGTCAGCATTTGTTAAAGTCCGTGTGATGGAATGCGCGAGAGCCCATATTTAGACCTCGGTTTATGCTATTATCCCAACAAGTAAAAGGTCGTCTTTTATATAGCGCACAGGTTGTTTATAGAAGCATGCTCGAGGAACAGCACGATTGCATGATATTCGTCCTTTTGCTCACTCCACTTCAGCTGGAAGTTGGTGTCTCTGGGACTGCCCTGCTGTTCCACCCTTATCTCAGTGATAGAACCCAGCGAGTTCAAGATGGCTGTTTTTCCGATCAGGCCTCCCATCTGACTTGTGGTGTTCCACAAAAGGTCCACTTTGGGCCCAATCTTGTTCTCCTTGTATACACGTCCACGGGGCAAGCTTTCTGAGAACCACGGCATGCGTCGTGAGCTCTTTGCGACGACTGAGCTTGTTCAACAGCATACACCCTCTCAGGTTCTCCGATGGGCCAATAAGTCCTTGCTGCGTGTGCCTAGTGTCGAAAGACATAGGATGAAAACTCTCGGAGCAAGGTCATTTGAATGTGCTGCACCACTTTTACCTCTGAACTTGAAGGGATGCAGCTCTAAGAATACTTTCATAAAACTGCTGAAGACCTTTTTTTTGTTTAACCAATAATTCAGTTTATCATTGGCCCCCTATTGTTGTTGCTGCTATTATTTTTGTTCCTATCCTATCCTGTCCAGTAACCCGGAGGTCGTAGGGGCACCACAGATGATCGTTTAACCAGCATACTCCATCTTTCTCTGTCCTCAGCAGCCCTGATGGCTTCGCTCAGTGTCAAACCAGTCCATTCTCGAATGTTGTCCTCCCACCTCTTTTTCGGTCTGCCTCTTCTTCTACCTCCTTGCACTATGCCTTGCAGAATAGTCTTTGCAAGGCCTGATGATCTGGTGACGTGGCCATACCATCGGAGTTTCCGTTTCTTCACCACTGTCAGCAGGTCATCGTGTTGTCCAATGGCTTGTGTGATGGTCTGTCGGACTTCATCGTTGGTGATGTGTTGGGTATAGGAAATACCCAGAAGTCTTCTGTAGCACCTCATCTCCATGCTTTGTATTCTTCGTTGGAGATCTGCTGTGAGGGTCCATGCTTCGCAAGCATATAGGAAGATGGAGATGACAAGGGAGCGCAGCAGTCTTACTTTGGAATGTAGACTGATGGTCCGTTCTTTCCAAATGGGCTTCAACCTTGTCAGGGCAGCAGTTGTTTGTGCGATCCTGGAGATGACTTCCTGTCGGGACCCATTGTCTGATACAATGGCTCCTAAATATTTGAAGCTATGCACTGTGTTGAGGGATTGGCCTTGGACTTTGATGTCCGTGTTGATGCCATTGATGTTGTTGGTCATCAGTTTGGTCTTCTCTGCACTTATTTCCATTCCATAGGCTCTGGAGGTGGTGTCAAGCCTCTGAACCAGCTGTTCAAGTTCTTGTTCCTCTCCAGCCAATCCATCAATGTCATCCGCAAACCGAAGATTGGAGATTGCTCTACCCCCTATGATGACTGTGCCTTCATGATCTGCAAGAGCATCTGACATGATGCGCTCTAGGAAGATGTTGATGAATGTTGGAGAGAGTAGGCATCCTTGACGCACACCGATTGTTGTTCTGAACCAGTTCCCGATGGCGCTGTTGTGGAGGACTGCACTGGTAGCCTTGTCATACAGGCTTTTGATGACTTCAATAATTTTAGGGCTGATGTTGTACACTTTCATTGTTGCCCATAGAGCTGCATGCCAGACTCGGTCAAATGCCTTCTTGAAGTCTATGAACACATGATATAGATGTTGTTGGTGCTGTAGGTATTTCTCACAGATTATTTTTGTTATTATTTACTTTATATTTTGAGCGCACCGAGCATGCTGGGGCAGCATGGAGTCTGATGCTTTACAAATAAACAGCATCGTCCAAATCAAATAATTTGACCAGCGCTTACTCTAGTGGTTTATGGGGATTATTTATTTAGTTTTGTTTATGTATTTCATTGTTCTTATATAGCGCTTTTTCAGCTCAAGAGCTGCTCAAGGCGATGGCCGATACAGAATTTTGGGTTACAAACTGTCCCAAACTTTCCCTGTCGTTTCATTAAAGTGTGACTGAGGTCGAGATCAAATTGCACAAAAGCTAATAATTGTCTAATTGCCGCTAATGGCCTGCCTTAATTGGAAGGTTCGTGAAGGTTAAAATACTTATTGTCGAGGTTCTGAGGTCCCGAACCTAGGTTCCTGAACCTTTATTTCTCCAAAATGTTCAGCAACTTAGGTTGGGATCTGAGAAACTGGAAAAAACGTTTTTGAACCTCCACTAGCCTTGCAATGAAGACAGGCCATTGGTGAGGATTTCTTGGCTTTTACACTATGTGTGTGTGCGCACGTGTGTGTATGTGTGTTGTGTGTGGGAGCGCGCGCGCGTGTGTAATATTTGCTAGAATTGAATATAAACTTCGTGTCCGACCATTCAAATGGTGGTCTGCTAAAGGTTTATCTTACTTAGAATATAGGAGCCTATAGATATACGTCATTTTCATTGCTTACCTATACAATGTGCTTTTCCAAATCTCCATTGGGGTAATGAAGTTGTTGCCTTGACTAACTCTCTCACCCCCCCCCCCCCCTCTCCCTCGCCTCCCCCTCTCTAACCCCTTCCCAACCTTACCCCCCTCTACCTGTCTCTCCTGTCCAGACCTCCACTGTCCTAATCATGGGGATGAACTCCGCCTCTTACGTCAGAAGTATGAAGCTCTGCAGCATACTGCTGATTTCCTTCGCCAACAAAACGACAACCTGACCCAGCTGGTGACCAAACTGCAGACGCCTTGCAACTCAGGTACGAAAGTAAGAGAGTTTCCCAAAGAGGGAGCACTGATATTCAGATGATGAGATTGAGGATGAGTATGATGAAGATTTTAAGGAGGAGGAGGACGATGATGACGACGATAATGATGATGATACCATGCAACAGGCGATTAATGAGAAATAGAAAGACAGAGAGAGAGAGAGAGAGAGAGAGAGAGAGAGAGAGAGAGAGAGAGAGAGAGAGAGAGAGAGAGAGAGAGAGAGAGAGAGAGAGGCAGACAGACAAGCAGGCAGACAGACAGGCAGGCAGACGACAGATAGACACAGACAGGCAGAGACATAGAGACAGAGATAGCAAATTTATATTCGGACAGCGAAATATAGGCCTATATATTCTATTTTATATTTTATTCTCCTTTCTCATACAACAGGTGCGGGAAACACAACAGCGAGGGCTGCGAGTTGTGCTGAAGTTAAGGCTCACATGGGACTCAGTGGAGTTTACACCATTTATCCCGACCACGTCACAGCGGTTCAAGTCTACTGCGATCAGGACACCGATGGAGGAGGCTGGACGGTTTGTTGATGTTGATTACGACGACGACGACGCTGCTGCTGCTGATGATGATGAGGAGGAGGAAAAGGAGCATGAACGGTTTGTTGATGTTGCCGACGACGATGACGATGAGGAGGAGCACTAGAACGAGGATGACGATGAAAAGTGCAACAGCGACGTTATGATGACTTGCTGATGACGGCGACGATGAAGATGACGATGATGATGGTGGTTGTGGTGGTGATAATGATGATAGTGATGATAATGATATTGTTATTGATAATGATAACGATGTTGGTGATAATAATGATGATGATGGTGTTGATGATCTGTTTTATTGATTTGTTGTTGTTGTGATTATTGTAGTGGTTGTGGTCGTGCTGATAATATTCTGCTGATGATGATAGTGATAACTATGAAGACGGCAACGCTGATGACAACTACGACGATGACGTTAACATCGATGACTACACAGCTGACGCCGCCTCTGCCGCCAGTGATGATGAAGATGATGATGATGATGATGATGATGATGATGATGATGATGATGATGATGATGATGATGATGATGATGACGACGACGACGACGCCGACAACGACGACGACGACGACGACGATGATGATGATGATGATGATGATGATGATGAGGAGGATGATGATTATGATGGTAGTGGTGAATGGATTGGCAGGTGTTTCAAAGACGGGTGGATGGAAGTTTGGATTTTTACAGAAACTGGACTGATTACGAAAATGGCTTTGGTCTCTTGTCGTCGGAATTCTGGCTGGGTAAGCTAAAGTGCTTCTTGTGGGTAACTACTTGGTTAGTTAGTTAGTGAGTGAGTGAGTGAGTTTTGGTTGCTAGGCATGTGCATAGATAATTATTCTATGGCTAATTATGGAGGTCGGTAATATTTTCTTTTGTTAAATTGGAGACTGGTTAGGTTTCTTTCTTCGTTACTAAGAATCCCGTCTGAGGTAGACGCCTTCGAAAGAGTTGAGAGCAGTTTTATGAACGGGTTATAATGAACGAAGTTCTGAGTTATCTATAGCTATAGAGAGTTATGTTTCACAGTCGTTCCCTATAAAGCTTATACCAGTTCATGCAACTGCCTCCTGGTCTCATCTATAGAAATCAGCTTTAGACGAGCTGAATCTTAATGCGTATGACACAGGGTCTGTATAGTCGGCTGAATACTGGCTTGGGAAAGCTCCATGTCTGATGTATAGCAATGTGACCTTGAACTTATCCGGTTCCTATGGTTACTAATGCTTTAGAAGTGAAATACTAATAATACTAATAATAATACTAATAATAATATTAATAATAATAATAATAATAATAATAATAATAATAATAATAATAATAATAATAATAATAATAATAATAATAATAATTTTAAAAAACAAATAATAATAACATGAATACATTGGGATTCGTTGTATTTATTTATCATCATCATCATCATCATTGTCGTCATCATAGTAATAGCAATAATAATAATAATAATAATAATAATAATAATAATAATAATAATAATAATAATAATAATAATAATAATAATAATAATAATAATAATAATAATAATTTGGATTCATGGTAGTTACTTATCAATGATTAAAGGACCTGGAACCATTAAAATCACATGACGTTATTAAAATTGTCTTGACCTGATGATATGGCCTTGACCTTATGCAATATGTCCTTCAGCGTTTTGCTATGGCAACTGATGCTGCAGGTTTGAAGAACATCTACCTGATAACGCAATCTGAGCCTCAGAGCCTTCGCGTGGACTTAAGGGACTTTGAAGACAACCAGGCTTTCGAAGTGTATCACTCCTTCAATCTCTCGGGTCCGTCTCAGCACTACAAAATACACGTGGAAGGATTCCACGGCACCGCAGGTATTTTATTTCTGTATTTAGTTGTTTATTTGTCTATGGTATGTGTCACGACTCTGGTTTCTAAACCTGTGGTAATAGGGTTTCTAAACCTGTTATAGAGGGTGGAAGGTGAGGGTGAGAAAATAAATGACAGTTTATTGCTAAGTTTGCAAATGATGTCATTTCTACACGTGCATTGTTTTGTTAGTTTTGCTTCCTCACCCTAAACTGGTCAAGACTACCGCTATATGGGTATGAGGGCAGGCGTGTATTTTCACGGGCAGTGCAAGTTTTACAGTGATTGATATGCGCACTACATTTGAGATGGCGATGTTATGTGTTATGTTTATCAGTTTATAGTCCCCTCTCTTCCCGTAAGGATTTTCAGAGAGGAGACTTCTGATAGATATAAAAATTGAGATGGCGAGCAAATAAAACTGCCTTATGTAGCTGATTTGGGGAGGTAAAAAAAAAGGTAAAGGTAGTCCCATAGCCTTGTGGCCGTAGGGGAGCGTGATGTTGGAGATCACACTTATCTTGGGCCAGCGTAATGAGGGTGATGCCCATCTCTTTCCATCGCTGCTTTACCTTCCCCACCCTTAAGAGAGTAGGTACTCAGTGTTACGTTGAGACGCTCATGATGGTGCGTGTGGAATGCGCACGATGTTATGTGTGAAGCGCGTGCAATGGTAGGCTTGTGTGTGACGCGCGCGATAGATCTGTTCGTTTTGTTTTGCGGCGCATGCAGTGGTAGAGTGTATTTATCTTTGATTTGATTTTGCGTTGTTATTAGTAGAGGCTTTGTGTACCGTTGGTGTTTTTATTTGCTCGATATTATTTGAGAATTTTCGAGAAATGGTTGTTTACTATCGATCGAAGCGTATGGATTGTTCTGTTGGTTACCATGGAAGCTTCCATTCCAAATGAGGTTGTATGACGTGAGTCACGTGATGATGAAATTAATTTTGATTGGTTGTGGTGTTTCATGTAGGATTATTCTCGTTTGTTCCCGAGTATGTAGAGACTATATAAGCGCCGCACTGTTAAAAAAAGAGAGGTTGTTGTTGATAGTGAGTTGGAAAGTAAAAAATTTGAGAGTGGAAAAGCGATTGAGCGATTGTATGCAGTTGTTGATGTGTGCTGAATAAAAGTGGAAACCTTCATACGTCGACTTTGTGACTTGTATGCTGATTGAACGGGTTGCGTGGATAAACGAATCTGAGTTACACACGCCTATCAGGAATTCAAGCATCGGGGCTGAATCAGATACTGATAGAAATACACCAACATCAAACGGAGTGTAACACTCAGTCACAGGTGAGTCCACTGGGGGGCGTTGTTATTTGTCGCTTCACGTTTTGCGGTCACCCATCCAAGTGCTAACCGCACTGGACGGTGCTTAACTTGCGACACAGTAGCGAGTGCTCCAACCACTGCGCTATTCGACACCCCATGTACCTTATGTACCTTTTGCCACCTATCTCAAGCAGTGTGTAGTCCTGCTGTGACCACCCTTCTAGGCAGCCGCCAGTCGTCCCGGGGCTGATGTCCTGCAAAGAGAGAAGAGAGCTTCATGCACTTCTGTGACCACTCGGACTTGTATCGTCTTTGTGTGTGTTGTGGCGTGTCCGAGGAAAGCATCGGTAGTGTAAGTATCTGCAGGTAATCCATCAGTGGCCATTTTGCTGGGGTGCAAGCATATTTGTATAAACATGTATATATTTTATATTTTGAATGAAAGGAAATTTTGGTAGAGAAAGTATGCTTTTGAATGCAAGGAAATAATTTATATTTGATTATCTGCAACGTTGTGGAGAGAGGTAATTTATGCATGACAAGTTTGAATTGTTTGTAGCATTGTAAAGAGAAGTAAAATATATATGAAAATCTCTTTTGTTGATAATTAAGAAAGCTATATAATTTATAAATGGAATTCGATCAATTGTTTTCAATGGTTGTAAAGGGAGATAATTCATAAATTACAATTAAAATTGTTTCCAATTATAATAAAGAGAAATACTTTGAGAGTTCGTTCATTTGAATTATAAAAAGGGGAGGTCATTTATCAATGAGTTGGACAGTTCGTTCATTTCAATTATGATAAAGGGAGGTAATTTATCAATAAGTTGGGAAGTTCGTTCATTTCATTATGATAAAGGGAAGTAATTTGAGTGAGCTTGTTAATGGCTAGAACGGAGAAGGGTAGTAACGTGCACTAGGATGCAGAAGAGTATGTGGGTATTTTTCCTATGTTGGTTGATTAATAATGAAATAATCTACTGTTGTGTATGTCTTAGTGTACTGGTGGAGGCATCTCCACTCTGGAGTGTGACGTGGCTGGGCCTGACCGGAACCACCTGGAGCCCTATGGTTACATATGGTTACAACCTGGCCTCTCAACTGACCTGAGCATCTGACTGCCATCCAGCGACACTAACTTAGAAAGTCTGTCAAGGAAAAGTGGTTTATTTTCCCCTCATAAAATTGCTAAAGAAATGGACTTTAAATAATTGTCAATGGACGGTTGTACATGTATAAAGCCACAGGTATAAAGAGATAAAATAAAATTAAACAACCTTATTATCTTTTCCAAGAAATTATATTTACTTATTTGGAGTGGTATTTCCGATAGTCACGTATCCTGTATAATTTGTAGCCACTGAGAAATATTATTACTTTTACAATGTTATTAAACCTTTGTGTGTAGTTAATACGTTGTACAAATTAGTGAAATAATGTACTGTTCTACAGCCACTTGTGAGCTTATTTAGGCTGTAGCAAGAAAGACTCTAAAGAAAACTGTTATCTCAATCATTTCTTATTTTTTGTTTACTAGTTTTGTTTTTTATTATAGTTAAATGTGATTGTGGATACAGGTGGGTTAATTAGTGATATAAATATAGAGATTAGTGCTGTGTGTGTCAATAAAATTGATGCCATTGTTCCCTCGTGTGTTGTATGTATCAGAGTTTTGGGGTGGTTGTTTCTTTGTGTGTTGTATGTATTAGAGTTTTGGGGCGGTTGTTTCCTCGTGTGTTGTATGTATTAGAGTTTTGGGGTGGTTGTTTCCTCGTGTGTTGTATGTATTAGAGTTTTGGGGTGGTTGTTTCCTCGTGTGTTTTATGTATTAGAGTTTTGGGGTGGTTGTTTCCTCGTGTGTTGTATGTATTAGAGTTTTGGGGTGGTTGTTTCCTCGTGTGTTGTATGTATTAGAGTTTTGGGGTGGTTGTTTCCTCGTGTGTTTTATGTATTAGAGTTTTGGGGTGGTTGTTTCCTCGTGTGTTGTATGTATTAGAGTTTTGGGGTGGTTGTTTCCTCGTGTGTTGTTTGTATTAGAGTTTTGGGGTGGTTGTTTCCTCGTGTGTTGTGTGTATTAGAGTTTTGGGGTGGTTGTTTTCGCGTGTGTTGTATGTATTAGAGTTTTGGGGTGGTTGTTTCCTTGTGTGTTGTATGTATTAGAGTTTTGGGGTGGTTGTTTCCTCGTGTGTTGTATGTATTAGAGTTTTAGGGTTGTTGTTCCCTCGTGTGTTGTATGAATTAGAGTTTTGGGGTGGTTGTTTCCTTGTGTGTTGTATGTATTAGAGTTTTGGGGTGGTTGTTTCCTCGTGTGTTGTATGTATTAGAGTTTTAGGGTTGTTGTTCCCTCGTGTGTTGTATGAATTAGAGTTTTGGGGTGGTTGTTTCCGCGTGTGTTGTATGTATTAGAGTTTTGGGGTGGTTGTTTCCTCGTGTGTTGTATGTATTAGAGTTTTGGGGTGGTTGTTTCCTCGTGTGTTGTATGTATTAGAGTTTTGGGGTGGTTGTTTCCTCGTGTGTTGTATGTATTAGAGTTTTGGGGTGGTTGTTTCCTCGTGTGTTGTATGTATCAGAGTGTTGGGGTGGTTGTTTCCTCGTGTGTTGTATGTATTAGAGTTTTGGGGTGGTTGTTTCCTCGTGTGTTGTATGTATCAGAGTTTTGGGGTGGTTGTTTCCTCGTGTGTTGTATGTATTAGAGTTTTGGGGTGATTGTTTCCTCGTGTGTTGTATGTATCAGAGTGTTGGGGTGGTTGTTTCCTCGTGTGTTGTATGTATTAGAGTTTTGGGGTGGTTGTTTCCTCGTGTGTTGTATGTATCAGAGTTTTGGGGTGGTTGTTTCCTCGTGTGTTGTATGTATTAGAGTTTTGGGGTGGTTGTTTCCTCGTGTGTTGTATGTATTAGAGTGTTGGGGTGGTTGTTTCCTCGTGTGTTGTATGTATCAGAGTTTTGGGGTGGTTGTTTCCTCGTGTGTTGTATGTATTAGAGTTTTGGGGTGGTTGTTTCCTCGTGTGTTGTATGTATTAGAGTGTTGGGGTGGTTGTTTCCTCGTGTGTTGTATGTATCAGAGTTTTGGGGTGGTTGTTTCCTCGTGTGTTGTATGTATTAGAGTGTTGGGGTGGTTGTTTCCTCGTGTGTTGTATGTATTAGAGTTTTGGGGTGGTTGTTTCCTCGTGTGTTGTATGTATTAGAGTTTTGGGGTGGTTGTTTCCTCGTGTGTTGTATGTATTAGAGTTTTGGGGTGGTTGTTTCCTCCTGTGGTTAGCACACACTGTTGTACCCACTGTTGAAGGCAATGGATGTGACAGTATGGTTGTTCCGTTCTTTAGAATTGTTTAGCCTACTTAGTAGTTGTTGGTTTGTTGTTGTTGTTGTTTTTTTTGCTTTATGGATGTATGGATGTGTACGTTATGTGTGCACGTATGTATGAGTCATTTCTTTATTTGTCTATTACTCGCCAAAGTGATTTAGACATTGAAAATCGACATATCAGTGAACTCATTTAAATAGTTGTAATTATCAAAACTAATGCATTCATTAATAACAAATGCTGACTACAAAAATTAAAAAAATATATATATATAATTCTCTATAATATGTATGTATGTATGTATGTATGTATGTATGTATGTATGTATGTATGTATGTATGTAGTTTTTTATTTAGTGGTGTATGTGTGGTGGGATGTACGTGTGAATGTATGCAAATACGTAGGTAGGAAGTTAAGTATAGCTCATATATTGATTGATTTATTTGGTGGTTTATTTGTCTATATATGTTTGTATGTACGTGTGTATATATATATCCCTATATTTATTACTTTGGTTGTTTGCATGAATCACTGTTGAATTGATTGAGTCGCCTTCTTCCGGAAAAATCTTCTTGTTTGTTCACGTAAATTTGAAAAAAAAAAGCCAAAAACAATAGCCTTGGAGCTGAGCTTAGAGCTCGGGAACTAAAAATGCGATGATTGCACCGAGAGTTTTGAGATCTTGATATAAAAGTACTGAGAGGAGCGTATCCAGATTCGAGCGCCTGTGATGTCTATACGTATAGGTCTGAGAAATGCGTCATATCGGCCTATCAATGGCCAAACCGCCCACTGCGTAGAAAGGCGACTATCGAGGAGGCCCACGTTCGCCTCTCCGCTAATCTCTGCGGCTGGTTGGTTACACGGGTTGCCGCAGGGGTCGGTCCTTGGACCGATTCTCTTTGTGTTGTACACAAAGCCTTTGCTCGATCTGACTCAAAAACACGATGTAAGCCTAACTGTTGAAGCTTTTGCTGACGACACTCAGCTTTTAAATTCAAGTCATCCGGTGCAAATCGAAGCCAATGTCCAGACTGTGCAGAATTGCATTTCTGATGTCCGATCCTGGATGAAACAAAACAAGTTAAAGCTCAATGATGATAAAACAGAGGCTCTCCTGTTAAAAAAGACCAGAACTCCCTTAGCTTGCCCTTTGCCTACCACTGTAAGTGTAGGAGAGCATGACATTTCTTTCTCTCAGTCGGCTAGAAATCTTGGCTTTTTTTATGTCGAGTGACATGACATTTAACTTCCATGTTGCACAAGTTTGAAAATCAGCCTATGCTGCCTTGCGTCAGATCAGCTCCATTCGCTGCTACTTAACCCTTCAAGCAACCATCACCTTAGTCTGTGCTTTAGTCTTGTCTAGGCTAGACTATTGTAATGCCCTACTGGCTTCCTGCCAGAGTCATCTCATAGACAAATTACAAAAAGTCCAGAATTGTGCTGCTAGGCTAGTCTTCAGGGCAAAAAAGCGCGATCACATCACTCCACTACTCCGTAAGCTTCATTGGCTACCCATAGAGGACCGCATTAAATACAAACTGTCCGTACTGTGTCATAATTTCTTCTCTGGAACCTGCCCTTCATACCTGTTAGATCTGCTGTCTGTCTATGTCCCTTCTCGCACTCTTTGCTCTTCTTCTGACTCTCGCACACTCTGCATGCAAAAAACCAACACCAAAATGTACGGGGAACGGGCATTCACCTATTGTGCACCCAGACAATGGAACCCTCTTCCAGCCAACATCAGACACAAGCAGACCACACCCTCATTCAAGCAAGCTCTAAAATCTCACCTCTTCAAACTCTACTATCCTGACTAAATCCTTCATTCTATAGACCCTAGCCCCAACACATATTTGTTCTGTTTTTGGCTATGCTTGTAGATTTTGTGATGACGTGTTTGCAGAAGGTTAACTTTATGTATATTGTATTGTCTGATTTTGTGTGTGGGTTTTTCTCATTGTATAATTTCTAATGCAATATCGTAAGTTGTTTCATGTTTGTTTCTTTCTTTTCATGTAAAGCGCTAAGCACTTGTCTATAAAAAGACAAGTAATAGCACTATATAAATGTCCATTATTATTAGTAGTAGTAGTAGTAGTAGTAGTAGTAGTAGTAGTAGTAGTAGTAGTAGTAGTAGTAGTAGTAGTAGTAGTAGTACAAACAGGTTGCAGGTTTTCTTGAAGTATTATGTCATCGCATCTCTGTCGTGAGATGACTAGTTTTACTCTGCTTATTTTAATATTTAGCTTGGTTAGTCTATGTAATATTAGAATTTCAAAGTTAGCAAGCAGCAGACGACGGAAGTACTCAAGCGTAGCAATAGCATGCTGCCGCTTACACACCGTGGTAGCTGACGGTAAGGAAAGGCAATGACATCATCGCAATTACGTTAGGTAAGCCAGTTATCCGCCAATGAGAACACAGCTTAGAAGAGGCTCAGCCAGGTCTGACTACTTCGAATGTAGAGAAGACCCGGCAGTCGTGTCTAAACCGAGGAAGAGTTAAGAGCTACAGAGCTACACAGGAGCAGTAGTTCTCTTCATAAAAGACTAGGACGCAGTACTTGTGTAAATTCGAATTCACTCAAGTAGCCACTGGCCTGATATTGTCACGAAGGTAAATGAACATATTTCTGTTTCATCGTGATGTATTATATTATTGTTGAATTATGTTTGTGAAATTTGATATGCATAGAATTGAATTGTTACCCCGACTTTGCCGAACACGTGGCGTAGCTGACCACGAGGCAAAAAGACGACCGGCCCGACGCCATCTTGAATTTTGTACGGAACCACTGTTGTTTAACTTATATGTATGCTTACAGACCAGTGACTGTACAAATGAATGGGTATAATATTATTAATTCTTGATGTGTATAAGTAGCCATGTTTTATATTTATGAATGTATAGGAAATTAGAGTGGAGATTCCAGTGGACCACGGACTTAGCAGAATGTTCGTCGCTTATATATGTAGATGTGGAGCTAATCACTGAGGGCTATTACGACCTTCAGTGAGACGCTCTGCACACACCTATCATTCAAGGTTGTGCAGAATTTCGTCTCATATGTTACAGACGAACAGGCGTTCTGTAGTGCGCCCAACACAGCATCAGACGAAACCACGTCGACGCATTAGTTGGCTGCAACGGCATCCCCAGCATTGCGCGAGGAAAGCCAACCAGTCTACCCACAGGGAAAAACCAGAAGAAGACAACACAAGTTGTCAACAAACCGACCACAGCACAGCACGCCAGACACACAGTTAAGTCTATAGTCGTGTGTGCACACAAAACTGAGAGCTACAGGACCACAGTAGTCCACTTCTCATGAACAATAACATCCAGTGCCCAAGGATGAACTATTAGCTGCATAGACTATCAGCGATCGAATTATTCACAGTGACTATTTAACGTTTAAGGTAGATTAGTACTTAGAGAATCTTGTATAGAGTAGAAGAAATAAAAGTGTGATGTTTAACTGTTATCAAGTGGCTGGACTACATATGATTCATAGCCGTGTGAAAGCTAGTGTGACAGTAATCTTTTACCATTTTTCTATCTATCTCTGTAACCCAGCCTTAAACACAGACCGAGCTAAATAAATAAATTTATTATAGTACTCCACAGGGTGACTAACTAGCAGTTCCCATCGGATAAAGCGTGAGGTTTACATCATTCCATTGTGCAGAGCCCTAAAACCCATAAACCCACGTGACAATCTCCCCGTCCCGAACTGTAAATAAAAAAAAACAAGACGAAGAAGCGGAGACTTCAAGGTGGTATTAAGGTACCTCACCTGGGGTACTAGGTAGGCTTGTTAAATAGGATTATGATACTTGTGAAAGGTATTTGGCGAGTCTTGGCCAGCGTTGAAAGCAGTCACCGCAGAAGGTTGAAGCACTGGTAGATTACCGGTATTGATTTGATTGGCTGTATTGACTGATTGATTGAATGACCGACTGACTGATTCATTCATTGATTACTTTACTGTGGCAGGTGACAGCATCATTTCTAACAGCAGCTACTATACACAGACTTCTCAAGACATGCCATTTTCCACCCCTGACCGTGACCTTTCGAGCGGTGAGTGACTTTTCTTAACCTTGACATCGACCTTGAAGTTTTAAATAAAAGGATTTTATTCCATGCTGTTATTTTAAACGCGCTAAGGACAACATTTGACGTTAGACTTAAATACTAGTGTGTTAGTTTTTGGAATAGGCTACAATTGAATACTAATAACCATTTCCAAAATGGATGTTTGACCTGTAACTTCTTTGACCTTGACCTTGCAGGTCATGTGTTTTACTGACCGAAGGAAATGATGTATTTTGCACCAGAATTAATCAACGGAATTGAAAGTACAATGTGCATTAAACGTATTTGTGTATTCAAATAGTTTTCGGTTAAACACGTCGTTTGACCTTCTTGACCTTTCAGGTCGCTGCACCCAGAGCGGGAGTGGTTGCTGGTGGTACAACTGGTGTGCGGACGGCAACCTTAATGCTAAGTAATGATAATGATGGTGCCCATAACAACAACCACGACGACGACTACAACCACGACGATGATGTTGATGATAATAATGCGCGTACTGACACAAAAACGATGATGGATGTTATGATGATGGTGATAACGATGATGATTATTGATTATGAACATGAATAAGACGGTAATGGTTTTGATGATAATGACGATGATGACGGCGATGGCGACGACGATGATTATGATAATGATGATGATGACGACGACGATGAAGATGACGATTGATTGATTGATTGATGATGATGATGATAATGATGATGATGATGATGATGATGATGATGATGATGATGATGATGATGATGATGATGATGATGATGATGATGATGATGATGATGATGTTGTGTTTTTTTTTTTTTAATGTTAATCATTAAACCAATGATTTTTTAAAAATGTTATACGTTAATAATGATGGTAACAGATATGGCACTCGCACCACCACTGACAACTGGAGCACGCTGACCTGGCGCAGTTGGTACAAAGACTACCGCTCTCTCAGAGGCTCTCAGATGAAACTTCGCCCCGCTGCTTAATTACCGTCGGCGACCATCACCTAGCAACCAACAACAATGACCTTGAAGTGTTATGATTTTTGTGGTTGTCGTTGAAGGATTTCTGCCGTCTCCACAGATCAAACTTCGCCCCGTTTCTTTAGCAACCACCGTTGCTTTAGCAACCACCGTTTCGTTGCCTGGAAATCATCAGCTAGCAACCCAATAACATTGACCTTGACGTGTTTTATTGTTAGTTTTGTTGGCGCAGAGATTTCCACTCCTTACTTAGAGGCAAATTTATCCCGCTGCTTAGCAGCTGCCTGGAAACAATCACCTAGCAACTAAATAAAACTGACCTCGAGGTGACGTATGTTATAGCTGCAGTTGTTATTTTTAGTTATTGCAAAAATGTCATCTTTTAGAGGAGAACAGATTCACCCCGCTGCGTAGCAACTGCCTCCTTTCTTGCATTGAAACTATCATGCAGCAAAACATAACAATGACCTTAAATGAACTTTTTGTTTCCTTGGCTGAAAACCACCGATTTTATTCTTACGCACAAACAACTGCTGCCCTGACAAGGTTGAAGCCCATTTAGAAAGACAGGACCACCAGTTCACATTCCAAGGTAAGGCTGCTGCGCTCCCTTGTTATCTCCATCTTCTTTTACGCTTGTGAAACATGGACCCTCACAGCAGATTTACAACGAAGAATACAAAGCATGGAGAGGTGCTGCAGAAGACTTCTGGGCATTTCCTATACTCTGCATATCACCAACGACGAAGTCCGACAGACCATCACTCAAGCCATTGGATAACACGATGACATTCTCACAGTGGTAAAGAAACGGAAACTCCGATGGTATGGCCACGTCACCAGATCATCAGGCCTTGCAAAGATCATCCTGCAAGGCGCAATGCAAGGAGGCAGAAGAAGAGGGAGACAGAAAAAAAGTGGGAGGACAATATTCGAGAATGGACTGGCTTGACACTGAGCGAAGCCATGAGGGTTGCTGAGGACAGAGAAAGATGGAGTACGCTGGTTAAACGACCATCTGTGGCCCCAACGATCTTCGAGTTATGGGATAAGATAGGATAGGAAAGGACCACAATCAACACTAACAATAACTTTTAAAAACCTTTTTGTTGTTTGTCGCCAATTTCTATCAGTTTGTTTAATGTGTTTGTTAGCTATTTCTTCTTTGCTGTTCTAGCTCATTCATTTTTGAAATACATATTTATCTTAGTGTGAGATATTTATGTGTGGGTTGCGCTATGCGATTGTCGTCATATGACCTGGAAACCTATAATCTTTACCCACAATTGAGTTAACATTGACCTTCAACGACGTTGTTCCCATTATTTTGTTTTTAAGTTTCCGTGTTTTTTTTTTTTTTTTTTTTTTTTTGGGGGGGGGGGGGTGATATGGGTGATGATGGTGTTTGTATTATTTGTTTTGTTTGTTTGTTTGTTTGTTTGTTTGTTTGTTTGTTTGTAAGCTTAGATGTCACAGATTCCTTAGTTACCTCCGTTTCTATGGTGATGTTTAAACATTTGAAAGAAGAATTTGGTGCCTAGAGATCATCACCAGCGCATTGAGCAGTTCTTTAGGTAAAAAGGCGCTATATAAGAGCGATTAAATAAATAAATAAATAAATAAATAAATAAATACAATCACCTATCAGTCTAAGTATTTGGCAAGTGGCATCTATTTATAAGCATAAAAATGTATTTCTTCATTTTTCTTTTGTTCTTTTTGTATGGCGCATTTTGTCCTGTTTTTAAATCATCAGGAAGCTCTGAAGTTTCGGAAACAATTTCCAAGAAATAAATGTTGACCTGAATTTAAACATCTAATAGATTTGATCTTGGTTCCTAAAAGAAAAACAACGAAATTTCGTTGATGACGAAAACACAACGCACGCACAGCTACACCCACACCCAACACACGCACACACACAATCAAACACGCTCACATTCACTCTCATTCACTCACACACACTCACACAGACACAAACACCCAGGAACAAACGCACACATGATTTCTTTCTCTCTCCACCTTTCTCTCTCTCTTTCTCTCTTTCACATATTCTCTCTCTCTTTCACATATTCTCTCTCTCACAAACACGCTTGAGCACTCACATGCACATGTGGTCTTGGAATTTTTGAAGAAAATTGGTAATGTGTTGATAACATCCACCACAATGCAACATGCACACACATACACACACGTACATGAACACAAACATACACGCCACCACCACCATAGTGATTTTCAAAGATCGAAGAGCTTTCGGTTCTGAGTACGGCGGAGAAGAAGAAGAAGTAGGAAAGAAGAAGAAGAAGACAGACAGACAGACAAGAAAACAAATGATTAAATATGAAACACAAAATGGTTTTAAACAGTCATCCCCAGTATCCAGAAGAAGAACAACAACAAAAACAGAAGAAGAAGAAGAAGAAATAGAAGAAGACAAAGACGACGAAGAAGAAGAAGACGAACGACAACGACAACAAGAAAAAATGAAGAACAACAAAAAGAAGCAGAAGAAGTTGATGAAGAAGAAGAATGACTGAACACTGAGGTTTAACGTCTAACACCCACCATTGGCGATATGGCAGACGGGGATAACCATCCCAGGGAAAGAGGGGTAGGGACCTAAATCAACACTGAACCACCAGAGCAATCATACTGCTATAATGGACAGTGAAAAATGGACACTTATTATTTCGCCCACCACGGGATTCGAACCTGGGTCATCGGTGTGCCAGGCGAACGCTCTACCACTTGAGCTACGGCGGTGGGCTAACACAAAGTTAATAAACTTCTTAATTAATCAATTATTACATAGATAAATACGATAGCTAAAGAAGAAGAAGAACAAGAACAAGAAGAACAAGAACAAGAAGAACAAGAAGAGGAACAACAACAACAACAACAACAAGAGAAGAAGAAGAACAACAACAACAACAACAACAACAGAAGAAGAAGAACAAGAAAAACAAGATCAACAGAAGAAGAAGAAGAAGAAGAACAACAACAACAACAACAACAACGACAACAACAACAACAACAACAAGAGAAGAAGAAGAACAACAACAACAGAAGAAGAAGAAGAACAAGAAAAACAAGATCAACAGAAGAAGAAGAAGAAGAAGAAGAAGAAGAAGAAGAAGAAGAAGAAGAAGAAGAAGAAAAAGCAGAAGAAGAAGAAGAAGAAGAAGAAGAAGAAGAAGAAGAAGAAGAACAACAACAACAACAACAACAACAACAACAACAACAACAAAAGAAGACGAACAACAACAACAACAGAAGAAGAAGAACAAGAAGACCAAGATCAACAAAAGAAGAAGAAGAAGAAAAGAGCAACAAGAACAACAAGAGCAACAAGAACAACAAGAACAACAAGAATAAAAACAAGAACAAGAAATAAAATAACTAACTAAATTAAAACAAACTGAAGTCCCTCAAAAATCAAGTCCAACAACAACAACAACAGCAACAACAAGCACACACAAAATAATAACAAGAAATAAAATAAATAACTAAATTAAAACAAACTGAAGTCCCTCAAAAACCAAGTCCAACAACAAAAACAACAACAGCAACAAACAGTCACCGTAACTTTCTTTACCTTGGTAGTTAGCGCCAATTACACCAGCACAACTTTTAAGGCGCTACCGCCCCACAGGAACGAGCTGGGCAGTCGGGGCGCTCGTTGTCGTTGGTGTTGCCGCAGCATCAGGGTGGTCCTCGAAAGCGATCAAACAGTTGTGATGACAGAAATACACCAAGCGGGCTTCATTCACAGCAACACCATCCGCAGTGAGGTGGTGAGTCTGTCAAAACCCACAATCAACGTTGAAAGTTTAACCCACCATCGGGGATATGGCAGACAGGGATAAAACCATCTTAGGGAAGATGGGGTAGGGATCTAAATCAACATTAACACTGAACCACCAGAGCAATCATACTGCTAAGGTCACTATTTCTTTTAATGGCCCCTTTCTATCTTGCCCAGCGCGGGACTGGAACCTGGGTCATCGGTTTGCAAGGCGGAAGCTCTACCGCTGGGCTACGGGAGTAAGAGAACGACAAACAACCACGATGACGTTGTTGTTGTTGTCGTCATTGATATTGATAACACAGCATGAAACGATGGTAAAAACAAAGACTACGCTGTGCTGGCGACGACAACAACGATGACGATGAAATAGGTGGTGATGATGATGATGATTGTGATGATGATGATGACAACGGCGATGAAGACGAATTAAAGGTGATGATGATGATGATGATGATGATGATGATGATGATGATGATGATGATGATGATGATGATGGTGATAATGATGATATTGATGATGATGACGGTGATGGTGATGATGACGGCGGCAATCACGATGATGATGAGGAGAATGACGATAAAGCTAAACGAATTAAAATATGAGGAGGAGGAGGATGTTGATGATTATGATGATTACATTACATTACATGATTATTGTTTTAGGTCCAGCGGACTCTTCCGAGCCAAATCAGGACCGGACAACCCATGATCCGCATAAAAGATCTGCTGAAACAACCCTAGTGGGAAAACTGAATACCCTCCACCAGCCAGTCACTTTACAATAAAGACATCCCACGCAGGGGACGGCTGAGGCTTCACCCCAACTTATCGAACCCCCGTTTACAAAAACAAAATAGAATACAAACATCATTATAAATTATCAACAAAACACATACATATAAAATGCCTACATTGCTAAATAATAACATCATAGGAAGCCCTAGTGACCACCTGGCAGAAAGCGTCCAATATTCCCAAGCTGATCCAACAGACCTAAAACACAAATAAGGAATCTTGTCCCGGAAGAGTTTTCAAGAAAAAAGGTAGGAGACTGGGATAGCGAAGAAGACGATAGTATAGCAGATTGATAGAACAGAGCAGGAATGAGAAAGAGCAAATTAGACCAGAAGTTATGCACTCCTATGAGGCCTAAAAAAAAAGTTCGTTTACCCAAAAAGTGGGCAAGGTAAACATTGCTATTTTGAAAAACATGTAGATTGGTCTTTCTAAAAATGCAATGTTGTCATTTCTATCATATCTCTTTGTTTAGATATTGATCTCTAAAGTTACGCAATGTAAGACAGCCGTGGCGCCTTAAGTCATTGCCGTACTGATCAGAATAATCCAAAATTTCATAACTTTTTGGTTGATTCATAGCTCTGTCAAATAACATCATCCATTTTTGTGGTTTTATGTAGTTTATGTTAAATGGCAGAGATCCAAAATTAAATAATGAACTCAAAATATCAAGAAAAAATATTCACGCTCTGAGGAACAGACACAAAATATAAGAAACAGACAAAAACTATTTCAAACAAGAGGCTGTTATAATCAATCATATATTAATCATGATAAATAATGACAGGACATCACAACAAGGGATTTTAAAAGCAATTACATACCTCAGGAGTTGGTGTTTAATTCAAGAATACTACCACTAGAATAGACAGTTTTGAAGCATTCAGACTTGGGAGAGCTTGTTATAGTTTGTTTTTCCACTGCAGCACCAAATCCTAATTGATACATGTTAGATACACTTAAAGTCTGAGGTACATACCTCACACACACAGTGACTAAATGTCAATATCTGAATCGGAGTGGGAGTCTTCCAGGTTCTACACATCCTCAGCTGGATGCTGGCGCTCGGTGTTTACACAGTTGTTGCACTTGCACAGCTCAGTGCACAGCAAGCCGGCCTCCTGGCAGCCACACCTTCTTTGGGGGGTGCAGCCTGATTTGGCACATTTGCATGTTACCATGTTTAGCACGTCACGTGGCACAGTGGGCATGGTCATCCATTTGACATCCAACTTGCCATCTGTCAGCGTCCAACCGTGCTTGTCAGCTGAAGGCGCGTTGATGTATGGGGACAGGCTTCATCGGACAATGGCAGCTTGGTAGTTAGCTCACCTACTGTGCAGACAAAGGCTGTCCTAAGTAGAGGGAATGGCGTCCTCATTTTTTAAATCTCGACAGAACAGTCTGTATCGAACATCGTTGATGTTTGAGCAGTGGTTCTCAGCATACAGGGCACAGACAAACTGCCCAAGGGCACACAATAGTTCCTCAGAGAGCTCCCAGTTTGTCCCAAGCTTTTGACTTGCCCTTGAACTTAAAGGCACTTATGCTGGCACAACCAGTAAAGTGTGCATGCCGATCAACGCCCTGCATGCAGACGCACTCATCTCCTCAAAGAGTCCAATGGCAGTGGCACTGACATTTTTTGTTGCATTGATGGAACCTGTGGACACAAACAGCCCTGCACTAAGTTCCATTGCAAAAGCAACTGAGAGAACCAAAACATCTGTGTCTGGGATTTGATAATGATGCTCCTGTATGTTGCTGATGCATGCTGTGCATGAAGAAGCATGCCAGTATCAGCTTCCTCGTGGTCACACTGAAGCTCAGGAACAGCTTCAACGCCACCTGCAGTCAACCGCTGGCATACTAATCCGTGTGCATAGAACACATCCAGGCCAGGGGGAATTTCTGCACCCATTCCTGGGCCAAGAGGCGAAGGAGCTCTTCCTTGTTGTCATTGGATGACAGAAAGCGATTGAAAGGAGTTGGGACATCTTGTGCACTACGTGTGATGTAGATTGCACACGTTTCTTTCTTGTACCTTCTGTCACATTCCTGCTGCTTAATGCTTCGCTGAATGTACCGGTCTGCAACAAAGTCAACGCGTTCTGACTGACATGCTCTTGCAATGCTGACAATCTGACGTAGCAGCTTCTTGGCCAGCACTCCAAAGGTCTTTGGAAGATACACTTGCTGCTGCAGAATGGTCATAGCATCAAGAATTACCACCTCAGCACGAAGATCCTCAACATTGTTTATCATTCCCCTAAGAGCTGTACCCAGTTTTGACTTGTCAGTTCTCGCAAGAGTGCCATTCTCGTTTGCTATTGCCAGGGGCATGCCACTTAGGTTGTGCTGAGGATAGACTGGAGACTAATGTTTCTCACCCTGGAAGCAATCAAGATCCTGGTGATCATGGTGCGACTTGCCTTCACTGCACTGAGTTTCTGTAGCTTTGGGTTCTTTTTAGTTTCCCCAAATGTTTTCAATTTCAGCTGGTGGATTGGCGCGAAGACATCATTGTTGCAAGTTCTCAGACGCTCCTCAATGAAGCATTCACATGCCTCATTTCCCTTCTCCTTAGCCGATATCATGTCCCCCATGACTACTGGTTCAGCAACCACACCTGCAAGCACAAAAATTGAGCCATACAAGCATTCACACAAAGAAATCATTTTTCCTTTAAGCGCATAATGATTACAAAATTTATTACAATATAATGTTACGCTAGGAGGTAAGAACCTGCACCCATTATCTTTTCTGTACTTGACCAAACTAAACTCAGCACACAAATAATTAATTTATAGTGTGATTTATTTTGCTTTAAACAACGTTATTTTTCATCAGGAAAAGGTTGTTGGTAAAAATCCTTTGAGGTAAAAAAAAATTATATCTATAGTATATATATCAACTTCAACTTTTTATTGGGTCCAAGTACATTTGACAACATACTAGAGAATTTGCTTCGCTCATAGAAAGAAAGGAAAAAAGAACACATAAAAACCCGTTTGAAAAAAAACAACAAACACACACACACACTTATGCAACATTGACTCGCACACCAATAAACAAATGAATGATGTTAATACTATTGAATAATAATACTACTAATAGAAAGTCAATGTATTAAAAAGCTAGTTTAAATCGCAACATATTGGTGTCTAAAAGCTCAGTCTCAGAACATATCAATACATGTAAGACCCTAGAAGTAGTAGAAGGAAATAATAATGGCAATAATAATAACAACAATAATAAAGTACATATATACAGTGTATCATCCTGTTCAATGTGCACTGAGACACTTTACCAATACTCTGAGACAATTAAGTAGATCAAGCATAACATTTTATAAGACTAAAAACACAAGCGTATATACAGGTGTCAATAGTTTCAGTGATCAGATACAGGCATAGATGTAGGTATAAAGACACCATGACAATTAAAAAAAAAAAGATGATAAAAGCACTACTGCATGATACACGTGGTCACATTACTACAACATGTGGGTTATGGGGTGGGTGGGAGTGGGTAGGAACAGCACATTGAACCAGCTACCTTATACCATTCAGGACTGAAATGGCGGATGATATGAAAAACTTCTGCATGCGAGAAGTTCTACACTTGGCAGCACGGTACATACGCCCAGATGGCATTAGTTGAAAACTGATCATGCAGGGGGTGCGACTCATCTCCAACAATTTTGTGTGCTTTGGTGATGGTTCTGTGGTGCACCAATTCATCCAGGCTAGGAAAACAACCCCCACTACCCTCTCTGCCTGTTTGACTACTCTTTCTAGTCTGTGTTTGTCCTCTGCAGTGCTACCAAAGTACCACACCATCAAGTTGAAGATCAGAACTCTTTCTACACTAGCTCTGTAAAACATTGCAAGGATTTCAGGACAGACTTTAAACTGTTTGAGCTTTCTCAAAAAGTGAAGCCTTGAGTTACACTTGCTAACTACTTTGTCTATGTGTTTTGACCATGTGAGATCAGAGCTGATGGTAGTGCCCAAATATTTGTACTCTTGTACCTGTTCTACCTCCACCCCTCCTAACACCAATGGATAGATAGATAGATAGATAGATAGATAGATAGATAGATAGATAGATAGATAGATAGATAGATAGATAGATAGATAGATAGATAGATAGATAGATAGATAGATAGATAGATAGATAGATAAAGAGACAAACAAACCTGTGGCAATGTTGAACAGCATGGGATGGGTATTTGTGAAGGGGTTGGCCATGTCTGTGATGGTCTTCATGAGCTTGCCAACATCCGGTTCGTCAGCCTCAATCCTTGGAATCTCCAAGTCCTTGTGTCCTATCAGACAATAATGCACCATTTTAAGTAAAAACAAGTGGCCAGTTCAAAACTGAATTAAATACTTTTTTGAAGAAAATTGTATTGTACTATCACAACAGGCCTACATGCTGCGTACAAGCTGTAGAGCCTCTGTGTGAATGAATACCGGGGGTATGATAGAAATACACAAGTGTAGTTGTAACTGTCTTTAAAATTGAAGTTACCACTTGCAAATGACAAGAAAATCTGACAACACAATAACGGAAAAAAATTTATGAAAAAGAACAATACATTACCTTGTTCAGCCTGCACTTGACCTGCCATTTGACAGCATACAGCAGCCATGAGAGCTCGAGTCACTCGGATGAGTGTAAGTTTTGCTTTAGTGTAG
>CM072522.1:7193685-7218685 GCA_036898135.1 Oncomelania hupensis
ATGACCTTGGCCGTGAAACGAGTCGGTCGGTAAAGTATGTTTGCCATTTGTTGTGAATAGCTAAAAAGTTATGATTCTCGTACACTCGCTCTGTTGTATTCGTGTCCTTGTTTTCATTTCTTAGCAGCGAGACGTCGTGGCTAGTGGAGAAAATGTGGACAGATAAGATTTTGAGGGGTTGTGGAAGCTTTTGGATTATTCACAGTGTCCTGTTTATGGGAATATAGCCTGTAGCCTATATTAATGAAAAGGCTGGAAGCGTGTGTGACTAATTTAACGGTAAGATATCTGCGTGGTTTACATTGTGGTTAATCCTGTTGTTTGCTGTGTAAGTCTGTTGTTATATTTCTGACGTGTGGATGTGTTGCTGTGTAAGTCTGTTGTTATATTTCTGACGTGTGGTTGTGTTGCTGTGTAAGTCTGTTGTTATATTTCTGACGTGTGGTTGTGTTGCTGTCTTGCTGCAGTGTCATAACTAAGATTCATGTCAATGGGGCCCCAAACATGTTATGATGCTGCTTTATATTTGTATTTATTGTTTTGTTAAAGTGCTGTAATTATTTATTTATTTAATCTTTGTAAGGCTCAAGAGCTGCTCAAGGTGCTGGTCGATACAGGATCCCACTTCAGCCTGCCGAGGCGCCCACGTGCAGCCTTTGGGCGCACTGTCTGATGCACAATCCTGGGCCACCGGGGGACGGGGACGGGGATGGGGAGAACGGCCCTATAGAGCCTGCTGCGTGGTGTACTCATTTGTGTGGCCGGCACTAACCCGGCTAGGACATGAGCGTCAGGATCTTTAAAGTCCGTCCGATGGAATTCGTTCGGGCACAGACTAGACCTTGGTTTGTATTCTCACCCGAGTAAAATGTTTATTACTATTATGGGTTCGTTCTAGGTTGAAGCCCATTTGGAAAGACAGGACCGTCAGTCTACATTCCAAGGTAAGGCTGATGCGATCTCTTGTCATCTTCATCTTCCTATATGCTTGCGAAGCATGGACCCTCACAGCAGATCTACAAAGAAGAATACAAAGCATAGAGATGAGGTGCTACAGAAGACTTCTCAGCATTTCCTATACTCAGCACACCACCAACGACGAAGTCCGACAGACCATCACACAAGCCATTGGACAACATGATGACATGCTCGCAGTGGTGAAGAAACGGAAACTCCGATGGTATGGCCACGTCACCAGGTCTTCAGGCCTTGCAAAAACATCCTGCAAGGCACGGTGCCAGGAGGCAGAAGAAGAGGGAGACAGAAAAAGAGTGGGGAGGACAATATCCGAGAATGGACTGGTTTGGCACTGAACGAAGCCATCAGGGTTGCTGATAACAGAGAAAGATGGAGAACGCTGGTTAAACGATCATCTGTGGGGCCCCAACGACCTTTGAGTTACGGGATAGGATAGGATAGAGTAGGATAGGGTTCTTCTTTCCCCCCACTGTCCAGTTTCTACTCCCTTCCATTCCATTTTCCTCTTCTTCCCTTTCCCTCCAATCTCCCCTTCACGTCTCACTCTCTCTCACACATACACAGACACACACATACACACACCAGAACACACACATACTTACTTTGAGATCGGAATGCCGTGAGAGTGGTGTTGAGAGTGAAGGCTTGCTCTCGCGCGCTCTCGCCCAAAGTCTTGAACTCTTTCCATAGTTGACGAAACTGTTGCTTGCTACTGTGAATTTCTAAAATAATAATAATAATAATAATAATAATAATAATAATAATAATAATAATAATAATAATAATAATAATAATAATAATAATATCATCATCATCATCATCATCATCATCATCATCATCATCATCACCATCATCATCGTCGAATGACCAGTCAGCTTAAAGCGCCGCGATCTGTGCCAGACATTACCCCCCCCCCCAACTCCCCACCCCAAGTCCCACTCCCCCTCTCCACCAAAAAAATCCCATTCTACTCCCCGAACACAAGACCGAACATCTGACTATAATATATTAACAATAATAATAATAATATATATCGGTGCTGGCTACAAGTATTTCTGACCAGACGATATGTCCTATCCTATCCTGTCCCGTAACCCGGAGGTCGTAGGGGCACCACAGATGATCGTTTAACCAGCATACTCCATCTTTCTCTGTCCTCAGCAGCCCTGATGGCTTCGCTCAGTGTCAAACCAGTCCATTCTCGAATATTGTCCTCCCACCTCTTTTTCGGTCTGCCTCTTCTTCTACCTCCTTGCACTGTGCTTTGCAGAATGGTCTTTGCAAGGCCTGATGATCTGGTGACGTGGCCATACCATCGGAGTTTCCGTTTCTTCACCACTGTGAGCAGGTCATCGTGTTGTCCAATAGCTTGTGTGATGGTCTGTCGGACTTCGCCGTTGGTGATGTGTTGGGTATAGGAAATGCTCAGAAAGTCTTCTGTAGCACCTCATCTCCATGCTTCGTATTCTTCGTTGTAGATCTGCTGTGAGGGTCCATGCTTCGCAAGCATATAGGAAGATGGAGATGACAAGGGAGCGCAGCAGTCTTACTTTGGAATGTAGACTGATGGTCCTGTCTTTCCAAACGGGCTTCAACCTTGTCAGGGCAGCAGTTGTTTGTGCGATCCTGGAGAGGACTTCCTGTCGGGACCCATTGTCTGATACAATGGCTCCTAAATATTTGAAGCTATGCACTGTGTTGAGGGATTGGCCTTGGACTTTGATGTCCGTGTTGATGCCATTGGTGTTGTTGGTCATCATTTTGGTCTTCTCTGCACTTATTTCCATTCCATAAGCTCTGGAGGTGGTGTCAAGCCTCTGTACAAGCTGTTCAAGTTCTTGTTCCTCTCCAGCCAATTCATCAATGTCATCCGCAAAAGGAAGATTGGAGATTGCTCTACCCCCTATGCTGACTGTGCCTTCGTGATCTGCAAGAGCACCTGACATGATGCGCTCTAGGAAAATTTTGAAGAGTGTTGGAGAGAGTAGGCATCCTTGACGCACACCGATTGTTGTTCTGAACCAGTTTCCGATGACACTGTTATGGAGGACTGCACCGGTAGCCTTGTCATACAGGCTTTTGATGACTTCAATAATTTTAGGGCTGATGTTGTACACTTTCATTGTTGCCCATAGAGCTGCATGCCAGACTCGGTCAAACGCCTTCTTGAAGTCTATGAACACATGATATAGATGTTGTTGGTGCTGTAGGTATTTCTCACAGATTATTCTGAGGTTAAAAACCTGTTCAGTGGTACTTCGCCCTGCCATGAATCCTGCTTGTTCTTCAGCTATGATTTGTTCAGCTTGGGGTTTCAACCTGTTGAGTATTATTTTCAGGAGGACCTTGCTGGGATGGCTGATGAGGCTGATGGTGCGGTAGTTTTCACACTCCTGAAGGTTACCTTTTTAAGGAAGAGTGATGACAAGTGACTGGGTCCATGGTGTAGGCCACTCCCCACTCTGCCAGATCTTGTTACAGATAATGGTGAGGGTATCAATCATCGCTTCTTCTCCTGCTTGTAGCAGTTCCGCGGGTATGTTGTCCACTCCCGCTGACTTCCCTTTCTTCAGCGATTGCACTGCTGCCTCAACTTCTTCCCGGAGAATTGGGAGGATTTCTTCTTCTTCTCTGTTCTCGGGACATGCTAGAACTGATGGGTCTCCATTTGGTGTATGGTTGTAAAGGTCAGAGCAGTACTCTGTCCATCTGTCCAAGACTTCCTGGTCTTCTATAAGGCATATGCCAGACTTGCTTTGGATCGTGGAGACTTTGGGCTGTTTAACACTTGTCAGCCGCTTCACAGTCTGGTAGGCCTTCTTGCTGTTGTTCTTGTTCAGACAGTTCTCTATTTCCTGGCATTGATCTTCTATCCAGTTCTCCTTTGCTATGCACATGCCTTTCCAGATGTCATTGTTGATTTTTCGGTAAACATCAGCTCCCTACGATATGTAGGCCTTAATATGTCTCTGATTATGTTTAAACTAGCTGTGTGCAATAACTTGAGATATACTTTTCAGAACCGTGAAAGCACATAACCTGTAGACGTAGCATTAAATTCTCTATTAGAATATATAAACTTTATTTATGGTTTATGTAGCAGATTTGAAGGAGAGCGCGATGTTTAGAATAGCGCGATGCATACCGCGTTGATAAAGACACCGCACTGTTATAGGCTAAGCCTCAACGGATATTGACCGGTCGTAACGCAACTTCCCGCCTTGTGACACATGATAAGAATATAATTATGAATGATGCTATAGAAAAGATTCTATATTGTACCGCTTAAGGTAAATATTAGTTTATAGGGACATACACATCAGAAGAGAAACAAGGGAAAAGCTGCTGCCGGGGTTAATGGACCCTACTTCATGGGAACAGTCGGCTACCGGGGTGCGCGAACTTGTTTTTTCCAACCTAGTTCCAGTCATTCGCCAAAAAAGGCAATTACCGAAGTCGAACGAAGCTCTCCGAGTCGAGCGAACAAATGCTGGCAGGACTACGTGAAACCACAGGCTGGGAAGTCTCGTCTTTCGCAGGCCTCAATTACATACTATGCTACGTACGTATGTAGGAGTTTACAAAGACAAAAGAAAAGACTTCAGAGCCTGTGGTGAAACATCCGTGCATAAAAATAGCCGCTGTTGATTATAGATCTAATTCTGTTTCGATCTGCACAGCTTCAAGCTGTAAAGTCGAGATTCGCATTTTGAAGCAGTAAGTATTATTATTATTTTATGATGATTAATATTACTGACAGAATTAGTAATAAAGAGTAAAAGTAAATCATAATGCACACATACAACGATAATAATAATAATAATAATAATAATAATAATAATAATAATAATAATAATAATAATAATAATAATAATAATAATAATAATAATTATATTAATATTAATAACAACAACAAACAAACAATAATAATAACAACAACAACAAACAAACAAAACAAATAAATACATTAAAGATTTAACTAAATAACTACACAACTACTACTACTACTACTACTACTACTACTACTACTACTACTACTACTACTACTACTACTACTACTACTAATACTACTAGAGAAGTTGTGGTCTTGATTTTGTGGCCCCGATTCTGCTCTTTGCAGTCCGCTAAACCCTGTAAGCAATGAATAACTAATTAGCTATTAATTTAACTCACAAGTATATCAACTAGTTGATATACTTGTGTTTAACTCTGATCTCGAGTTGTCTTGATTTTGTGGTCTGATTCGGCTCTTTGCAGTCCGCTGGACCCTGTAAGCAATGAATAACTAACTAACTATTAATTTAACTCTGATCTCGAGTTATATATAAAAAAAATTCGCTTAGCCTACTCGTCCTTCCCCGGAAATTTAAAGATTCGAATATCATAAAGTATAGGCCTAAATATTATTAATTAGAATAGATATAGTTTATACATTTATTTACGTATAAAACAAACAATACAGGTCTAATAATTATATTGAGCTAGTGAGCTTCTTCGCTGCGCGGAGACTGACTTATAATATATAATGTAGATTAAGCCTATGTATACAGTATAATAGTGTCTACTTGGTTCTAGGCAGGAAATGGGGAATGCTATTATTAGCCTACTGCTGAGAACTAACAAAATGCAAATCAAGGAACGCAACTATTAAATATGGTCGATAATAATTATGCTCATATTAACAAAGTATACCGTTGCGAAATGCTAAATCTGTGTAAATCGAACAGAATTAGAAGCAACAGCGATCATTTTTAATGTCAATTAGTCTAGTCATGCAAGCATCAGTTCGTAACACATCGGAGAGCTTCGTTCGACTTCGGTGATTGCCTTTTTGGGCGAATGACTGGAACTAGGTTGGAAAAAACAAGTTGGCGCTACCGGGGTTAATGGACCCTACTTCATGGGAACAGTAGGCTACCAGGGTTAATGGACAGCCTTCGGTGGGTATGTGCTCTATCACAAAGGCCAAAGTTCAAAGTGTAAAATACAATTATTTTCGATTACCATTTTCTAATGCCGTCAGCTCGTCTTCCACTTCTGTGACGTCAGTTAAGGTTTCTGCTGTGGTAGTTGTTTCGTCATAATCACCTGCATCAAAAATAAAATAATACAAGTAGGCTAAGAAATAAATTTAAATAATAAACAAGCAAACAAATGAATGTTACATTCATTTGTTTGCTTGTTTATTATTTAAATTTATTTGTATAACAATTCGTTCATACATTATGTATGAACGAATTGTTATGAAAATATAAAATGACAGAAAACACAAAGTGACTAATCTTCTTAATCAATCAAGTATTACATAGATAAATACGATAGCTAAATAAATGACTACATAAATTACTAAATAAATAAAAATAAAAACATAAATAAATGTATTTCCAGTTACAGTCTTGGATATTGTTGTTATAGTCGGGAATCAGAACGAGCCAAATGTCGGTCCGTTGCACGCCATATCTCAAGAACCGCTGAACGGCTTTTGAACAAACTTCATCGGAATTTCACCTGGGTTAGTGGATAGCCTCTCCTGGTTATTTGCTCTACCGCAAAGGTCAAGTTCACTATGTGACGGTGGGTCTATTGTTGCTGGGCTCTGCACAATGGAATGCTATTACCCACTCGTCTTTCGTCTGCGGAGATCGGCTAGTTAAATCACCCTATGACTAATCTTAATACATTTATATGTTTGGCCCAGTCTGTGGTAGGATAGGGTTACAAAGATAGGGAGAAACAGGACCACGAATCGAGACCAGAACTTTGTTGAAAGAGGGCTCTCCCCTAATCCGTATAAACGATCTGCTGAAACAACCCTAACGGTAACACTGAAGGCACTCCCCCAACCAGTCACTTTACAATAAAGGCATCCCACGGAAGGGACGATGAGGCTATACTCAAATTTATCGAAACCCCGTTTACAAAAACAAAATAGAATATAAACATTATTATAAAATATTAACAAAACACATACATATAAAATGTTTCTACATTGCTAAATAATACTATCATAGAAAGCCCTAGTGACCATTTGGTAGAAAGCGTCCAATATCCCCAAGCTGACCCAACAGACCTCATACACAAATTAGGAGTTCTGGAAGAGTTTTCAAGAAAAAAGGTAGGTGACTGGTCTAGCGAAGAAGATAGTTTAATAGATTGATAGAACAGAGCAGGAATGAGAAAGGACAAAAAAGAAAGACTGCGACAGTGGGAATTTAAAGCACTAAATTTCCAGAAAGTGGGGATACTATTTTATACAGAAAACCCCTGCACCCCCACGGGGGGAGTTTTTTTGTAGGATACTTCAGACTGTAAACAATCATTTCATCTTTTAATTTTGCTTCTTTTGATTAAGCTGAGTCACATCAAAAACAAGAAAATTAACATTTTTGAAAATGTAGATTTTCCACCCGGCTTTTTGTGTTAGCCTTTTGAAATACATTTGAATTTCTTGCCAGTGCTGTAAGCTCGAGTGTAGACGCATCTTGTTTGCATGATGGTAGACCATCATGAAATGAAAATTACATTACATGATTATTGCTGTAGGTCCAGCGGACTCTTCCGAGGCCAATCAGGACCAGAGAGACGTTATCTTAAAATATTATAAAATGTTTCAAATCTTAAAAACAAGCCTGTTACTCTTAAATACTCAAACAAACTTTCACATGACACCTCTTTAAAAGTCTGCATTAAAAGTATGTTCTCTTTCTTCAAACAAATCACTAAATTCAGTCCTATCAATAAAATCCAAACTAAACAAAACAGGTCGATATGATTTATATGCGATAAAACAAACCAACATCATGTAAAAATTGAAACAGATGTTGACCATTACATACTTTAAAAATCTCTTTGAAAGGTATTGAACCAAAATGTCAGGTAAATTATCGGTCAGTCCGTTGAAATGACATTTCAAATTACCGTGCTCAATTTATTTAGTTTTTAAAATGTATGTAATCGTTCTCAAATAACGCTTTCCAAGCTCAAGAGCTGCTCAAGGCGATACAGAATCTACTTCAAGCCGACCGAGGCGCCCACCTGCAACCTTTGGGCGCACAGTGTGACGCCCACAAAACAGAGCACAAGCCTGTCTAGCGGGGATGGGTAGAAGAGACCCAGTGCGTGCTGGGTGCGTATTTGTGTCCCCGGCACTCACCCGTCTAGGACATGAGTGTCAGGATCTTTGAAGTCCATGTGATGGAATGCGTGTGTGCACAAACTAGAGCTCGGTTTATCCACTCATCGGAACACTCCCCCTTATACAACAAGAAAGGAGTCAAAGGTCAAACAACTTGTAGGTCGTCACCTTGGTCTGGCCTTGATGCATGGCTGATAAACATAAGTCAAAGTCAAGCTAGGGTCGCATTATTTTGACAATAGAGTTTTTAAAAGGTCTACGTAACACGTTTTATGCAAATAGCATTTGCAAAAACAAAAAAGTAATAAAAACGAAAAGTATATCAGGCCTGAAAATGGCGACTAATTTAGTCGCCATGGCTAGTGAAAAAAAAATTGGCGACTAAAAAAAAATCTTTAGTCGCCAAATGCGAGTGCGCTAAAATGAACTTTTTTTTAGTTTGGCTAGTAAAATTTTTAGTTTGGCTAGTAAAATTTTTAAGTTACTAGCCAAAGGCTAGTGGGACCTTTTTTTCATTTTCAGGGCTGTATATAATGTTTGGCATTTTAAAACTTCCACCCCCCCAAAAAAATTAATTTTTTTAAGGTCTGTACAATTTTGTGGTTCTAGGCTAAAATATGTTTTGAATAAAGAGAAAATGTTTGGCGTTTTAAAATTCGTAGTATATTACCTGGCTTCCATTCCGAGTTAAAACTAAATAAATACATAAATTAATAAAATGCCGTAGAGCATGCAAGTTACATAAATAGCCATGGAACTGCTGGTCGATCTGTCCCAGGATGAATTGTAATTCCAGTCAACTGATGACGATGACGATGATGATGATGATGATGATGATGATGACGACGATGGTGATGATGATGATGACGACGACGACGACGATGATGATGATGTTTTGGTTTTAACTACAACCCCACTGATATTTTGTATATGTGCCCCAATGGGAAACGTTTTCTACAAAATCTAAACTGATCTTGGCAACGCTACCATTTGACAATAGTTTGCAAGGTCTGGTATCCAAAACATTTTGGACAGATGTAAACAGATAATTGTCCGCAGTTTTGTGCCATTGTCATTCACACCGAACTTTGACAAATTTGTGTCGCTTAAAGGGGGGCCCTATTTGACCACGCCCCTCCACAGATGCGTTTAACCTTCACAATGAATGTTGCCTTACTGAAGAAATTTTGTTTTTTAGCTTGCATCAAATCAATCAATTCCCTAGTTTTGTTTTTGTTTTTGATTTGTGTGTGTGTGTGTGTGTGTGTGTGTGTGTGTGTGTGTAGGTGGGTGGGTGTGTGTGGATGTGTGTGTCAGGTGTGTGTGTGTGGGTGTGTGTGCGTGTGTGCCCAAAAAATAACAAACTGCTAGCTACCTTTCTAGCGTAAAAAAAAAATCATCTAGTAGATGGCAGATATAGCGTATTGGTTAACTGTTTAACAGGGGAAGTCACTCCCTATCAGAACAGGAAATGACAACATTTCAAAGTTTAGTGGTTTGGCTTGAACAACTACAGCCCACTGTTCATTGCTTTATGTAATAACAATGCCAATTTTAGGCTAAACTCATTGTCGCCAAAAGTAAACAAGGCCTTGGGATTGAGGCTTTTTTTTTAAAATATGAATTGTGAGGTGCAGCAGCGCGGTGGTAGGGGCACTACCCAGATAACACAGAGGCTTGTAGCGGGACGCTCGAGCTTCTATAAGGCGTCTCCATTCTATGTAGGAGATTTTATATAAAAAGGGTAAAGGTAGTCCCATAGCCTTGTGGCCGTAGTGGAGCGTGATGTTGGGGATCACACCTATCTCGGGCCAGCGTAATGAGTGTGATGCCCATCTCTCTCCCTCGCTGCTTTACCTTCCCCACCCTTAAGAGAGTAGGTACTCAGTCACAGTTGACTCAACTGGGGGCGTTGTTATTTGTCGCTTCACGTTTTGCGGTCACCCATCCAAGTGCTAACCGCACTAGACGGTGCTTAACTTGCGACACAGGAGCGAGTGCTCCAACCACTGCGCTATCCGACACCCCTATGTAGGAGATGCGTTATAATAATAAATAACAATAATACTGGATGCTATATATGCGCTTTTTTCAAAATCACCAATCGGGCTCAAAGCGCGGCGATCTGTACCAAACTTACACGCTCACATATTCCACCCACTCTCTCTCTCTCACACACACACACACACACACCCACACACACACACAAAACAAACACACGTCTATAACTCAAATATGTGGTGTAAAGGTAGGGAGATCACTATTAGAAGACGGAAAAGAACTGGAATTTTCATATTTTTGAAATGTTAGATTGACTGCATCCATTATTAAAGGAAAGGAGTAAACCGGAGTACCCGGAGAAAACCCTCGGTGACCTCCGTAGTCTGGTACCTAAGTCACATAAGTTCATCCCTTTGCGGGACTCGAACCCGCGACCTTCGGACTGTTACACTCATTCGATGTTGGTGTTTTTCTATCAGTAGTTGATTCAGCCCCAATGCTGAAGTACTGATGAGTGTAGCCCAGATTCGTTTATCCACGCAACCCGTTCAATCAGCATACAGGTCACAGAGTCGACGTATGAAGTTTTCCACTTTTATTCAGCACACATCAACAACTGCATACAATCGCTTTTTCCACTCTCAACTTTTTACTTTCCAACTCACTATCAACCTCCACCCATACATAACATATAGTAATATTTACGTCCCCGGACACATTAAGCGTATAGGGGACGGATAGCAAGCAAAAGCGAAGCTTTACGTCCTAACCTCCACCCACACACAGGGCATCCATTTTATAGATTTTCTCAACGTCAGAATGTTCCCGATGACGCTTTTCCTCCAATCAAGCTAAAGTTCGTCATCACTGACTTACGTCATACATCTCTCTACACATTCCAAGAACGCTCTCAAACTTCGACATTTATCGGAAAATTTCTATCGACAGTAAACACTCAAATCTAGAGAATTCTCCAATAATATCGACTAACGAAAATTATCAACGTTATACAAAGCTTCCTCTAAAACCACAATGCAAACACAAATCAAAGGTAAATAAACTCTATTATTGAATTTGCAAAACGAAACGATTAGATCTATCGTGAGCGCTTCAGACATACTATCCTTCGCGTTTCAACGTAACATATAACCCCCCACTCAAGAAGAAATTTACCCAATTTCTTTCAACAACGTTGAAACGTAATGCACAAGCAAAGTACAGAATTAAACTTATTTCAGTCTGTCTGGATACTGTCAATGTTCTCAGTTTATATACACAAAGTCAACGGTTTTCGTCTTCAAGTCTGACTGGATATTGCCAATGTCATCAGTCCATACACACAGTCCATGTTCTTTTCCGCATTGGAAAAACGCCCTCGTCCGCTACGGTTGTCATCGGCCCAGGGTCAAAGACGATGATCACGTGGGCTTTCCTGGAGTCAGTGCATCCTCCGTTGTCTCCTTCTTCCGTCGGAAGTCCGACGCAGTCGACGTTGTCAGCTCCCAGAATGCACTTGCTGGGTCTCACGATCAAGTTGGCTTCTTGAAGACGGTGGAACAGCTCCCTCAAGGTCTGCAGATGCTCTTCCCAGGTGTGGGTGTGGACCAGCAGGTCGTCCCAGTAACACACAACATTGTCCATCCCTTTGAGCATCTTCTCCATCCCTCTCTTCAGGGTAGCTCCGCTGTTGACCATGCCAAAGGGCATCCTTAGGCACTCGTACGTCCCATCAGGAGTTATAAAAGCAGTCTTTGGTATGTCCTGTTGACGCACGGGGGCTTGCCAGTAACCCTTGCTGAGGTCAATCTTTGAGAATATTTTGCTCCCCGATAATTGGCGGAAGAGGTCTGCTGCGGTAGGCATCGGCTCGAGGTCGAAGACGGTGATCTTATTAACCTTCCTGTAGTCGATGCATACTCTGTTGCTCCCGTCCTTCTTCTTCACGACCACGACAGGGGACGCGTAGGGGGAACTGGACTCCCTGATGATGCCCATCTTCAGCATCTCATCGATGTCTTTCTTTAAGGATTCGCGGGCCTTGAAAGGGATCGGGAAGCGAACTTGTTTTTTCCAACCTAGTTCCAGTCATTCGCCGAAAAAGGCAATTACCGAAGTCGAACGAAGCTCTCCAAGTCGAGCGAAGCTATCCGATGTTTTACGAACGAATGCTGGCAGGACTATGTGAAACCACAGGCTGGGAAGTCTCGTCTTTCGTAGACCTCAATTACATACTATACTACGTACGTATGTAGGAGGCCCACGAGTTTACAAAGACGAAAGAAAAGACTTCAGAGCCTGTGGTGAAACATCCGTGCATAAAAATAGCCGCTGTTGCTTAAAGATCTAATTCTATTTCGATCTGCACAGCTTCAAGTTGTAAGTCAAGTCGAGATTCGCATTTTGAAGCAGTTAGTATTATTATTATTTTATGATGATTAATATACTGACACAATTAGTAATAAAGAGTAAAAGTACTACATAACACATAATGTACACATACAACAATTTCACATCTATATCAACATTAAAACCAAGACAAAACTTCAAAGCGCTATGGATACGTTGATGTCCCTTCAGCACAACAAGGCAAAGCAAGTTTATAATGGTCTCAAACAACAGTGACATTTTTATTGCAAGCACCAAAGCAATTATTTATTTAACTAATATTATTCTTTTTAACTGATACAGTAAATTTGTTATATGTATTTCAATGATATGTATTTTAATGAGAAACACGTATTAAAACATTGTTGCGTGGTAGGCGGAAATTTCCATAAATCATCTGAAAACTTTGGTAAATCGATAAGAAAAAATAACCAGTAACACCGTCTGAATATTTCGGGCTACACCCAACTTCAGCAAAAACAAACAAAACGTCACTGACCATATTTACACCATTGAGCACGCACAGCAGCACACTATTCTTTTCTTTTCTTTTTTTTTAAAAAGTAGGAATAATAATAATAATAATAATAATAATAATAATAATAATAATAATAATAATAATAATAATTATTATTATTATTATTATTATTATTATTATAGCAAACTAATAATAATAATAATAATAATAATAATAATAATAATAATAATAATAATAATAATAATAATAATAATAAAACAAAACAAATAAATTAATTAAAGATTTAACTAAAAAAATATACTACTACTACTACTACTACTACTACTACTACTACTACTGCTACTACTACTACTACTACTACTAGCAAAGTTGTGGTCTTGATTTTGTGGTCCTGATTCGGCACTTTGCAGTCCGCTGGACCCTGTAAGCAATGAATAACTAATTAGCTATTAATTTAACTCTGATCTCGAGTTATTAAAAAAAATCGCTTAGCCTACTCGTCCTTCTCCGGAAATTTAACGATTCAAATATTATAAAGTATAGGCCTAAATATTATTAATTAGAATAGATATAGTTTAAACATTTATTTACGTATAAAACAAACAATACAGGTCTAATAATTATACTCAGCTAGTGAGCGTCTTCGCTGCGCGAAGACTTACTTATAATATATAATGTAGATTAAGCCTATGTAATTATTAGACTACTGCTGAGAACTAACAAAATGCAAATCAAGGAACGCAACTATTAAATATGGTCGATAATAACAAAGTATACCGTTGCGAAATGCTAATCTGTGTAAATTGAACAGAATTAGAAGCAACAGCGATCATTTTTAATGTCAACTAGTCGTAGTCATGCAAGAATCATTTCGTAACACATCGGAGAGCTTCGTTCGACTTCGGTGATTGCCTTTTTGGGCGAATGACTGGAACTAGGTTGGAAAAAACAAGTTTGCGATCGGGAAGGGTTTGGATCGAACCGGGATATCTGAAGTCAGGTGGACTTCATGTTCGACCAAAGTCGTAGAGCCTGGGACATCGCTGAAGCTATGGGGAAACTCGCCCATAAGGTCCTTGAGCTCAATCTTTTGACCTTCCGTCAAGCTTGGTCCTAGATTAACATCATCGATGCCTTCTTTGCTGTGGAAGTCTCCTAGTTCCAACAGTTCCTCGCTGTTGAAGCTGTCGTCGATCTCAGCTGCTGTTGCTACGTGTACAGTCTCTGGCGGCCTCTCCATGTACAGCTTAAGGAGGTTGGCGTGGTATATCTTGGAATGCTGGCCGACCTTCACCTTATAGTAGTTGATCCCCACCACGGTCTCCACTTCGTACGGGCCTTTCCACTGCATCAGCAACTTATTATGATCAGTAGGTAGCAGCACCAGCACTTTGTTGCCAGGTTTGAACTTCCTGTTCACGGCCCTACGATCGTAGTAGTGCTTTCCACAGTCTTGGGACTTCTTCAGGTTTTCTCTGGCTATCTCGAGAGTCTGCTCCAGCTTCTCCCGTAGCTCAAACACGTACTGGTAGCTGTTCTTCACCTCTGGGGTGTCTACTTCTTTCGTCCACAGTTCTTTTAGGATGTGCATCGGCCCTCGGATGGTTCTTCCGTACAGCAGCTCGAACGGAGAGAAGCCGGTGGACTCCTGCGGTACTTCTCTGTAGGCAAAAAGTAGGGCGTTGATGTAGCGATGCCATTGTCTGGGCTGCTCGCTGCACAGTTTCTTCAGGGTGGACTTCAGCGTAGCATTGAACTTTTCGACGAGCCCGTTGCACTTTGGATGGTAGGGTGTCGTAGTCAAATGCCGGATGCTCAGCAGTCTGTTGACCTCCTTCATGCAGTCAGAGACGAACTGCGTCCCGAGGTCTGTCAGAATTTCTTCAGGCACTCCAAGTCTACTGAACATGTCCACCAGTGCCTCTGCCACAGTCTCAGTGTCAATATTCTTCAGAGGGACTGCTTCTGGGTACCGAGTCGCATAGTCCACTAAAGTCAGTACCCATCGATGACCTTCTTCACTCGAAGGTCTTATTTCGCCGATTAAGTCTAAGGCCACCCTCTTGAAAGGTAGGTCGATCAAAGGCATCCTCTGCATAGGTACTTTCGGGACCCTTCCTCGAGGTATGGTCTTCTGGCAAATGCCACATGATCGGCAGAAACGGCTAACGTCCGCATGAAGTCCTGGCCAGTAGAACACCGCCTGGACTCTGTCTGACGTCTTCTTGATGCCTAGGTGACCTCCCATGATGGAGTCATGTGCTACTTCCATCACTTGGCGCCTTAGAGGTAACGGTACCAAGACTTGACGTAGTGGTTTCCCTCCGTTGACCCTCGGGTGCTGGAAGATTCGGTACAGGATCTTGGCCTTCACCTCAAAATAGACCGTGCCACTGCCTTTGGTCACGTGGTCTTGCCGGTTCCTGTACTTGTTTAAAGCGCTATCAGCTTCCTGGAGCTGGATCAGTTTATCTCTGTCCACGATGGCAGCTTTGGAGTTGTCGGCGACCTTCAGTGGCGTAGATGTCTTGTCTCTCTTGGCCTGGGCCCTGGTAGTAACAGCACCGACGATCTCTGGTCGGCAGGGCTGAGCCGGAGTAACCACATTGTCCCGTAGCAGCTCTGTAAGGTCTCCATCAGGAAATGGCAATGGATCCTCCTCCACAACTTCGACGCGTTGGGTTGAGGCAGGACTCCACTCTGGATCGGGGTCGTCGGGTCGTCTCGCGCCGTCGATGTTCCCGATCATCAAATCGTATAGCGGCTTCTTCAGGCAAACCGCTTCTACTTCGCCTATGTAGAAAGGAGTGCTGACTTGAATCTTCGCAACTGGCGCTCTCACACATTTGCTGTCGGCCATGAGTGTCCATTTAAAATCGCCAGTGAACTGTTCTTTAGCGATTAGGTCTTCTTTGACGATGACCCCACTGCAGCCAGAGTCTCTTAAGACAGTCACTTCATGATTTCCAACGCGTCCCTTGGAAACAGGCATGTTCTGGACGGTCACAGCTGCGCTGGCGACGACGGGGATGGATTTCCCGTTGGCAAGGAGAAGTTGGCCATCGGTTATGCACTCTTGCACGTCCGCAGGAGTAGCTGTGCGCTCGGTCTCACTCGGAAGAATGACGCTCCCGCCGCACACTTGATGGTCAGATCTACTGGTTTGCCGTTGATTGGAGAACCGCCTCTGCCGGTTGCCCGCCGCTGCATTGTCCGTATTGCTCCGCTGTCCGCTACTTTTGTTTTGAGGACAGTTAGCCGCTCTGTGGTCTGTAGCGTTGCAAGTGAAACAGCCTCTTGAATGCCCTTCCTTTGGAGGAGGCGTGGAGTCCGTGTGTCTCTGGTTCGTCTGGCTTCCCTGGATCTGGTTCCCATGGTTTCCAGTCTTCTGAAATGGTTTCGTCGCCTGGGGTGGCCCCAGGGTCATCTCATAAGCGATGAGATATCTTTCAGCAGCCTCAGCAACGTCTTTTAGCGTCTGTAACTTTTGTATTTCCAAGTGGATCGCGAGATCCTTAGGGCAGGCGTTGAATAATAGCTCCCTCACGATCAGATCATGGAGACTCTCGTAAGTCTTCCCTTTGCCTGATAATTCCACCCACTTGTGTAGATATGACGACAGGCGCTCTACAAACTGCTTTGGCGTCTCGTCTAACAAAGGCCGACATTCACGGAAGCGTTTACGGTAGCCCTTCTCTGTAAAGTTGTAGCACTGCAACAGGGCCTCTTTCAAAACGTCGTAGTCTTTGGCGTCAGTATTCGACAGTCTGGTGTAGACGTCGAGCGCCTTCCCCGTCAGTAGTGCGCTGAGTATGATCGCCCAGTCTTGACGTTGCCATTTAGCGCTTTCGGCGAACCTTTCAAAGCTCGCCAAATAGCTGTCGATCTGGTCCTTTTCGTCGACGAACACTGGCAATTTTGGAGCCTTGAAGTCACTGATAACTTGTGGCGCATGCTGCTGTTGCTGGATGCGCGCCAACTCTAGTTGGTGCTGACGCTCAGCTTCTCTTTCTTGCCGGCGACGTTGCTCTTATCTTTCTTGACGGTGCTGTTCAATTTCTAGACGCTTCTGTTCTAATTCTATTTCTTCTCGGCGACGCTGTTCTTCTTTTTCTAGACGCTTCTCTTCTAATTCTCTTTCTTCGCGCCGTCGCTGTTCTTCTCTTTCTTCACGCAATATTCTCTCCTGGAATCTGACGTACTCCGTCAGCTGTTTGCCTTTTAGATTCAGTTCAATCCCTCTCTGCCAGAAGTCAGTCATCTTGATGCTTTTCTGGAAAGTTCTATTCTGGAAAGTTCTTTTCTGGAAAGTTCTTGACTATGCTGTACCTTTCTAGACTGTTCTAGAACAGCACGCTTTCTGCAGTAGCGCTGATGCTTGCCACTAGTCGCCTTCGCTGACGCAGGCCCCGCTGTCCTCGTCGTATGCGTCGCTGCACCACGCTGGTGTTGATGTATACGCTCCTGTGCTGAAGTAGACGCGACGTCCGCTCGTCGCTCCCTGTAAAACTGGCGATGTAGCTCCGAGACTGTCCCTCGACGTAGTCTTGCGGCAACCACGTAGTCCCGATCTGTTGTTCGCTCACGAAGCAACTCTTCAGCGACTACACGCCCTTGCAGTCAACCCGAATCTATCGGTGATGTAGTCCCAGTATGTTGGCCCCTCCCGACGCAACGTTGGCGGCTACCCTCGATGACTGTCTCTCGTAACGTTGACTCGCTTGTTGTAGCAGTTGAACCCTTGGCTATGACGTGGATCGACAACTTGGCCCCCAAAAATGTAAAATGTTACACTCATTCGATGTTGGTGTTTTTCTATCAGTAGTTGATTCAGCCCCAATGCTGAAGTAGGCTACTGATGAGTGTAGCCCAGATTCGTTTATCCACGCAACCCGTTCAATCAGCGTACAGGTCACAGAGTACACGTATGAAGTTTTCCACTTTTATTCAGCACACATCAACAGTTCGCTTTTTCCACTCTCAACTTTTTACTTTCCAACTCACTATCAACCTCCACCCACACACAGGGCATCAATTTTTTAGATTTTCTCAACGTCAGAATGTTCCCGATTACGCTTTTCCACCAATCAAACTAAAGTTCGTCATCACTGACTTACGTCATACATCTCTCTACACATTCCAAGAACGTTCTCAAACTTCGACATTTATCGACAGTAAACACTCAAATCTAGAGAATTCTCCAATAATATCGACTAACGAAAATTATCAACGTTATACAAAGCTTCCTCTAACCACAATGCAAACACAAATCAAAGGTAAATAAACTCTATTATTGAATACTTTGCAAAACGAAACGATTAGATCTATCGTGCGCGCTTCAGACATACAATCCTTCGCGTTTCAACGTAACACGGACTAGGAAACCCGCGACTGACCCACTGCACCAGGAGACCATCCTCGCGTGTCCACATACCAGCGCCTGTGATAGATAAATGATTCGTCAAACAATGAGGAGACGGGTTAGTGCTAGGATACCCCCGTAGGGGTGCCGGGGATTTCAGTATAAATAGTATCCCACACTTTCTAGAAATTTAGTGCTTTAAATTCCCACTGTCGCTGTCTTTCTCCTTTGTTCTTTCTCATTCCTACTCTGTTCTATCAATCTATTATACTATCTTCTTCTTCGCTAGACCAGTCACCTACCTTTTTTCTGGAAAACTCTTCCGGGACAAAACTCCTCATTTGTGTGTGAGGTCTGTTGGATCAGTTTGGAAATATTGGATGCTTTCTGCCAGGTGGTCACTGGGGCTTCCTATGATGTTATTATTTGGCAATGTAAACATTTTATATGTATGTGTTTTGTTGATATTTTATAATGATGTTTATATTCTATTTTGTTTTTGTAAACGGGGGTTCGATAAATTAGAGTATAGCCTCAGCGCCCCCTGCGTGGAATGTCTTTATTGTAAAGTGACCGGCTCGTGGAGTGCCTTCAGTGTTACCACTAGGGTTGTTTCGGCAGATCTTTTATGCGGATCAGAGGCGAGTCCTCTTTCAGCGAAGTAGTGGTCTTGATTTTGTGGTCCTGATTCGGCTATACTGGTCCTGATTTGGCTCGGAAGAGTCCGCTGGACCTAAAGCAATAATCATGTAATGTAATGTAGTACTTGGATGGGTAGAAGGCAACCATCGAACGACACAAATATAATAACACAAGGACACAAATATAATAACACAAGCACACAAATATAATAACACAAGCACACAAAGCGCACGCTAGTCCACCGCTGACAATGAACACCCTGGGTGTGTTTAGTGACAACCGGGGAAGGTGAAGCAGCGATTGGAGAGGAAATGGGCACCACCCTCATTTATTAAGCTGGCCCAAAAAAAATTCACGGAACATCGTTACCTTTTTTGTTTGCTTGACCTAGAATAAAACTAATGTTCTTTAGATTTCATTTTCTGTAGTGTAATTTTGGAAATCCCCTAGAAACCGAACACTGGATTCCCCATTCTGTCCTAGCATGAATGGGAGTTCCAATTTTTACGATATCGCTTTGCCCAATACAAAGATCAATGTATTTTGAGTAGTCTTTCTATCGGCACATTCATGTGAGCCTTGTGTTTCCTTCATTTTGTGCTGTTATGTTTTACCCTCAAGAAGGCGAAAATAGTTGGAAACTTTTATTAGACTTGTTTGGTTTTTATTTTCCCCTTCTTCTGCTAGCTGTGCCCCAAATTCCCATTCATCCTAGGGTGTATCTGAATTCCAAAAATACTAGTTAATTTTCGATTCGTACCACACTCCCGTTCTTCCTGTGATAGATAGGCATGCATTATTTATTTATTTATTTATTCGTTCTCATATTTAGCGCTTTTCCAGTTCAAGAGCTGCTCAAGGCGCTGGCCGATACAAGATCTAACTCAAGCCACCTTTGGGAGCCCACTTGCTGCTTTATGGCGCATCGTCTGACGCACAGACCACTGGGACATTGAAACAAATTAAAGGGATTTTCCCCCTCTCAAAATCGTATTCCTAAGCTGTGTTCAATACTGCCATTAAAGGCCCCAATTCCAAGGCCTTGTTTAATGTGGGCCAACACGGGGTTTACCCTAAACTTGACATTGTTATGACATTAAACAATGATAAAGTGGCCTTTTGTTATGACATTAAACAATGATAAAGTGGACTTTTGTTGCTCAACTCAACCGCTAAAAGTTCCAATTTTCGATTTATTTTCCCACAAGGAGTGATTTCCCCTGTTTTAACGGTACAGCAATACGATAGCGTTGTGACTTTTGCTCAAGAGGAGAGGCTAGCGGTTGCTACGAATTTAATAGGCACAACAAAAACGGAATGTATTGATTTCAAAACAAATAACTGTACTTTCCAAACAGTGATTTGCTTGTTGTTGTAAGCTTGTTTTTTTCAGTGGCCAACACTCACTGTGAATGTTAAAAGCTTTTTCTAGGGGCTTTGTTGAGGGGGCGTGATCAAAGAAGATCACCCCCGTTGGAGTGCCGGGGCTTTCTGTATAAATAGTATCCAAACGTTGTGGAAATCTAGTGCTTTAAATTACCACCGTTTCTGTCATTCTCATTTGTCCTTTATCGTTCATATTCTGTGTTCTATCAATCTACTATCTTCTATCTTCTTCGCTAGACCAGTCACCTACCTTTTTTCTTGAAAACTCTCCCAAAACTCCTCATTTGTGTATGGGGTCTGTTGGGCCAGCTTGGGGATATTGGACGCTTTCTGCCAAATGGTCACTATGGCTTGTAAGCGTATTATTATTAAGCAATGTAGGCATTTTGTATGTATTTGTTTAGTTAATATTTTATAATGAGTTTATATTCAATTTTTTTTTGTAAACGGGGGTTCGATAAATTAGAGAAAAGCCTCGGAGATGCCTTTATTGTAAACTGACCGGCTGGGGGAGTGCCTTCAGTGTTACCATCACGGCTGTTTCAGCAGATCTTTTATACAGATCAGGGGTGAGCCCTCTTTTAACCAAGTTGTGGTCCTGATACCGCTCTTTGCAGTCCGTTGGACCCTATCAACAATGATTAACTAACTAACTAACTAACTAACTAACGAACTACCCCTTGGGGTCATGAGCAATCTTGCCACTGTAGATTGTTCTAACCTATAAAGGGAAAAGTGAAAGCCCCAGTTGAAAACCTGTCTTTCCTTTATAGGCATGACCGATTCACTGCGGCAATAGTACCCCGTTGGAGTGCCGGGGGTTTCAGTATAAATAGTGTCCCCACTTTCTGGAAATTTAGTGCTTTAAATTCCTACTGTCGCTGTCTTCCTCATTTACTCTTTCCCATTCCTGCTCTGTCCTATCACTCTGCTATACTATCTTCTTCTTCGCTAGATCAATGACCTACCTTTTTTCTTGAAAACTCTTCCTGGACCAAACTCCTTGTTTGTGTATGAGGTCTGTTGGATCAGCTTGGGAGTGTTGGACGCTTTCTGCCGGGTGGTCACTAGGGCTTCCTATGATGTTATTATTTAGCAATATAGGCATTTTATTTGTATATGTTTTGTTGATAATTTATAATGATGTTTGTATTCTATTGTGTTTTTGTAACCGGGGGTTCGAGTAGTTGGGGTAAAGCCTCAGCCGTCCCCTGCGTGGGATGTTTTTATTGTAAAGTGACTGGCCGGTGGAGGGCATTCAATTTTCCCACTAGGATTGTTTCAGCAGATCTTTTATGCGGATCGGGGGTTGTCCGGTCCTGATTTGGCTCGGAGGAGTCCGCTGGACCTAAAGCAACAATCAATCAATCAATCAATCAACTAACGAACTAACTAACTAAGTGGATCCCTTTAAGCGAAGGAGACTCAACCAACCAATCAACCAGCAAACAACCAATGAATCAATCAATTACTCACCGTGTCTCGCTTCGGTGACAATCGAAAGAAAGAACAAAACGTTCAGAAAGAACGACAACTGCATCTTTCACGGGGGATAACTAGCAAAAGAAAAATACACTTCTAATAAGAGCAAACGCATTTCTACAAAAGGAATTACTATCGTAAAAAATAAAATGAAAATGAATTAATTAGTGTACAAATACATTTATTAACTTCTTAATAAAGGCGAAAGGTAACACGTCAAAAAGAAAAAATAACAATAAATACAAATAAGAAAGAAAGAAAGAAAGAAAGAAAGAAAGAAAGAAAGAAAGAAAGAAAGAAAGTACAACTTAAAATATTACGTAAATAAATAAATAGTAAACATAAATTAAAAATACATTTAAAATAAAATAAAAATACATTTAAAATAAAACAAAAAAATAATCAATTAAAAATATAAAGTAATAAAAATAAATAAATAAATAAATTGTAACGCTCAATTATTCGTCCGTCGTCCGCATGCCTTGATCCACTTCAGGCATCGATCTAGATTATATACATTCCAAGCTTAACAATTGGATTAAATTGTGTCCCTGTACATCTGTCAGGATATCTGGAGTCAATGTTACATGTTCCCAATGCACAACTCTTTACTGTCGGCATCTTTTGCACAAGGCACAATATAGCCTCGTTGCCAAGTGTGTTCTACAAACCAAGAGAGGTAACTCTAACGAGCAAGAACTAGGCCTATTTAAGAAATAGATCTATTGGCAACCACAACCCCAAAGAGACAGTTGTTCCATCTAACTGTACAGAGGGAGAGAGAGAGTGATATGTCACAAAAAGCCAGTGTCTTGCTAATCAACAAACTGTGACTGTACTACCACAATTCAATGTTTACTAAACAGAATCCCACAGTGAAACAACACTCAAAACAGTGCCAAAAAATGAAATAAATAAAGTCACTATTTTTGTTTCTTTATTTTTTACACGAATTATACCATAATAAGTTGAAAAGTATTTGTAAAATATAATGAAAATGTCCGTCCAGGTCTAGAAAGGGTGAAACATATTCTTACACAACACAAATGCAGTCCTGTCTCCCAAGTGGTAGAGTATGTTAATTGTAACAGACATTATAAAGTAACAAGATGGCAAGCCATTCATAGGTATTTCTAGACTCACGCAGATAGCTGAAACCCAACAGTTTCTCAACAACACCAACACACACACAAAATTCGTAGGGCTCTCGGTTCATTTTGTTTCTTTTCATGAAAGAGGGGATGATGTGGTGACTCTTCGAACTGTCCGAAATTGACAATTTATTAAGATCTGTTCAGTCAGTTTTTAGATAAAGTGTTCAACGTATTGTTTTGTTTGTAAAAGAAAGGGATCACAGCGGACCTGAACGTTGAGAAGGTGAGAATATGAACGGAAGAAAAGACTGAAACCTAGTAGTTACAGAATCTGCATGTGTTTTTTTTGTTGTTGTTTTTTAATTCACAAACGGGCGTCATTTGTTAAAAAAAAAATTTTTTTAAGTAAACACATTACATTACATTATTATTGCTTTATGTCCAGCGGACTCTTCCGAGACAAATCAGGACCGGACAACCCCCGATCCGCATAAAAGATCTGCTGAAACAACCCTAGTGGTAAAACCGAAAGCTCTCCACCAGCCAGTCACTTTACAATAAAGACATCCCACGCAGAGGACGGCTGAGGCTTCACCCCAACTTATCGAACCCCCGTTTACAAAAACAAAATAGAATACAAACATCATTATAAATTATCAACAAAACACACACACAATGCCTACATTGCTAAATAATAACATCATAGGAAGCCCTAGTGACCACCTGGCAGAAAGCGTCCAATACTCCCAAGCTGATCCAACAGACCTCATAGGCTTACACAAACAAGGAGCCTTGTCTCGGAAGAGTTTTCAAGAAAAAAGGTAGGAGACTGGGCTAGCGAAGAAGACGATAGTATAGCAGATTGATAGAACAGAGCAGGAATAAGAGCAAATGAGAAAGACAGCGACAGTGGGAATTTAAAGCACTAAATTTCCAGAAAGTGGGGATACTATTTATACTGAAACCCCCGGCACCCCAACGGGGGTTTTTAAAGTAAAAAATAAAAATAAGTGTTTTGAAAAACAAAATGGGAATCCCGACTGACGATTCGATCGCCCGCTGGCTGATCGATCGTATGCTAATATGATACCATACGACGATCAGCCCAACGGATGCCACAGATGATTGGCAGTGATTTGACGTGTCGGGGTACCAAAAATCATAAAAATCGGTTCAGCCGTTGTAGAGATTTAGAGCAAAATGTGTTCAGCCCAAAATTGACCCAAGCCAACCTGACCTTCTAGTTAGCGCAAATATGATTGCTGGCCACTAGCAATGGTCATTTGTAGGTTCACTTTAAAAAAAAAAAATTAAATGGCTCGCTCTTGAGATATGGCGTGCGAAGGAAAGACCGTCAGACTTACAGACCGACATTTGACTCGTTGTTGTGATTACCGACTGTTTCAAAGTATTTGCTGGTAAGTCTGAAAATGTATACCAAAACTACGAGAGATAACAATGATTCAAGATAAGAACTGAGGTCGTAAGAGATAGTTGTATAAGTCCTAAATAAATCTACCGTACTTTGTTACTAGTACTTAGTTCTAGTGCGCTTATTTATAATTGCTCAAACTGAGGTGCTCATCGTACAATTGCAATATCCGCTTTTAAAGTGAGTCAGGGACCAATTTTTTTTCAAACTTTATTTATTTATTTATTTTATCGTTCTTATATAGCGCTTTTCCAGCTCAAGAGCTGCTCAAGGCGTTGGCCGATACAGGATCTAACTCAAGACGCCCACCTGCAGCCTTTGGGCGCATAGTCTGACACCCAAACCACTGAACACAATCCTGGGTGACCGGATTATGGACAAAGGAGGGACCTAGTGCTTGCTGGAGGGACCAAGGAGGGAGCTAGTGCTTGCTGGAGGCACAAAGGAGGGATCTAGTGCTTGCTGGAGGCACAAAGGAGGGAGCTAGTGCTTGCTGGAGGGACAAAGGAGGGACATAGTGCTTGCTGGAGGGACCAAGGAGGGAGCTAGTGCTTGCTGGAGGGACAAAGGAGGGATCTAGTGCTTGCTGGAGAGACAAAGGAGGGACCTAGTGCTTGCTGGAGGG
>CM072522.1:7223685-7436185 GCA_036898135.1 Oncomelania hupensis
CCATGATCGCCCTGCTGTATAGACTAAAGTACCCCAGCTAATCACCCTTGCATATAATAGCCATTGCCCTGTATTTACACCCCTTTGTTTCGCCCTAACCAGAATGTGTAAATATCCACCCCTGTTGTTAGTAACCCCTCTTAGGCGCCGAGACTCTACTACATTATTGGCCGCCGTTAAATTCCCCCATCTCCAACAGAAAAACCCCTAGTAGCCATTGTTGTTATAGATGGACAATTGGAAAGTACCGGTCATTCCTGACCAGGGCTTCCAAATTCAAATCTGACTGGCATGCGCGCTGAACGGCGTGGCATCCAGAGTGTGGGTGCCCTTCTGACGCGGAGAACTAATCATTTGCAGAACGGTTCGCTGCATGCCACCCATATACCTGGTTGGCACTGGGAAGCGAGAAGAAGACCATCCTCACCCTGCCACGTGCAGATGACCAGTTCAACCCACGCCACGCGATTGCACAAGCACTCTGCAACCCAGTGACCTAGATGAGTCAACCCACGCCACGCTCGCCTAACTGACCATTGCACAACAACCATCCAGTCTCCAGCGGCTACAACAGCCGACTAATCCCCAAGTTAAGTGTGTCCTCTGCGCACACCACAACTCTGCCACCTATCTGGTTACCCACGCTTGGTCAACCAGCTATCTCGTGCCACCTGATGAAAGCAGTCCATATTCGCCCCTATTGACTTTCTCTAGTTAAACCAGAATAACTCCAGACTACTCTGTACTTCTTTAGCCCAGTACTCGTGACCCAGTGTAACTTACCCCAACAACGGCTGACCTACATCCATATAATAAATTGTTGATACTATAACTACCCTGCTTCCCTTGTTTAAATTCTTCACTCCTGTTACTTCTCGTCTGTCCTTATAACTCTCTAGCACTCCTTAGCACTCCCAAGCATTATTCCCCTGAATGTCATCGCGCATCGGCCTATTACAAGGGAGGAGATACAGCGCGGGGGAGTAATTGCTTACCCACATCCCCACACCCCCCTATATTCGTGACATTAATTTTGGCGACCCCGACGAGACAAAAACTTAGTTTTCTAGCCCCTGCCCAGTCAACACCTTAGATTTCTACCCCTGCCCGACGAGAGATAGGACCTAGCCCACTAGTCTAGTTAGTTCATAGCCTAGCCCCATAGGTCCCCCGCTTGCACTTCAGAGTTGTGGTGGAACAAAGAGGTTTTTTTCTTTCATTCTCTATGTTTTGATTGCCTGTTGTCTATGTGTTCGTGCTATGCTGTGTTCGCCCCTGTGTCATTTCACCTTAGCCTCATTCTAGCCCCGCCCCTTGTTTGCTGTCAGAGTACCCCTCTGAGAGCGCCCTTCATCACAGTTAGGCCATTGACGGTAAGTCGCTTCTCTTGCCATGGCCGACCGGGGAGAACTCGCCCTTAAGTACAAGGGTATTGGCGAGAGCTTAGGGCTCGCCGGCACTGAGTTGAAGGACTATGTCCTCAAGAGCGTGGATGCGGACATTGCCGAGGAGAAATTGAAGAGGGAGGAGAGGGCTAAGGAACGGGAGGCGAAGAGGGAGGAGGAAGAGAGCAGCAGCACGGAAGAGAGAGGAGGAAGAGAGAGCAGCAGCACGGAAGCGGGAGGAGGAGAAGGAGAGGATCGCCGAAGAAGAGAGAGCAGCCGCGCAGAAGAGAGAGGAGGAAGAGAGAGCCGCAGCACGGAAGAGAGAGGAGGAGAAGGATAGGATAGCCGAGGAAGAGAGGGCCGCAGCGCGAGAAGAGAAGGCGAAAGATAGAGAGATCGAGAGACGCCGACAGCTGCTCCAGCTCGAGCGCGATCGCCGCGAGCTAGGCCTTGGATCGCCCGCGAGCAACGATTTTACCCTCAGCACCTCCAGCTCTACCGCCGGCTCCGGAACATCTTCAGTCACCCCGCCGATCCCGGGGATGAGCTTCACCTTGGACCCCTTCGTTGAGCGCGACGAATCCATCAAAGTATACCTCGCACGCTTCGAGCGAGTCGCGGGCGAGAACCAGCTCGACCCGCAATACTGGTATCGGAAACTGAGCCACGGCCTAAAAGGTAAAGCGTACGAGATCCTCGCTAAGACGCCGACAGCCGAGGAGGGCGACTACCCCGCCCTAAAGAAAGCGCTGCTCCACGAATTCGAACTGTCCGGCGAACACTACCGGAAGAGCTTCCGTAACTCCCGGAGAGAGAAGGGAGAGAAATAAACCCAGTTTGCCGACCGGCTAGCCACGATGAGGGACAAGTGGATTGAGCAAACCGAGGAGCCCAAGACCTACGATGGGTTGCTCGAGCTGATGCTGGGCGAACAGCTGAAGGGAACCATGTCGGGCGAACTTCGGACCTTCGCCGCCGAACAGGGAGCCGCCCGCTTGGAGGACCTCATCATAGTAGCGGACCGCTACTTGACCGCCCACCCCGACGACCGACAGCCTCGCCGGGAACCCCGAACACTCTCGCCACCAGAAACCCACCAACAACCTCGCCGGCCCGTCCCGCCAGCGAACAATCGACCACCCCCGCCTAAAGGACGCCAAAACACCGGAACAGAGCCTGGGAAGAGGAGCGGAGAGCTCTACTGCGGCTATTGTCAACGCCGAGGCCACACACGAGAAAAGTGCTTCCGCCGCCTCAGCGACCAGCGACGTAAGCAAGGCAACGTGTTAGCCCTGCGCCAAGTCACGCCCGACGGGAACCCGGTGACCCCCGTCGCCACTCCCACCGACCGCGCGGCCGTCACAGAGCAGGTGACCGTGAACAACCACCCTGCACACGGCCTCTACGACACTGGCCTAACCTTCGACGCCGTCGTCCGCCGCTCGCTCATCAGGGATAGCGATCTGACCGGCGAAAAGATCACCCTGAAGCTGGCCGACGCATCACAGCCAAGCACTACGCTACCTATCGCCAGGATCAACGTCGCCAGCCGCTACGTCACGGGATCCATCCAAGCCGCCGTGATGGACCAGCCTCTCTACGACCTGATCCTTGGGTGCCGATACGTCTTCCTGGGAATGCCACCCCAGCCTGTGGAGTCAATGGCCGCCGTCCAGACGCGCGCCCAAACGAAATCAGCCTCGACCCCACCACCGATACCCAACCAGATGCCGGAGCAGATCCGGAAGGCCCAGGAAGAGGACGCCACCCTGCGCAGATGCTTCGGGAAACTACCCGCCGCGCGCACTCCACCCAAGACCGGGGACTTCTACGTCGAAGACGGACTCTTGTACCGCCAGAAGGACGACCACTCTCAGCTGGTAGTACCCGCGACCCTTCGCCCCCAAGTCCTGGAACTTGGCCACAGCATGCCCCTGAGTGGTCACATGGGGGATAGGAGCAACCGCCCTGCGTATCAGCGCGCAGTACCACTGGCCCGGGATGTCAGAAGACGTAAAGCGATACGTCAAATCTTGTCGCCAGTGCCAGCGTTTCTCACCCCGCCATCATACCGTCCCAGTAACCATCAGCCCCACCGTCGTCGTAGGAACGCCTTTTCAACGAGTAGCCGTCGACATAGTTGGGCCCCTACCGCGAACCAAGAAGCGGAACCAATACCTGCTCACCTTAGTCGACGCATGCTCCATGTGGTGTGAGGCCGTTCCCCTGCCGAAGATCGACGCCGCCCGAGTCGCCGACGCGCTCGTCGCCATCTTCACGCGAGTCGGATTCCCGGAGAGCATCATGACCGACAACGGGTCGCAGTTCACGGGAAGACTGATGCAGGAAGTCTTCCATCTACTCCGCATCCGTCACATCCGAACCCCACCCTACCATCCTGCCAGCAAAGGACAGGTCGAGCGCCTGAACGGAACGCTCATCGCCATCATACGGAAAATCGCCGACGACCAACCCACCGCGTGGGACAGCTACGTTACGTCAGCGCTCTTCGCGTACCGAGAGACGCCGCACACCTCAACCGGATACACCCCGTCCACGTTACTCTTTGGGAGACCCCTCTCTGGACCCCTAGCTGCCTTGCGACGCAGCTGGACAGACGCCAAGCTCGACGAGACACCGGTCGACGCTACCAAGTATGTCACCAAACTCCAGGAGACCCTTAAGGCCACGTGGAAAGCCGCCTCCGCCAACCTGAAGAAGGCGAGAGAGAGACAAGCCAGGTATCACAACCGCCGCGCCCGAGACCGGGAGCTTCAAGTAGGAGAACAGGTCCTACTACTACTCCCCAGCGGCACAACCAAGCTCGATATCGCCTGGCAAGGACCCTACAAGGTGCTGGAGAAACTCTCCAGAACAACCTACCGCATCGAAGTAGACGGTAAGCCCAGGACCCACCACATCAACCTACTCAAGCGATACCTGGAACCGCCCGCAGTCGCCCCGGATACACACTCGCTGCTTACGGTCGCGCTGGCCGTCGAGGTGGATGGTACAGAGACCGGCGTCGCCGAATATCCGCTACATGGGAAGGAATCCTTCCGAGACGTATCTCTCGACCCATCGCTCCCCGCCAGCCAGCAACGCCAACTGCGCTCCATCATCGCCGACTACCAAGAGGTACTCACCGACGTGCCCGGGAGAACGGACCTCGAGGAAGTTCACCTAACTCTGACGGACACCACACCCGTCCGCCAGAAACCATACCCCGTCCCGCTTTCCCAGCAGCAGGTAGTGAGGAAGGAGGTCGAGGCTCTGCTTCAAGCCGGAGTCATCGCTCCATCTAGTTCCCCCTACAGCGCCGGCATAGTACTCTCACGTAAACCCAGTGGAGAGCACCGCCTCTGCATAGATTTCCGCCAGCTCAACCTCGTGACTCAGTTCGTACCCGGACCCATGTCCGACCCAACGGACCTGTTCGCGAAACTGCAGTCGGCGAGATACTTCTCCCGAGTGGACCTGAGCAAAGGATTCTACCAGATCCCGGTGCACCCATCTTCCCGACAGTACCTGGCGTTCAGCACCATGGACGGCCATTATGAATTCAACGTCCTGCCGTTCGGCCTACACAACGCGCCGAGCATTTTCAGCACCATGATGAGGAAATTACTGGACCCCCTCCACTGCTCGTCCCTGCATTCCTTCATGGACGACATCCTTGTCGCCACGGAAACCTGGGAAGAGCACCTGCGAGTGGTACGCCAGTTACTACACCGCCTCAGAGAAGCCGGACTCACCGCCCGACAGACCAAGTGCCAATTCGGCTACCAGGAACTAGAGTTCCTAGGCCACACAATCAGCCATGGACAGCTCCGACCTCTGGAGAAGACCATCCAGCGCCTACGAGAAGCGCCCCGCCCCAAGACTAAGAAGGACGTCCAATCCTTCCTGGGATTGAGCGGGTTTTACCAGAAGTTTGTGCCAGGGTACAACGGAATCGCCGCACCCCTATCGAGCCTGACCAGAAAGACAGCGCCCGACCGAGTTCTATGGACCCCGCAGTGCGAAGCCGCATTCCAAGAACTGAAACGGAAGCTGACGTCGCAGCCCGTCTTGCGACTCCCCATCCACACGCAACCCTTCGTCTTGCGTACCGACGCCAGCGACGTAGGCCTCGGAGCCGTACTCCTACAACGGGACTCCGCGGACACTACCACGCTCTTCCCCGTCGCCTACGCCAGCAGGAAGCTGAAACCAGCGGAGCAGAACTATGCCACGTCCGAGAAGGAGTGCCTCGCACTCGTCTGGGCCGTGCAAAAGTTCCAACTTTATCTATACGGCACCCACTTCACCGTACAGGTCGACCACCAGCCGCTATCCTTCCTAGCCACTTCAAAATACCTCAACGCCCGGCTGATGAGATGGGCTCTGTTGCTCCAAGCGTATTCCTTCCAGCTTGAGCACATCCCAGGGAGGGACAACCACGGAGCGGACTTCCTCAGCCGCCATCCCGCCTCCGACTCCGCCGAATCCCCACTGAGGGCCGACGCCCCAGTGTTCATTCCCTCCGCCACCCACTAGCCGTCGCCGGAACCCGGAACCCCCGCGGACCCCAGCCTTGGGCATCCGCCGCCTACCACCCCGAACCCTGTATAGCCCCAGCAGCTCCTGGACCACCTCCACCAACATCCCGCATCGCAGCAGACCCCAGAGCTAATCGGCCGCGTTCACAGCCGAGGCCGAGGACCTCGCCTTTTCCTTGGGGGGCCTCTGTCACTGGCGGACTCTTTAGTTCTGTGGCCCCTGCTCGCGGCAATCCTCCGTACTTGCCACTGACCACGCGACCTAAGCCCCGCCCCTCAGTACAGTCCCACGTGACCCGCGACCGGACTTTTGAGAAGTTAAAGCATAGCTTCATCAGTCCACTTCTGCAAGCCCAAGACAACACATCGCCTGCTTGAGACACGTCTGCCTCCACGTTGCGACCTCTGAGCTCAGCCATACCCTTGTGTTCTGCCCGTTCTTTGGTCAAGGTGAGAGGAGTGATTTATTCCATATTATTTAGCTACCCATCACCCGTCGATTTCCCCACATGTTCGTATGTCTTGTAGATATTTACGTCCGTGTCTGTGTATCGTTGTGATGAATTGCTTGTGATATACCATTTTGCTTTATGTACCCATTATCTGTAGTTCGATTGTTGTACATGAACATGCCATGCTTATATTTATACATGTATATCCCCCTATCCACATTCCTGTATAAATCCCCCATGCCATGATCGCCCTGCTGTATAGACTAAAGTACCCCAGCTAATCACCCTTGCATATAATAGCCATTGCCCTGTATTTACACCCCTTTGTTTCGCCCTAACCAGAATGTGTAAATATCCACCCCTGTTGTTAGTAACCCCTCTTAGGCGCCGAGACTCTACTACATTATCGGCCGCCGTTAAATTCCCCCATCTCCAACAGAAAAACCCCTAGTAGCCATTGTTGTTATAGATGGACAATTGGAAAGTACCGGTCATTCCTGACCAGGGCTTCCAAATTCAAATCTGACTGGCATGCGCGCTGAACGGCGTGGCATCCAGAGTGTGGGTGCCCTTCTGACGCGGAGAACTAATCATTTGCAGAACGGTTCGCTGCGTGCCACCCATATACCTGGTTGGCACTGGGAAGCGAGAAGAAGACCATCCTCACCCTGCCACGTGCAGATGACCAGTTCAACCCACGCCACGCGATTGCACAAGCACTCTGCAACCCAGTGACCTAGATGAGTCAACCCACGCCACACTCGCCTAACTGACCATTGCACAACAACCATCCAGTCTCCAGCGGCTACAACAGCCGACTAATCCCCAAGTTAAGTGTGTCCTCTGCGCACACCACAACTCTGCCACCTATCTGGTTACCCACGCTTGGTCAACCAGCTATCTCGTGCCACCTGATGAAAGCAGTCCATATTCGCCCCTATTGACTTTCTCTAGTTAAACCAGAATAACTCCAGACTACTCTGTACTTCTTTAGCCCAGTACTCGTGACCCAGTGTAACTTACGCCAACAACGGCTGACCTACATCCATATAATAAATTGTTGATACTATAACTACCCTGCTTCCCTTGTTTAAATTCTTCACTCCTGTTACTTCTCGTCTGTCCTTATAACTCTCTAGCACTCCTTAGCACTCCCAAGAATTATTCCCCTGAATGTCATCGCGCATCGGCCTATTACAAGGGAGGAGATACAGCGCGGGGGAGTAATTGCTTACCCACATCCCCACACCCCCCTATATTCGTGACAGTAGTGGAGAAACAACTAAATCAGCAAGGTATCAACACAGCATAATACAGCACAAACCTGTAAACAAATATATAGTCTTAACAGTCTGCCTACAAAACTCAAATACTACATAATATAATACGCCTTCCGCCGTCCGCCATCTTGACCTGGTTATACATAATCACAATGATAATAATACATGATGCTATACATACATTTCAATAATATAATGCAACTCTTGATATTAATAATTCATGTCTCTTTCATAAGCATAATCGTTTACATAAATATACATGATCATTGCGACTACACTTCAATCACACAGTCCCAATTTATTCCATCCTCATCTTCATCCTCATCACCCCTCTCAACTGTTATAATACAACATGATTATCTCCCTTCATTCACATTATCTTATCGTACTATAATATAAACATGCTCTCCTCTTATCCATCACTTTCTTCACCTCCCCTCCAGCATAGTACAATTATCTCTCTCCCCTTACATACATCCCCTCTCTCTCTCTCTCTCTCTCTCTCTCTCTCTCTCTCTAACATGCATTCCACATCGTCACCTTTGACCCACTTTAGCAACAACAGCAACGACATTCCCGTTCGTGTATAAAACAAGAAAATCATATAAAAATCATACAAAATCAATAAATCATTATTCATCAAAATACATCCCCTTCACCCTCATTCACCATCATTCATTCGCGTACGCAGTCTCGGAGCGCTCGCCACTGAGGAAATGAATTACAGGGCTTTACTCACCGTTTAGGTCTCGGCCTGTGACACACCTCCCCCAACACAATACACCACAACACAGTACGACACAGTGGTTAGTCTGAGAGTTAATTTCGTTTCTGGCTATTTGCTAGTTATTCTCACAAGGACATCTCAATTCTTTAAAAGACCTTGAGCCTCGGCAGGTGCCCAATAGAGGACTACACAACCTTAGGAAAGAATCCTACATTTATCTCCAATAAATGGCAATTACATTCCTCCTTTACAGTCTTTAGGCATTCTTACCCCGACAAGGGCGTAAGACCTTGGGTGGTTCGAAACAACGATTACAGCACCCTTTCAGAAAGGAAACCCTAACACTCGTCTGACACACAGTCACAAGGTTACTTTTCCGACTAAAGCTGACCTCTCGCAAAAGCACCAAATCGACTCTGCCTTACTAAACGCAACCCAGGCCACAGGTAAACCGGTCGAGTTCTCGTTCAGTACCCCTCTTCTAATTCTACATACCCCTATTTTCTACGTTACGCACGTGTACTTAGAGCTACTGCACTCTTTCGCACGCAATAAAGAAAACGGCCAAGCTATCTATGTACACTACACAGTAGAGAAGTGCAACTTCGCACAAAATATAGCTCTCTCTGTTAATGCTGAAACTCGTGTCGTCACATTTATTGTAAGCTATAACGAAATGTTTATTTGGACCGGACCGGGCTGCCGGACCTGTTTATTCCAGTAACCATGCGGCTATTTACTTAACTTTGCAACGCATGTGGATCACAGCTACACGTGGAAGCAGCTGTTCGATAATAAATGACACTGGTACAAAGAAATACACATGCAGAACGCGCATTTTAATCTTTACTATAGGCCGACCGGGCAGTGGTTTGGAGAAATATCTTCAGTGGCACCAGTACCTACCTTTCGTCTTTATAACCTTATTTTCATTATTTGTTTTCCATTTATTATATTATTAGTTATTATTATTTAATTAGATCTAATTGTTTAGATGGCGTTTAAACAAAAGACCAGCTTAAAGTATAATCTACATCCTTCATCAGCAAATTATAAATTTACCTTTGACTTGCACTCCTCAATAGTGCGGTTCGCCAATCCTTTGGAATTGGCAGCTGTCGCCCCCTCCTGCCAAGCCAGATGTTTCCTATCCAATCTTATCCTATCCCGTAACTCGGAGGTCGTAGGGGCACCACATATGATCGTTTAACCAGCATACTCCATCTTTCCCTGTTCTCAACAACCCTGATGGTTTCGCTCAGTGTCAAACCAGTCCATTCTCGAATGTTGTCCTCCCACCTCTTTTTCGGCCTCCCTCTTCTTCTAACTCCTTGCACTGTGCCTTGCAGGATGGTCTTTGCAAGACCTGATGATCTGGTGACGTGGCCATACTATCGGATTTTCCGTTTTTTCACCACTGTGAGCAGGTCATCGTGTTGTCCAATGGCTTGTGTGATGGTCTGTCGGACATCGTCGTTGGTGATGTGCTGGGTGTAGGAAATGCCCAGAAGTCTTCTGTAGCACCTCATCGCCATGCTTTGTATTCTTCGTTGGAGATCTGCTGTGAGGGTCTATGTTTTGCAAGCATATAAGAAGATGGAGATGACAATGGAGCGCAGCAGTCTTACCTTGGAATGTAGGCTGGTGGTCCTGTCTTTCCAAATGGGCTTCAACCTTGTCAGGGCAGCAGTTGTTTGTGCGATCCAGGAGAAAACTTCTTGTCAGGACCCATTGTCTGATACAATGGCTCCTAAATATTTGAAGGCAAGCTATGCACTGTGTTGAGGGATTGGCCTTGGACTTTGATGTCCGTGTTGATGCCATTGGTATTGTTGGTCATCATTTTGGTCTTCTCTGCACTTATTTCAATTCCATAGGCTCTGGAGGTGGTGTCAAGCCTCTGTACCAGCTGTTCAAGTTCTTTTTCCTCTCCAGATAATCCATCGATGTCATCCGCAAAACGAATGTTGGACATTGCTCTTCCCCCTATGCTGACTGTGCCTTCGTGATCTGCAATGGCATCTGCCATGATGCACTCTAGGAAGATGTTGAAGAGTGTTGGAGAGAGTAGGCATCCCTGACGCACACCAAGTATTGTTCTGAACCAGTTTCCGATGGCGCTGTTATGGAGGACTGCACTGGTAGCCTTGTCATACAGGTTTTTGATGACTTCAATAATTTTAGGGCTGATGTTGTACAGTCTCATTGTTACCCACAGAACTGCATGCCAGACTCGATCGGCCAAACGCCTTTTTGAAGTCTACGAATATATGATATTAATGTTGTTGGTGCTGTAGGTTTTTCTCGCAGATTATTCTGAGGTTGAAAATCTGTTCAGTGGTACTTCGCCCTGCCCTGAATCCTGCTTGTTCTGCAGCTAAGATATCTTCAGCTTGGGGATTCAATCTGTTGAGTATTATTTTCAGGAGGACCTTTCTAGGATGGCTGATTACTTTTTACAATTTGTGAACATTTCTTTTTTCCTTGCAATATGTCTCTTTTCTTTTTGCGACATAGGCCTCCAACAAGGCCACTTCTTCACCATGGCTAAAATTCATTTTCCTATCACGTTTGTTGGGCGCAGCCATGATGGAGAATGACGAATTGTGGGATGGTTTTCATGACGTGTATGCGTGACGTCATTTTTAGTTTCGCAAAATCAATTATAACTTGCCCTAAAACTATTCTTGTTAAAACTGTTCTTAAAATGTTTACTTTTAGAAGCGCGTCATGCATTGCTTTTAACTTATTTCTATAGAACAGTTTTAACTAGAACTGTTTTAGGGCTAATAGAAACGTGTTGTGCATCCGGCTGCTGTTGTGCATCCGGCTGTTGATTTTGGCACTAGTAGGCCGTCAAAATTTTCCGTCAAGGTTAACAGTATTATCCTGCCTTATACTTTGAAGGTAAGGTGAAAGGCTTTCTTGATTACTTTCCTCCACCCTATACAGCAGGACATCGTTTGTTTGAGAGCGACTTGGGGCTTATCGGCTGCTTGCCTAATTGATTTTGCTGCTTTCGTTACTCTTTTATTGTGGCATTTATGTTTTCATTGTGTGGTGTTTTGTGTTTTGTGGTTTTTTTTTTTTTAAATTTGATTGCTTTATTCTGTCTTTCTAATGAATTCTGTATATTGTGGAGTGTACTTGGTTGCTTAGTCTTTTTTCTTTCTTTTATTTTTTTGTAAGATGATTTTTATGATGTTTTAATTAGTCCGATGTACTGCATAAATACATGCATGCTTGCTGGTGTGAGCAAACTGTTTTTGCCTAACAGGCTTGGAGCTCATTGTAAAGGACGAGCGTACATTTTTTAATGAATTAAATTGTTGTTGTTGTTGTTAATATTATTATTATTATTATTATTATTATTATTATTATTATTATTATTATTATTATTATTATTATTGTTGTTGTTGTTGTTGTTGTTGTTGTTGTCACCGTCGTCGGCGTGGTCATCCGTTATCATCATCATCATCATCATCATCATCATCATCATCATCATCATCATCATCACCATCATCATCATCATTTTAACTTCAAGGTTTGAAGAAGAAAAAAATGACCTAGGTTCACTTTAAATGTTCAATAAAATCCACAATAATGGAATGAATAGTATTTGATGATTCGTTCACTGTGTTGGAATAGGGCCAAAAGCGGTAGCTACACAGGCAGCTGTTCGGAAAACAAGAATGTCGGGATTCTGTTGAGTATGCTTGAATGACAGGCACCAGTATCTCTATTAATAATAGCGTTCCTTTCTCTGCTAACTACAATATAAGTATGCAGACAGCACTCCACTCTGCTCACATTCCGATACGGGTACCTGTGGTTTGAAGAACTTTCCAGTCTTGCGTCGCATCAACGCACAGGCGCCAGTATCTCTCTGAATAACATCCCTCTCTCAGCTAACTACAATTTAAGTATGCAGACAACACTCCACTCCGCTCACATCCCGTGTCGGGCGGCTATGCATCAGCGGTTTCAGATTATTCTTTTACCAGCAGAGCTTAGGGCGCTTAGTCAGTTAATCATCATCGAACCCGGTGCTCGGATTTGAAAGGGACCATGCAGTTAGAGCTGAATCGCACATAGGTACCATAATAGGTACCATGATAGAACGGAATATGGAATGGAAATAAGTGCAGAGAAGACCAAAATGATGACCAACAACACCAATGGCATCAACACCGACATCAAAGTCCAAGACCAATCCCTCAACACAGCGCATAGCTTGCCTTCAAATATTTAGGAGCCATTGTATCAGACAATGGGTCCCGACAGGAAGTCCTCTCCAGGATCGCACAAACAACTGCTGCCGTGGCAAGGTTGAAGCCAATTTGGAAAGACAGGACCATCAATCTACATTCCAATGTAAGGCTGCTGCGCTCCCTTGTCATCTCCATCTTCCTATATGCTTGCGAAACATTGACCCTCACAGCAAATCTCCAACGAAGAATACAAAGCATGGAAATGAGGTGGTACAGAAGACCTCTGGGCATTTCCTATACCCAGCACATCACCAACGACGAAGTCCGACAGACCATCACACAAGCCATTGGACAACACGATGACCTGCTCACAGTGGTGAAAAAACGGAAACTCCGATGGTATGGCCACGTCACCAGATCATCAGGCCTTGCAAAGACCATCCTGCAAGGCACAGTGCAAGGAGGTAGAAGAAGAGGGAGACCGAAAAAGAGGTGGGAGGACAACATTCGAGAATGGACTGGTTTGACACTGAGCGAAACCATCAGGGTTGTTGAGGACAGAGAAAGATGGAGTACGCTGGTTAAACGATCATATGTGGTGCCCCTACGACCTCCGAGTTACGGGATAGGATAGGATAGGATAGAACACAAGTCAGTATGACATATGGTGTGATCACCGGAGATCAACGACAAATGACGAGCGTTCAACAGCTGTGGAACAGCGTGGGAGGGAAATAGATCGCTCGCTCATCTAGTTTTTTTGTTAGCGGACAGTGCTACATGTTTCAACGTTGAAGAGGCTGTTCTCCGTTGACCATTCACAATAGCGATGGCGCGTGTACTTCCAACAACAATTATGGTTGACTTTGCGAGGAGGCAAAGATTGACGTAGAGAAGTGTAATACTTATTTCATCACTTTTATAGAGCGCTTTTCCACCTCAACAGCTGCTCAAGGCGCAGGCCGATACAGGATATAACTCAAGCCGCCGGAGGTGCTCACCTGCAACCTTTGGGTGCATAGTCTGACGCCCAGACTTACTGTTTGGTTATAGCCCAAGAGTTTATACCTATTGCCTGTAACAAGACTAACCCCAATTTGGGTCTCCGGCTGTACTTCCGAGTACAAAGAGGGAATACCTCAAAACCAGCGTGCTAGGACACCACCATAGTGTTTAGGAGTAATCGACCTGGGGTGGTTGGGTGATGATGATGATGATGATGATGATGTCCACTTGTATGGCGCACATATCCATGCTGGCAGCATGCTCAGGGCGCAGGGGGTTGGGGAAAAAGGGTGAAAAAAAACAAAAAAACAAAAACTTCTCTATGTATACACTCAAAAATAGTCAGAAAAGATACGTCTTCAGACGCCTCTTGAAAGAATCCAGTGTCTCTACGACTCTCAAGTCCTGGGGGAGAGTGTTTCACAATGCTGGGCCACAGTGGGAGAAGGAGCGGTGACCCAAGCGCCTCTTCCTGTGACCATCCACACTTGGAACGGACAACATAAACTGGGAAGAGGAGCGAAGGCGCCTTGAGGGTTTGTGGGTAGGGACAATGTCTCTCAAGTACCGGGGAGAGGTGGGGTCATGGACACACTTGTAGCACAAGGAGAGGACTTTATGGTCAATTCTCTTCTTGACTGGTAGCCAATGAAGTTATCGGAGAACCGGAGTGATATGGTCGGTCTTCTTGCTGCGGGTGACAATCCTGGCGGCCGTGTTCTGAACACGTTGGAGACGATCAAGCTGATGGTCAGGAAGGCCCCACAGACAACTGTTTGCATAGTCTAACCTGAATATCACCAAGGTGACGGCAATGGTGATAGCAGCCTTGTTTGTGAGAACACCTCGCAATTTACCCAGAGAGCGGAGATGGAAGTAGCACCCCTTAACCACGGCACCAACGTGATCCTCCATTGTGAGGTTGGCATCGATCATGATGCCGAGGTCTCTGACAGTGGACGAGAATGAAATCACAGATTGCCCAACACTGATGGAGGTCAGGGATACAGCGTCTCTTTTGCTCTTAGGTCCACACATGATGGCCTCAGTCTTGTCCTAATTCAGCTTTAGCATGTTGTGCGTCATCCACACATTGATGCCAGTGCAACACAGCTCAATCTTCTTAGCAGACTCCACTGCAGCTGCGTCATCAGGAGGGAAAGAGTCATAGAGGCCAGAGTCATCTGCAAAAAGCTGCCTCCCTAGCCCGTGTCTCTCGATGATACGGCCCAACTCAGAGGTATACAGCGAGAAGAGTACAGGTCCCAAAACGGACCCCTGAGGAACCCCACATGTCAGTCTTGTAACATCAGATGCAGCGGTGTTCACAGTGACGTACTGGAACCTATCCTCAAGATACGACTGGAACCAATGATGGACGCAGCCCTCGAGTCCAAACTCCAGATGAAGTCTCTGCAGTAGCAGCTGGTGGTCGATGAGGTCAAACGCCGAGCTGAGGTCGAGCATCACCAGCAGGGAGAAGTTACCACGGTCGGCAGCACAGAGAATGTCGTTAAGTACCCGCAGTACAGCAGTCTCTGTGGAATGTCCTGGCCTGTAGTCTGACTGGAAATTATCCAACAACTGATAGCGAGACACATGCTCCGCAAGCTGGTCGGCAACAACACGCTCAAGCAGCTTAGACACATAAGGAAGATTTGAAACCGGGCGATAGTTCTTCTCAACACCAGAATCCAATGTCGTTTTCTTGAGAAGCGGCCGTATAACGGCAGTCTTAAATGGGCGGGGAACATAACCCGCTGCAAGGCTGGCATTGATAATGTGAACCAGGACTGGCAGCAAAATGTCAAGGTTGTCTAACACTAGCTTAGTGGGAACAGGATCAATACTGGAGAAAGTCGGCTTTGACCTGGCAATCACTTTACGCAGCTGATCCTCGGAGACCGGTGTAAAGGAAGAGAACGCTTCACCACCAAACCTAGTGCACTCCTCACTAGCACTACCCAAGTTTACACTTCACTTTCTATGTGTTAGCTGATCTCTAAGAGTCTGAATCTTCTCATTAAAGAACTGTGACAGGGTCCTTGCAGCAGCCTCAGCACCGAGGGTAGGAAGAACGGGAGGCAATGCCTCCTTCCCTAGGAGTCTGTTCACTATGCTAAACACTTTCTTGGGGTATGAGCGTATTACAAAGGCCACGGGAGGAGACGCGTGTGTAGGGAGGGTTGGGTAGGGAAGGGTGAGGTACATAAGTCAAGATAACCCCAACTGATTAATAGGGGGCCGGGTAGCTCAGTTGGTAGAGCGTCTTACTAGTAACCGAAAGGTACCTGGTTCGAATCCCGGTGTCACATCCTTCAAGTTCCGGGTTTCCTAGTTTATCCGGGCGCATTTGGGCAGGCGCCAGGTGATGCCGGGTGGGGTTTTTCACGATGTTCTTAGGCGTCGTAACCCTAACCCTAACCCAAACCCTAACCCTAAACCCTAACTCTAACCCTAACCCTAACCATAACCATAATCCTTACTAAGACTACGATAGCACTGTGCGCATGCGTCGAATTTTGTAACGCGTCGACCAATCAGAATGCTCCCAGTCGCTCCCAGCCCAGCTAAGATACTAGGAACCGTGACGATGTCACACCGGATTGGCCAATGTGTGACCATATTATTTTCCCCTTACCTTCAACTGGTTCGCTGGTGTCAGAATAATGTGACCAGTAGTCGCCTATACGCTTCGGTGTCGTGTGAACATAATCTACAGTTACTGATTAATATAGTCTGTAGCCAGGCGGTTGTAGTTGTTGTTGTTGTTGAGTCCAGATTCCGAGCCGAACGTACCAATACAGTATTGTTATGACCTTCGTAAGGTGATAAACATTCTCTCTCTCTTCAGTTTGACTGCCGTTTATTTGAAATCTACGCCCTGTCGTAAACGAGCTGATAAGTTAGGTGTGTTCACTACTGCATGAATTGGCCTGTGAAGTTCCGACAAAGTTTGGCGGGTAAATAAGCCTTTCTTTGTGGGGGGTCTGTTGGGACATATTGTTTTTTTCTCTTTTGTTTTGTCCGCCTGCGTGATGAAGAGCTTTGCTCCAAAATGTGCATTGTGTCGTGTTGTCTTGTTGTTGTTGTTGTTGTTGTTGTTGTTGTTGTTGTTGTTGTTGTTGTTGATGGTGGTAGTGGTGGTGCTTTTATGTTTTTGTTTATGTTTTTTTTTTTTTTTTTTTTTTTTTTTTTTTTTTTTTGTCGAAATGAGCATTTCTTTGGTTTCTTTACGCATTTGTTTGTCATTATTGTATATTTTTAATGCTAGCAGCTCTCTGTTTTAGACCACAAATCCTGACAAAGTTGTTATCTCGTGGCACAGTGGATTAGCCGCCGGTCTCCTATACCGGAGTTCGCGAGTTCGATTCCCGCAAGGGGCGGACTTATGTGACTTAGGTACGAGACTATTGAAGCCATTGAGGGTTTTCTACGGGTACTCCGGTTCCCTCCTTCCCTTGAACAATGGTATTGGATGCAGTCGATCACAAATTTCAAAACTAAAATTTTGATTTCTTTTCCGTCTTTAAGTGATCTTCCTGCCTTTACACCACATGTTTTGAATGATAGATGTGTGTTTGTTGTGTGTGAGAGAGTGGGTGAAACATGAGCGTGTATCTTGCTACAGATCGCCGCGCTTTGAGTCTGATTGGTGATTTGGGAAAAAGCGAGAATAAAGCATCCATTCTTATTAGTAGTAGTAGTAGTAGTAGTAGTAGTAGTAGTAGTAGTAGTAGTAGTAGTAGTAGTAGTAGTAGTAGTAGTAGTAAAGCGAAACCTATGTACAGAGAATCTTTTTAATCTACTGTGTTCTAGATGATCTCCTTCATTTATTTATTTATTTCAGTTCGTATAGTAAGCAAAAGCACACGTCTACGTCGGTCTAGAAAGATCGTGGGTTTTGCTGTTCTATATTTTGGTTGTGGTCGTCTCCCCCAAGATTCGTAGCTGTGACTGGCCGACTGTGACACCACCTCCAGAACCTATGGAATGGAAATAAGTGCAGAGAAGACCAAAATGATGACCAACAATACCAATGGCATCAACACCGACATCAAAGTCCAAGGCCAATCCTTCAACACAGTGCATAACTTCAAATATTTAGGAGCCATTGTTTCAGACAATGGGTCCCGACAAGAAGTCCTCTCTAGGATCGCACAAACAACTGCTGCCCTTGCAAGGTTGAAGCCCATTTGGAAAGACAGGACCATTAGTCTACATTCCAAGGTAAGACTACTGCGCTCCCTTTTCATCTCCATCTTCCTATACGCTTGCAAAACATGGACTCTCACAGCAGACCTACAACTAAGAATACAAAGCATGGAGATGAGGTGCTACAGAAGACTTCTGGGCATTTCCTATACCCAGCACATCACCAACGACGAAGTCCGACAGACCATCACACAAGCCATTGGACAACACGATGACCTGCTCACAGTGGTGACGAAACGGAAACTCCGATGGTATGACCACGTCACCAGATCATCAGGTCTTGCAAAGACCACCCCGCAGGGCACAGTGCAAGGAGGTAGAAGAAGAGGGAGACAGAAAAAGAGGTGGGAGGACAACATTCGAGAATGGACTGGTTTGACACTGAGCGAAGCCATCAGGATTGCTGAGGACAGAGAAAGATGGAGTATGCTGGTTAAACGATCATCTACGACTTACGACCTCCGAGTTACGGGATAGGATAGGATAGGACTGGCCGAGGGTGACGTTCGTCAATCCAGTCTACTTGTAGTAAAGACGAACGCAAGTCTCAGCTACACGTTGTGTTCATGAGGCACTCGGAGGCTTATGTGTGGTTGTGTATATCTACATGTTAATGGACAGTGGCGATCTAGGTTATATTAAATTAATTTTATTTGCGAAGGTGTGGTTAGATTTGGTGCCTAGCCAGTCCAACACACATGCTACTTTGAGGTTACTTCCAAACTTGCAAGCGAGCTGTCTAGTCTACTACTGCCGTTAGTTATGCAGTTAGTTCCCTGGAACGTACTTCAAATCTTGCTAGTGGTCTTAACAGGCGCTTGTATCTAGACACGCGAGCGCCTATGCCTGTGACGCGTCTCCCTACTGGTTATTGTATTTATAGATAACCAGAAGGGAAACGCGTCACAGGCCAGAAACAAGCGCCTGTTTACTACTGCCTTTAGTTACTTAGCTAGTTTCATTTACTTCAAATATTGTGAGCTGTTTAACAGGTAATGTGTCCAATACTGTAATTTCTTCTTCTTCTTCTTCTTCTTCTTCTTCTTCTTCTTCTTCTTCTTCTTCTTCTTCTTCTTCTTCTTCTTCTTCTTCTTCACCTTCATCACCTCCACCACCAACACCATAATCTTCACCATCATAATTGTTATTATATTACTGCGTTTAATTTATTGTTCATCAATTGAAACATATAAACTTCTCGCCGTCGACGTGTTGTTATGTGATCTGAAAGGTATTTTTCCTTTTTGTTTCAAAGTCTCTGCAAGGCAAAGTCAAATCAGCATATAGCCTATCGGTATTTTCTTCGAGGCAAACGTTTTCACTTTGTATTGTTGATGTATGTCCCCTGGCAATAAAGTATCTGTTATGTTGGTGTTCTGTATCCTGGTATTGCTTGTCATTTCAGATGGAGAGAACAATGGTCTCGTCAATTGCCTTCTTGTTCTTCTTTCCTCTGCTGCAGCTGTCCGTACAGGTAGGTGTTTTGTATACGATGAAGATGATGATGATTGATAATGATGATGATGATAATGACGATAATGATGATGATGGTGGTGGGGGTGGGGGGTGGGGGTAGTGGCGATGGAGGTGGTGATGATCATGGTGATCATGATGATGGTGGCGATGATGACGCCGCCGATGAAAATGATTATTTGATTGTCCGTTTGCTGTGGACAGCTAATTCAATCCCCGATAAGGAAATCTCTCTTTCCCTCTGTAACTCTCACTCTCTCTCACTCACTCCGTCCCCCACCTCTCTCTCTCTCTCTCTCTCTCTCTCTCTCTCTCTCTCTCTCTCTCTCTCTCTCTCTCTTTCTTCTCCTTTGCCTTTCCCCCCACCCCCTCTACCAATGTGAATGTCCAGTAAAAAGACATTTGCGCAACTGTTGCATGTCGGCTAGTTTTTGAATCCTTGAGATCATTTTACAGTACATTTTATTTAATCTGGCTCTCTCGTTCCAGCTGAACAGAGCGCATCTAGAAGAGACTCGACTATACCGTAAGTTAAAAATGTTGAAGCACTGCAGATCAGATCGCAAGTTCCATAATCCAATTCCCGAATGTAACCACTTCATTTGTGTGTGTGTGTGTGTGTGTGTGTGTGTGTGTGTGTGTGTGTGTGTGTAGGTGTGTGTGAGTGTACTTCTGTTCATACTACAGTGGGAATATGTAGTTGAGTTGTGTGCGTGTGTGTGAGAGAGTTACGAAGATTGTTGCTGTGGCTGCTGCTGACGGTGATGATGATGATGATGATGATGATGATGATGATGATGATGATGATGATGATGATTGAGTAGTAGTAGTAGTAGTATGGCGACGATGATGGTAATGGTGGTTGATGATGATGATGATGATGATGATGATGATGATGATGATGATGATGATGATGATGATGATGATGATGATGATGATGATGGTTTACAGATAAAGATGACCATGTCGACACAGCGACAGTTCATATTGCCTACCCCCATGCCCCATCTTCTTTTACAAGGTAAGTTGAGTGAGAGAGAGAGAGAGAGACAGAGACAGAGACAGAGACAGAGACAGAGACAGAGAGACAGAGAGAGACAGAGAGGGAGAAATAGAAAGAGAGACAGAGAGAGAAAAAAAAACAGAGAGACAGAGAGAGAGACAGACAGAGAGAGAGAGACAAAGAGAGAGGGACAGAGACAGAGAGAGAGACAGAGAGATAAAGAGAGAGAGAGAGGGACAGACAGAGAGACAGAGAGAGAGAGATTGTGTGTGTGAGGTGCGTGGCCGTGCGTGGGAGTGTGTGTATGAGTGCTGTGTATGTGTATTTCACTGTGTGTATGAGTGCTGTGTATGTGTATTTCACTGTGTGTATGAGTGCTGTGTATGTGTATTTCACCGTGTGTATGAGTGCTGTGTATGTGTATTTCACTGTGTGTATGAGTGCTGTGTATGTATATTTCACCGTGTGTATGAGTGCTGTGTGTGTGTATTTCACTGTGTGTATGAGTGCTGTGTATGTGTATTTCACTGTGTGTATGAGTGCTGTGTATGTGTATTTCACTGTGTGTATGAGTGCTGTGTATGTGTATTTCACTGTGTGTATGAGTGCTGTGTATGTGTATTTCACTGTGTGTATGAGTGCTGTGTATGTGTATTTCACTGTGTGTATGAGTGCTGTGTATATGTATTTCACTGTGTGTATGAGTGCTGTGTATGTGTATTTCACTGTGTGTATGAGTGCTGTGTATGTGTATTTCACTGTGTGTATGAGTGCTGTGTATGTGTATTTCACTGTGTGTATGAGTGCTGTGTATGTGTATTTCACTGTGTGTATGAGTGCTGTGTATGTGTATTTCACTGTGTGTATGAATGCTGTGTATGTGTATTTCACTGTGTGTATGAATGCTGTGTATGTGTATTTCACTGTGTGTATGAGTGCTGTGTATGTGTATTTCACTGTGTGTATGAGTGCTGTGTATGTATTTCACTGTGTGTATGAATGCTGTGTATGTGTATTTCACTGTGTGTATGAGTGCTGTGTATGTGTATTTCACTGTGTGTATGAATGCTGTGTATGTGTATTTCACTGTGTGTATGAGTGCTGTGTATGTGTATTTCACTGTGTGTATGAATGCTGTGTATGTGTATTTCACTGTGTGTATGAGTGCTGTGTATGTGTATTTCACTGTGTGTATTTGAATGTGCGTGCGCGCGCGTTCTCGTGTGTGGGATTGTCTACTTGATCTATTTATTTAATTAATATCTTTGAATATTGAATGAATATCTTTGAATATCTGTATGAATATCTATGTTTATGCTTTCCAACTGACTGAGTGATTGTTTGATTGATTTGATGGACCTGTCGTACAACAACAGACTGACAAAGAGAGAAGCACGACTGAACCTATTGCCTGGTGGCCATAGCAACTTCACGGTCAAGGTGACCTTGGACTCTTCGGGTCACAATATTCACCTTGTCCTTCGCCCCTCGACCTTGCGTTTCCATGGCGCCCAGTTCGTAGTGCGTCACGGCGACGAGGTCACCACCAACAGTTTCGTGGAAGACAAAAGATGTCACTTTTATGGGTCTTTGGTGAAGGAGGCAGGAATACAAGACTCTTTAGTAAAGGACAAAGGAACGGCTTCCGTGCATTTCTGCGATGGAGTTTTGGTGAGCCTGTTGATTGGTAGAGCAGGTCACATTAAGAAAAGAACATTGAAAGTTGTAGTACTATTTCCCAAACGGAACTAGTCTTTTGTTACATAGTTGTAAATAGTCTATTTTTGTCTTTTTTGTAATGTATGTACATAGTTGTAAATAGTCTGTACCTTTACTGTCCCGTCTTTTGGTGTATTGTAGCAAAAGTGATGTTTCATCGAGTGCATGTATTTATATGTAATGACTATGTAAAGCGTGGTGAGTCTGGTCACAGGCTGGAGTACCCGCTATATAAAAATCCGTTATTATTATTATATATTAATAAAGGAATAAACTTTGCCTTTCTGCTTAAAGTTGGGAGATTTGGATTATCCAGGTTTTATATGTTCCCAGATCTCCATATGTTTCCACGTTGTCAAACAGCTCTATGTTCACAAGGCTCTGGAAGCGAGAGGAACATAGAGCCGTGAGAGATGATGATGATGATGATTGATGATGACGATGATGACGACGAAGAAGAAAAAGATTATAAGGAGGAGTACGACGACGATGATGATGATTGATTATGGTGATGCTTATATTATGATGATGATGATGATGACGACCACGACTACGATAGTAACATCAGCGATGACGATGGCAAAGTCGATGAAATCGAACTGCTGAAGAAAAAATTTTTTTTTGCTTGACAGGTGGGTGGCGCCATGCATGAAGATGTTCAGTACGCCTTCCACCACCATCCTGAAGACTTCAGCGACGTCAGCGATGACGACATGCATGTACATCATCGCGCAATAGTGACGTGGTCAAAAGGCAAGAAGGTCGAGCTGCATCATGCTGGGCGAGTAATGAATGTGAAGCTTCGAGACCAGAAGGGGAAACTACGAGTTCTAAGCGAGAAAGCAACAGCACCGCTTTTCAAGGAGGGAAAGAAATTCAAGATGGCCTCCACGCAGATTTGGAGAAGAAGACGGACAGAAAAAGACGGCAGGCGGAGAAAAATGAGAGGATTGAGGAGATTTGTATTATCCAGGTTTTACCATGTCTCCATATGGCCCACGTTGTCAAACAAGCTCTGCCACCAACAAAGCGTTAGATTAGAGATGATGATGATTGATGATGACGATGATGACGACGAAGAAGAAAAAGATTATAAGAGGAGTAACGGATTGATGATGATTGATTATGGTGTGATTTATTATGATGATGATGATGATGACGACCACTGACTACGATTGTAACATCAGCGATGACGATGTCGATGAAATCGAACTGCTGAAGATATTTTTTTTTTTTTTGGGCTTGCCTGTGGGGCGTTCATGAAGCCTTCCACCATTTTTCCTATCTGAAGCGATCAGCGAGCGAAGACATGTACATCATCGCGCAATAGTGACGTGGTCAAAAGGCAAGAAGGTCGAGTTGCTGGGCGAGTAATGAATGTGAAGCTTCGAGACCAGAAGGGGAAACTACGAGATCTAAGCGAGAAAGCAACAGCATTTGTCAAGGAGGGAAAGAAATTCAGATGGCCTCACGCAGATTTGGAGAAGAATCGCGAGATGGAGGGAGGATGATGCGGATGTGGATTATACGGACGGTGGCAATGGAGAGGATGAATATGGAGGAAAGGAGAAGAAGGATTACGGAAGGAATTGGGAAGAATATGGAGGCAGTATTGATGAGGAACAAGGTGCCCAATATCTTGATGATATAGACCACGATGATCCTGAGGGTAAATCTATTTGTGTGTATTGTTGTTGTTGTTGTAAAGTTTACTAATTGTGTCTGTGTTTATTGGGTTGCTGGTTAGTTCATTGTCTGGATGTAGTGATCGTAGCTCAAGTTGCACCGTGGCCCAGTGGGAACAGTGATCACATGGCGTGATGGAGGATCTGGGTTCGGTATCTCGATGGTGTCGGGCGAGTTTTCTCACATGAATAATAATAATAATAATAATAATAATAATAATAATAATAATAATAATAATAATAATAATAATAAGGATAAACATACTTATAAGGCGCTTTTCCTACGAAGACAGTTCACAGTGCTCCCTCACGCAGTCACACACACTCTCGTTAAACAGTACCATAACAGTCATAAGCGTGGTTAGGGGTTTGGCAGTATAAATGAAAGCGGGTTTGGGGAATCGACTTTCTGTAATGATTACTTGATTGGCTGTTCACTCCCTATCCTTCCAGTCGCTTCTTGTTCTTGACCTTGACCTTGACCTTAGTAGTAGTAGTAGTAGTAGTAGTAGTAGTAGTAGTAGTAGTAGTAGTAGTAGTAGTAGTAGTAGTAGTAGTAGTAAGTTCAGGACGAAACAGGCCGTGAAGTTTTTCTAAGCGTCCCTTCTCTTTCAAACCTTGCATCGAGTCTATGCATCCAGTTTACCTAACACATTATTCATCAAAACAATAAAATATTATCTGAATTTTGCGATTGCGTACTACTGTTTGTTTTCTTTTGCATTTATTGTTAGTGGTAGAGCATTCCAGTGTGAAGAACCCCTGTTAGTGAAGAACGATGTTCTAAAATTTGTGTTTACAAAATACTTTCTAAATTCCTCGTTTTATCAGAGGGCGGTGTTAGGAATAACTCGGACCGATTCAGGTCATCAATTGTATTAAACATTTTATACGCCTGAATAAGATCACCTCTTGCTGTTTGACCGTAGCGGAATGTAAGTTAAGGTTGTTCAGCCTTTGACAATATGACATCGAACGACATTCACTCAATATCTTTGTTGCATGCCTTTGTACTTGTTCTCTATCATTATAGACTGCATATTGAGCATATGACACCAAATAACAGTGGCGTAATCTACACGCCTTTGTACTTGTTCTCTATCATTATAGACTACATATTGAGCATATGACACCAAATAACAGTGGCGTAATCTACACGCCTTTGTACTTGTTCTCTATCATTATAGACTACATATTGAGCATATGACACCAAATAACAGTGGCGTAATCTAAATGAGGGCGTACCAATGCCTTATATGACTTACAAAAAGTATCCTTATTTAAAAAGTTAAATGTTCTATTTATAAGACCAATTATTTTATTACGTTTATTAACCTATCCTATCCTATCCTATCCCGCAACTCGAAAGTCGTTGGGGTATCACAGATGATCGTTTAACCAGCGTACTCCATCTTTCGCTGAACTCAGCAACCCTGATGGCTTCTCTCAGTGTCAAGCCAGTCCATTTTCGAATGTTGTCCTCCCACCTCTTTTTCTGTCTCCCTCTTCTTCTGCCTCCTTGCACTGTGCCTTGCAAGATGGTCTTTGCAAGGTCTGATGCTCTGGTGAGGTGGCCATACCATCGGAGTTAACGTTTCTTCACCACTGTGAGCATGTCATCGTGTTGTCCAATGGCTTGTGTGATGGTCTGTCGGACTTCGTCGTTGGTGATGTGCTGGGTATAGGAAATGCCCTGAAGTCTTCTGTAGCACCTCATCTCCATGCTTTGTATTCTTCGTTGTAGGTCTGCTGTGAGGGTCCATGTTTCGCAAGCGTATAGGAAGATGGAGATGACAAGGGAGCGCATCAGCCTTACCTTGGAATGTAGACTGATGGTCTTGTCTATCCAAATGGGCTTCAACTTTGTCAGGGCAGCAGTTGTTTGTGCAATCCTGGAGAGGACTTCCTGTCGGGACACATTGCCTGATACAATGGCTCCTAAATAATTGAAGCTATGCACCGTGTTGAGGAATTGACCTTGGACTTTGATGTCCCTGATGCCATTGGTGTTGTTGGTCATCATTTTGGTCTTCTCTGCACTTATTTCCATTCCATAGGTTCTGGACGTGGTGTCAAGCCTCTGTACAAGCTGTTCAAGTTCTTGTTCTTCTCCAGCCAATACATCAGTGTCATCCGCAAAACAGAGGTTTGAGATTGCTCTATCCCCTATAATAATTGTATCTTCCTGGAACGCATCATGTCAGATGCCCTTGCAGACCACGAAGGTACAGTCAGCATAAGGGGTAGATCACTCTCCAACTTCCGGTTTGCGGATGACATTGATGGATTGGCTGGAGAGCATCTCACCAGAGCATCAGGCCTTGCAAAGGCCATCCTGTAAGGCACGGTGCAAGGAGGCAGAAAAAGAGGGAGATAGAAAAAGAAGTGGGAGGACAACATTCCAGATTGGACTGGCTGGACACTGAGCGAAGCCATGAGGGTTGCTGAGGACAGAGAAAGATGGAATGCGCTGGTTAAACGATCATATTTGTGGTGCCCCAACTACCTTCGAGTTACGGGATAGGATATGAAATTGTTTAACTTAGACCTCACTGCCTCGGAAGGGGGGTGGGGAGGGGGAGGAGTGTTACTCTTACATCTGAGATTGGCACATCATTAGACTTTTTTTTTAACAAATGAACCAAAATAGGAAGCTGAAGATGAAGAAAAAAATCAGAATATAATTATTAATGGCTTCGTTATAATGCAAAACATTATGTCATCTTCGGACCTTCAGATTTTAATTGATATTTGACTTTGGCCTATTAATTACCGAGGAGTCGCCAGACTCAGATGAAGAAGTTGAGGGAAGAATGCAGTGTTTGTGATTCAGTGGGAAATAGGAGTGCTTTCTTATTATGGCCAAATTATTGCTTTGTTTTTAACTTTGACCTTGACCTTGTGTACAGATGAGCCCACAGACGCTGACGAAGAAGGTAGAGAACTACTAACAGACCCACAAGAGTTAGTGATCGAGTTTGCCATAGTGGTAGATTCCTTTTTTTTGTGAGGACTTCAAGTACTTCATGAACACCGATAACGACATTAAGAATTTTCTAATCTTCAAGTTTACTGGGGTAAGTGATGATTCGGCTCACATTGAGAAGCAATAAGTTTTTTTTTTTTTTTTTTTTTTTTGTAAATGTAAAAATAATAATAATAATAATAATAATAATAATAATAATAATAATAATAATAATAATAATAATAATAATAATAATAAATCATGCAAGATGCTATCACGCGCTTGTAATAATAATAATAATAATAATAATAATAATAATAATAATAATAATAATAATAATAATAATAAATCATGCAAGATGCTATCACGCGCTTGTAATAATAATAATAATAATAATAATAATAATAATAATAATAATAATAATAATAATAAATCATGCAAGATGCTATCACGCGCTTGTAATAATAATAATAATAATAATAATAATAATAATAATAATAATAATAATAATAATAATAATAATAAATCATGCAAGATGCTATCACGCGCTTGTAATAATAATAATAAAAATAATAATAATAATAATAATAATAATAATAATAATAATAATAATAATAATAATAAATCATGCAAGATGCTATCACGCGCTTTTTCTTCCATAGAACTCAAAGCGCGGCGATCTGAAAAATCGCTATTACAAAAGATGGAAGAGAAATTAATTTTTTAAATAAAATATTTACTGCACCCAATGCCATTATCGAAGGGAGATAGGAAAACGTAGAGCCCGGAGAAAACCCTTGGTGTCCTAACAAGTGTGGTATTTAAGTGACGTCAGTTCGTCCAATGCGGGGCTGGAACCCGTGATCTCCGGCATAGAAAAGCAGCACCTGTACTACCAGGCCATACCACTTTCAATGTTAAGCTTGTTCACACTGTTGCGTGGTCTTTAACACTCGTCTGGCCTTAGGTATTAGTATCTCTACTTCTTCTTCTTCTTCTTCTTCTTCTTCTTCTTCTTCTTCTTCTTCTTCTTCTTCTTCTTCTTCTTCCACCCGGTACACATTGGTCGAAGGCTGCCAGAAGCATGCTTTACTAGTCGCCTCAACAGGCGATAAAGCATGCTCTTATGCTTCAGAGCACTGCTTCCTACACGCTTCAAGCGCTATAGTGAAGGAAAAAGCGCAATTTCACTGTAAATATATACAGAATGTTGCTCTACAACATTCCGCTCTTTCCGTCTCAAAAACCCAATTTCCTTGTTGGATTCTTAAATTGCATGAAACCAAGTGAGGACACTATCCGGAGTAAACAAACGGTTCAAAAACATTGTCAAACGGTTTGTAAAAGACAGTTGACCTAGAAACTAATACAGTTTGACCTAATTTGTCCCCTAGAGGAGACGAAACTTACATTTTTATATTTTCATGAGTTCACTGCAGTGAAATTGCGCTTTTTCCGTGACTATAGAGCTTGAAGCGTATAGAAAGCAGTGCTCTGAAGCATGGGAGCATGCTTTATAGCCTGTTGAGGCGACTAATAACGCATGCTTCTGGTAGCGTTCGACCAATGTGTATCGGGTGTCTTCTTCTTCTTCTTCTTCTTCTTCTTCTTCTTCTCCTCCTCCTCCTCCTCCTCCTCCTCCTCTAGTAGTGGAGTGCAGTTTGCTCAGTGATGTACGCAGTGCACTGGAATGTCGGGTGGTAACATTACAACTTGTACATGCAGTGGTTCAAACCCCGTTAACGACCTGCAGTTTTAAAAAAATAATAATATTAATAATAGTAATTTTTTTTAAATAAATGTTAAAACTATAAAAAAAAAAAAAAAAACAACTAAAAAGATATCAAACAACCCTGAGACACTGCGCTCCTACTTCTTCGCGTGAGAGTATTAAACGAGGTCTTGTCTACGCATGCATTCCATCGCATGGACTTTAAAGACCCTGACACTCATGTCCTTGACGGGAGAGTGTCGGCTACACAAATCCACCCAGCACGCACTAGGTCCCTTGTTCCCATGCCCCATTCCCGGTCGCCCAGGATTGTGGTCAGTGGTGTGGGCGTCAGACTATGCGCCTAAAGGAAGGCCGCAAGTGAGCGCCTCGGCGGCTTGAGTGAGATCCTGTATCAGCCAGCGCCTTGAGCGGCTGTTCTTGAGCTGGAAAAGCGCTACATAAAAGTGATTAATTAAATAAATAGTACGATTGGCTGGGTGATTCCTCGTTTGATGAAATACCTGACTGATGAAATGATTGATTGGATTTGGTTGTGGCGATTCAGGTCCAGGCACTGTACGGAAGCCCATCCGTGACGGGTATAAATATTCGTATCCACATCAAGCTGGTGGAAATATGGCGCAAGGATCCGGTATAAACAACGACGACGGCGATGATGATGAATGATTATGATGATGGAAGGTGTTGATGAGAGTGGCGATGACGTCGAAGAAGAAACGTGGAGATGAGGACAACGACGACGACGATGATGATGATGATGATGATGATGATGATGATGATGATGATGATTATGATGATAATGGTGATGATGATAATGATGATGATGGTGATGGTGATAATGGTTATAATGATGACGACGACGACGACGATAATGAAAATGTTGATAAAAACGCAAACTGCATGCACATCGTTGTATGAAATGTTGGTTGGTGTCTATGCATGACCAGTAGTGTTTGTTATCGTGTAGGCTTGCATACTATGCTTTCGTTATGCATTTTCCAGCGCGTTTGTGTTTTGCCTGCATATGATTTACATGCTGGTATTGTTAGCCTGTACACTTGGTTACTGTGTTTACTGATGTGTACGCTTGCAGACAGGCTATCCCGGCAAAGCAGCCGTAATCTGGGGTACAAGACGTGCGGCTGGCGGTATTCTGGCGAACAATACCTCAAGCTATAAAGATCTAGATGGTGGGGCAATCTTCACATCGTAAGTTTAAGTACTCCCCGCTTATAACAAACTCGTTAATAGCAAATTTCGCTTAAAGCAAACAAAACAGAAATTCCTGGCCATCCAGAAGGATTTGTTTTTTAGGTACTCCTGTTGAAAAGATACAGCTTTACGAGCAGAGCAAATAATTAGTCATAAACGTAGGTCCATCATGGAGAGGGGGGGGGGGGGGTGGTGTGGGCCAGCACATCGAGCAGCTCTAAGCTAATAAGTGCGCTGTGTCAGAACAATCCTTGTCATTCTCACCAGGTGCAGCATTAGGTATTAATGTATTCATCCAGGTGCTGGTTTCATTTCCAATTTCTAGGGAGTACAGCCGGTGATTTGAAGAGGTAAGCTATATCTACTATTTGATTGATGGATCAAGTGACTGACTCATTTATTTATGATTGATTGATTAATTGTTGGTTGTTTGGTTTCAGAGGGTTTGAAGGTAACCAGTTAGGTGTGGCGACTTTACGTGGCATGTGCGGAGGTGTGATAGCTAAGATGTTTGCATCCAAGTCCTATACCTTGTTTTGGGTGACGGAGGCCCATGAGCTGGGACATCTGTTAGTCTATTTGTTGGTTTGTTCCTTCTTTATTTGTCTGTCAGTCTGTTAGTCTATTTGTTGGTTTGTTCCTTCTTTATTTGTCTGTCAGTCTGTTAGTTTGTTCCTTGTTTTTTTTTTTCTTCTGTTTCCCAGTTCGTCATTTATCCTTTAGGTTTATTTGTTCTTTGGAATTATCTTTCTGTTTGGTTTTCACTTTTCCTCCTTTTTAATTTGTCTGTATGTCTGTTTCCTTCTTAATTATTTGTCTGTATGTCTGTCTGGCTGGCTTTTTGTTTCTTCGTTCTACCGGTTTGTCTTAACATTTCTTTGTTCTGTCTTTTTTTTTTTTTCGTCTTCTGTTTCCTCCTTCGATGGCTTCGTTTTTGTTTGCCTGTTTGTCTTCTGTCAGTTTGTTTCTTCACATCTTTTCTTTTATCCGCCTGGTTGTACAGTCGGTTGGTATGACTGTTTTTTCATTATCTCAAAGCTGGCATGACCAATTTCCTTTTTTTGCGTTTAAACTATGCTATTACTTTGACTTGGCCATTTTTGTAATTGCTATATGCACGGCTCTCAAAGGTCGGAGTCGCCGAGGTTCATCATTTTCTAAGGTCGGAGTAGCCGAGGTTCATCATTTTCTAAGGTCGGAGTAACCGAGGTTCATCATTTTCTAAGGTCGGAGTAGCCGAGGTTCATCATTTTCTAAGGTCGGAGTAACCGAGGTTCATCATTTTCTAAGGACATGTCGTACACTGTATCTCAAACTTACTCGAACAGATTTTGATAAATGTTAGCTTCCAGATAGTTTAAAAAGTGGCAGATAGTTTCGTGTTTTCAGTTTTACATCATTAAGATCATAGCGAGAAAGAACAGCTCCATGAAAATGAACACTTTTGAAAATGGTGGTTTTCTTAAAATGCTTGTACTGAGCTGTGTGTGTGTGTGAGTGTCTGTACTGAGCTATGTGTGAGTGTCTGTACTGAGCTATGTGTGTGTCAGTGTCTGTATGCCTCTCTCTGGCTGGGTGACAAAGTTGCCTACCCCTTTTTCTTCTCTTTTGTCTTGTTTCTGTCTTATTGGTCCTTTTATTATATTCTTTTCACACATAAATTCTCCCACTAAACTGTGCAGTTTTGACTTCCTCTCTTTGCCTTACCGGACTTTTCCTGTCTTCTTTTTCCCCATCATTTCTTCTTTTTCTACCCTCCCTTTTTCTCTGTGGCCTTCTCTTGGCCCCCTGCGTTTGCCGTGCAGGGCAACCCGTGTCGGGGGAGAATGGGATCCTGGAGGTTGAGGTCACTGAGGGACTGCGGCCCCTCACACTAACACACCTCTTTGGCCCGTACTTCTCCTAGACGGGAGGCTGGTGTGGCCCGCGTCAGTCAAGCGGCTGGTCGTGTATTGCCCTAGCTCTGCTAGAAGGCTGCGGCTCATGGGTCAAACTTGAACAAAACCGTAGTGGCAGTGCGGGATTGTCTGGGTGTATATCCCCCCCTGTAGCCCTGGTGCGCTCCCTTGCTGGATTTTCCGCTTGGACGCATCCCCCTGTTGGACTCCGTGGTGGGTGGGGAGCAGGGGTGATGAATTAACAAATAATTAACATGGCATCCACAAAAAAACGACTGCATGACGACGGACTGGACACGGACACGGACAGTGACATGGAGACGAGACAAAAAGCTTGTTCATCTGGGGTGGAAGGGGCCTGGCCTCGTTTTTTGGTTGTAGAGGGGGCGGATCCGGCTATGCCACTAGGCAAGCTGTCTCCGTTCGCCATCCAGAAGGGTTTCCAATCCGTCTGCACAATCAGATTCAAAGATGTGAAAAAACTGAGATCTGGGCCTACTGTCACCGCCACGACTCCGTCCAAGCAGACGCCACAAACAAACAACTTACACACGCAGACAGCCCAGACAGAATGACAATTTCCCGCAGACGCGAAGTGATGATTAACACAACGAGTATATTTACAACTTCCAACCTATTTATTCATTCAAGCCACACACTCATACACATACAACATTTACACATGAAACGAAACTAATGATGATGAAACAATCAACGGTTTGATGAAACAATGAAATGGTACGTCATGGTGATCGAGGGTTGCTAGCCAACCAAGTCTACGTCTACGGATACTCCAGGTAGGGTAATCCTGCAGTGTGTAGCTTCCTTAGCCGACAATACCTCAAGGCTACCTACCACACCACACAAACCTTGCTATCCTTTAGCTATACTCCACACTGAGTGTTAACACCATAAGAACAGCAATTTCCACAACTAGTATTATGCTGGACAGGTTATTATAATACGTTAATAGCTGTCCTACCCCACTTTCCCGAACACACAGAAAACCAAGAGCACTTAGACAAACACGTCTCTTCTGTAACTCTCTCCAACCTGTTCTGACCAAGAGTGAGTATATTTCCCCAACTGGCTAACTAGCCTATGCCGCTTAAACACGTTCTGCACGCTTCCACGCCTCAGCTATAATAAACACGCATACCACAACACGCAGTTACTACCCCTCAACCCCTCCTGCTCTTCACTCACAGACTGCCCTGTGACACCTACCTGTTGGAGTGCTCAACCAAAAGGGCATCAGATTGTCTTCTAAAGAAGAATTTGACCGTCTTTGTTGACAGACAAATCAAAGTTTCTGTGCATGGACGGTTGAATTCCTCCAAGGGAGTCATCCGATGTCAGGATTTGATCGACATGTCGGAATTGGAAATCCGTGATGAGCTCTCCAGCCAGGGGGTCACAGCAGTACAGCGGGTCTTCGTCACCAAAGGACCCCAACGTATCCCACCAACACACTTTTTGTGACCTTCGCTATGGCCAAGTTGCCGGAGTCACTCAAGGTGGGGTACCTTAGGTGAAGGTGACGCCGTTCGTACCGTCACCGTTGCGATGCTACCGTTGCCAAAGGTTTGGTCACGGTAGCAAGACCTGTAAAAGCAAAGAAATATGTCGTGATTGTGCAAAAGACAAACATGAAAATGACTGCAAAAATCCGATTTTCTGCGTGAATTGCGCTGGGAATCATTCTTCCAGCTCCAAAGATTGTCCTCAGTGGCAGCTGGAGCTGGAAATCCAAAAGGTGCGGGCCACTGAAAGTTGCTCCTTCGGAGACGCAAGAAAAAACAGTACTTGAAAGTAGGCCGGTTCTTAAAGAGAGGTCCTTCGCGTCTGTGGCGGGTTCCACATCTCATGTGGAACCTAGCGCACACCCGACAATGGACACTGCCATGAATAAAATGACACAGATCTTTGAAACGTTGTGCAGACGGATGGATGCTCTAGAAAAAATGCTCACGTTGTTTGCTCAAAAGGGGGGTTCTCCAGCCCCACCGATTACACTGGAGAACGTGCCGACGGGCACGTCCCCAACCGTCACCCACAACACGCAGACGGCCGTGTCTAAAGCAGTCACACCTGCTGCAAAGGAGGCTAGGTCTCAGGCCGCCGCACCAGCAACGACCGGTTTTAGCGACCGGGTAGTTGCTGAGGCGGCTAAGATTCTAGTTGCTCAGCAGAAGAGCGTCAGAAAAGGAGAGGGAAAGGTTGGAACGGGTGAGGGGGAGAGGGAAGCTATAAAGTCCGGTGCTGGGGAGAAGGGGAGGAAGTCGGCTGGCAGTTCGGGTTCCGGGGCTTTGGCCAAAAATCAAAGGCCCGGACCCCTTTCTTCCAAGCACCATCAGCCTCTCGAAACGGAGAACCGTTTCGGGGGGTTGATTGACCATGAAGAGATGGACGAGGGTCCGAAAGATAAAGAGACCTAATTGTGCTTTCAGAGATGAAAATTTTAGCATTCTTTTACTTCATTTTTATGGCCACAATGGAATATCCGAGGGATAAGGGCAAATTATGAGGAGCTCTGTTGTCTGCTGACGGAGCATCAACCTGAGGTGTTAGCCATTCAGGAAACTCTCCTGTCAGAGAAACATCTTATAGATATTACTGGTTATTCGTCTCTAGATTGTACATCTTCTAGAGGCGTTTCACTTTTTATTCATAGAAACGTCCCATTTAACCCAGTTTCACTTAATACATGTTTACCAGCAGTTGCAGCCAGAGTATCTCTTTTTAAATCCCTCACAGTTTGTTCTATATATTTGACCCCATCAATAAATGTAAATAAAAATGAACTTGAGAATTTGATCCAACAGTTACCTGCCCCTTTTTTTGTTGTTGGGAGATTTTAATGGACGCTCTCCCCTGTGGGGTAGCGATCGTACCGATTCTCAGGGGAAAATAATTGAAGACATTTTAGACTCGTTGAACATAGTAACTTTGAACGAGGATGCTCCAACTTTTTCCTGTTCAAGAACCGCTTCTTTGTCCCACATTGATATATCGATCTGTGATCCCTCCTTACTTTTGGATTTTAAATGGACAGTTTTAGAAGATCTCCATGGTAGCGACCATTTTCCGGTTTTATTAAAACATGATTCAGACAACCTTGAGCAAACTCATGGCAGGTGGAAACTGAAACAAGCTAACTGGAGTCTGTTTTCTAACCTGTCTGAGGTTCAGTTACGTGCTAAGAAACAGGAATTTTCGAATGCCATAGATCCAATACAGCTCTACACTGACATAGTTATAAACAGTGCTAAGGAGTCCATCCCGCAAACTTCATCAAAATCGTATACAATTAAAAAACCCTGGTTTGATGATAAATGTAAAAAACTTCAGCAAGCCCGTAAATAAGCTTTAAGAACGATGTATCTGCACCCAACCTCCGAAAATAAACAGAACCACCAACGTTTGCGAGCGCAATGCCGACAGCTCTTCAAACTTAAGAGAAGAGAATCGTGGAGAGGTTTCTGCTCCACGCTAAATTCGAAAGCGAAACTGTCGAAGGTTTTGATAGTGGTCCGCAAACTCAAAAATAAAAGTAACAAACAGGTGAGCCCATGCCTTACTGTGCAGGGGGACGTAATCGGAGATAAAAATCTAGTAGCTGACCTTTTGGCCTCTTCTTTTGCTGCAAATTCTTCCTCTGAAAATTATTCTGTCTCTTTTCAAACAATAAAAACTCGTAAAGAAAAACAACTGTTAAATTTTACCTCTGATAATTCTGAAGACTACAACATTTCGTTCTGATTAGTCGAACTTGACGATGCAATTAACAAAAGTGAAGATTCAGCAGTTGGACCGGATGATGTACATTATCAATTTCTCAGACATTTAACAAGGTACTCACGGTCTCAACTGCTGGACATCTTCAATAAGATTTGGATCACTGGCACCTTTCCTCCCTCTTGGAGAAAGGCCATTATTGTACCCATTCCTAAACCTGGCAAAGACCATACTAATCCCACAAACTATAGACCAATAGCCTTAACGTCTTGCTTATGCAAGACGCTGGAAAGAATGGTTTATTCCCGTTTACTGTGGTATCTGGAAACAAATATCTTATCCAACACTCAGTGTGGCTTTCGAAGTGGTCGAAGTACTGTTGACCACCTGGTGCGACTGGAAACTTTTATCCGTAACGCGTTCGTCCAGGATGAACATGTCGTTGCCATCATGTTTGATTTGGAAAAAGCCTATGATACCACATGGAAATATGGCATTCTTTCAGATTTACAAGAAATGGGTTTGAAGGGACATTTACCTCTGTTTATATCCAATTTTCTAACGGACAGAATTTTTCAGGTAAAGGTTTGGGGATCTTTGTCAGATACGAGAGAACAGGAGATGGGAGTGCCTCAGGGTAGCATCTTGTCTCCCTTGCTGTTTAACATTAAAATAAATAATATTGTTCGTTCCGTCAAACGGGGAATTGACAATTCTTTGTTTGTTGACGATTTTGCGTTAGTAGCCAAAGGTAAAACCTTGGCATCTGCAGAACGTCAGCTACAGTTATGTGTCAAAGCCGTTGAAGACTGGGTTTTACAAAATGGTTTTAAATTTTCTGAAGCAAAAACTGAATGTATTCACTTTTCCAAGCACCGGGGAATTATTCAAGATCCTAATATTATCCTCAATAAAACTCCCATAAAGGCGGTCAAACAAGTCAAATTTTTGGGTGTTATTTTTTTATCAAAGGCTATCCTTCATTCCTCATCTGAAAAATTTGAAATCTAAATGTCAACAGGCCTGCAACTTGCTCAAGGTTATCAGTGGTACAGACTGGGGAGCCGACAAGAAAACTTTATTGCTGTTATATCGTTCTTTAATTAGATCCAAGTTAGATTATGGTTGCATTGTTTATGGTTCTGCTAGAAAATCGTACCTTAAAATGTTAGATCCAGTTGCTCATCAGGCACTACGCATTGCTCTGGGTGCTTTTCGCACCTCCCCTTGTGAAAGCCTTTAGGTAGAAGCTAACGAACCCCCGCTGGAGCTGAGACGTACAAAATTGGCACTGAATTACTATTTAAAATTAAAAACTGATCCCATGAACCCCGCTTATGACTGTGTTTTCAACCCAGATTTTGTTCAGAAATTTGAAGCCAAACCTAACACAATACTTCCGTTTGGCATCAGAATGCAGGCTCATTTGGAAAAAGCAGGCATCGATGTTGCTTCCATCAACGATGATGAGCTTCGGACTGAAGCTCCTCCATGGAAATTATGTACCCCCAACATTAATTGGCAATTGTCCGCTTTCCTCAAAAACAATACATCTGAAACCATATATAACCAACTTTATTTAGAACAGTGTGCCTTATACCCAGGATATGAAAAACCTTTTACAGACAGGTCAAAGAAAGGAGATTCAGTTGCTGCTGCGTCGGTCTCCGGGAGACACTTAGACAAGCCTTTGCGACAGCGTTTACCTGATTTTTGTTCTGTTTATACAGCTGAGCTCAAGGCAATTCATCTCGCTCTAAAACAAGTTTATCAATCCAAAAGAACCTCGTTCTTAATCATGTCCGATTCACTGTCAGCACTCCAGGCTCTTTCCACGAGAAAGTCCGGTCCTGATTTGGCTCGGAGGAGTCCGCTGGACCTAAAGCAACAATAAATCAATCAAATCAACCACGAGAAAGATATCACACCCTTTTCTGGCAGAGATTCATGACCTCCATACACTACTTGTTTCTGAGGGCTAAAAGATAGTTTTTATGTGGGTCCCTGGTCACATGGGCATCCGCGGCAACATTGCAGTGGACAAAGCGGCTAAAGATGCTCTGCATCTCGATTTCCCTCCAGAGATTTTCCAGTTTGTGCCCTATTCTGACCTACGTTGTATGACTGGATCTTATTGTAAACGACTGTGGCAGACTGACTGGTCTAACCATATCAACAACAAATTATTTCAAATTCTTCCCGATTTGTTCGCTTCTTTGCCTAACTTTGCATCCACTCGCAAAGAATTGATTGATTGATTGATTGTTGATTTAGGACCAGCGGACTCTTCCGAGCCAAATCAGGACCGGACAACCCCCGATCCGCATAAAAGATCTGCTGAAACAACCCTAGTGGGAAAATTGAATGCCCTCCACCGGCCAGTCACTTTACAATAAAGACATCCCACGCAGGGGACGGCTGAGGCTTTACCTCAACTACTCGAACCCCCGGTTACAAAAACAAAATAGAATACAAACATCATTATAAATTATCAACAAAACATATACATATAAAATGCCTATATTGCTAAATACTAACATCATAGGAAGCCCTAGTGACCACCCGGCAGAAAGCATCCAACACTCCCAAGCTGATCCAACAGACCTCATACACAAACAAGGAGTCTTGTCCAGGAAGAGTTTTCAAGAAAAAAGGTAGGTCATTGATCTAGCGAAGAAGAAGATAGTATAGCAGAGTGATAGGACAGAGCAGGAATGGGAAAGAGTAAATGAGGAAGACAGCGACAGTGGAAATTTAAAGCACTAAATTTCCATAAAGTGGGGATACTATTTATACTGAAACCCCCGGCACTCCAACGGGGGTACTGTTGCCGCAGTGAATCTGTCATGCCTACAAAGGCAAGACAGGTTTTCAACTGGGGCTTTCACTTTTCCCTTTAGAGGTTAGAACAATCTACAGTTGCAAGATTGCTCATGACCCCAAGGGGTACTCGCAAAGAAGAAACAGTGTTATCTCGCCTTCATATTGGGCATACTTATGTCACCCACGGTTTCCTTTTAAAAGGAGAAGAACCACCATGGTGCTTTGCATGTGATCAATCCTTTTCCGTTCGCCATTTCATGTCTGAGTGTGCTGATCTGATAGAGGAAAGAGAAACATATTTTGGTTCAATACCTTTCAAAGAGATTTTTAAAGTATGTAATGGTCAACATCTGTTTCAATTTTTACATGATGTTGGTTTGTTTTATCGTATATAAACCATGTCGTTTTGTTTTGGATTTTATTGATAAGACCGAATTTAGTGATTTGATTGAGGAAAGAGAACATATTTTTAATACATCAGTTTTAAAGAAGCCTTTTAAAGAGGTGTCATGTGAAAGTTTGTTTGAGTATTTAAGAGTGACAGGTATATATTTTAAGACTTGAACCACTTTTATAACATTTTAAGTTAACGTCTCTCTGGTCCTGATTTGGCTCGGAAGAGTCCGCTGGACCTAAAGCAATAACCATGTAATGTAACTGAGCTATGTGTGTGTCAGTGTCTGTACTCAGCTAAGTGTGTGTCAGTGTCTGTACTGAGCTATGTGTGTGTGTGTGTCAGTGTCTGTACTGAGCTATGTGTGTGTGTGTCAGTGTCTGTACTGAGCTATGTGTGTGTCAGTGTCTGTACTGAGCTATGTGTGTGTGTGTGTCAGTGTCTGTACTGAGCTATGTGTGTGTCAGTGTCTGTACTGAGCTATGTGTGTGTCAGTGTCTGTACTGAGCTATGTGTGTGTGTCAGTGTCTGTACTCAGCAAAGTGTGTGTCAGTGTCTGTACTGAGCTATGTGTGTGTGAGTGTCTGTACTCAGCTAAGTGTGTGTCAGTGTCTGTACTGAGCTATGTGTGTGTATCAGTGTCTGTACTGAGCTATGTGTGTGTCAGTGTCTGTACTGAGCTATGTGTGTGTCAGTGTCTGTACTGAGCTATGTGTGTGTGTCAGTGTCTGTACTGAGCTATGTGTGTGTCAGTGTCTGTACTGAGCTATGTGTGTGTCAGTGTCTGTACTGAGCTATGTGTGTGTCAGTGTCTGTACTGAGCTATGTGTGTGTGTCAGTGTCTGTACTGAGCTATGTGTGTGTGTGTCAGTGTCTGTACTGAGCTATGTGTGTGTCAGTGTCTGTACTGAGCTATGTGTGTGTCAGTGTCTGTACTGAGCTATGTGTGTGTCAGTGTCTGTACTCAGCAAAGTGTGTGTGAGTGTCTGTACTGAGCTATGTGTGTGTCAGTGTCTGTACTGAGCTATGTGTGTGTCAGTGTCTGTACTGAGCTATGTGTGTGTCAGTGTCTGTACTGAGCTATGTGTGTGTCAGTGTCTGTACTCAGCAAAGTGTGTGTGAGTGTCTGTACTGAGCTATGTGTGTGTCAGTGTCTGTACTCAGCTAAGTGTGTGTGTCTGTACTGAGCTATGTGTGTGTGTGTCAGTGTCTGTACTGAGCTATGTGTGTGTGTGTCAGTGTCTGTACTGAGCTATGTGTGTGTCAGTGTCTGTACTGAGCTATGTGTGTGTCAGTGTCTGTATTGAGCTATGTGTGTGTCAGTGTCTGTACTCAGCAAAGTGTGTGTGAGTGTCTGTACTGAGCTATGTGTGTGTCAGTGTCTGTACTGAGCTATGTGTGTGTCAGTGTCTGTACTGAGCTATGTGTGTGTCAGTGTCTGTACTCAGCAAAGTGTGTGTGAGTGTCTGTACTGAGCTATGTGTGTGTCAGTGTCTGTACTCAGCAAAGTGTGTGTCAGTGTCTGTACTGAGCTATGTGTGTGTCAGTGTCTGTACTGAGCTATGTGTGTGTCAGTGTCTGTACTGAGCTATGTGTGTGTGTCAGTGTCTGTACTGAGCTATGTGTGTGTCAGTGTCTGTACTGAGCTATGTGTGTGTCAGTGTCTGTACTGAGCTATGTGTGTGTCAGTGTCTGTATTGAGCTATGTGTGTGTCAGTGTCTGTACTCAGCTAAGTGTGTGTGAGTGTCTGTACTGAGCTATGTGTGTGTCAGTGTCTGGAAATACATTTTAATAGCTTGCGTCCTCATTTTCATTAAAAAAAAAATTAATTCATATTTAAAATTGTAAAGGTTAGGTTTGAGTCATGATCCAAGCCCTTGTGCCCAGGAGATGAGAGATGACCTGAAAAGAGGATTCATGAACACTTGGGCGAGTCGGATGCTGCCCTGCTATGTCACCGACATCTGGAACCGATTGTAAGGATATTTCTTGCTTGTTCGGTTGTGTGGGTGGTTGGTTTGTCGTTTTCAGATTGGTTGGGTTGTTAATTTGTTTGTTTGATGGTTTTTGTTTATTATTTAATTGTCTAGGGGTAGATTAATTGATCTCTGTGTGTGTGTAAACAATTGAATGTTTAGCGGATTTTTTTACATTATAATTTTAGTTCAGATTTTTAAAAAATGGATTTTTGTTCCATTTGTACAGTTGAATTTGGATTTATTTTAATTTGATTGCAAAAGAGAAATACTCGTGTGGTTTATCGAACAGTTGAATGAATGAATGAGAGAAAGAATTAATGGATGAATATTTATAAAAGGGCATAAGCAAATCCCACCCTTTCTCCTAATTCACCGCCCTGTTCCCCCTCCAGCCCCCTCCTCCCCTCATGCCCCCCTCCCCCAAAAAGTATTACATTTCCGCTGTAAGACGTTTTTTTAATTCATTCGTTTCTTTGGGTAGATGATTTGTTGATTGGGAAAGGGAGTGTTTCCTTGCTACATCCATTCTTGAGCCGTAATAATAATAATAATAATAATAATAATAATAATAATAATAATAATAATAATAATAATAATAATATAAACGCGCTTTTCCACAAACCACCAATCAGGCTCAAATCTCGGCGATCTGTACCAACATACATGTTCACAGTTGTTTCGCTCAATGCCACAACACAATAAACACACATTTTTCACCCAAACATGTGGGGTAAAGGCAGGGAGGTCGCTATTAGAGGATGGAAAGGAAATCCAAATTTTATATTTGACGCGTGTGTGTGTGTGTGTGAGCGTGTGTGTGGGTGGGTGTGTGTGTGTGTGTGTGTGTGTGTGTGTGTGTGTGTGTGTGTGTGTGTGTGTGTGTGTGAAAGAGGGAGATGCGGTATAACGCACTTTCCACGTCATCAGTGATACCCAATCAATAATAATAATGATGATAATAATACTAATATTAATTAATAATCCTTTCCTATCCTATCCTATCCCGTAACTCGGAGGTCGTAGGGGCACCACAGATGATCGTTTAACCAGCGTACTCCATATTTCCCTGTCCTCAGCAACTCTGATGGTTTCACTCAGTGTCAAACCAGTCCATTCTCGAATATTGTCCTCCCACCTCTTTTTCGTTCTCCCTCTTCTTCTGTTTCCTTGCACTGTGCCTTGCAGGATGGTCTTTGCAAGACCTGATACTCTGGTGACGTGGCCATACCATCGGAGTTTCCGTTTCTTCACCACTGTGAGCATGTCATCGTGTTGTCCAATGGCTTGTGTGATGGTGTGTCGGACTTTGTCGTTGATGATGTGCTGGATATAGGAAATTCCCAGAAGTCTTCTGTAGCACCCCATCTCCATGCTTTGTATTCTTCGTTGTAGATCTGCTGTGAGGGTCCATGTTTCGTTTAGGAAGATGGAGATGACAAGGGAGCGCAGCAGTCTTACCTTGGAATGTAAGCTGGTGGTCCTGTCTTTTCACATTGGCTTCAACCTCGCCAGGGCAGCAGTTGTTTGTGCGATCTTGGAGAGGACTTCCTGTCGGGACCCATTGTCTGATACAATGGGCTCCTAAATATTTGAAGCTATGCACTGTGTTGAAGGATTGGCCTTGGACTTTGATGTCCATGTTGATGCCATTGGTGTTGTTGGTCATCATGTTGGTCTTCTCTGCACTTATTTCCATTCCATAGGATCTGGAGGTGGTGTCACGCCTCTGTACTAAATGTTCAAGTTCTTGTTCCTCTTCAGCCAATCCATCAATGTCATCCGCAAAACAAAGGTTGGAGATTGCTCTTCCCCCTACGCTGACTGTGTCTTCGTGATCTGCAAGGGCATCTGACATGATGCGCTCTAGGAAGATGTTGAAGAGTGTTGGAGAGAGTAGGCATCCCTGACGCACACCGAGTATTGTTCTGAACCAGTTTCCGATGGCGATGTTGTGGAGGACTGCACTGGTAGCCTTGTCATACCGGCTTTTGATGACTTCAATAATTTTAGGGCTGATGTTGATGCTTGATCTGAAGCGTTCCTTGACCATGATGTAGTCTATCTGGTTGTGATGCTCCCCGCCGGGACTGTGCCATGTCCATCGTCTGGAGTTTTTGTGGAGACCAACCGTGTTTGCCAGTATCAGATTGTTGTATCTGCCAAACTCCAACAGTCTCAGACCCCTGTCATTTGTCTCGTTGTTGCAGTGGGGTCCACACGTGTCTCCCGCTGACATAAGGCTTGTGGCCTTTGTCGGTCGTTGTTTCACCTATGCCTTTCCAGCGCAGTTCGCTGATCCCTAACGTTCCATCGATAGTGGTCCAGCTCGTGGGCCAGTTCTTCAAATTTTCCCTCCGTATTTAGGGTCCTGACATTTTAGGTTCCTATGACGATGTTGTTTCTCGTGCGGATCCTGCTAAATTGTCCATCAGTAGCCCACTTATCACCTCCGTCCTGGTGGCCAACGGAAAGCGCGGTCCTTGGTGACCCGGGCGACGACCGATCCGGTATGGAGTAAATGGTTTTATTCATCATGCAGTGTGTCTTGGGCAAGAAAGACCTGGCAGTGCCCAATCCTCTCCAGGCTGTTGGCCACAGCCGATATCCACGAATACAGTGTGGCTCGCCTTGGCCCCGAGCACGTGGTCGTTGAACCTGTAGTAACATGAGGTTCCTCTGTCCTGGCCGGTGACTTCTGTGTAGAAGACTTTCGCCCAGTGATGCTGTGCTGACATCACCCCCTGTTAGTCGCCTCTTACGACACGCCGGGAAACGTTGGGTCTATTCTATTCAGTGCCCGAACCAACATGTACAGTTTTAATATTTACAGTCTTTTAGTCTATTGCTATTGACCATATGCTGGGAAAATGCACGTTTTGTCTGCTCATTGTTGCTGTCAATGTCGTCATCGTTGCTGTTGTTTGTTGTTGCTGTTGTTGTTTTCTCTTGTAATAGAGGTTGTTGTTTTTGGTGTAGTTTTAGGTTTTAATATACTTGGTGGTGGTAGTGGTGGAGGTGATGGTGGTGGTGGTGATGTTTATAGCCTGAGATATTAGGTTGCCTTTGCTTTCAGGAATGCCACCAAAAGATTAGATTGCTTGAAACAGCAAAAAGTCAACAACACCGATGTTCATTTTAAACTCCTGAACACCTTTCCAGGTATGTCGGCGTCATCGCCGCCTTCATCATCATTGTCATCATTGCTGTTGTTGTTATCATTGTCGTCACAATCCCTTGTAATATCAGAAATGTTGACGACAAAGATGTGGTAACTCAGCTTAGAGATAAACAGAATGGTATTAAAAAAAACTTGACTTAATTTACCTGCCCTGTAGAGGAATGTTGGCGGTTATTAAATTAACCTCCTTGAGACGTTCAATCTCGATTTAATCAAGCAGAACTTGCTAGGAAGAATGTAAGTTAGCCCACTCGGACATATGACGGGTGTCCCTGGACAGCTAAGTAGCCACGCGAGTCTTATCACTCGTAGATCTACCCTGCGTTTCTTCCCTGACACTCGAAGTTGAGACGTAACAGATAGTGTCCCAGGGGTGGGACAGGAGAGTAAAAATTCCGAGAAAAGATTCACGTAGTCGCTAGGACGAGATAATGTGTCGGAGATGACGTATGTTCAATCCCCCGTATACTCCGCTTTAACCAGTCAGTCGAATACGAAGTGTGGAACCACGAGGGTCAAAGGAGCAAACTCAAGTGAACAAATATCCTCAGCCATCACCAGCAGAGTGAAAGACTAGAGAGGGTTTCACGATTCCCAGAGACTAGAAGTAAGTTAACACTAGTAGTTTTCTAGTACTTGTATGTTATATATTATATTGATTTCCATGTATGCTCGTGTTATATGTATTTACAGAAACCGATTATTGTTTCTGACATGTTGTGCATATTGCTCGATATATCTTAGCCTTAAGATTCAGATATCGTAGCGTGCTTATGGGAAACTCGGCAGGTGTCTGATGCTAAAGACTCCTTGCAGAGGGCACCACACACCAGTATATCTGAATAGAATATTGTAGCCAGAGTTCTGGATTTTCCAGCTCGGCTCTGGGACGGTTTGTGGAGTCAACGCCTGACGCTTGCTCCCGTGGAAAAAAGGAGATCAACTCGAATCTACCTCGCCACGTCCAGCCCCGTAGCTACCAGACTCGCCTGATCATCCTGAGAGTGACCTCAGACTCCCTCAGAGTGACCACCAGACTCAAGCACTCACAAAACCTGAGAGCTAAGTCCCTCTCAACTGCAACTGATGTCAAAAATACTCGGAATAATATTAGACTACCAAAAGATAGAAATGTTTAGCAAGTGATGAAGAAGAACTGCTAAAGATAAAGAAATTTCCCAGAACATTGAACAGTCTATAGTTAGTAATTACAGTTAATTAAAGTCCTGTTAGAATTTGTGTTGAACATATAAAAGTTGAAATCACATACATACTACTGGTGTCATTCTATTTGTATTGTTGTGTGTCCACTAGCTCTTCTTCTCTTGAGACCAATTAAACTAGTCATTTGACTAGCAAAAATCATTTCTTAAAGTGAGCCAATAATACTTTAAAACCCGAGAACAAATATAAATTTTTATTTGACCAAGCACCGTGATCAGTCTCTCACATTGCTTAGGAATCTTGGTAAAGAACGACTGATAGAGGTAGCTTAACGCCCAATCTATCTGCAAGTCTTACTCCGCTTGTAAAATAAGCGTACCTTCTCCGAGATATCATCACATCCCTCCATACCATCCATCCATCATCATCATCATCATCATCATCATCATCATCGTCATCATCATCATTATTAGTTGCTCTCGTCATCAATTAATTTTTATTCATCAGATTATCATAAGTTGTACTGATACTTGTCATCGGTGATATTGCCTTTATAATGCTCGTCATCATTAATGGTCGTTGTCTTGCTTGTATTTTGCTTCTTTTTTGTGGTATTCATTCCCTCATTCAATTATCCATTGATTCGTGTATTATTTATGTTTTGTTTGTTTATTTGTTGCTGGGTTGATTCGTTTGTGCATCGAATGATTTATTCAGTTCCGTTTTTAGTTTATTTATGTATGTATAGGTATGTATGTATGCATGTATATGTGTGTATGTTTGTATGTATGTAAGTACCCCTGTGGGGGTGCCGGGGGTTTCAGTATGTGTCACGACACACCCGGACTGGGTCAAGGTGTGGTGTACATTTGTTAGTGCTAACACTAGAGAATAACCCACCCAACCAATAACTAACACAACTCAGAGGTGAACGAGACAAAAAATTCTTTTATTCAATCACACACAATCAATTATCCCCCCCCCTTCCCTTCCCACTATACTCATACCCGCAGCAATCAAAACATAGATGGACAAGGATGATGTGAAAACAAAATATGAAATCATATAACGATGAAATATGAACAGAATTGCAAAATGAAATCAATGAAACAACGAAATTCAATACAATATTTTGAAAAAGGCAAAATTCAAAGCAAAACAATGAATATTTCAATTATTGTAACACGGTTTTCCCAAATGGAAAAGATTATGCACTTCAGCAGATGATTCAGTTATGAAATAATAAGATTCGAACACAAGTAATGTCTTGGGTCTGTATATAGCTGACTATTTGCTCAAATCAAGAGTCTTTCATCAAAGTCTTTTCACTGTCACATCACAACTAAATCACTGTCTATCAGAGAATGTTCTATTAGTTAATGGTCCATAAAGTTCGTGCACACAATATATAACTTTTCTGGCACTGAAGAAGAATAATAATATGCTTGAAGATAATATAATATAATGAAGTCCTGGTTAAATACAAACCCTCCTCTCGGGAGGAGAGGAGTGAGGCGGAGAATAGTGGGGATGGTGAAGGAACCCCACCAGCAGGGTAAGGTAACCGCCCACCGCGCTACCCTGGCAGAGTTGGGCTCCACCCCAGATAGGTCGGCGACAGCAGTCACAACCCCAGCGCCTACATCACGCCACCCCACAAGGTAAGGGCCTGGTCTCACACCCACCGCCAGACGAATGCACTGTAATACATATTGAACCCAAAAGGAGTAAAGACTATCGTAAAGGGAGTTAACCCATACCCTCACTTACTGTCCTGGGCGCTCCGCAGTTATCTCCCTTACCGCCATGCTTTCGACTACACCACTTCAAAACACCTGACAAAACTATTTTCTAGAATTCCATACCACAACCTTTCGTACACAAGAATAAAGATTATTTCTTTATGCAATAAAATTCTTTAACACTCTCCTTACTGTCTCACACTGGCTTAACATGTTTTACATTCCATTACAGCACTTCTTATTCATAATAATTCTTCGTTCATTTCAAATATAATATAAGTCCGGAAAATGCAACAAGAAAATCATAAACACAAGGCAAACAATGCAATAAAATTCATGATAATACCTACTTACATTCACTCCTGTCTTCCACACCTATATACATCATTCAAACACCCAGAGAATGCATAGCCAACTAGAGCAATAAAAACGGACTGCCTACCTCCACTCGTGATGATCCGGGGGGGGACAACACAAAACAACAACACAACCCGGAGGAGCAAAAATGGTCGGAGATCAACAGGCCGGTCTCTGGGTCACACTTCGGACATCCATCCACCCCAACGTGTCGATGGCTTTGCTGGGTCTCCAATCGAGGACGACACACAACTTAGAATAGGCCTCAAATTCTTAGTCCAAAAAACGCAGGCACTAGTTCTCCCTCTCACACCCTTCGGCAGTTGACACCAACTTATTATTTCCTGCACAGACTCTCGAACATTTCTTTTTATTTTCCGCCTACTAAATCGGTAGAATGTTCTGGTGAACTGATACTGCAGCTCCCTCTCTGTTTATATGCTCTATGCACGGATTTCTCGGTCTGATTTCTCTATCCGGCTGTATAGCTAACACTCCCTTCTCTTCTCTCTCATATCCCACACCCTAACTATGTACACCACAGGCGCCAGAACGGACTTTCCTTTTCCCTCTAAGTCATAACGTGACAGTATGAATAGTATCCCCACTTTCTGGAAATTTAGTGCTTTAAATTCCCACTGTCGCTGTCCTCCTTTTGTTCTTTCTGATTCCTACTCTGTTTTCTCAATCTACTATACTATCTCTTCTTCGCTAGACCAGTCACCTACCTTTTTTTTAAAAAACTTTTCCGGGACAAAACTCCTTATTTGTGTGTGAGGTATGTTGGATCAGCTTGGGAATGTTGGATGCTTTCTGCCAATTGTCACTGGGGCTTCCTATGATGTTATTATTTGGCAATGTAGGCGTTTTATATGTATGTGTTTTGTTGATATTGCATAATAATGTTTGTATTCTATTTTGTTTTTGTAAACGGGGGTTCGATAAATTAGAGTATAGCTTCAGCGTCCCCTGCGTGGGATGTCTTTATTGTAAAGTGACCAGCTGGTAGATTGCCTTCAGTGTTACCAGTGTTAGGGGTGGGTCCTCTTTCACTTCTCTGGTCCTGATTTGGCTCGGAAGAGTCCACCGGACCTAAAGCAATAACCATGTAATGTAATGTAATGTATGTATGTATATTTTTTTTAAATTTTATTTTTTTCATTCATTTATTCATTGAGCGGTGATGCTGTCATGAGCTAAAGTGGCAACGTTGTGTACATTAAAGGTAGGAAAAATGTTTATTTATTTATTTATTTATTTATTTGTACGTGTGTTTGTTTATTTTTCAGCCAGAGGGTTGGGACTGGATTGGTTTTGCCGTACTACTTTCCACAGTGATGCAAACTTCGTTGTGCAGGAAGGCAAGGTATTGTCTTCCTTCCTTCCTTCCTTCCTTCATGCCTGCTTGCCTCTATGTTCTTTCTTTCTTTCCTTTTTTTGTATTTCCTTACTTTCGTTCCTCTTTTCTGTGCTTCCTTTTTTCTTTTAACCTTCATTACTTCCTTTACTTTCTTCCTTCATTCAAACTTCATTTCTAGACCTCATTTCCGTTCTTGACCTCATTTCATTCTTTTCTTGACCTCATTTCTTTTCTCGTTTCATTTCTTGATCTCTATCCTTCGTTCTTGTGATGCTTGTAGTTGAAATGTGTTGAAGAGCTTCGCAACAAGCTGTACGCTAGTATAAACCGAAGGCCTACTGTGCTGTGATTGCGAGCATTCCATTGCAGAGATTTATACAGATCCTGACATTTTTGTCCTAGATAGAATAAATACATCCAATATAAACCTTTGTACAAATAAATTTCTTTTGACTTCATAAGCTACAGACTTATCCATGTCTCATGTTTGAATAATCTAAAACTTTCTCCATTGGTAACCTGGGAAACATAACAAAAACACATAGTTTAGTCTCCAGTAGCATCGCAGCCTTCGTGGATTTGGTCCTTCAACTTGGAAATCTCTTCCTCTCTATGTTCGCACCTCTCCGAACAGTGCACACATTTGAGATTAAAAACTATTTTAAAATTGCCCACACTCACTGTAAACACTTGTAACCATTGTACCGTATGACTGTGAACAATTGTAGCCATGGTACCATATTGACTGTGAACACTTACAGCCATTGTACAATAATTCCCCTGTTGGAGTGCTGGGGTTTTAATGAGAATAATAAATAATAAGGGTATTTATATAGTGCTTTTTCCTATTGACATCAGTTCAAAGCTCAGTTCTCACGCATTTATACTTAAAGTTAACATCGAAACACATACGAGAAGAAGTAAAACAAAGACGAAGCACTAATAAATTATGCAAAGGCATAATACAAACATGAAAAAGAATATTTACAAGAAAACTTTAGGATGATGAGGGCGGAAGGGGGAGGAGGAGAGCAGTTTAGGAGTTTGGAGTCTGGTGGCGTGTGGTGTGAGGCGGTGGTCTGAATCAAAAAAGAAGGAATGATGGTGACGGGAGTCAAGATCAGACTTTTAACAAAAAAGAAAGATGATTTTTCAAGGTTGACTTGAAAGTGGCAATGTTCGGAGAGGTGCGAACATAGAGAGGAAGAGATTTCCAAGTTGAAGGACCAAGCACTGAGAAGAATCGACAGCCTGCAGCGGAGAGTTTGTAGCAGGGTATTTGTAGCATGAGGGTATCAGAGTCAGAGTGAAGACTTCTAGATGGTTTGTAGAAGTGAATGTTCTGGGTGAGGTAGGAAGGGTCTAATCCATGGACGCACTTGTAACACAAAGTACATATTTTGTAGGTAATCCTCTGAGATTCAGGAAGCCAGCGGAGAGAGTGTAGGAAGGGTGCGATATGATCAGATTTTTTTTCATTTTGAGAACCAGATGAGCAGCTAAGTTTTGAACAATTTGGAGAAGATGAACAGAAGAGTGAGGAATTCCAGCCAGAAGAGAGTTACAGTAGTGACAGAACAAGAGATGAAATGAGTTTGGCTGCAGCTTCAGTGATCAGATGGATGCGGGCAAGGCCTTTTCTACGGAGCTGAAAGTTGCATGTTTGACAGGTTTTGTGGATGAATTCTGACATGGAGAAAGTGTTGTCAAGGATGACGCCAAGGTTTTTGACAGAATATGAAATAGGAATAAGGGTTTGGCCAAGAGTGACAGTGTCTACAGGGGAAGAAGACAGGTTGTGTATGGTACCGATGAACATAACTTCAGTTTTGTTAGCACTGAGTTGGAGTTTATTGGCAGTCATCCAGTTAGAAATGTTTTCAAAGCAGTCAGAAATTTTGGTCAGAATAGATGGAAGGCTTTGAGGAGTGTCACGGTTTTTGAGCTGTGTATCGTCTGCTTAGAAATGGTGGAAAGTATCATGGTTTTGGATGATCTGAGACAAAAGAGATGTGTAAAGAGTGAATAGAACAGGGCCTAGAACTGACCCCTGAGGAACACCGAAGACAAGTCTGGAGGGTTCAGAAAGGTAGTTGTCGATGCAGACAGATTGAAAACGATCAGAAAGGTAGGAATGGAACCAGCTTAGGGCACGGTATTTTATTCCAAAAGAGTTCACAAGGCGCTGAAGGAGAATGGAGTGATCGGTAGAGTCAAAAGCGGCTGAGAGATCGAAAAGGGTCAACAAAGAGATTTTACCAGAGTCAGTAGAAGAGATGAGGTCTTTCTCGGTGTGAAGAAGAGCTGGAATGGACAAAACAAGTTGTTGTATGAGAGATGATGGTTGAGCTGTTTGAGAACAACCTTATCCAGGAATTTGTATAAACGAGTGATTGGTTATAAAATTTTTTAATTTATTTAGACAGGAAAGACCACACACCCACAACTCTCGATAGAACAAAAGAAGAGATAAATCATTTACAAAACTAAAATAAAGAAAGAATAATATAATAACAACTTTTATTGAAATTTATTTTATTTCTATGTCGAGAAAGGGCAAGGGGGTGGTACATTGGGATTTCTTATATTAAAATAATCAATATTAACATAACCATAAACCAGTAAAATAACTTATGTTTTCTACTCTATTTCTATACCTATCTTTACATTCTGTTTCCTAAAAAAATACCACAATAATTTAAACAACCAAAACTAACCCTACACCTCAATAACTACTTACAAACTAAAAACTAAAACCCCTAACAAAACTTGCAACAACAACAAATAAAGCTCTTTAAAAAAATAAAAATAAAAATATTTGAAGCTATGCACTGTGATGAGGGGTTGGCCTTGGACTTTGATGTTTGTGTTGATGCCATTGGTGTTGTTGGTCATCATTTTGGTCTTCTCTGCACTTATTTTCATTCCATAGGCTCTGGAGGTGGTGTCAAGCTTCTGTACCAGCAGTTCCAGTTCTTGTTCCTCTCCAGTCAATCCATCAATGTCATCCGCAAAACGGAGGTTGGAGATTGCTCTACCCCATATGCTGACTGTGTCTTCATGATCTGCAAGGGCGTCTGACATGATGCGCTCTAGGAAGATGTTGAAGAGTGTTGGAGAGAGTAGGCATCTTTGACACGCACCGATTGTTGTTCTGAATTCTGAACCAGTTTTCGATGTCGCTGTTGTAGAGGACTGCACTGGTAGCCTTGTCATACAGGCTTTTTATGACTTCAATAATTTTAAGACTGATGTTGTACACTCTCATGGTTGCCCACAGCGTTGCAGGCCAGACTCGGTCAAACGTTTTCTTGAAGTCTACAAACACATGATAGAGATGTTGTTGATGCTGTAGGTATTTCTCGCAGATTATTCTGAGGTTGAAAATCTGTTCAGTGGTACTTCGCCCTGCACTGAATCCTGCTTGTTCTTCAGCTATTATTTGTTCAGCTTGGGGTTTCAACCTTTTGAGTATTATTTTCAGGAGGACCTTGCTGGGATGGCTGATGAGGCTGATGGCGCGGTAATTTTCACATTCCTGAAGGTTACCTTTTTTAGTGTACCCGAGTGATGTGCATTCCAATAAATGTAATATCCTTACATGGTCTAGCTCACACACTCGTACTCGTTTCAAGTTCAACCTCACTTTTTCCACGCACAAATACGCCCACACACCCACAAGAATTACTGAGAGATATAAAGATGAAATAATAAAGAATTGAATAAAATAAACACTGGATTTGAATTTAAGTTGTTCTTTATTACTCTCTTCCAAGGGCAAGAGGGTGGGGAGACTTGGAAAATATACAAACCAATACACTTATACAAACTAACCACTTAACCTCAACAACCTACTAAATGATAACCTAACGTCCTACTAAATAATGATCCCACGACCAATGACCCAATGTTATACAATTATCTGCCCAACTCCGTAACTACAAATGAAGACCCCTTATTTAAAAATAAATGACCCCTAACTACGAGTGAACAACCCCCTAAGAGTAAGACTGGCCAAACAACCCCCTAAGAGTGATAGTGACCAAACAACCCCTAAGAGTGACAGTGACCAAACAACCCCCTAAGAATGACCCACTGTGCAGCGGTTTCCGCCACTGCAAACAGAACAACATACAAAATCCATAAATAACTACTGTAACTTCCACTAATAATTATATCCGCAATTTAAAATAAAGCATTTTAAATCTGCAAACAAGAATCTTATAAAATATTAAAATACAGCTTTAAAATAAACACAAAATATATACTTGACAGCATTCTCCAATTTACAACAATAGCAAAGCACCTTGCACCGGTTACATTATCCTTCATTATCACTGATAAATCAACCCCATCCGGTACTAAAACATCATTATAATAAAAAAAAGAAACCTTTATTTAACTTTTTACACTATTATTTATGCTTAAGTATTAATATGAAATTTGTTTGCATGAATTCTTTAGAAGGATGTAGTTTTGTGACATTACTGACCACAGAAAGTAATGTATAGGCTGTAGTATGGCACTGGTTCACTTGATCAGGTTGGAGTATTAATGTTGCTGGGTCAGTTAGTCAGGTTGGAGTGAGTATTAATTTTGCAGGGTCAGTTGGCCAGGTTGGAGTGTTAATGTTGCTGGGTCAGTTGGCCAGGTTGGAGTATTGATGTTGTGGGTCAGTTGGCCAGGTTGTATTAATATTGATGGGTCATTTGGCCAGGTTGGAGTATTAATTAGTTAGTTAGTTATTCATTGATTACAGGATTCATGGGACTGCAAAGAGCCGAATCAGGACCACAAAATCAAGACCACAACTTCGCTGAAAGAGGACTCACCCCTGATCCGCATAAAAGATCTGCCGAAACAACCCCTTGTGGTAACACTGAAGGCATTTCACTAGCCGGTCACTTTACAATAAAGACATGACACGCAGTGGACGCTGAGGCTATACTCTAATTTATCGAACCCCGGTTTACGAAAACTGAATAGAATACAAATATCATTATAAAATATCAACAAAACACATACATATAAATTGCCTACATTACCAAATAATAACATCATAGGAAGCCCCAGTGACCACCTGGCAGAAAGCGTCCAATATTCCCAAGCTGATCCAACAGACCTCACACACAAATGAGATTTGTCCCAGAAGAGTTTTCAAGAAAAAAGGTAGGTGACTGGTCTAGAAAAAAAAAAGAAGATAGTATAGTACATTGATAGAACAGAGTAGGAATGAGAAAGAACAAAGGAGAAAGACGGCGACAGTGGGAATTTAAAGCACTACATTTCTAGAAAGTGGAGTTACTATTTATACTGAAACCCCCGGCATCCCCAAGGAAGGGTGGGAGGAGGGGGCGGGTGAGGAGTATTAATGTTGATGGGTCAGTTGGCCATGTTGGAGGATTAATGTTGATGGGTCAGTTTGGAGTATTATAGTTGCGGGGTCAGTTGGTCAGGTTGGAGCGAGTATTAATTTTGCTGGGTCTGTTGGCCAGGTTGAAGTATTAATGTTGCTGGGTCAGTTGACCAGGTTGGAGTATTAATGTTGCTGGGTCAGTGGGCCAGGTTGGAGTATTAATGTCGATGGGTCAGTTGGTTAGTTTGGAGTATTAATGTTGCTGGGTCAGTTGACCAGGTTGGAGTATTAATGTTGATGGGTCAGTTGGCCAGGTTGGAGTATTAATGCTGATGGGTCAAGTGGTCAGTTTGAAGTAGTATTGTTGCTGGGTCAGTTGACCAGGTTGGAGTATTAATGTTTATGGGTCAGTTGACCAAGTTGGAGTATTAATGTTGATGGGTCGGTTGGCCAGGTTGGAGTATTAATGTTGATGGGTCAAGTGGTCAGTTTGGAGTAGTATTGTTGCTGGGTCAGTTGACCAGGTTGTAGTATTAATGTTGCTGAGTCAGTTGGTCAGAATGGAGTATTAATGTTGATGGGTCAGTTGGCCAGGTTGTAGTATTAATGTTGACGGGTCAGTTGGTCAGGCTGGAGTATTAATGTTGACGGGTCAGTTGGTCAGGTTGGAGTATTCATGTTGACGGGTCAGTTGGCCAGGTTGTAGTATTAATGTTGACGGGTCAGTTGGTCAGAATGGAGTATTAATATTGATGGGTCAGTTGGCCAGGTTGTAGTATTAATGTTGACGGGTCAGTTGGTCAGAATGGAGTATTAATGTTGATGGGTCAGTTGGCCAGGTTGTAGTATTAATGTTGACGGGTCAGTTGGTCAGGTTGTAGTATTAATGTTGACGGGTCAGTTGGTCAGGTTGGAGTATTAATGTTGACGGGTCAGTTGGTCAGGTTGGAGTATTAATGTTGACGGGTCAGTTGGCCAGGTTGTAGTATTAATGTTGACGGGTCAGTTGGTCAGAATGGAGTATTAATGTTGATGGGTCAGTTGGCCAGGTTGTAGTATTAATGTTGACGGGTCAGTTGGTCAGAATGGAGTATTAATGTTGATGGGTCAGTTGGCCAGGTTGGAGTATTAATGTTGCCGGGTCAGTTGGTCAGGTTGGAGTATTAATGTTGATGGGTTAGTTGGCCAGGTTGTAGTATTAATTTTGATGGGTCAGTTGGTCAGGTTGGAGTCAGGGGTCACAGGTCAGGGGCTCTGTGGGTTCGGGCAAATAGAATAGACCCAACGTTTCCCGGCGTGTCGTAAGAGGCGACTAACAGGGGTGATGTTAGCACGGCATCACTGGGCGAAAGTCTTCTACACAGAAGTCACCGGCCAGGGCGGAGGAACCTCACGTTACTACAGGTTCAACGACCACGTGCTCAGGGCCAAGGCGAGCCACACTGTATTCGTGGATTTCGGCTGTGGCCAACAGCCTGGAGAGGATTGGGCCCTGCCAGGTCTTTTTTGCCCAAGACACAACACATGATGAGGCTATCCACTAATTCCATGCCGGATCGGTCGTCGCCCGGAACAAGGACCGCGCCTTCCGTTGGCCACCAGGACGGAGGTGAAAAGTATGCTACTGATGGACAAATTAGCAAGATCTGCACGAGAAACAACATCGTCATAGGAACCTGGAATGTCAGGACCCTAACTGCGGAAGGAAAATTAGAAGAACTGGCCCACGAGCTGGACCACTATCGATGGAACGTTCTAGGTATCAGCGAACTGCGCTGGAAAGGCCTAGGTGAAACAACGACTGACAAAGGCCACAAGCTCTATTTCAGCGGTAGAGATGACAGGCACGAACACGGCGTTGGATTCTTGGTCCACAAGAACATTCTAGCCACTGTCATGGGTTGCCGCCCAGTCTCCAGTAGACTCATTACCATCCGTCTGAGAGCAACCCCTTTCAACATTACCATCATCCAGGCCTATGCCCCAACATCAGACTATGAAGACAGCGAAGTGGAGGATTTTTATGAAAATATACAGACGGTCCTTGACCAAGTGCCGAAGAAGGACATAGTCATAGTGCAAGGCGACTGGAATGCCAAGGTTGGCCAAGATGCACACCACAACTGGGGAGACACATGTGGACCCCACTGCAACAACGAGACAAATGACAGGGGTCTGAGGCTATTGGAGTTTGCCAGATACAACAATCTGGTACTGGCAAACACGCTTGGTCTCCACAAAAATCCAGACGATGGACATGGCACAGTCCCGGCGGGGAACATCACAACCAGATCGACTACATCATGGTCAAGAAACGCTTCAGATCAAGCATCAACATTGGCAGGACACGCACTTTTCCAGGAGCAGACATTGGAAGTGACCACGATCTCGTGATGATGTCTTTCCGGCTCCATTTGAAGAGAGTAAATACAGCAAAGTGCACCAGGCTGAAGTTCGACCTGGACAAACTGCAAGACCCGGAGGTGGCAAAAATATTTCAGGCCACAATTGGAGGGAAATTTGCACCACTGCTTATTTTGGGGGCAGGCGAAGTAGATGTCAACACCATGACCAATACCTTCAACTCAGCTGTAACAGATGCCGCCACTGAGATCCTTGGCAAGCACCGACCAAAGAAGAAGCCGTGGATCACACCTGAACTTTTGGATCTGTGTGATAAACGAAGAGAGTTAAAAAAAGAAAAAGAACACCTCACAGGGAGCTGATGTCTACCGAAAAATCAACAATGACATCCGAAAAGGCATGCGCACAGCAAAGGAGAACTGGATAGAAGATCAATGCCAGGAAATAGAGAACAATCTGAACAAGAACAACAGCAAGAAGGCCTACCAGACTGTGAAGCGGCTGACAAGTGTTAAACAGCCCAAAGTCTCCACTATCCAAAGCAAGTCTGGCATATGCCTTACAGAAGAACAAGAAGTCTTGGACAGATGGACAGAGTACTGCTCTGACCTTTACAACCATTACACCAAATGGAGACCCATCAGTTCTAGCATGTCCCGAGAGCAGAGAAGAAGAAGAAATCCTCCCAATTCTCCGGGAAGAAGTTGAGGCAGCAGTGCAATCGCTGAAGAAAGGGAAGTCAGCGGGAGTGGACAACATACCAGCGGAACTGCTACAAGCAGGAGGAGAAGCGATGACTGATGCTCTCACCATTATCTGTAACAAGATCTGGCAGAGTGGGGAATGGCCTACACCATGGACCCAGTCGCTTGTCATCACTCTTCCCAAAAAAGGTAACCTTCAGGAGTGTGAAAATTACCGCACCATCAGCCTCATCAGCCATCCCAGCAAGGTCCTCCTGAAAATAATACTCAACAGGTTGAAACCACAAGCTGAACAAATCATAGCTGAAGAACAAGCAGGATTCATGGCAGGGCGAAGTACCTCTGAACAGATTTTCAACCTCAGAATAATCTGTGAGAAATACCTACAGCACCAACAACATCTATATCATGTGTTCATAGACTTCAAGAAGGCATTTGACCGAGTCTGGCATGCAGCTCTATGGGCAACCATGAAAGTGTACAACATCAGCCCTAAAATTATAGAAGTCATCAAAAGCCTGTATGACAAGGCTACCAGTGCAGTCCTCCATAACAGCGTCATCGGGAACTGGTTCAGAACAACAATTGGTGTGCGTCAAGGATGCCTACTCTCTCCAACACTCTTCAATATCTTCCTAGAGCGCATCATGTCAGATGCTCTTGCAGATCACGAAGGCACAGTCAGCATAGGGGGCAGAGCAATCTCCAATCTTTGTTTTGCGGATGATATTGATGGATTGGCTGGAGAGGAACAAGAACTTGAACAGCTTGTACAGAGGCTTGACACCACCTCCAGAGCTTATGGAATGGAAATAAGTGCAGAGAAGACCAAAATGATGACCAACAACACCAATGGCATCAACACGGACATCAAAGTACAAGGCCAATCCCTCAACACAGTGCACAGCTTCAAATATTTAGGAGCCATTGTGTCAGACAATGGGTCTCGACAGGAAGTCCTCTCCAGGTTCGCACAAACAACTGCTGCCCTGACAAGGTTGAAGCCCATTTGGAAAGACAGAACCATCAGTCTACATTCCAAAGTAAGACTGCTGCGCTCTCTGGTCATCTCCATCTTCCTATATGCTTGCGAAGCATGGACCCTCACAGCAGATCTGCAACGAAGAATACAAAGCATGGAGATGAGGTGCTACAGAAGACTTCTGTGCATTTCCTATACCCAACACATCACCAACGACGAAGTCCGACAGACCATCACACAAGCCATTGGACAACACGATGACCTGCTCACAGTGGTGAAGAAACGGAAACTCCGATGGTATGGCCACGTCACCAGATCATCAGGCCTTGCAAAGACCATTCTGCAAGGCACAGTGCAAGGAGGTAGAAGAAGGGGGAGACCGAAAAAGAGGTGGGAGGACAACATTCGAGAATGGACTGGTTTGACACTGAGCGAAGCCATGAGGGCTGCTGAGGACAGAGAAAGATGGAGTATGCTGGTTAAACGATCATCTGTGGTGCCCCTACGACCTTCGGGTTATGGGACAGGATAGGATAGGATAGTTGGTCAGGTTGGAAAATTAATGTTGACGGGTCAGTTGGTCAGGTTGGAGTATTAATGTTGACGGGTCAGTTGGCCAGGTTGTAGTATTAATGTTGACGGGTCAGTTGGTCAGGTTGGAGTATTAATGTTGACAGGTCAGTTGGCCAAGTTGTAGTATTAATGTTGACGGGTCAGTTGGTCAGGTTGGAGTATTAATGTTGACGGGTCAGTTGGTCAGGTTGTAGTATTAATGTTGACGGGTCAGTTGGTAAGGTTGGAGTATTAATGTTGACGGGTCAGTTGGTCAGGTTGTAGTATTAATGTTGACGGGTCAGTTGGTCAGGTTGGAGTATTAATGTTGACGGGTCAGTTGGTCAGGTTGGAGTATTAATGTTGACGGGTCAGTTGGTCAGGTTGGAGTATTAACAGTAATATGGTTGCTCTGGTGGTTCAGTGTGGATTTTGATCGCCACCCCCTCTGTCATGGGATGGTTATCCATCCTCGACTGCCATATTGCCAGTGGTTGGTGCAGACGTTAGACTTCATTGTTCACTCTTTCACCTATTGCATCGTAAGGTATTGTATTGTGTTGTATTGTATTGTGTTGTATTGTGTTGTATTGTGTTGTATTGTGTTGTATTGTATTGTGTTGTGTTTGTCAGGCAGACTTTCTCCCTCTGGCGTTTAAGTAGGTGACTGTTCCTTCATGCAAGCAGTGATAGGGTAGATAGGGGTGGGTGATGCGTGTGCGAGCGTCCTTTCTCCCACTAAACTAAACTAAGAAACTCAACTAGCGAAATAAGGTGTAAAAATACAAATATAACATTTATTCAATAAAACATGTGATTAAAAAAACCAATCAAGAAACAAAAGAATGAAACCAAAGAAAAGTATACAGAAAAATTAAAACATACAACAGTTTAAAACATATACAATCAACACATTGGTATAATCATAAATCATAAAAAATCACTCTCTCACCTTGTACTGCTTCTAAATTAACACACCCATATAAAACATAGATACACAATGATAATTAGATACACAATATAAAACCCCCCTTGATACCCCAGTTCAGTCTTTTATATATAAGCTATGTACACCGTCGTAGATGACAAGGTCCGACTGTACAATTCTCCTTGAATTTCTCTAACTAAAGTTTTCACCACACAGTTCGAAAATACCGATGTTGATGTAGGTATCGTCCATGTAGAATTTCACACGATGTTATCTAGAGTCACTGAATAATATAAGTCTTCATTTGTCCATGTGTCCAAAAATGTAAATTTATATTAAAAAAAAATATGATACTGTTCTTTCTTTACTATAACTATCGAAGGACACCGTGGCTCTTTCTATCCCAAAATCCACTTGCCAAACGGCCCCTTAGTTCTGTTGATTTCTCCCCTCCTTCTTCCTGCCTCTCTCCGCCACCTTAGATGACCTCAAGCGCCACCCTCAACTTCTACAGCAGGCACTGCCCTCTCACGACAGCAACCCCAACTTCCAAGGATGAACCAAGGACCCCCACTACAGCAACAACAGCTGCAGCGACGACTACAACGAGTCCAACAATACGTCGACAATAAGTCCAACAATAAGTCCAACCTGAAATCAATAATAATACAAACTACTATTCTAGTATAACTTGACATCTATATCTATTACTCTTAAACTATGCTGGTCTGCTCGCCTCCTGAAGAAAATTACATGGTTATAATTTCTCTAATACATATATTCACAATTTATTTCCATTTCGTTACACTCACACGATTTACACAAAATACAACCATCATAAAAATTCCACATATTTAACATACATTTGTTTCGTTTATATCATGTATATACAATTTTCTCTTCACCTCTCTCTGTTGAGTCTGGCTGACAGCCTCCATCCATCATCATATTATTTACAACAAAAATGCATTTAACGTAAAAATGTTTCTAAACACAATATCGTAATAATTAACATATTTTAATAAAAGTGTAATGACATACAATTTCACGTTATACATTCTCATTCACACATTTTTGCTACCAGCCCTCCCTAAAGAGTTTGCCCCCCCCCCCCCATTCTCTCTTTGACGATAGCTAGAGACAGGATTCCAGAGGTCGAATTTCACTTACCGACTTAGGATAAGAGATTTCTCTTTCACATCACATGGATAACGCCCGATGACGCTCCATAAATGGGTGACAGCTACCCAGCTCTCAATAACCCATTGTCTCACTTCGACTACTATCCGGTTCCCAGCTTAACGTCCCACCACTTGGCTTTTTCTCCCTACACCTCCAACGATCCGCTTGCTGCCCAAGTCCAAACAACGAATGATTTAGTTCCAGCTAACTTTCTGCTTTGTGCATCCAAATTGAGCTCAATGATTGGCTCCCAGAACTTTCCCAAATAGGTCCTCGCTGTTCGCACGTGCTAACTTGTGTAACCTATTATTCAATTTTCTGACCTTCAGTTGGCGTAAACATCTTGTTATTGTACCGTCCGTTGAAACCCACGCTACCCTTACCCCTCTTCCACAGTTTAGCCATGACAGTGTTGTATTGTGTTGTATTGTATTGTATGGTATTGTATTGCAGAAATGCGGGACTCAGCTGTGTGCGGTGCTGGAGGACGAGTCCAACCCTAATTGGGGAATGGTGCAGAGAATCTTGAACACGGACATAATGGCTGGTATCCCTTGCGGCGAACCCGGAAGTGGATTGGTTAGCTCCCTTTTTGAGCGAGAGAGAGAGAGAGAGAGAGAGAGAGAGAGAGAGAGAGAGAGAGAGAGAGAGAGAGAGAGAGAGAGAGAGAGAGAGAGAGAGAGAGATGTTTGGTCAATTAATATGAAGATCTGTCAAAATTATCGTTTGGTGACACAAAAAGCAGTTTTCCTCAGCTAGGAAAGGTCTATTAGGTAAGATTTGAAGTAGTCATCAGCTGTTCTTCTTTTTACACCGTTTATTTTTTTACAAAGAAATGAAGTGTACGTTATGTTAGGTTAGATTAGATAAATAAATAGATTAAATTGGATTAATAGGGTTAGAGAGAGAGAGAGAAAGAGAGAGAGAGAGAGAGAGAGAGAGAAAGACAGAAAGACAGACAGACAGATAGATAGATAGATAGATAGATAGATAGATAGATAGATAGATAGATAGATAGATAGATAGATAGATAGATAGATAGATAGATAGATAGATAGATAGATAGATAGATAGATAGATAGATAGATAGATAGATTATCAAAACAAGAAAGAACAAAGAAAGAAGCATAGAAACAGGTAGGCAGACGGAAATAAACGAACAGACAGAAATGAAAAAAATAAGAAAAAAAGAAAAGGCAGAAAGAATGATCCCCCACCCAACAACCACACCCCCATCTCCACCCCAAAACATAAAAAATAGAAAGAAAGAAAACAAAAAACAAAGAAACCGACATGCAGACGGAAATAAACGAACAGACAGACGTTGGTGCTCACGTTATTGACTTCCCCTTTGTGATGATGTCTACAGATATGCGGGCTGGATAACACATGCCAGTTACCCACTGTCAACATCTCCACCATGTATATCTCTCCGGAGTCGGAGCTCGACAACGGGAAAGGGCAATGGGGATCCTGGTCCTCTTATAGCTCACACTGCACCACGATCTGCGGCACAGGAGTTCGAATCGCTTCTCGCCAGTGCAGCTTGAAAAAGTATGTTGGTGGTGGTGGTGGTTATTGCGGAGTGTGTGTGTGGGTGGGGGAAAAAGGGGTGAGTGGGAGAATGAGCGTAAGGGGTGGAGGGAAAGTGTGGCAGGTGGTGGCGGTTCCATATACATGGCAACATTCTCTCGCCTGCAGCCTGCACCGTGGCAAGATTTCTAATATCATTTTCTTTTTACATTTCATTAGAGCGGAAGCCTGTCCAGGATCGCCATATCGGGGGATCCTTTGCAATGAACAAGTGAGTTCAGTTGCTTATGTCTTTCCTTATTTATCCAATCATCAATTTGTATTTATTTATTTATTCGCTCGTTCATGTTTATTTACTCATGTTTTATTGATTTATTAATTATTTAAATATACAATACACACGTATTCTTTATAGCAGAATAAAATGTAAAGCTTATAAGAATAATCAGGCCTATTGTTTATTTCCTTGAATTCAGCACTAATCTGGGGACCAGTTGAAATCGGAGACTTGTAGTTCTACAAATAGATAAGGCGCACTGATACCAGAATCAACTCAATGCTTCCCTATGAACCAGTACAGTACTCACACTTTACAGTTAAAAAAAATCAGGAGAGTTCTAATTGCTTGTTTCTTTTTCTTTAATCCAGTCCTGCTCTAGGAACCAGTACAGTACTCGTACTTTAAATTAAACACATAAGCAACGAGAATAGACCTAATTGCTTGTTTCTTTTCCTATAATCCAACCTTGCCCTCAGTACAGCACTCATACTTTACAGAAGAAAAAAATCACAGTGGCCATAATTACTTGTTTCTTTTCTTGTAATCCAGCCCTGCCCTGGGGACCTGCTGATGTCGGAGACTGAGATACGGTTGGACAGGGCCAACTACATGTGCAGCTTGTTGATTTCCAAAGGCGCCTTCGCAGCCCCGTACATGACTGGAACAGCCAGGCTAGATAACAGAGACTACTGTGAGTGCACAACGAATATCGCATTTATAATTATATATTTATGTATGTAGTGAGTCGCTACCGCCATGGAGAGGGCGCTGCTTTCCTATGACAACGGTCGCGGGTTCCAACTTAGCAAAGGGCGAACTTATGTGAACTATGTAAGAGACTTTTGAAGTCACCGACGTTTGTTATTTTATTTCCCCCAGGGTACTCCGGTTTTCCTCCCTCCCTTCAAAATGGTAGTGGATGATGTCGACCTAAATGTCAAAACTAACACTCCATTTCTCTTCCGCCTTCTGGATGCGAAAGCCGCGCGTGGAGTCCCATTGAAGAAAAGCGCGTGACCGCATCCTGTGTTATTAGTTCCCGAGCTGCAAAACTGTGGGAACTATTGTTTGGGGCTTTGTCCGGCGTCCATCCGGTGGTAACATTTGCGCACTTTTCTATGAAAATAATGGACCAATTTCTTTCAAACTTGGTATTTAGCTAGGAAATAGTGAACCCTATCAGATGACAAAAAAAGATTTATGTATCCGGTGATTTTTTTTTCTATCCTATTGTGTCAATGTAGAAAAGTAAAATGGGGCTGCTGGGCAATTAGGCCTATGTTATTTTTCTATTGTCATTGAAATGCATCACCTTGCCTTATGCTTTGATGGTTTGATTGTTCTTCGATACTTTGAAAAGATAGTCAATATTAGGCATTATTAGGATATTGTAAAGGCTTCGATCGACTATTTTCAATATTCACGTCGTCATCGGATCGGTTATATTTAAATCCGCATTATGTGATCAAACTCCGTTTAGAATTTGCCCACAGCCCTATATTAAAATGAGGTGGGAAAGGAAAAGGAAGAACAAGTGTTTAAATGTCGCCCAACCTTTAATAAAGTTTTTTTTTTTTTAAAGCAGAGCAACTGTGGCAAGTTGACGATGTTCTGAATCAGCGCACCGGCATTCTAAACCAGAACTTTCACACAACCAATCTCTTGCTACTGTGTACTATTGTTTGTCCTCACATTGTTTCAGTTTTGTTTTGTTTTTTAGCAAAGACTGTGTATGTGCAGAGAAACGTTAGGGATAAGTAGTCGCCGCCTGACTATACGGCATTGGAGTTAAATGATAGGACCTAGGAGAAGGGCACATTATATTCCTCAGCTTGCTTTGTGATTACAGTGGAAAACTCGTGCACGGTGTCGTGTAATCTCGTTCAGAATAAGCCCTATTTTCTGGCCCGGCCACGCTACGACATTGCTGCCATCCCGGCTGACGGAACCACGTGCGCCGGCGTCAATGTATATGAGCGCGTCATCCAAGGCGTCACCATGGCGCTGTTTTATGGTCAGGTGCACCTGGTCATCTGTGTTACCCTGTTTTGTTGTTTCTATCTTGTTTTCATCTTTGTTTTTTTTTGTTTTTCTTTTTTTGTGTATGGAGAGAATCTAGTGACGGGTGTGCGCTTTAAGGATTGTGCAATCCTAGGAAGTGGTTTTACCGCAGGCGTGGATTGGTTTGTTTAACAAATTTTGTTTTGCTTGTTTTTTGTTTTTTTTGATCACAAGTACGAGACACGAGGTCCAAAGCGCTTTGAACGTGAAACGGAGTGAAAAAAGAAGCGTGGCATACGATGTTGTCTACAACAAGGTGACGTGCGTAGAAAACAAAAAATCTAGACAATGAGCTAGTGACGCCACAGCATTGTGCACAAGTAGAAGAGCACTCACACCTAGACAAAGTAAAAGGTGGCACGATGCACACACAACATTGACACTGTGAAAGAAGTCATCTACACAGACAACAAGTAGTTACAACAAAAGTAACCATTAGCATTTAAGTGACACTCAGGAACACATGACATGAAGGACTGTGCGGGAGTCCACTCTCCTAAAACTAACATTAGGCCATCAGAACAAAAAGCCCAATGATGAGACATTAGCAGATATCAAGAGTTGTAGCAGCATAGACCCATCAAGGAACGAACTATTCGAAGTGAATTTGGAAATTTAAGTTAATAGAGTGTTTAGAGAATTATGTATAGAGTAGAGGAAATAAATGTGTGATATTTACTGTTAACAAGTGGCTGGACTACCTATGTTTCATAGCCGTGCGAGAGCTAGTGTGTCAGTGAAGCTATTACACTTTTCTTTCTATCTCTGTAACCCCATCCTAACACAGACCGAGCTAAATTTATAAATGTATTAAGATTAGTCACAGGGTGATTACACAAGCCGATCCCCGCAGACAAAGACGAGTGGGTAATAGCATTCCATTGTGCAGAGCCCAGTAACAATAGACCCACTGTCACACCAGTAATACCTAAGCTATGTTAGTAAGTTTTCTGAGGCAGACTGCCGTATAATAAAATGGTTTATGTTGCTTTGCCTTTTTATATTTGTATAATAATTGTTTCTTAATCTGTGTTTGGTTTGTTTTGCTTGGCGTTTTCCCGCCTTTCAGTTTGTTGACATGAAGGCTTGTCACCTTAGTACTCACTAAAATAAACCAATAGACCAACAGTCCTTTGTTATTTCTTACAGAAATTTGGATGCGATGGGCAGTCGTTTGACCTTGGCCTTGAGGGCAAGATGAAGGACATGTGTGGCGTGTGTGGGGGAGATAACTCTACGTGCACATTCGACCAGGTTGATTTTACAGTCCGAGGGGGTGAGTTTGTGTTCAGTCTAAATGGATAGCTATATATTTTACTTACTTCTATTGTTGCGACGACGACGTCGACAACGACAACTACTTCTACTACTACTATTACGACGACGACTACTACTATTACTACTACTACTACTAACTACTACTGCTACTACTACTACTACTACTACTACTACAAAGTACTACTACTTCTAACTACTACTACTAACTACTACTACTTCTATGACGACTAGGAGGAGGAGGGTGTACGTCATGTCGGAGTGTGCGCCTATTTATGTGTAGATGCATGCATGTAGTACTATGTTGTGTTATTTTTTGTTTGTTTTGGGGTATGTTTTGGGTTTGGGGAGGGTGGGTGAGAAGGGGGATGGGGGTCGTGTGTGTGTGTGTGCGTTTGTGTGCCTTTCGAAGGAAAGATGTGTTTTCATATAGTTTGTGCAGAGTACGTGATGTCTAATCAATAAATTAATTAATCATTGATTTATTTTCTTAGTTTTCAAGTTAAAAATATTATTGATTTATTTATTTGATGTGTCACTTTCCATTTCATGTCTTTATTTATTTAGTTTTCATATCTATTTTGGATTTATTGTATTTATGTACTTAAAAAAATTAATTTATCTAATTATTTATTTTTAATTCTAATTTTTATTTATTTATAATTTATTAACTTATTTAATCATGTATTATTTAATGAATTCTTTTTTGAAAATTTATTTTTATGTTTTTTTTAAATTTGAAGTTATTAATTTCTATTTTTATTTCTTTATTTGATGTTTAAATTTACGTCCCTTTGCGACAGGAGAGTCAAAAATAGTAAAAGTACTGCCTGCTGGTTCCACCGCTATCAAATTCTTTGTTGATCGCAGTCTCAACGTTTTCCTCTGTAAGTAACAGTTGCTTTTTTTTTTAATTTATTTTTTTTACTCTTAGGATTATTATTATTATTATTATTATTATTATTATTATTATTATTATTATTATTATTATTATTATTATTATCATTATCATTATTATTATTATTATTATTATTATTATTATTATTATTATTATTATTATCATTATTATTATTATTATTCTTATTATTATCATTATTATTATTATTATTATTATTATTATTATTCCTTGGGATGAGAGTATAAACCGAGGTCTAGTCTGTGCACGCATTCATTGCATCGCACGGACTTTAGAGATCCTGACGTTCATGTCCTAGAGTACCCGCTACACAAATCCACCCATCACGCACTTTGGGCCCTTTTGGCCCGTAGCCGGTCATCCATGATTGCGTTCCGTCATTTTGGCGTCAGACAAACGTGCGTCTTCGGCGGCTTGAGTATTCTGTATAAGCCTGGTCCTTGAGCCGGGGAAGTCTTATGTAAGAACGACTAACATTACATTACACGTTGCTGTTGGTGTTGTTTTTAATGATCTCGACGACGATGATGATTGATGTTGTGGATGATGATGACTGATGATGCATGATGATGATAATGATGTGCAGCGGTGAATGACTTCCAGAACGCGGACGTGCTGGTACCTGAGGACGGGTCCAGCAACGAGAACAACCCCCACAATTACGCCAGCACCTACTGGATATTCTTGAATGGCGTCTACATCCGGGCTGCCGGTCCTCTCAGTGTGCCTGTTCTGATCAAGGTTCGTTGTAACCCTACCACTGCCGCTCCCACATAGTCTCTGCCGAGACTTGGTGTTATTAACCAGTTTAATGCCGCACTAACCCTGCCATCATTTATTGGGTTAAAGTGTGTTTGATGTCGAGATAAAAAATGTGTGCACACAAACAAAATATTTACGCTAAGAGATTGCCCTGTGGGTTCGGGCACTAAATAGAATAGATCCAACGTTTCCCGGCGTGTCGTAAGAGGCGACTAACAGGGGTGATGTCAGCACTGGCATCACCGGCCAGGGCGGAGGAACCTCACGTTACTACAGGTTCAACGACCACGTGCTCAGGGCCAAGGCGAGCCACACTGTATTCGTGGATATCGGCTGTGGCCAACAGCCTGGAGAGGATTGGGCCCTGCCAGGTCTTTCTTGCCCAAGACACACTGCATAATGAAAAGAACCATTCACTCTATACCGGATCGGTCGTCGCCAAGGTCAGCAAGGACCGCGCCTTCCGTTGGCCACCAGGACGGAGGTGATAAGTGTGCTACTGATGGACAACTTAGCAAGATCCGCACGAGAAACAACATCGTCATAGGAACCTGGAATGTCAGGACCCTAACTGCGGATGGAAAATTAGAAGGACTGGCCCACGAACTGGACCACTATCGATGGAACATTTTAGGTATCAGCGAACTGCGCTGCAAAGGCCTAGGTGAAACAACGACCGACATTACATTTCATTACATGATTATTGCTTTAGGTCCAGCGGACTCTTCCGAGCCAAATCAGGACCAAAACGACGACCGACAAAGGCCACAAGCTTTATTTCAGCGGTAAAGATGACAGGCACGAGCACGGCGTTGGATTCGTGGTCCACAAGAACATTCTAGCCACTGTCATGGGTTGCCGCCCAGTCTCCAGTAGACTCATTGCACATCTATCTGAGAGCAGCCCCTTTCAACATCACCATCAACCAGGCCTATGCCCCAACATCAGACTATGACGACAGCGAAGTGGAGGATTTCTATGAAAATCTACAGGCTGTCATTTACCAAGTGCCGAAAGAGGATATAGTCATAGTGGAAGGCGACTGGAATGCCAAGGTTGGCCAAGATGCCAACTGGTGTAAGGAGACACATGTGGACTTCACTGCAACAACGAAAAAAATGACAGGAGTCGGAGACTCTTGGAGTTTGCCAGATACAACAATCTGATACTGGCAAACACGCTTGGTCTCCACAAACACTCCAGACGATGGACATGGCACAGTCCCGGCGGGGAGCATCACAACTAGATCGACTACATCATGGTCAAGAAACGCTTCAGATCAAGCATCAACATTGGCAGGACCCGCTATTCCAGGAGCAGACATCGGAAGTGACCACGATCTCGTGATGATGTCTTTCCGGCTCCACTTGAAGAGAGTAAACACAGCGAAGTGAACTAGACTGAAGTTCGACCGGGACAAGCTGCAAGACCCGGAGGTTGCAAAAATATTTCAGGCCACAATTTGCGGGAAATTTGCACCACTGCTCATTTTGGGAGCTGGTGAAAGAGATGTTAACACCATGACCACCAACTTCAACTCAGCTGTGACAGATTCAGCCACTGAGATCCTTGGCAAGCACCGGCCAAAGAAGAAGCCGTGGATCACACCTGAACTTTTGGATCTGTGTAATAAACGAAGAGAGATGAAAAAGAAAAAGAACACCTCACAGGGAGCTGATGCCTACCGAAAAATCATCAATGACATCCGAAAAGGCATGCGCACAGCAAAGGAGAACTAGATAGAAGATGGCAGGAAATAGAGAACAATCTGAACAAGAACAACAGCAAGAGGACCTGAAGACTGAAGCGGCAGACAAGTGTTAAACAGCCCAAGGTCTCCACGATCCAACGCAAGTCTGGCACAGAAGAACAAGAAGTCTTTGACAGACCTTTACAACCACACACCAAACGGAGACCCATCAGTTCTAGCATGTCCCCAGAACAGAGAAGAAGAAGAAATCCTCCCAATTCTCCAAGAAGAGGTTGAGGCAGCAGTGCAAGCGCTGAAGAAAGGGAAGTCAGCGGGAGTGAACAACATACCCGCGGAACTGCATCAAGCAGGAGGAGAAGCGATCATTGATGCCCTCATCATTATCTGTAACAAGATCTGGCAGAGTGGGGAGTGGCCTACACCATGGACCCAGTCGCTTGTCATCACTCTTCCAGAAAAAGGTAATCTTCAGGAATGTGAAAATTACCGCACCATCAGCTTCATCAGCCCTCCCAGCAAGGTCCTCCTGAAAATAATACTCTACAGGTTGAAACCGCAAGCTGAACAAATCGTAGCTGAAGACCAAGCTGGATTCAGGGGAGGGCGAAGTACCACTGAACAGATTTTCAACCTCAGAATAATCTGCGAGAAATACCTACAGCACCAACAACATCTATATCATGTGTTCGTAGACTTCAAGAAAGCATTTGCCGAGTCTGGCATGCAGCTCTGTGAGCAACCATGAGAGTGTACAACATCAGCCCTAAAATTTTTGAAGTCATCAAAAGCCTGTATGACAAGGCTACCAGTGCAGTCCTCCATAACAGCGACATCGGAAACTGGTTCAGAACAACAATCGGTGTGCGTCAAGGATGCCTACTCTCTCCAACACTCTTCAAAATCATCCTAGAGCGCATCATGTCAGATGCCTTTGCAGTTCACGAATGCACAGTCAGCATATGTGGTAGAGCAATTTACAACCTTCGTTTTGCGGATGACTGATGGATTGGCTGGAGAGGAACAAGAACTTGATCAGCTGGTACAGAGGCTTGACACCACCTCCAGAGCCTATGGAATGGAAATAAGTGCAGAAAAGACCAAAATGTGACCAACAAACCCAGTGGCATCAACTCGGACATGAAAGTCCAAGGCCAGTCCCTCAACACAGTTCGTAGCTTCAAACATTTAGGCGCCATTGTATCAAACAGGAAGTCCTCTCCAGGATCGCACAAACAACTGCTGCCTTGGCAAGGTTGAAGCCCATTTGGAAAGACAGGACCCTCAGTCTACATTCCAAGGTAAGACTGCTGCGCTCCCTTGTCATCTCCATCTTCCTATACGCTTGCGAAACATGGACCCTCACAGCAGATCTGCAACGAAGAATACAAAGCATGGAGATGAGGTGCTACAGAAGACTTCTGGGCATTTCCAATACCCAGCACATCACCAACGACGAAGTCCCACAGACCATCACACAAGCCATTGGACAGCACGATGACCTGCTCACAGTGGTGAAGAAACTGAAACTCCGATGGTATGGCCACGTCACCAGATCATCAGACCGCACAAAGACCATCCTGCAAGGCACAGTGCAAGGAGGTAGTAGAAGAAGGAGACCGAAAAAGAGGTGGGAGGACAATATTCAATAATGGACTTGCTTGACACTGAGGGTTGCTGAGGACAGAGAAAGATGGAGTACCCTGGTTAAACGCGCATCTGTGGTGCCCAACGACCTCCGAGTTAAGGGATAGGATAGGATCAATAGGATAGGGAAGAGATAAACGTTCGCTTTTGTTGTATACACACTTGCTTTTTTTTAATTTTGGGGGTGGGGGTGGGGGAGAGGGAAGCTGTCTCATATTTCCAAAAAATGAATATAAAAGTTCGTGTCCGACCATCCCAAAGGTCATATGTTGTAGGGCACTGTGTGACTTACCGCCCTTAGAATGCATGTACATGTACATGTCGTACGCATGGTAACAAATAGCATCCCACAATCCCAATTTCACTTTCTTCGCCCATCCCTACCCACCTACAACAATCTCAGATGGAATTTTCAAGATGCGGCCCTGGCCGTTTGTTGCTTTTTCTCCGTGATGACGTAACATTAATGACGTCATTGGGTACAGATAAACAACGTCAACAAGGACGCGAGCGCGTCAGAAACGAAGACCGTGTTCATGTCCTTCGAGGTGCCTGCTGTGGGTAGGTCTGCATGGAGTTTTTATCATCTCCATCGTCGTTATCGTTCTAATCATCGTCATTATTATCACCATCATCACCAGTGCTATCATCATTGTCATGTCACCATCATCGTTGTCGATTTCCTCGTCATCATCGTCGTCGTCATCATCATCATCAAAATTGTCGTCGTCGTCGCCCTCCTTCTTCTCTTCCTCCTCCTTCTGAACATCAACATCACCAGCATCATCGCCGTCGTCATCAATATCATCGTCGTAGTCGTCGCCCTCTTTCTCCTCAACATCATTATCATCATCAACATCATCATCATCATCCTCATCATCATCATCATATGATCGTCATCCTTCATCCATCAATCCATCATCCTTCATCAGAAAGAAGGGAGGAAAGAAGGAAAAGAGGTTAAAAAAGAAAGAAAGAAAAAAAAGAAAGAAAGAAGGAAAGAAAGAAAAGCCAGAAAAGCCAGAAACCACTATTTAATGCTGTACAATTCGCTCTTTTCAGTCTATGTTGTTTGTCATTTTGACTGCGCCGAAGTTTTGTTTTAGTCCCGCGTGGCAAACGTTTATTACAAGACCTGTATGACAGTTCATTGGGCTTGTGGTAACCTTTGCAGTTCCACAGCCTCCTGTATGCATCAACGGAGGAACTAGAGACTTCACCACCGGCGGCTGCGACTGCCCCATCGGTAAATATGGTGAGTACAATACAATACAGTACAATACGATACGATACAATATAACACAATACAATACAGTACAATACAATATGATACAATACAATACAATACAGTACAATACAATGCAATACAAAACAACACAGTACAATACAATACAGTACAATACAATACAATATCGTACAATACAATACAATGCAATAGAACTTTATTGTCCGATAAAAACCCAGAAATGTATAAATGTATGTTGGGAGCCCATGTTGTTAAATCTACTGATTTCACGGTGTATGGATACCTTCGCTGTACATATAATGTAGTATATATCGCTGTACATATAATGTAGTATATATCGCTGTATATATAATGTAGTATATAGGCGGCATAATGGCTTCAGCTGGTCCGTCACTCTATCAATCTGTCCACGCATTTTCTCAAGTGTTGAGTGGGCGGTTACAGGGCTCGACAGCAACTTTTGTTTTTTTTAAACCTGACCTCAGGCTGTCAAATATTTTGCCTGTCCCATAACATGTCCAGCCTGTCCGAACTTTCCTTACAACTTTGATGAAGAAACACGAAACATAAGATATTCAAGCCAATTGTATTGCAGCCCGTTGCACATTCTAACACTTTTGCTTGGATTCACTACTGTTTCATTTTCGCTTGTGAACTCGCAGCGGTCTGTTTTCAGTTTTAAGCTAAGCCAAGATCAGATCATTGACACCGGCTGACTTGGCAGCTGAAAATTACCTGCCCCGTGGGACAGGTTGTGTAGCGATCCGGTTATATATAAATTTTGGTGTGTGTGTTTGTGTGTGTTTTTTTTTTTTACAAGTGTTGGAGATGGTGGCGACATTTTTTTTCTTTCCAGACTTATTTTAAAATACTTTAATAATAATAATAATAATAATAATAATAATAATAATAATAATAATAATAATAATAATAATAATAATAATAATAATAATGATAATAATAATATTTATATAGCGCTTTTTTCCAATAAACAATATCAGTTCGAAGCGCAGTACTCACGCATTCATTCTAAACATCCGGCTTCATACAAAATAAAATCAGACACTTGCTAACGAATAAGAGACGAGAGAGGGAGGGAGGAGGGGAGAGCTAAGGATGGGTGATGGGGTGGGTGGTGGCGGTGGTCTGAATCAAAACAAAAAACAAAACACATGGAGGAATGACGACGATGATGATGGGAGGCAAGATCAGAAACATTTAAAATTCAAATAGTCGGGAATCAGAGCGAGCCAAAATATCTCCAGAACCACTGAACGGATTTTGACCAAACTTCACAGGAACATGATCTAGGTTAGTGGCCTGCCTCCCGTGTTATTTGGCCCTACCCGCAAAGGTCAAGCTCACTGGGGTCATTTTGCTGTTAAACACGTTTTGCTCACCATCTCAAAAACGACTAAAGCGATTTTGAGTTTTAGTATACATATACTTCAAATGATGGGCCATCCATCCATAGCACTCCGGTTGTCGGTACGTCTGTCGGTCTGTCGCTCTGAATTTAACTTTTTCTTGTTGTTGTTGTTCAAATCCCATTTTGTGCCTTATTGCAAGAATGACTGGATCCATTCGGATTCTTTTCACTTTATCCCTCTCTCAGCCCTTTGTGTTGTCTTGACCTTTGCTCTTTCTTCAAGGTCGAGGTCGCTAAAGTCAATTATATTACAGCAAACGTTTTGCGCTGTGTCCTCAAAATGGACTGAACCAAATTTGATAAATGTTTGGTGTTGTGTGTGTGTGTTTTTTGTTTGTTTTTTGTTGTTGTTGTTGATTTTGCGGGTAGACAGTTTAGACAGTAATCCTTTATTCCATTCTTTCGTTTTGCTTCTTTAGGATGAAGCCGAGTCCCAACACCGTCGCGAAAATGAAGACTTATTTAGGCTTTGCTTTTGTGTTCCCTTTGTGTTTTCTATGTAATGCTTTGTTTTCTGGAATTAAAAAAATATATGTTTGAACCAAAATGAACACTTTTTGAAAATGCTTATTTGTGGGTTATTTGTGTCAATGTCAGGAAATAATTTGAATAGCCTGCCATCTTGTTATTTGTGGTTCAGGGCCACGCTGCGAGTACGACTGCCAGCCCCAGAGGTGTCGCAATGGAGTGGGCACTAACGGCAGGTGTGTGTGTGACTGTTCCACTAACTACAGGACCAAGTACGACCGTGTGTGTAATTGCCGATTAATATTTCAGGTAGGAGACCGCTTTCCTTAGCTCGTTGATGATGATGAAGAGGAGGAGGATGACGGCGATGAAGATGATGATGATGGCGATGATAATCCTGATGATGATTGGGATTTCAACAAAAACGACAGCGACAACGATGCTGATGATGACGCAATATTGTGTTTCTACAGGGCCCATACTGCAGTGAGTGCAAGATAAAGCAGTGTTACAACGGCGCCGTCCTCAGACCGAAGATGTGTACCTGTGTCAGCTGCCCTGGTCACTGTTCGCAGGCGGACTGCAGTAGTAAGTGTTCTTTAAGGCTGCAATAGTAAGTGTTCTTTAAGGCTGCAATAGTAAGTGTTCTTTAAGGCTGCAGTAGTAAGTGTTCTTTAAGGCTGCAATAGTAAGTGTTCTTTAGGGCTGCAATAGTAAGTGTTCTTTAAGGCTGCAATAGTAAGTGTTCTTTAGGGCTGCAATAGTAAGTGTTCTTTAAGGCTGCAATAGTAAGTGTTCTTTAAGGCTGCAGTAGTAAGTGTTCTTTAAGGCTGCAGTAGTAAGTGTTCTTTAAGGCTGCAGTAGTAAGTGTTCTTTAAGGCTGCAGTAGTAAGTCTTCTTTAAGGCTGCAGTAGTAAGTCTTCTTTAAGGCTGCAGTAGTAAGTCTTCTTTCAGGCTGCAATAGTAAGTGTTCTTTAAGGCTGCAGTAGTAAGTGTTCTTTAAGGCTGCAATAGTAAGTCTTCTTTAGGGCTGCAGTAGTAAGTCTTCTTTAGGGCTGCAGTAGTAAGTCTTCTTTAGGGCTGCAGTAGTAAGTCTTCTTTAAGGCTGCAGTAGTAAGTCTTCTTTAAGGCTGCAATAGTAAGTCTTCTTTAAGGCTGCAATAGTAAGTCTTCTTTAAGGCTGCAATAGTAAGTGTTCTTTAAGGCTGCAATAGTAAGTCTTCTTTAAGGCTGCAGTAGTAAGTGTTCTTTAAGGCTGCAATAGTAAGTCTTCTTTTGGACTGCAGTAGTAATTTTAATTCTTCTTAAGACTGGAATAGTAAGACTTCTTTTGGACTTCAATAGTAATTCTTCTTTAAGACAGTAGTAGTAAGTATTCTTTAAGACTGCAAGAGGAAATATTTTTAAGACTGCAGTAGTATGTCTTCTTTAAGACTGCAGTAGTAAGACTTTCAGACTGCAGTAATAAGTGTTATCTAAGACTGCAGTAGTAAGACTTTAAGACTGCAGTAATAAGTGTTATCTAAGACTGCAGTAGTATGTCTTCTTTAAGACTGCAGTAATAAGTGTTATCTAAGACTGCAGTAGTAAGTCTTTAAGACTGCAGTAATAAGTGTTATCTAAGACTGCAGTAGTAAGACTTTAAGACTGCAGTAATAAAGTGTTATCTAAGACTGCAGTAGTAAGACTTTAAGACTGCAGTAATAAGTGTTATCTAAGACTGCAGTAGTAAGACTTTAAGACTGCAGTAATAAGTGTTATCTAAGACTGCAGTAGACTGTAGTAATAAGTGTTATCTAAGACTGCAGTAGTAAGACTTTAAGACTGCAGTAATAAGTATTATCTAAGACTGCAGTAGTAAGACCTTAAGACTGCTGTAATAAGTGTTATCTAAGACTGCAGTAGTAAGACTTTAAGACTGCTGTAATAAGTGTTATCTAAGACTGCAGTAGACTGCAGTAATAAGTGTTATCTAAGACTGCAGTAGTAAGACTTTAAGACTGCAGTAATAAGTGTTATCTAAGACTGCAGTAGTAAGACCTTAAGACTGCTGTAATAAGTGTTATCTAAGACTGCAGTAATAAGACCTTAAGACTGCTGTAATAAGTGTTATCTAAGACTGCAGTAGTAAGACTTTAGGACTGCAGTAATACGTGTTATCTAAGACTGCAATAGTAAGACTTTAAGACTGCAGTAATAAGTGTTATCTAAGACTGCAGTAGTAAGACTTTAAGACTGCTGTAATAAGTGTTATCTAAGACTGCAGTAGTAAGACCTTAAGACTGCTGTAATAAGTGTTATCTAAGACTGCAGTAGTAAGACCTTAAGACTGCTGTAATAAGTGTTATCTAAGACTGCAGTAGACTGCAGTAATAAGTGTTATCTAAGACTGCAGTAGTAAGACTTTAAGACTGCAGTAATAAGTGTTATCTAAGACTGCAGTAGTAAGACCTTAAGACTGCAGTAATAAGTGTTATCTAAGACTGCAGTAGTAAGACTTTAAGACTGCAGTAATAAGTGTTATCTAAGACTGCAGTAGTAAGACTTTAAGACTGCAGTAATAAGTGTTATCTAAGACTGCAGTAGTAAGACTTTAAGACTGCAGTAATAAGTGTTATCTAAGACTGCAGTAGTAAGACCTTAAGACTGCAGTAATAAGTGTTATCTAAGACTGCAGTAGTAAGACTTTAAGACTGCAGTAATAAGTGTTATCTAATACTGCAGTAGACTGCAGTAATAAGTGTTATCGAAGACTGCAGTAGTAAGACTTTAAGACTGCAGTAATAAGTGTTATCTAAGACTGCAGTAGTAAGACCTTAAGACTGCTGTAATAAGTGTTATCTAAGACTGCAGTAATAAGACCTTAAGACTGCTGTAATAAGTGTTATCTAAGACTGCAGTAGTAAGACTTTAAGACTGCAGTAATAAGTGTTATCTAAGACTGCAGTAGCTGGCATTCTTTAAGACTGCAGTACTAAGACTTTTTTAAGACAGCATTCGTCGCATTTAAGACTGCAGAAGTAAGTGTTCTTTGAGACTGCAATAATAATTGTTCTTTTTGACTACAGTAAGAAGTATTCTTTAAGACGGTAGTAGTATGTCTTTTTTAAGACTGCAGTAATAAGTGTTCGTTAAGACTGCAGTTGGACCTAAAGCAATAACCTTGTATTGTATTGTAAGACTGCAGTAGTAAGCATTCTTTAAGATTGCAGTACTAGGACTTCATTAAGATTGCAGCAGTAATACATATTCTTTAAGATTGTAGCAGTAATAAGTATTTTTTAAGGCTGCAGCTGTAATAAGTATTCTTTAAGACTGCAGCAGTAATAAGTATTCTTTAAGACTCCAGCAGTAATAAGTATTCTTTAAGACTCCAGCAGTAATAAGTATTCTTTAAGACTGCAGTAGTAAGTCTTAAAGGCTGCAGCAGTAATAAGTCTTCTTTAAGGCTGAAGTAGTAAGTCTTCTTTAAGGCTGAAGTAGTAAGTCTTCTTTAAGGCTGAAGTAGTAAGTCTTCTTTAAGGCTGAAGTAGTAAGTCTTCTTTAAGGCTGCAGTAGTAAGTCTTCTTTAGGACAGCAGATATGATGTCATTAGTACCAGATGTAGTTTACACATATGTCAATAGTACCAGATGTAGTTTACAGGTATGATGTCGTTGGAACGAGATGTTGTTTACAGATATGATGTCATTAGAACCCGGTGCAGGGTATGCGTGTGGTTTTCAGTTCCTTTCTTTTCCGTGTCGTCCTTTCAACCACACGAAGCTCGCTGAAGGCCTTTTGGATGCAGGTTGTGGTTTTGTGGTGACTTGACTCGTGGTTAAGGATGGGTTAGTGTCCTAACAAGTTCTTGTGGTGACTTGATTCGTGGTGAAGGGTTAATGTCCTAACCGTCGAACTATTTCACATTATAACCTTGATGAGCAAAGCAAAGTGCTCTGTTTCATACTGATTTACCACGGTCCCAGCATCGGGGATGACGATAATAGATTTGATTAGGTTAGGTTAGGTTAGGTTAGATTAGATGGATGGATGGATGCTGATTCTGTTACTACTACTGCTGGTGATGTTAATGATGAAAACGATGAATAAGATGATGATGATATTGATGGCGATGACGCCGATGATGACAATGATGATGATTGACGATGATGACCATTGTGGAAGTGATGGTGATGATAAAGATGGCGATGATGTCTGCGATGGTGATGACGATGATGGTGAAACTGTGTCTGTGTTCAGAGTGCAGTAGAACCGACAGCACATACTTCGGAAACTACGGCAAAGGAACTGCGGATTTACTCGCCGCCACCATGTCGTCAACGTCTCAGCTTTGTTGCAGTCTGACCAGCGTTGTCCTTGGTGAGTGGAACCCAACATTTACTTTATTATTCTCATAGCAGCCCTTTTCTAGCAGCTCAACAGCTGCTCCAGCGTCAGGATCTTTAAAGTCCGCGCGATGAAAGGCGTGCGTGCACAGACTAGACCTCGGTTTATACTCTCATCCCAAGGATTAGTTGCGGTTTACCTGTGCATTAGTCATGGGTTTTGTTTATTTGTTGTTATTGGTGTTTTGTGGGGGATGGGGAATAGGCTTTATTTGGTGTTTTGCGGGGGGGGGGGGGGGGGGGGAGGGGGGACTTTTGTTAGTGTTTTTCTTTTTTCGGGGGGTGTGGGGGAATGGGCTTTTGTTGTTGTTTTGGCGGCACTCCATGCCGTCAACCAGCTTGGAACCATTGCCTGCATGTTTATCGCTCCACATTCAATTCATGCTCACCCATCCCAGTACTTAACATCAAACATTTGTACAGTGTGACCTGCCCCGAGTTGCCTAGTAAAAAAATGCGCCACAAAACGTTTGTGATTGCTCCGCACGAACTATTTTTGATTCTGGGCAGCCTTTTGCTGTAGGCGAACGCTTTTAAAATGGCGCAGCACATGTTGACTGCACAACAGCAAATCAAAGTGAAGTGGGCTGAAAGTGAATGTTACTATCAATCGCATGGACGACACAACAATACTATCAAATATAAACACTTATTCATACCGATTGCACATAAACGTAATTATTCCGTCAAAAAATAACAAGCACATAAATCTTCGAAGACTGTAAATGACACAAGTCCTCCCTTGCTATTTCACCATTAAGCTCATCGAAAGCCCACCACTCTGGCCGCCATTTTTTTTCTTTTCGCAAACAACATTTCGAGACCGCTACAGACCGCGAACATAGGGTTGCAGACTTTCACCCAAATAGTTACGTAGCTCTCTGGGTATGCAACTCGGGGCAGACCGATACACTGCTGTGCCACCCCAATAATACGAAATAATTGATTTGATTTGATTTCTTGTTTATCGTTTCCAGTTAGCCTTTAGCGGTCATAGCTGGACCACACAACAAGATAATAGGCGACGATAAATTGCCCTAAGTTACCCTTATGGCCAGACCAAGGGCTACATTGTCACATATTATATCAATGTATATGGTATAAGCAAACAATCGTCTTCTTAGCGTGAATGTTTGCATTTGATACGTTTTTCGGCCATTTTGATCTGGACCTCACGCCTTGGAGCAGCACATAGAAGCAAACACCTGGAAGAGTGGTGCACAGAAATTAAATGCTCGTCCATTGGCAGCCATCTTTCACTTTCAACGCTAAAGCTGCTAGCACCGTTGATCCTCGCTCGATAGAGCGACGAACATGTCACTTAGCTGTCAGTTCTACCAAGTAGAGTAGATTTATGTCCCCGGACACGTGAGCATATAAGGGATTCTACCAAGAGATTATAACGCTTTATTTCTATGTCTTCCAGGTTTGATGCTGGCCATCTTACAAGTATTGTGATTGGTGCATTTCCCTCACGTGATTGTGTTTCATTTAACCTGCGCCATCCAGAGAACGCTCCATGAAAATTCAAAGTCTCCGAAAGTTCCCATTGAAAAAAAAACACCGTCCCAGGACTTAATGTAGTGTACATATGCAGAAGTTCTTTTTTTAATTTTATTTTATTTGCGCTCTGTGGGTTCGGGCACTGAATACAATAGACCCAACGTTTCGCGGCATGTCGTAAGAGTCGACTAACAGGGGTGATGGCATCACTGGGCGAAAGTCTTCTACACAGAAGTCACCGGCCAGGACAGAGGAACCTCATGTTACTACATGTTCAACGACCACGTGCTCGGGGCCAAGACGAGCCACACTGTATTCGTGGATACCGGCTGTGGCCTACAGCCTGGAGAGGATTGGGCCCTGCCAGGTCTTTCTTGCCCAAGACACACTGCATGAAGTACGCTGGTTAAACGATCATCTGTGGTGCCCCTACGACCTCCGAGGTACGGGATAGGATATGATAGGATATATATATATATATATTTTTTTTTACAGTTATTTTTTCAAGAATCCAGATAGATTTATTATCATAATTATATACATTCATGCAACTCATACCGTAATTCTTTTTTTTTTTTTTAATTGTACATTTTATTTTATTGGGGGGGGGGGGGGGGGGAGGAAAGGGGTGTTGTGTGTATTTTGGGGCTAGACTTTCTTAACACCTTGCTGTGTATTTGGCGTGTGAATGTGTAGAAGTTCACGAAGTCTTCGTTTTCTCTCTCTTATACCCGGGATTGTGCGCGCCTCAGGCGATGCGCCCAAAGTTAGATCCCGTATCGACCAGCGTCGTCAGCAGCTTTTGAGCTGGATTAATGCTATATTACAACGATGTAATGTTAAAAGACACTGATCCTATCCTATCCTATCCTGTCCCATAACCCGAAGGTCGTAGGGGCACCACAGATGATCGCTTAACCAGCATACTCCATCTTCATACTTTTCACCTCCGTCCTGGTGGCCAACGGAAGGCGCGGTCCTTGTGTAGCCGGGCGACGACCGATCCGGCATGGAATTAGTGGATAGCCTCATCATGTGTTGTGTCTTGGGCAAAAAAGACCTGGCAGGGCCCAATCCTCTCCAGGCTGTTGGCCACAGCCGAAATCCACGAATACAGTGTGGCTCGCCTTGGCCCTGAGCACGTGGTCGTTGAACCTGTAGTAACGTGAGGTTCCTCCGCCCTGGCCGGTGACTTCTGTGTAGAAGACTTTCGCCCAGTGATGCCGTGCTAACATCACCCCTGTTAGTCGCCTCTTACGACACGCCGGGAAACGTTGGGTCTATTCTATTTGCCCGAACCCACAGAGCTAAAAAGACACTGATGATATTAATAATAAAATACTGTACAATAAGGTAATAATAAGAAATTAGCCAACATTATTCTTAGTACTGGTTTAATAAACGTTTTTTACCATGTATGTAGTATATTTTATATATTTATGTGTGTGTGTGTGGGTGTGTGTGTGTGTGTGTGCGGGTGGGTGTGTTCGGCCACATAAACCTGTGGAGTACGATGTGTGACTTTTTACCGGCGTTGTGAGGTACTATTTTTTGTGGAGTACTTTTTCCCATGTCTCCATAACGCAAACTCCACAGAACGCATAAGAAATTCATTCTGACTTTCCTGGTGCAAATATCTCACATACCCCATAAGACCGTTGGATTACTCGGCTACACACCCACACACTATGCACACTGATCAGGCTGCTTTTCCATTTCGCTGGACTCGCCTAATTAGGTGACGTCATGCGCATGCGTGCTGAACTTCCGCCCAGAGAGAGAGCTCAAATGGCGTCTTGTTTGAAGGTGATTGATATCTTTGGTTGCATATTTGAGTTTGTAGCTGAAAGCCATTAATGCTTGCACTTAATATTATTTGTCCAGCTGTGAAGGTAGTAAACATAGATGTTATTTGCACAATGCATTAGACTGTATGAGACACCGAAAACACCTTTAGTTCCGTTTTTGGGGAATGGATACTGCAGTGCTAGACCTGAGGCACTGATACTGTGGTGCTTTTCTTCTTTGTGTGTTCAAACTAAGGATTTTGTATTCTATTATAGTTTCAGAGCAGTTTTGAAATTAATTAGAATGTTTGAATTCTTTTCTACCACTATTCCCCCACTCTCCCATCTCTCCTTCCCTTTCCCCCCTGATTCGGGCTCTTTGCAGTCCACTGGACCCTGTAAGCAATGAATAACTATCTAACTAACAATCTCCCCTCCCACAAATCATGCAGAACTCACAAAACAGCTTGAATTATGGAACACACTTGTTTTCAATCTAGTTATTAGATACTCAAAACTGAATTTTGAAGTGAAAGGCTTGACTCACAATGATACTGTGTGTCTGTGTTTGTCTGTCAATAGATCTGCTTCTGTTTGTTTCTGTGTTTGGAGCATTGTTTCTTCTTTGAGAGGGGATTTGGTGGAGTTAGTTATATAGCTAGTTAATCATTGCTTACAGGGTATAGTTTTAGAGCAGTTTTGGAATTAATTAGAATGTTTACATTCTTTTCTACCAATATCCCCCCACTCCCACCTCCCCTCCCACAAATCATGCAGAACAGACAACACAACTTGAATTATGGAATACGCTTGTTATAAATCTAGTTATTAGATACTCAAAACTGAATTTTGAAATGAAGTGATTAACTCACAATGATACTGTGTGCATGTCTTATGTTTTATTTTCCATCATTACAGGTTTTCTTTCACAAATGGATTATATAAAACAAGCACAAAGGAAATCAGGTACAACGTTGGTATTCATTCTGTAGATTATTTAATTTTTGGCTATTTGTTTATCTTCAGATGAGAGTATAAACCAAGGTCTAGTCTGTGTACACACGCATTCCATCGCATGACTAAAAAGATGATGACACTTATGTTGTACAGTGGTGAGTGTGGGCTACACAAATACACCCAGCAAGCACTAGGTCTCTTCTACCTGTACTCCGTCATCCAGGATTGTGCTGTTATCTTGCTGAAAGTGAGTGAAAGTGGGTTCAGTAGGCGGCTTGAGTTAGATCCTGGATTGGCAAGTGCCTTGAGCAGCTCTTGAGCTGGACGACAGTGATAGTAGTAAAACTGGTTAACATGATGTGTAGATGACATTCTTTTATTGTAAATTATATGCAGAAACTGAATATTGCAAGAAAGACATTAATGCGTGAAGCACGAAGCAAATATTGATAAATTTGTTATTATTACATGTGTTAATCTTATTCCAAACAAATTCTAAATTATGGGATTTGGGTGGAACTTATAATATGCGTTGTTGAATAGGTTATAGATCTGACAATAACATGTGATTCGTATCAAGTTCAAACAGATCGATAATAATTAGATTTGCATGTTGCTCATTGAATTTACCTAGTTCATTTATTTTACTATTTCACTTGTCTGTTAGTATACAAAAGAATTACCTATAAATATATTTGTTTGTAACCAGCCAACTACAGAAAATCGACGGAAATAAGCCTAGTCTTCCTTGTAAAATGTGCACGCTACTATGACATTGCATATAGAAGCTACAATGACGTCCTATCCTATCCTATCCCGTAACTTGAAAGTCGTAGGGGCACCACAGATGATCGTTTAACCAGCGTACTTCATCTTTCTCTGTCCTCAGCAACTCTCATGGCTTCGCTCTGTGTCAAGCCAGTCCATTCTCGAATGTTGTCCTTCCACCTCTTTTTCTGTCTCCCTCTTTTTCTGCCTCCTTGCACCATGCCTTGCAGGATGGTCTTTGAAAGGCCAGATGCTCTGGTGATGTGGCCATACCTTCGGAGTTTCCTTTTCTTCACTTATCCTATCCTATCATATCCCGTACCTCGGAGGTCGTAGGGGCACCACAGATGATCGTTTAATCAGCGTACTTCATCTTTCCCTGTCCCTCCCCCGTTGGGGTGCCGGGAGTTTCAGTATAAATAGTATCCCAACTTTCTGGAAATGTAGTGCTTTAAATTCCCACTGTCGCTGTCTTTCTCATTTGTTCTTTCTCATTCCTGCTCTGTTCTATCAATCTGCTATACTATCTTCTTCGCTAGACCAGTCACCTACCTTTTTTCTTGAAAACTCTTTCGGGACAAAGACTCCTTATTTGTGTATGGGGTCTGTTGGATCAGCTTGGGAATATTGGACGCTTTCTGCCAGGTGGTCACTAGGGCTTCCTATGATGTTATTATTTAGCAATGTAGGCATTTTATATGTATGTGTTTTGTTGATAATTTATAATGATGTTTGTATTCTATTTTGTTTTTGTAAACGGGGGTTCGATAAATTAGAGTACAGCCTCAGCGTCCCCTGCGTGGGATGTCGTTATTGTAAAGTGACTGGCTGGTGGAGAGCTTTCTATTTTACCACTAGGGTTGTTTCAGCAGATCTTTTATGCGGATCAGGGGTTGTCCGGTCCTGATTTGGCTCGGAAGAGTCCGCTGGACCTAAAGCAATAATTATGTAATGTAATGTAATGTTTCCCTGTCCTCAGCAACCCTGCTGGTATCGCTCAGTGTCAAACCAGTCCATTCTTGAATGTTGTCCTCCCACCTCTTTTTCGGTAGAATGTTTGAATTCTTTTCTACCACTATTCCCCAACTCTCCCATCTCTCTTCCCCCTCCCCCCCCCCTGACTCGGTTCTTTGCAGTCCACTGGACCCTGTAAGCAATGAATAAATGTCTAACTAATAATCTTCCCTCCCACAAATCGTGCAGAACTGACAAAACAGCTTGAATTATTAGCCTGTCCCGGCCCGCTAGCTCCCCCCCTCCCTCCCCCCGCGCTGTAGTGGTATTATAATTAGATCTTTTTTTTCTTAATCTTTTAAATCCATGTTTAATTTTAGCTAGTCTTAGTCCGGGGTTGTTGCGCACCTGCACAGTGGCCCGGCGGGCCGGTGCCGTGTCGCACCGATCCATGTTTTTTAGGTGTTTTTTTTTTTTTGCTTACCGTCCACAGAGACCATCAGCCTATTAGGGACGAAGACGGGGATAACCATCCCAGGAATTAATTTATTAATTAATTATCGAACCATCCCAATAATGGAAATAGTAAGGTGCACAAAGAAATAGGGCCACTTTGTTTTCCGCCCACTGGATTCGAACCCTGGCACTCTTGCTTTCCAGTCCGCTCCGGTGCGCGCCCCCATTTTATTATCTAATAGGGGGGGAGGGGGAGGGAGTTGGTGTGGGTAGGGTCTGCGTTGGATGTTTGTACCCGGAGATGGAGCTGCTGTCTCCCTCTCCTCCGTGGGGATTCTGTCCCGGTCCCCCGCCCCCCATCCCCATCCCCATCCCCGATTGTACAAAATTCACTGTATGTACAAAGCTTTACTATAAGTTTTAATATCTATGTTTTAATGATTTCGTTCCGTGTGGCGTTTTAGTTGTACATTTGATTTTTTAATTTGAATACATATATGCGTGTGACTGTTTCACTGTATAAGTCTTGGTGTTAACTGTTATAGTTTTTAGCAAAAAGTAATATTATGTGTTTTGGGCTAGGTCCCCCTTCTCTGCACCTTTCCGTAACAATACAAGATCAGTCCTATATAGGTCTAACACATCGAAGGACTTTAAACAACAGATCATCTTCATCATCGTCATATTGCAGCATGCTTTTTTTTAAATCCCACAGACTGGCACATAGACTCCATGATTGAAGTGAAGGTGTTGCAGATGACTTTAATAATAATAATAATAATAATAATAATAATAATAATAATAATAATAATAATAATAATAATAATAATAATAATAATAATAATAATTCATCTACCAATGTGTCAGTGACAACTGTTAGCACGTTGCCGTCGAAGGCAGCAGCGTATTTTACAGACAAATTCATTTGTGTACTAAAGGCACTGTTGAAGAGCTTTAAAGTCATTATTGCATGTCTGCTTGGTGGATAATATCATCAAATCGCCTCATCTCTATTGGTTCGAATCAATTACATTACAGAACATTAGCATTTGAGCGCCACTTCCCAGTTGTTTATTATATAGGTATAATACAACATGCATACATACATAGGGATAATATTACATACAAACAACGATTTATATTTGGGGCGTCCAATTAGGCAGGGGGCGTCCAATTAGGCCTCTATTTCAGACCCAATTAGACGCCGGCGTCCAATTAGGCAGGGGCGTCCAATTAGGCTTCTATGTCAGACCCATTTGGACGCCGGCGTCCCACACAAAGAACAACCAAAACGTGACATTTCACAAGCAATGTGCAACATATGTCTAGAGCTTGGGCATGTTGCATCTCATTTTCAAGAACACTTTTATGTGCAGAGACTGCAGGGAGGAGGGTCAGGTGGCCTAATGGTAGAGCTTTGAATTGCGGATCTGAAGGTCCCGGGTTCGAGCCCAGGCCGGGGCAAAGTGTTGTGTCCTTGGGAAAGACACTTTACTCCCGTTTTCCTACTCCTTCGTGTTTTTCTGGTCCTGATTTGGCTCGGAAGAGTCCGCTGGACCTAAAGCAATAATCTTGTATTGTATTTTATGAAAGTATAAACCGAGGTCTAGTCTGTGTCGCATACATTCCATCATAACGGACTTTAAAGATCCTGACGCTCATGTCCTAGACGGGTGAGTGCCGGTGACAAGAACATACCCAGCATGCACCTAGCTCCTTATCTGGCTGCCCAGGATTGTGCTCAGTTGTCTGGAGCGTTATTACGATGCGCCCAAAGGCTGCAAGTTGGCGCCATGGGCGGCTTGAGTTAGACCCTGTATCGGCCAGCGCCTTGAGTCGCCAAGTACGGTGAGATATGTGCGCTATAAAAATCATCGATAATAAATAAATAATAATAAAAGAGGAGATCCCATTTGTGTGGCCTTGCTTACCCACCCCCTGCAGGTCCCCTCCGCCAGTGACCCAGGGAAACAAACATGCTCCCATATGGCTGCCTGACATTGATGAAGATAAGACTGATAGAGGTGAGAGGAAGAAAAAGGTCGACGAAATCGAGGACGAAAATCCAACCCTTACCCCTCTTCTTCACCCAGATCAGAGTTGATAGGCAAACTCGCATGCCAAGATGAAGTAGGCGTGGCTAACAGTGAGGTGTCTCGCGCTGTCCAGGCCTAACGCCTACTGAACTTATTCATTACAGTATTTCATTAGTCTCGCATGCCGAGATTAAGGAGGCGTGGCTAACAGTGACGTTTGAGAAAGTGAACAGAACAGTCCTGTGTGACAGTGCTGAAAATGGGGGGATAAATATGATAGACAAAAAAAAATTCTTCACAAAATCTCAAATACTTCATAAGTTATTGATAATGGACTTATGATTGATTCATGATAGATATTAATGAGACACACCAACTCTGCTAGTTTGGTCAACTTCACTTGAAGTTCAAGATCACTGTAGCTGTTGAAAGTCGGATTAAATGAGTACTTTGAAGTGACCTTAACCCAAAACAATGACAAAGTCCAAACAAGTAGTTTGAAGAGATCATAGATTGATCTAACATATATTTTCAGTTTTTGCGTTGATCTTGAAGGTCAAGGCCATTCTAGGCTTTAGGAAAATCATCAAACTGACTAGTTTTATGTTTGACCTACGTTGTGCATTAACATTGGTTTATTTGATTCTGCATGAACCTCAGAGTTCATGTGAATGTCATCCAAAAGACAAAGTCATTGCAAAGTCGCTGTTTTTTTTACATTATAGAACTTTTGTAGTTAATATGTATCATACATGAATGTTCAAATGGAGCCGGAGGTCAAGGTCATCTAATCAAAGTCAATATTGATCATATGTATTCCTTGTGCATTCACTTGGCAATAAAACAGTTTCTATACTTGTATTACTTTGTGTTTTAATGCAACCTTCTTATTTCAGTTTGTTTTAAACTTAATCCATAGTGGGTACTATTTTTCATATAGGTTCCCTCGTGGAGGTGCCGTGGGTTTCTGTATAAATAGTCTCCCCTTTTTCTGGAAATTAAATTTAGTGCTTTACATTCCCACTGCTGCTGTCTTTCTCATCTGTTCTTTCTCATTCTTACTCTGTTCTATCAATCTACTATACTACCTTCTTCTTTGCTAGATCAGTCATCTAATTTTTTCCTTGAAAACTCTTCCTGGACAAAATTCCTCATTTGTATGTGAGGTCTGTTGTATCAGCTTGGGAATATTGGAAGCTTTCTTTCAAATGGTCACAAGATTCAGTTTTATTTTGAAATTATTTTTTTATAATTTTAATTTAATAAACATTGTCTTAAACAACGTTTTATACACATAGTCTATGAATTTTTTTTTTCAGTTCTTCATTTTTTCTTGTTGCTCAACCCCTCTCTCTCTTTCTCTCTCTCTCTCTCACTTTCTCTCTTTCTCACTTACACATACAGCCTCCAACCTCGGAAGGTGACGTTTGCTTACGCTTTTACCGGCAACATTTTATCTACATTTTAACTACATTTTCCACTGCTTTGATGCTACTTCCAACGGTTTACTACGTCGGCCACTGCCTATCAAGATACGCTTTTGCTGTCTCCATAAAGGACAAGACACGCTCTGCTGATCCCACATAGGACAAGTTATGCTTTGTTGTCCCAAACAAGATATGCTTTGCAGTTTTCCTACGTAACACCATCCAAGGAAAGGTTCAAGTGCTCTTGCTGCACACTTTCTCCCTCAACCTACACCTTGCTGTCGCCCTGGTGAGCACCCATCTCCCTCCTTTTTTCCTTCCTGCCCCTGAGACGCGGTCTCACTCCACAGGTGAGGGGTTATAGCCGTCAGCTGCTTGCCCTCCCTGGTGGTTACCGACTGGGCTCACACCCTGGGTGTGACCTTGCGGCGCCCCCGCGCGCTGAGTCCTGGACTCGGCGCTCATTCATTCATTCACTCATCTCCCCTATCTTACCCTAGTTTGCTAGGGACCTAGAGACTGAACGTCTCACCCCATAGGGTGGGGCATCATAGCCACACGTGCTTCCCCCCCTAGTGGGTGCCGACTCGTGCTACCTCCCTGGTGGGGTATCCCTGCAGCCTAGCTTAGTCCGGGGTCCTGGACTCCGTTGACCTTCATTGCCCGTGCTCCCTCACCTAGCGGCCAGCCAGTCAGCCCTACCTTGCCCCCTGTTTTTGGGTGGGTAATACTCATTTTAAACAGCACAGATTTTAAATTCGTACTGTCTTTTTAAAGCCTCTTTTTAAAACTCTTCCTCACACTGACTCAACCAAAGCTTTTAGGTTTTGAAGCTAGTTCAGCCAGGCTAGCTATAAATAGCTTTGCCAGTGCTCTTCTTTCCTGTCCTTTCACTGAAAGGGAGGGTGTAGGCAAGCTATAAATAGCCCGCAGCCAGCAAAATGTGGGATAACCTAAGAGTGCTGCTCACATAGGCATTGAGCTGCTGTGTCCTGGACAAAATTCCTCATTTGTATGTGAGGTCTGTTGTATCAGCTTGGGAATATTGGAAGCTTTCTTTCAAATGGTCACAAGATTCAGTTTTATTTTGAAATTATTTTTTAATAATTTTAATTTAATAAACATTGTCTTAAACAACGTTTTAAACACATAGTCTATGAATTTTTTTTTTCAGTTCTTCATTTTTTCTTGTTGCTCAATACCTCTCTCTCTTTCTCTCTCTCTCTCTCTCACTTTCTCTCTTTCTCACTTTCTCTCTCTCTCCTTCTTCTTCTCCTTCTTCTTCTCCTCCTCCTCCTCCTTCTTGTGCTCCTCCTCCCCTTCCTTCTTCTTCTTCTCTTCCTCCTTGTTCTTTAATTTGCTCAATGAAGCCAGTTGAAAAATTAGATCATGTATTGACTAATATTGTGTGTAGTTTTTTTAAAATAGATTTGTGGGGTACTCTCTTCTTCTTTTTCTTCTTCTTCTTCTTCTTCTTCTTCTTCTTCTTCTTCTTCTCCTCTCTCCCTCTCTCTCTCTCACCTTCTTCTTCTCCTCCTCTTCCCCCCCCCTTCCTTATTCTTCTACTTCTCCTCTCTTTTACTATTTCTCTCTCTCACTCTCTCTTTCTTCTTTTTCTTCTCCTCCTCCTCCCCTTCTTTCTTCTTCTCCTCCTTCTTCTTTAGTTTGCTTGATGAAGCCAGTTGAAAAATTAGGTACATGTAATGTATTGAATAATATTGTGTGTAGTTTTTAATAGATTTGTGGAGTACTCTCCTACTTCTTCTCCTCTCTTTCACTCTTTCTCTCTCTCACTCTCTCTTTCTTCTTCTTCTTCTCCTCCTCCTACTCCTCTTCCTCCTCCCATTCCTTTTTATTTTCCTCCTCCTTGTTCTTTAGTTTGTTTGATGAAGCTAGGTGAACAATTAGATCATATATTGAATAATATGTTTGTGTAGGTTTTCTATTAGCCTTTAATAACTTTCTCATTTTCCTTGTTCTGTAGTTTGCTTGATGAAGCCAGTTGAAAAATTAGATCATATATTCAATAATATTGTGTTTAGGTGTTTTATTAGATTTGTGGGTACTCTACTTCTTTTTTCCCCTCTCTCTCACTCTCTCTCTTTCTCCTTCTTCTCCTCCTCCTATTGGATGCTTTGTGTCAAATGGTCACAAGAATCAGTTTTATTTTGAAATTATTTTCTTATAATTTGTATTTAAATTATCTTAAACAACTTCTATACATATAGTCTTTGAAAGTGGTTTTTTTCAGTTCTTCATTTTTTCTTGTTGCTCAACATCTCTCTTTCTCTCCTTCTTCTTCTTTTCCTCTCTCACTGTCTCTCACTCTTTCCTTCTTTTTCTTTTTCTTCTTCTTCTCCTCCTCCTCCCCTTCTTCTTCTCCTCCTTCTTTTTTAGTTTGCTTGATGAAATCAGGTAAAAAATTAGAATATATTTTGAATAATATTGTGTGTAGGTTTCTTAATGGATTTGTGGGGTACTTTCTGCTTCTTCTTCTCTTTCTCTCTCTCTATCTCTTTTTCCCTCTTCTTCTTCTCCTCCTTTTTTAGGTTGCTTGATGAAGTCAGGTAAAAAAATTAGAATATATCTTGAATAATATTGTGTGTAGGTCTTTTAATGGATTTGTGGGATACTTTCTTATTCTTCTTCTCTTTCTCTCTCACTCTATCTCTTTTTCCCTCTTCTTCTTCTTCTTCTTCTCCTCCTCCTCCTTCCCCTCCTCCTTTTTTAGTTTGCTTAATGACGCCAGGTCATATATTGAATAATATTAGATCATGTATTGAATACTATTGTGTGTATGTTTTTTTACTAGATTTGTGGGGTATGTGATATGAATATTCATGATGCATAATACCTCACAATGTAGGTGTAAAACTTGCCAACTTGAATTTAAAGCTTTACAAATTAAACTGTGTACACTCAAAGCAACACTATCAAATCTATAATTTAAATCAAAGAAAACATAAGTTTGAAGTTTTTTGTAGGCAACAAGTTCTTGAACATGCATACCCCACAGTGATGGTGAAAATGACAACCGAAAAATGTACTCCACAGGTTCATGTGGCCGGGTATGTGTGTGTGTGGGTGTGTGTGTGTGTGTGTGTGTGTGTGTGTGTGTGTGTGTGTGTGTGTGTGTGTGTGATTTTGGAGCCTCATTCTCCGGAGCTTGTGCGCTCATTAGGCTGGGACATTTCATGCGATGACAATGACATTTAAAGCAGGGCATCTGGTCAGGTTGCAAGAGAAACACATTGACTGCCTTCTGTAGGCTGCACGCTTGCCCTGCTCCTTCATTCCATCATGTGCCAAAAGATGAGGCAGTGGTAGTAGTTGTATCCAGTAAAGCTTACAATGCCAAAAGATGAGGCAGTGGTAGTAGTTGTATCTAGTAAAGCTTACAATGCCAAAAGATGAGGCAGTGGTAGTAGTTGTATCCAGTAAAGCTTACAATGCCAAAAGATGAGGCAGTGGTAGTAGTTGTATCCAGTAAAGCTTACAATGCCAAAAGATGAGGCAGTGGTAGTAGTTGTATCCAGTAAAGCTTACAATGCCAAAAGATGAGGCAGTGGTAGTAGTTGTATCCAGTAAAGCTTACAATGCCAAAAGATGAGGCAGTGGTAGTAGTTGTATCCAGTAAAGCTTACAATGCCAAAAGATGAGGCAGTGGTAGTAGTTGTATCTAGTAAAGCTTACAATGCCAAAAGATGAGGCAGTGGTAGTAGTTGTATCCAGTAAAGCTTACAGGGAAAGCCCCATCAGCAATTGTTTTGGCCGCAGCGGTTTTCACATTTTCATAGTGAATTGTTTGCATCTGTCACACAGCCACGCCTGTATATATATATATATATATATATATATATATATTATATATATATATATATATATATATATATATATATATATATATATATATATATATATATATATATATATATATATATATATATATTTTTTTTTTTTTTTTTTTTTTTTAAATTTATTTATTATTAGTTTAGTTTAAATACTGTAAGACCTACACAATCTGAATTTAGACTGCATAAGTATTATGCACATGCACACACACTATCGCAAAACCACAAAAAAAACGAACACACGGTCACACGCACAATCCTCTCCCCTCCTCACCCACACACACACATACCTCCCCCCCCTCACCCCCCACAAATCCATCACTGGCACCATAACAGCCAACAACAACAACAACAACAATGCTGCTACAGATAGAACAAGACCACCGGCGCTAAAACTACAGGAACCATTACATGTGCTGCATTTGTATCTCCTTCAGCCAATTGACTTGTTTTCCTTACCACTAATTAGGGCAGGCAATCAATGTCACTGAGCATTAGAACCATGGAAGAGCCACTCAGTCAGCTGATGGGTTGATGGAAGAGAGAGAGAGACAGAGATAGATGATGATGATGATGATGATGATGATGATGATGATGATGATGATGATGATGATGATGACTACGGTGTAATCATAAGGAGGGGAAGGACAATGAAACAGGATTTAGCTTGATGCGCAAGACATGTTTATTATACATATCGTTCATAGCTAGGCAGTAACAATAACAGTACCAATGATATTAACAGTGTTAAAAAATCCTACCTCCGTAGTCACAGCATCAACCCATAATAAGATTATTTTTTGCAGTAGCCGACCGCCATCTTCAGCATGTTGTAGATTCTGCGTCCAAAACACTGATGTTGATGTTGAACACTTGAGTTGCGCGGTTTCTCCAATCCGTTGGATCTCATTTTTGATATGATGATGATGGTCATTGTTGTCAGGGTGGCGACGTGGTGATCGTCCTTAACGCTCATGCAATAGGACGTTAAGCATCGTTTTTCGTTCGTTCCATACTATTCACACTTTTCTGCTATCCTATGCACCAACGGGAATCCCCTCTATAAAAAATACTTCCGGTTTTTTTCTCCGCGTGTTTTAGTGAGTTATTTCCAAATATTCAAGAAAATTAACATGTGTCACTGGCTACCTGTATCGTACCCTCGCATATTTTTATTTTTTTTGCTGCAGTTTATTATTCCTTTCTATCGCCAGTGGCGCGCCTAAACCCTCCCTACCTAACATTATTTGTGAATTTTTGAAAAAATATTCGGAAAAACATAACGCCTAGATGCTGGCTCGAACCCACACCTGTCAGTCGCCATTGGTTTCTGGCTTGTGGACAAGGCAAGTTAGTCCCGCCTTAGCCCACTTGGCCACAACGCTAGCCTAACATAGTCAGTTACTTCGTGTTTTGTGAAGGTTGCGACGGCGAAGCTATGGAAAACTACAAGAGTTTTCAGGTCCTGTTTCACTTTCTGTCGATGATCGACGCACCTCCGAAGTCGCCACAAATACAGGCCTCTACGATTGTTTTTTGCATTCTTTCACTGAGCATGTACTTCCTCCACCGTTTTTATACTTATCCCACTCGTTTTCTGGCTCTAACAATCGTCGTTTTCGGCAATTTGCCATATTTAAAAGTCACGCATCAAGCTTTGATAAAAGCAAAACAAGCCAAACCGGAACTTGGTTTCATATAACCTCGTTTTAATTTATAATGGCGATACCCACGAGTTTTTATGAGAGGTGCCGGAAAGTTGTGAATAATAGCATGTTCAGTGGTTTCATTTAAATGCCTAAATCTGATATCCAATCAAAGACTATGAAAAGTGGAGTCTCTGCCATAGTCCCACACAAAATAATCCACATGAAGTATCCATTTTGAACGCAGGCACAGGTAAAACTTGCCATCTTGTTACTGCTTCCTGTCACTTAGGTTGCCACGGGAATGCAGTAATGAATGACAGACGTTTTAGTTTGGTAACCCCTCTGCACTGCCACGAAATTCGGTCAGATAGTTTCATTTTATTGTATTTCCAGACTAAATTACCTGGAAACGCTTTGCTACGGTCCTAGTATAAGGGAGATAAGCCATATACGGCTATTTGGAGCGGTCGGACAGGAAGGTTAGATTCCATTTTCAAAATATATTAGAAACAAAAAACAATAGCAACAACATCCACACACAAAAATGAATAGACTATATAAAGAAAACGGGCATCTCTTAGCCTGAAGTACACATTGTATAGTTTGTGAGTAATTTTGATGTCAACCTCACGCTCTTTCACAAGGTCCCAAGTCCAAGGCTGTGTTGACTGTTGGCCAAAAGGGGTTTAGTCTACATTTGACGTTGTTGTTGTTGAAAGCTTAATTTTTAAAGTTAGATTTATTTAAACATTGGCTGAACAGATTTAAATACTGTTTTGCTTGTAGATTATTCAAGGAACGTGTGCTGTGGCCGCCCCCAAATCGGCGCTTTTTGAAACTGGATTTCATGAAAATTCTCAGTAACTTACCATCCAAACAATTGTTGTAACAAAATCTCAAAATCATTTTTAGGAACACGTTACAGAGTTCTCTTTTAATTGTATATGCTTTTAGCAAAACAACAAAATCGTGTTTATTTGATATAGGTCACACAGTTTACGCTGTAATAACATGAATCTCAGTCTAATGCTTATACAAACATGTGTGTGTGTGTGTGGGTCTGCGTGTGTGTGTGTGTGTGTGTGTGTGTGTGTTTGATAGATGTGGGTGCGTGTGAAATTATTGCGTTACTTTAGAAAAAAGACGAAGTCACATTTAGATAGGAACGAAACAAGTCAACATGACGTTCAGAATGAAAACTCCGCTTCGTTTGCCCCCCAAAAAACAACTAATTAGTATTGTACACAAATCAGTGGCGTAGCTAGGGATCTGGGGGGCCCCGGAAGGTAGCCTCTTTGGGGGCCCCTGCATTTTGACATTCGACATCATGACATGAAATAATGTACTTAATAAATACATAAGTCTAAATTCACTAACTTATATAACAACGTGAATACAAAGATTACATGGCGGTGGCGTAATATATAATATTTAATTAAAAAAAAAATTCGCATACTCCTTTGGGGTTAGGGTTGAGGCCCGGGGGGACTTTCGAATTTGAACCCCCCCCCCCCTCCCCTAGCTACGCCACTGACACAAATGCAACAGTAAACTCAGAAGACGATTCATTATTGTGCAAAATACAAGTATTCTTTAATACGTCATCTTTCTTTCAAGTCATCAAAGTCATCGTCGGTTTCATTGTCATTGTAACCATCCAAAAAAAAAAAAAAAAAAATTACATTATGGTCACATAAAACACAACATTGTAACTGAGGGTGACGTCATTGGTCAGGAAAATGTGGGATGAAGAAACCTCTAACACAACATTATGGCTCCGTTGTCTAAAAATAGCGTTGAAACTTAAACTAGAAGAGCAAAGCCCATATGACTCACATGCTCCTTATGGAACTCGCAATATTTAACATGAAAATGAGCGACCAGAAAAAACAAAATGAAACGGTGGCATTAAAATGCAAAGTAATACTGACCTTGATCTTCCAATGCTCTTGACCTTGAGATAACCTTCACCTCTGGCTCCAAATATACTCATGTTATCATGTACTACAAAATAAACTACAACAAAATTTGTATTATGCCAAAAAACGGTGATTTTGGGATGACCTTGACCTTCAGTGACCTTGACCTTGGGATGATCTTGACCTTAACGTGTCCTCACATGCATGGCTGATCAAATAACTCCATGTTATTGCATATTATGGGTTAAATAAACAGCCATTCCACTTTTTAATCCCCTTTTTATTGTACGTGTTTGTAAGGCCTAAAATGACCTTGACCTTCAAGATCAATCCAAAAACGGAAAATATATTAAAGATCAATCTTCCACCTCTAAATACAACAAGTTTGGATTTTATATCTCTCGTAGTTTAAGGTCAAGGTCACTTTAAAATAGAAATACTAACCGATTTTGGACAGCTCCAGTGACTTAGACCTAGGAACGAGGTTGACGAAATTTGCATAATATGTGTGTCTCATTGATATCTATCATGCATCAAAGAATCATTAGTTCAATTAAAAAAATGGTAAAATTTTGTTTTAAAAAATCGTTTTTTTAACTAATATTTGTTGATTTTATGACCTTGACCTTGAAGCGAAACCATTCATTCACTGATCATTAATGAGGTCTCATGGGTATACACCATCTTACCAAGGTGATAGATAAAATAGGTTCTGAAATATTAATCCACTTTCAAGTTCTGCACAGACGGCGGGCAGCGGACAGACAGACGGACTGAGGTACACATTTTTTTAATGTCATTCTTGGACTCTTTCTGGGAAAAAATTATAATTTTGGGGCGAGTATACAGACTCACATTGCTATGCACGTGAGTCAAAAAAGTGAAATTACGTGAACAATTGTCATTTTTTGACTAACATTTGCTGACCCTGTGACCTTGCCCTTGAAGTGAAGCCATTTATTCACTTATTATTTTCGAGGTTCCATGGTTCCAAATTTGGTTGTTATACACGAAACAGATTCTTTGAAATTAAGCCACGTCCAAGTTGTGCGCAGACGGCCTGACGGACGGCAGATGGACGAACAGACTGACTGACGGACATAAATATTTTTTTACATACGGACCGATTTGCAAAAACCTAGTAAAACACATTTGTGAAGAGGATAGATGGGGTGGAGAAGAGGGTGAGTACATAGACTCACATCGCTACACGCATGCTAGTCAAAAAGGTACCATTTGTTACAACTCAGAAGCATCAGACGTCACTGCATTGTACTCAATACGCCATCGTCTAACTTCACATTTGCGTAAGAGCGTTGGTGGGGGGGGGGGGGGGGGGGGGGGAAAGTACAATCTTGTGATGTCACTAAAGCGTCACTAAGGTGTAATCGTCTGATGTCCTGACAAACAGAATATTACTGCACTGTCAATTAGACGTCATTGTTTGACGTTACAGCAGAGTGAGATCACTTGAAATTCAAAATATTATGGCGTCCTGGTAACAATTGACATCAAGGCAACGTCATTTAAAAAGGCATCATCGTTGGAAAAGCTCGACGGGGTCACCCGAAATACGTAACATGGCCATGGTTATATGACATCATTGTAACACCTGACACATGTAACAAGCAGTGTGTCACCACCTCATGGCCCCAAGGGCTTAACCATGACGTCAACGGTTTATAATATGACGTCATCGCAACCCACTGACGTCATAGCAGCGTGATATCGTTGGAAGTCCTGAGGAAAATATGGACCTTGCCTGGCCGTTTTTCGGACCGCTGATTTCCTTTGCTGAACAGACTCAGCTCATGTTCTTCGCCGATCTCAGTGCCTTCCTCCCTGCACATGGCCTCCCCAACAAATTCGTTGAACACTGCCGAAATCCCACTGTTGTGGTATATCTGAAATCAAGGGAGAGCAGTGGGCTCAGCGCTGTACTCAGTGGTTCAAAGCCACTTGACGGCCTGCAGTTGGTTTTTGTTTTTAAATGACCCTGAGACACTCTACGCCCCTACTCCTTCGGATGAGAGTATAAATCGAGGTCTAGTCTTAGCAGGCACGCATTCCATCGACCGGACTTTAAAGATCCTGGCGCTCATGTCCTGGACTGGTGAGTGCTGGCTACACCAAATACACCCCCCATGCACTACGTTCCTTCTCCCCCATCACCCCGGTCGCCCAAAATTGTGCTCAGTGGTCTGGGCGTCAGACTACGCGCCCAAAGGTTGCAAGTGGGCGCCTCGGGCGGCTTGAGATAGATCCTGTTTTGTCCAGCGCCTTGAGCTGCTTGAGCTTGAAAAGCGCTATTTAAGAACGATTAAATAAATAAACACTACTGCTACTATTACTGCTGCTGCTGCTCCTACTACTACTACTACTACTACTACTACTACTACTACTACTACTACTACTACTACTACTACTACTACTACTAATCATAATGATAATACATTGTTCGTACAACAACAAGTACTACTACTACTACTACTACTACTACTACTACTACTACTACTAATAATAATAATAATAATAATAATAATAATAATAATAATAATAATAATACATTGTCCATACAGGAAAATCCTTTCAAAATTCCCACAATGTAGCAATATTTCACAAACCATTTGTCCAAATTTCAAAGCTTTCTGTCATAACTCTACCGCACTTCAGTCAAGTCAAACCATAGCAGACGATCTTTTATTTAACTTAAAGAAAACCATTTTGATTTATACTACTCAAAATAATTGAAGGGCCACTCTCATATTTCATTTAGTTTAATTATTTTTGCTGCTATCAATAATAGCGCTTATATTGCTTATTTCAAAACTTATCCTGTACAGTAACATTCAAGACAATCTTATTCTGACAAGTAATCACATGTGTGAGTTTTGAACTTTCTGCACTGAGTTGAAAAACAAACCCAATTTTTACCAAAAAATGACCCTAATTTACTGTTGTCTTGCTAATAAAGCAAAATTTTCAACATTAAAAAGTGATTTGCACGCAAAAGGCTTGCATTTTCTGAGTTCAGTTCAACAATCGGCGCATTTTTTCTGGGTATAATACATTAATAGGCAGCGCTTTTGCTGCTTTTCTAACCATGCCCCCAAGGCGACGATTGACTGATGCGGATAGAGGCAGAGCTATTGCATGCCTTCAGGAAGGGGTGGGGGTGAGAGAAGTTGGCAGGCGGCTGGGAGTGTCCCACGCCGTTGTCCAAAGGCTGCAGGAGCTCTTTAACAACACTGGAAGCGTCCAAGAACCAAGAAGGTCCGGACGCCCCCGCGTTACCACTGCAAGACAAGACCATTTCATCACCCTGTCAGCTCTGAGGATGAGGTCCGCTACAGCAAACACCATCAGAAGACAGCTTCACCCCGCCAGCAATGTTAACGTCAGCGACCAGACAATTCGCAACCGTCTACACGAGGCAAACCTGCGATCAAGACGACCAGCAGTACGGCCTTTGACCACCCCAGCTCACCGTGCAGCGCGTTTGGCCTGGGCTCGGCGTCATTTGGTGTGGACTAGGCAACACTGGTCAAGGGTGCTATTTACAGACGAGTCTCGGTTCTCCTTGTCTTTTAACGACCGTCGAGCGAATGTTTGGAGGCGTCCACGGGAGCGTTTCGCTGATGCGACGGTGCGCGAACATGACCGCTTTGGTAGTGGATCTGTCATGATGTGGGGTGGCTTCGCATTAAACTTCAGAACACCCCTGCTCCAAATTCATGGCAACTTAAACGGTATTGGCTACAGGGATGACGTCCTACAACCTAGGGTTCTCCCAGCTCTGCGGGCCATTGGGGAAGGTGCCATACCACAGGACGATAATGCCAGACCCCACCGAGCGCGTATCGTCAATGACTTCCTGCAGCAACAGCACGTCATAAGGTTGGATTGGCCGGCTCGATCACCCGATTTGAACCCCATAGAACATCTGTGGGATGTCTTGGATCGACAGACACAGGCAAACCTCCCTCCAGGAGCTAACCTTGAAGTTTTGGCCCAAGTTCTCCAGCAAGAGTAGTTGGCCATCCCAGGAAACATCCTCCATAACCTGATACGGTCCATGAGACAACGATGCCAAGACTGCATTGATGCAAACGGTGGCCACACCCGATACTGACTCTATAGATTTTTTGGTTTCTAAAGTTTTGATTTTGTAAATGAGGGGTATGTCCAGTTAAATTGAATTTACTCGAATTTTAAGCAACTCATGTCTAAAATCTTTTTTGTTATTGATGCAGAAATGATTGCAATAAAACATGATGAACTAATAAATTGAATTCGTGTTTCTGATTTAAAGAGAGACCCATATGTCCAAGTGGCCCTTGTATTATTTTGAGTAGTATATTTAAATTAATATTATCTGGAAATCGGGTTGTTTTCACCTCAATAATAAGGATTAATAAACTCTTCTATGATCATACTATCTCGTGAAGAAAAAAAAAAGATTATATTAAAAAAATGACGTTGGACTCGCTATAACAACTCATGTGGCATGATATTTTTTAAAATATCATAAAAGAAATCTTTAAGGCAGCAAAAATAGTACTTTATAAAAATTTACTCATGTTACAAATTCTCACATAATCCTAGGTTAGCACTCGCTACTGTGTGGCAAGTTAAGCACCGTCCAGTGCGGTTAGCACTTGGATGGGTGACCGCAAAACGTGAAGCGACAAATAACAACGCCCCCAGTTGACTCAACTGTGACTGAGTACCTACTCTCAAGGGTGGGGAAGATAAAGCAGCGAGGGAGAGAGATGGGCATCACCCTCATTACGCTGGCCCAAGATAAGTGTGATCTCCAACATCACGCTCCCCTACGGCCACAAGGCTATGGGACTACCTTTACATTTACCTTTACCTAGGTTCTCAATAAGGTTTTATGACCCTTTTACTCTGCAGGACTCCTTGTGCATGAACTGTGTGATTGTTTGTGGCTTACGTGTGATTTCGTCAATTTGCGGACGCTGGCCGTCTTGTTGATACAAGATTCAAGATGGCGTATTGTCCTCATCCGGACAATACGTGCGACATGCGTGTGCTTCTGGCATGAACTTTGGCCATAGATTAAGCAGCTTACATGCTCCCCTCTACTCGTTCCGCGTGAACAAATACATTCAATAAAACCTCTGTTGCAACAGAATTCTATATTGGTTTTACTGGATAGAGATTTTACTAAATCGAACATTCGTAGCTCTTAAAACAGGTTTTGTGTTCTGTTTATGTCTCTTCATAATTCCCTATTGAATCCTCTGACTCTTTCACCCTTCTTGGTGATTTAACGCAAGGATAATGCACTTACTTGTGTTTTATATTTATACTTTTATTGTACACACAAATACAATTAAAAAACTACCCACAACCATACACGTAGGCTTACACCCTGTCCCCAGACACACATTTTCCTTACACACGCACAAACACACCCACACCCACACACACACACCTACACACACACTCACACACACACACCTTTTCCCACGCCCACACATACACAATGAAAAACATCTACTGTACTGTACTGTAATGTAAATGGGGGCAGTGTCGGGTTTCTTTCGGTAGAAAATGGCGGAAATGTTGAAGACTGGAGACAACGTATCCTCAATGTAAGGGGACGTCACGCTCTCTTTCTCACAGCGAATCACTATCATCGGTCGAAAACCTGCCACAAAGAAGCAGGAGAAGATGTAGGACTTTGCAGGGTTCGGATAAACTGAGGTCTAAGTCTGTGAACGCATGCATTACATAGCTCGCGCTTTATAAATGCTGGTGCTCATTGCCCTAGACAGGGGAGTGGCCAGACAGCGCCATGTTCTATCTCTCACCTCCTTCCCCTCTATTCCCCCTTCGAATTAGGTGGCGACGCTCTGCGGCTGCCGTGTTTTCGCTGAGAAGGCAAGCCCAAATTTTGCGAAAGAGTGTAACAGAGTGACGACACTACCGCCACACTCACACCCGTGTGCAGAGGGCTGTTGCTCGGTGTTTTACCTAGAAGGTACATTCCAGCTTTCAACGACGTTTTGTTGTTATCGCTGGGTAGGATTTTTTTTTCTTTGAACATATTTGATATTGGTAGCGATGATAAAGAGCTTTAATGTGACAAATACGACGATAAACCTGTAGAGTTTGAGATGGCAAAATCAAAGGAAGCGACGATGAACGGTGAAATGAGGAAGAGGTCGTAACAAGAATTAGATAAAATGATGTAGAGGAGGACATGGGCAACAACAACAACACAACAACAAACAACAACAACAACAACAACAACAACAACAACACCGCTAAAAAGCATTAAGAGAAATTGGTGATAAAACAGCATGAAATAAGGTTGGCCAAAAAGAGGACAAACGAAGAAAGAGGAACAGAGTACGAACTTCTCTTGACTGTTGGGGGAGGTTCCAGCTCCTCACACCTGTAGACTTTGATGTAGGTTACACATTTGTAGGAGGGGACACAAGGGCACCCCACTGTAGGAGCATCCCCCTTTAGTTCTCTACCAACAACCAAAATTAATTTGAACTCTTTATAGATTTACAATGTGTGAGAGTCTTCACAAAAGTGATTAAAAATACAACATGAACCCTTCATATACGTACAATTTGCGAGTATTTGGAAGAAAAAAAAAGATAAATACATAGTCAAAGCCAAAGAATTCTGTATTCTACACAAAAGAAAACTCATGGGCGATACACACGAACAGCGATTCACACGCGCGGGCACGCGCGCGCGCGTACACACACACACACACACACACACACAGGCACACACACACAGAAATACGCGCGCGCGTGCACACACAAAAACACACAAACACGCGCGCGCGCACACACACACCCTTTCCTATACAAACTCCTGTTGTTATCAAACAGCTCAATCATCATCTCTCATCCAACAACTTGTTCTGTCCATTCCAGTCTGCCTACCGTCCTGACCACTATACTGAATCAGCTCTTCTTCACATCGTGAACGAGCCCCTCTCTGCCACTGACTCTGGTAAAATCTCTTTGTTGACATTTCTCGATCTCTCAGCCGCTTTTGACACTATCGATCATTCCATCCTCCTTCAGCGCTCTGAGAACTCTTTTGGAATAAAGGACTGTGCCCTACGCTGGTTCCATTCTTACCTTTCTGATCGTTTTCAATCTGTCTGCATCGACAACTACCTTTATGAACCCTCCAGACTTGTCTTCGGTGTTCCTCAGGGGTCAGTTCTAGGACCTGTTCTATTTACTCTTTACACATCTCCTCTAAGATAAACCAAAACCACGACACTTTCCACCATTTCTACGCAGACGATACACAGCTCAAAAACAGCGACACTCCTCAAAACCTTTTCATCTATTCTGACCAAAACTTCTGACTGCTTTGAAAACATTTCTAACTGGATGACTGCTAACAAGCTCCAGCTCAATGCTAACAAAATTGAAGTTATGCTCACTGGTACCATACACAACCTGTCTTCTTCCCCTGTAGACACTGTCACTCTTGGCCAAACCCTTATTCCTATTTGAGATTCTGTCAAACACCTTGGCGTCATCCTTGACAACACACTCTTCATGTCAGAATTCATCAGTAAAACCTGTCAAACATGCAACTTCCAACTCCGTAGAATAGGCCTTGTCCGCAAACATCTGACCACTGACGCTACAGCCAAACTCATATCATCTCTTGTCCGGTCACGCTTAGACTACTGTAACTCTCTTCTGGCTGGACTTCTTTCCTCTTGTGTTCATCTGCTCCAACGTGTTCAGAACTCAGCTGCTCGTCTGGTTCTCAAAATGAAAAAATCTGATCATATCACACCCTTCCTACACTCTCTCCACTGGCTTCCTGTATCTCAGAGGATTACCTACAAAATCTGTACTTTCTGTTACAAGTGCGTCCATGGATTAGCCCTTCTTACTTCACCCAGAACATTCACTTCTACAAGCCATACAGAAATCTTCGTTCTTCCTCTGACACCTTCGTGCTACAAATAGCCGCTACAAACTCTCCTCTGCAGGCAGTAGACCCTTCTCAGTTCTTGGTACTTCAACTTGGAACTCTCCTCCTCCCTCTCTTCGCAGCTCTCCGAACATGGGCACTTTTAAGTCCAACTTGAAAAACTCATCTTTTCTTTAAAAATGTCTGATCTCGCCTTCCATTACCATCATCATTCCATCTTTTGTGATTCAGACCACCTCCGTCACACCGCACACCTCCGTCACACCGCACGCCTCCAGTCCCCTCACTCATTAGCTGCTCTCCTCCCCTCCCTCCCTCCCTCCCTCCCTCCCTCGTCTTAAATAGTTTACTTGTAAATATTATTTTTCATGTTTGTATTATGTCTTTGTATAATTTATTTAGTGTCTCGTTTTTGTTTCACTTCTTTTTGTATGTGTTCTGATGTTAACGTTAAGTATAAATGCGTGAGAACTGCCCTTTGAACTGATGTCATTAGAAATAAGCGCGATATAAATACCATCCTTAGTAGTAGTAGTAGTAGTAGTAGTAGTAGTAGTAGTAGTAGTAGTAGTAGTAGTAGTGGTAGTAGTAGTAGTAGTAGTAGTAGTAGTAGTAGTAGTAGTAGTATACACACACAAACACACACACACACACACACACACACACACACACACACACACACACACACACACAACCATTCCTCCTTTGCTTTGGTAAGAAAAGAAAAACATATCCATCGACCATCCGTCCATGGACAGGAGATACAAACATAACCCATCCATCTACTGATTACAGCAGCATTGTCTTCACACACACATTCTCGGCCATATTAGTGTAAATAGGCGCAAGCCTCCTGCACTTTAAATGGAATAAAACAACAAACAACAAACAACAGGCCTACTGTACCATGACATTCGTTCGTCACCCATTGTGGTTTCAGCTCTTTGTGCACGAACAATTTTGGAAGTATTTTGCTTTTAAATTCTTATAAAAATTTACCAACAACTTCTTGCACATTTGAAGGTCATCTATCGTCTAAACAAACAAATTAAAAAACCACAAACATTTCCTCCATTTACATTTGAACAGATTCCACATAAGGATTGTTCCTAAAGCGCCAAGAACATGACATAGACTGAAACCTTTTCTATGGCACTTGATCCATACTATTTCGCAGTTTGTACACAAGGGAAGTTCTGAAAATAACTGCACCCGTACACACATATAACCTTGGCATTGCCGCTGAGGTATAACTTGCAACTCAGACTTGTGCCTAAAAAAAACGTTTCCAATATGTATTGTTCTTAAATGTCTTAAATTATTAACAAGCGAGTTACTTCCATTGTGTGTGAGAGCAAGCAGTTTGAACTGGTGAGTGAATGCATAGGCTGCTACGTGACGTACGAAATTGCATAATGAGGCTGATCCACCTGCCCTCGACGAGAATCGTCTGGGATTGACTTTTAAACAACCAATGCTTTTTATCTATGAACTAACTAACTTCCAGTCTTGCAAATATGATGTTTATCGGCGATGTTTTGTGAAGTATTTTATTATTTTTTAAATATTTATTTATTTATCATATTGTATAGCGCTTTTCAACTCAAGAGCTGCTCAAGGCGCTGGCTGAAACACTTGCTGCCTTGGTCGCACAGTCTGACGCTCAGACAACTGAGCACAATCCTAGGCCACCATAGATGGGTGAGAAGGGAAAACTATACACTAAAATAACCATCACACTAATAGCAACAGTAAGATGGCCAGTGCTCTCAAAGCCAATGTTGATATCCGGGCCACTTGGAATCGAACCCGTAACCTTTGTAACACGAGCTCGCCGCTCTACCAACTGAGCAAACCCGCGTTTCGACAGCCAGCCGATTATCTCGGTCGTAGTTCAGAACACAGGGGTGTCGGATAGCGCAGTGGTTGGAGCACTCGCTACTGTGTTAAGTTAAGTTGTAGTTAAGTTAAGCACCGTCCAGTGCGGTTAGCACTTGGATGGGTGACCGCAAACCGTAAAGCGACAAATAACAACGCCCCCAGTGGACTCAACTGTGACTGAGTACCTACTCTCTTAAGGGTGGGGAAGCTAAAGCAGCGAGGGAGAGAGATGGGCATCACCCTCATTACGCTGGCTCAAGATAAGTGTGATCTCCAACATCACGCTCCCCTACGGCCACAAGGCTATGGGACTACCTTTACCTTTACCTTTGTTTTAGTTCAGAACAGAATCGTATAGTTTATTCTGATTCTATTTTGACTAAATCAAATTAATGGGGTTGAATGGGTCAAAAACCTTTCCAAACTCATCTCCTACACTGTGTATATACCTGTTTATACGAGGGATGTTCAGGAAGTGTCTAGGATGCATGGACAACTTACGTGACCTTGGGGTACGTGCTTGTGTACAGCCGGACCATGAACTGCCCGACGAAGCCTGGCTCCTTGGTGGTGGGCAGAAGCAGGTAGCGGCCCCTGTTTAGCTTGGAGGTGCCAAACACTGATCGATGGTTGCTGTACTCGGACGTGAACACCTTCTCGCCCGGGATGTGTAGGCGGAATGTCCTGTTCTCCTCAATCTGCAATAATGTTACTTTTTCAGATATTCATTTAATTAATTGTTGACATAGAGCGCTTTTTCATCCCCACAGCTGCTCAAGGCGCTGACCCATACAGGATCTAACTCAAGCCGCCCCACAGAATCCGGTACGGTGGGGAGGGGGAGGAGAGAGACCTAGTGTTTGCTGCGTGTTGGTGTAGCCGGCAGTCACCGGTCTAGGACATGAACGTCAGCATCTTTAAGGTCAGGGCGAAGGAATGCGTGCGTGCACAGACTAAACCTCGGTTTATACTCTCATTTGAAGGGTGCAGTGTTCCATGGTCATGTAAGTTTAGCTTCGGCACTCCAAGCCGTCAATCAGCTTGGAACCACTGACCGTACGGGCTGATGTCGTCTGAAGTGTAAGCCTTCCATATTTGTGGCCATTGAGTACAAAACTGAGTCAACTGTGTCTCAGGGTCATCTATTTTTTAAAATTTGTGTGGGCACTCCTATCCTATCCTATCCTGTCCCGTAACTCGGAGGTCGTAGGGGCACCACAGATGATCGTTTAACCAGTATACTCCATCTTTCTCTGTCCTCAGCAGCCATGATGGCTTCGCTCAGTGTCAAACCAGTCCATTCTCGAATGTTGTCCTCCCACCTCTTTTTCGGTCTCCCTCTTCTTCTACCTCCTTGCACTGTGCCTTGCAGAATGATCTTCGCAAGGCCTGATGATCTGGTGACGTGGCCATACCATCGGAGTTTCCGTTTCTTCATCACTCGAGGCTGTCAATCAGCTTGAATTACTGCCTGTACAAGCAGCAATGTTATGGATCGACATTCCATGTTTCAGTTGTTCTTCCCTTGCCGACACCATTCAGCCAACTGCGCGCCCTGTTGGTTACCACCTATAACGGACGCCTCGCATTTGCTACTCACCCTGGTTCCATCTGTACCTTCGCTGGCATAATAAACAAAGACGATTAATTTACAGCATACAGATCTTTATTTGTTATCAGTGTATACAAGTAAGTGTATCTGCAGCAGTTTTTTTTTTTTAGCTTTTGTTTTGTGTGAACGTAAAGCTAGCAAGACCATCCTGCAAGGCACGGTGCAATGAAGCAGAAGAAGAGGGAGACAGAAAAAGATGTGGGGGACAACATTTGATAATGGACTGGTTTGACACTGAGCGAAGCCATCAGGGTGGTTGAGGACACAGACAGACGGAGTACGCTGGTTAAACGATCATCTGTGGTGCTCCAACGACCTTCGAGTTACGGGATAGGATAGGATAGGATAGGATAGGACAGTAGCAAAAGCGACTGAAAAATAAAATATAGGTCTATATCGCAAAGTAAACAAATAAGTACCTCTCGAAATAAATAAACGAATAAATACCTCTCAATGAATCCCTAAACGAATAAATACCTTTCAACGAATCTCTAAACGAATAAATACCTCTCAACGAATCCCTAAATAAAAACCTAAACAAATAAAATAAACCAATGCGTCACAAGTGACGCAGGGTGAGGTCACCTTTAAAATGTGGAATCCGATAATGTTCATGTGACCGACTAGGGCCTCTCTTCCTTTGACGTCATGCTGTTCCAGTGACACCATAATGCGGTCGATGGGGTTTATAATGTCAAACCGCCACTGCAACGATACAACGTAAGTTGGGTGGATATAGCGTAGCTAGGACTAGACGTGGCTACCTCCCGCTCCCTTATCTTATCTTATCTTATCTTATCTTATCTTATCTTATCTTATCTTATCTTATCTTATGTCAGCAGACGTGGGTGAGGAGGCTTTTCTTAAGACCCGTCTTCATTAGAAGGTTCGCGGAGGTTCACGAACCTTTTTTTTCGAGGTTCTCAGATCCCGAACCTAGATTCCTGAACCTTTGTTACCCCCACCCACCCACCCCCCCCCCCAACCCCCCCCAAAAAAAAATTAGTTCGGGATCTGAGAACCTGGAAAAAAGGTTGGTGAACCTCAGCAAACCGTCCAATGAAGCTAGACCTTTGCTGAGCAGTAAGCTAGAACGAGGTGAGGCAGCCACAATCTCTCATTCTCCTTTTCTGATACGAGAAGAGACAAAAAGGAGGAAGGGTTTAGCCACGTGACTAACTTCAATCAAATCTGCAGTTACCTTTGGGGATAAGGGTATGCCTCTTCCTCGGTGTCTGCTGAGAAGAAAGAGAGAGAGGGAGAGAGAGAGAGAGAGAGAGAGAGGGGGGGGGGCCTCGTCTATAATAATCTCAGTGATGTATTAAATCAACCACAACTACCATCTTTTTGAAATACTTCAAATAACCGGAACGATCCAAATCTGATTGGGCTCTTTGCGCTCCGCTGGACCCTATAAACAATGACTAATTAACTTTACATAACATTACATAATTGTTGCTTTAGGTCCAGCGGACTCTTCCGAGCCAAATCAGGACCGGACAACCCCCAATACGCATAAAAGATCTGCTGAAACAACCCTAGTGGGAAAACTGAATGCCCTCCACCAGCCAGTCACTTTACAATAAAGACATCCCACGCAGGGGACGCTGAGGCTGCACTCTAATTTATCGAACCCCCGTTTACAAAAACAAAAGAGAATACAAACATCATTATAAATTATCAACAAAACATATACATATAAAATGCCTACATTGCTAAATAATAACATCATAGGTAGCCCTAGTGACCACCTGGCAGAAAGCGTCCAATATTCCCAAACTGATCAAACAGACCTCATACACAAACAAGGAGTCTTGTCCAGGAAGAGTTTTCAAGATAAAAGGTAGGTGACTGGTCTAGCGAAGAAGAAGATAGTATAGCAGATTGATAGAACAGAGCAGGACTGAGAAAGAGCAAATGAGAAAGACAGCGACAGTGGGAATTTAAAGCACTAAATTTCCAGAAAGTGGGGATACTATTTATACTGAAACCCCCGGCACCCCAACGGGGGTTGACTAATTAACTAACGATCCAAATGTCGATCTGTCAGCCAGTCTTGTCTGTCGGTCGGTTGGTCGTTCTGTTACCTGCTAGAGATCCAATGAACCGATTTTGTCCAAATACCAAAGCTAATGAACTAATTGACTAATGAACAACAACCAACCTTATATTTATTTGTTATTTTATTTTAGTTATTGGTATTTCCAGATAATATCTTGAAATACTTTGAGATAACCGGGAATCAAAATGATCCAAATGTTTGTCTGTCGGCCGGTCGTTCATTCGTTCAGTTGCACGCCATATGTCAAGACCCAATGCACCGATTTTATCTTTCCTTCAGAGCAACATTACTATGGTTAGAGATCAGCTTCTCGTATCAATCGGGTTCAAAGGTCAAGGTCACTATGGTCAGTTCTTTACTACGGACCACAACAAATGTATTTACAACTTTGGAAATGTGTGTCGGTGTCTGGAAATACATCGGAATAGCTTGCCATCTTGTTGATGCATGCTAAAATACTCCACTGTAGAAAAACCAACAATTTAAACCCTGCAAAATTGAAAAACGACAAATAAACCAAGAGCTGTAGATAAACTTGCAAATGAAAAATAACTGAAGAAAACTTACGACGAAGAAACCTTTTCAAAAACATTGTTTGCAAACGTTTTCTTAAAAAGAAAATAATCCCCATCATTTAAAAAAAAAAAAAAAAAAAAAAAGTCCTTAACATTTGTCGAGCATTTTTTTTAGGGGTAGACAAATACTCTGTGACTTTATAACGAATCAACCTTGAAATCTCACAGTTTGCTACACGCCCATAGAACTATCCATTTGGGAGAGGATGGGGGGAGGGGGAGAGAGAGAAAGAGAGAGAGAGAGAGAGCGAGAGAGAGAGAGAGAGAGAGAGAGAGAGAGAGAGAGAGAGAGAGAGAGAGAGAGAGAGAGAGAGAGAGAGAGAGAGAGAGAAACTTGAAACTTGAAACTTTTTTATTAGGGATAAAGATTTTAGACTAATGATACAGTCTAATCTTCCAATCTGTCCCTTAAGAAATTAACATAATAATAATTAACCTTTAACTTTAACTTGGAAATCACATCACTCACACACACACACATGCACACACAATCACACCAACATCTTCATCATTATCTTTAAACAATTTTAGGCAACCATCCTTCCTCCCCATATCCTTCATCCTTATAATAATAATAATAATAATCATAATAATAATAATAATAATAATAATAATAATAATAATAATAATAATAATAATAATAATAATAATAATAATAATAATAATAAAGTAAATAAATAAATAAATAAATAAATAAATAAATAAATAAATAAATAAATAAATACATGAATGACTGTGTTGTCATAGATGTTATTATACATCACTTTTATAATTAATTTTGCAGATGCCTACATATTTTACATTTGAAAGAAAACAGTGTGTCGCAATGTTTACACTCCAGAGGGAGAGAGTTCCATACACTAGCTCCATTAAACGATAGGCTATTTTTGTATAAATCAATGCGAGGGAGGGGTAGTTTATAATTATACAGTCTATGCCCATCAACTGGTTTAATAAAAATTGTATCAAGATATGCAGGTGTTTCTCCATGTGTGATTTTGAACATAAGGATAGCTGTATTAAATATAAATTGTTTTTGAAGTGGTAATATTCGGAGTTCTTGATATTTCTCAATAGTTGTAACATCTGTATTTATATTATAAGATTTATAAAGTATCTTGATTGCTCTTTTATGAAGACTATTTAGATGTTTAATTTGAGCATCACTGGCATTACACCAAATAATCGATGCATAATTAAAATGAGACATACAGTGGGCATAGAAAAAAGATTTTAATGCATCAGCCGTAACAAAATGTCTAAGTTTATTTAGGAGGAAAAGGTTTTTAGAAATTTTTTTACAGATATGGTTAACGTGTGACCGCCAGCTAAAATCATCATCGATGATTATGCCTAGCATTTTATGTTCATGAACTTGCTCAATACTATACGACCCTAAGTTTAGATTAAGGGGAAAAGATCCATTTTGGCGTTTTTGTCGTGTAGTGAGAAGCATACTTTTGCTTTTATTAGGATTTAATTTCATTCTATTGATGCAACACCAGTTATCAATTTCATGTATGCTTATTTGAAGACTTTGCTCCACCTCCTGTAAATTTGTATTATGAGTATGGAGGAATGAATCATCAGCAAATAGTTCAAGATTAACATTTTGTGAGAGAAAAAGGGGCATGTCATTGATAAAGATACAGAATAAAATAGGACCAAGGATCGATCCTTGAGGAACTCCACAAGTTGCATCACCAGAAGACGAAAAGGAACCATTAGTGTATACTGATTGGTGCCTGTTTGATAAATATGATTTAAAAAATAATAGCTTACAGATGCAGAATTTTGGAAATAGAATTTTAACTTATTTATTAAGATGTTATGGTTATGTTACGTTGAAACGTGAACGAAAGTATGTCGGAAGCGCGCACGATAGATCTAATCGTTTCGTTTTGCAAAGTATTCAATAATGGTGTTTATTTACCTTTGATTTGAGTTTGCATTGTTGTTAGGAGAGGCTTTGTATAACGTTGATAATTTGCGTTAGTCGATATTATTTGAGAATCTTCTGGATATGCGTGTTTACTCTTGATAGAAATTTCCCGATGCATGTCGAAGCAAGAGGTCGTTCTGGAATATATAAAAATATGTATTGACGTAAGTCAGTGATGACGATCTTTTATTCGATTGGTGGCAGTGCGTCATTTCTACAGTATTCGAAATCCTTCCGGAAGAGAGAGAGGTTATTTAATCGTGTGCCGAGTTGCTGTTGAGAGAAAAAGTTGTTGATAGTGATTTGGAAAGTTGCTGTGAAAGTTGTTGAGTTGAATTGAGAATTGTATGCAGTTGTTGGTGTGTGCTGAATAAAAGTGGAAAACTTCATACGTCGACTTTGTGACTTGTATGCTGTTTGGACGGGCTGTGTGAATAAACGAATCTGAGTTACACAACTATCAGGAATTCAAGCATCGGGGCTGAATCAGATACTGATAGAAAACATCATCATCGAACTGAGTGTAACATTTTGGGGGTCAAGCCGCGATTCACGCCATAGCCAAGGGTTCAACTGCTACAACAAGCGAGTCAACGTTACGAGAGGCAGTCATCGAGGGTAGCCGCCAACGAGTTGCGTCGAGAGGGGCCAACATACTGGGACTACATCCGATAGGTTCGGGTTGACTGCAAGGGCGTGTAGTCGCCGAAGAGTTGCTTCGTGAGCGAACAACAGAGCGGGACTACGTGGCTGCCGCAAGACTACGTCGAGGGACAGTCTCGGAGCTACATCGCCAGTGTTACAGAGAGCGGCGAGCGGACGTCGCGTCTACTTCAGCACAGGAGCGTGTACATCAACACCAGCGTGGTGCAGCGTCGCATACGACGAGGACAGCGGTGCCTGCGTCAGCGAAGGCGACTAGTGACAAGCATCAGCGCTACTGCAGAAAGCGTGCTGTTCTAGAACAGTCTAGAAAGGTACAGCACAGTCAAGAACTTTCTAGAAGAAGAACCTTCCAGAAAAGAACTTTCTAGAAAAAGAACTTTCCAGAAAAGAACCTTCCAGAAAAGAACTTTCCAGAAAATAACTTTCTAGAAAAGAACTTTCCAGAAAAGCATCAAGATGGCTGACTTCTGGCAGAAAGGGATTGAACTGAAACTAAAAGGCAAACAGCTGACGGAGTACGTCAAATCCCAGGAGAGAATACAAGAGAGAGAATTAGAAGAGAAGCGTCTAGAAAAAGAAGAGCAACGTCGTCGAGAAGAAAGAGAAGCTGAGCGTCAGTTCCAGTTAGAGATGGCGCGCATCCAACAACAGCAGCATGCGCCACACGTTATCAGCGACTTCAAAGCTCCAAAATTGCCAGCATTCGTCGACGAAAAGGACCAGATCGACAGCTATCTAGCGAGGTTTGAAAGGTTCGCCGAAAGCGCTAAATGGCAACGTCAAGACTGGGCGATCATACTCAGCGCACTACTGACGGGGAAGGCGCTCGATGTCTACAGTAGACTGTCGAATAATGACGCCAAAGACTACGACGTTTTGAAATCGTCCCTATTGCAGTGCTACAACTTTACAGAAAAGGGCTACCGTCAACGCTTTCGTGAATGCCGGCCTTTGTCAGACGAGACACCAAAGCAATTTGTGGAGCGCCTGTCATCATATCTACACAAGTGGGTGGAATTATCAGGCAAAGGGAAGACTTACGAGAGTCTCCATGAGCTGATCGTGAGGGAACAATTACTCAACGCCTGCCCTAAGGACCTCGCGATCCACTTGGAAATACAAAAGTTGCAGACGCTAAAAGACGTTGCTGAGGCTGCTGAAAGATATCTCATCGCTCATGGGAAAACCCTGGGGCCACCCAGCGCGACGAAACATTTTCAGAAGACTGGAAACCATGTGAACCAGATCCAGGGAAGCCAGACGAGCCAGAGACAGACAGACTCCACGCCTCCTCCCAGGGAAGGGCATTCAAGGGGCTGTTTCACCTGCAACGCTACAGACCACAGAGCGGCTAACTGTCCTCAAAACAAAAGTAGCGGACAGCGGAGCAGTACGGACAATTCAGCGGCGGGCAACCGGCAGAGGCGGTTCTCCAATCAACGGCAAACCAGTAGATCTGACCATCAAGTGTGCGGCGGGAGCGTCATTCTTCCGAGTGAGACCAAGCGCACAGCTACTCCTGCGGACGTGCAAGAGTGCATGACCGATGGCCAACTTCTCCTTGCCAACGGAAAATCCATCCCCGTCGTCGCCAGCGCAGCGGTGACCGTACAGAACATGCCTGTGTCCAAGGGACGCGTCGGAAATCATGAAGTGACTGTTTTAAGAGACTCTGGCTGCAGTGGGGTCATCGTCAGAGAAGACCTAATCGCTAAAGAACAGTTCACTGGCGATTCAAAATGGACACTTATGGCCGACAGCAAATGTGTGAGAGCGCCAGTTGCGAAGATTCATGTCAACACCCCTTTCTACATAGGCGAAGTCGAAGCGGTTTGCCTGAAGAAGCCGCTGTATGATTTGATGATCGGGAATATCGACGGCGCGAGACGACCCGACGACCCCGATCCAGAGTGGAGTCCTGCCTCAATCCAACGCGTCGAAGTTGTGGAGGAGGATCCATTGCCGTTTCCCGATGGAGACCTTACAGAGCTGCTACGGGACAATGTGGTTACTCCGGCTCAGCCCTGCCGACCAGAGATCGTCGGTGCCGTTACTACCAGGGCCCAGGCCAAGAGAGACAAGACGTCTACGCCACTGAAGGTCGCCGACAACTCTAAAGCTGCCATCGTGGACAGAGATAAGCTTATCCAGCTCCAGGGAGCTGATAGCACTTTAAACAAGTACAGGAACCGCCAAGACCACGTGACCAAGGGCAGTGGCACGGTCTATTTTGAGGTGAAGGCCAAGATCCTGTACAGAATCTTCCAGCACCCGAGGGTCAACGGAGGTAAACCACTACGTCAAGTACTGGTACCATTACCCTTAAGGCGCCAGGTGATGGAAGTAGCGCATGACTCAATTATGGGAGGTCACCTAGGCATCAAGAAGACGTCGGACAGAATCCAGGCGGTGTTCTACTGGCCAGGACTTCATGCGGACGTCAGCCGTTTCTGCCGATCATGTGACATTTGCCAGAAGACCATACCTCGAGGAAGGGTCCCGAAAGTGCCTATGCAGAGGATGCCTCTGATCGACCGACCTTTCAAGAGGGTGGCCTTAGACTTAATCGGCGAAATAAGACCTCCGAGTGAAGAAGGTCATCGATGGGTATTGACTTTAGTGGACTATGCGACTCGGTACCCAGAAGCAGTGCCTCTGAAGAAGATTGACACTGAAACTGTCGCAGAGGCGCTAGTGGACATGTTCAGTAGACTTGGAGTGCCTGAAGAGATCCTGACAGACCTCGGGACGCAGTTCGTCTCCGACTGCATGAAGGAGGTGAACAGACTGCTGAGCATCCGGCATTTGACTACGACACCCTACCATCCGATGTGCAACGGGCTTGTCGAAAAGTTCAATGCTACGCTGAAGTCCACCCTGAAGAAACTGTGCAGCGAGCAGCCCAGACAATGGCATCGTTACATCAACGCCTTACTGTTCGCCTACAGAGAAGTGCCGCAGGAGTCCACCGGCTTTTCTCCGTTCGAGCTGCTGTACGGAAGAACCATCCGAGGGCCGATGCACATCCTGAAAGAACTGTGGACGAAAGAAGTGGACACCCCAGAGGTGAAGAACAGCTACCAGTACGTGTTTGAGCTACGGGAGAAGCTGGAGCAGACTCTCGAGATAGCCAGAGAAAACCTGAAGAAGTCCCAAGACTGTGGAAAGCACTACTACGATCGTAGGGCTGTGAACAGGAAGTTTAAACCTGGCAACAAAGTGCTGGTGCTGCTACCTACCGATCATAATAAGTTGCTGATGCAGTGGAAAGGCCCGTATGAAGTGGAGACCGTGGTGGGAATCAACGACTACAAGGTGAAGGTCGGCCAGCATTCCAAGATATACCACGCCAACCTCCTTAAGCTGTACGTGGAAAGGCCATCAGAGACTGTGCACGCAGCCACAGCAGCTGTGACCGACGACAGCTTTGACAGCGAAGAACTATTGGAACTGGGAGACTTCCACAGCAGAGAAGGCATCGATGATGTTAAGCTAGGACCGAGCTTGACGGAAGGTCAAAAGTTGGAGCTCAAGGACTTTATGGGCGAGTTTCCACATAGCTTCAATGATGTCCCAGGCTCTACGACTTTGGTCGAACATGAAGTCCACACCCAGACCTGGAAGGAGCATCTGCAGACCATGAGGGAGCTGTTCCACCGTCCCGCAGAAGCCAACCTGACCGTGAGACCCAGCGAATGCATTCTGGGAGCTGACAACGTCGACTGCGTCGGACATCCGACGGGAGAGGAAGACAACGGAGGATGCACTGACTCCAGGAAAGCCCACGAGATCACTGTCTTTGACCCTGGGCCGATGACGACCGCAACTGACGAGGGCGTCGTTTCCTTGCGGTTGAAAGAACGTTGACTGTGTGGAGAACATTGGCAATATCTAAACAGACTTGCAGATGAGAAACATTGACTGTGTGGATGAACTGTGAACATTGACAATATCCAGATAGACTTGAAGATGAAAACCATTGACTCTGTGTAGATAAGCTGAGCGCAATTACAGTATTCAGAAAGTCTTAAATTAGTTTCAATTGAGGATTTTGTTTGTGCATTACGTTTCAACGTTGTTGAAAGAAATTAGGTAAATTTCTTCTTGAGTGGGGGGTTATGTTACGTTGAAACGTGAACGAAAGTATGTCGGAAGCGCGCACGATAGATCTAATCGTTTCGTTTTGCAAAGTATTCAATAATGGTGTTTATTTACCTTTGATTTGAGTTTGCATTGTTGTTAGGAGAGGCTTTGTATAACGTTGATAATTTGCGTTAGTCGATATTATTTGAGAATCTTCTGGATATGCGTGTTTACTCTTGATAGAAATTTCCCGATGCATGTCGAAGCAAGAGGTCGTTCTGGAAGATATAAAAATATGTATTGACGTAAGTCAGTGATGACGATCTTTTATTCGATTGGTGGCAGTGCGTCATTTCTACAGTATTCGAAATCCTTCCGGAAGAGAGAGAGGTTATTTAATCGTGTGCCGAGTTGCTGTTGAGAGAAAAAGTTGTTGATAGTGATTTGGAAAGTTGCTGTGAAAGTTGTTGAGTTGAATTGAGAATTGTATGCAGTTGTTGGTGTGTGCTGAATAAAAGTGGAAAACTTCATACGTCGACTTTGTGACTTTTATGCTGTTTGGACGGGCTGTGTGAATAAACGAATCTGAGTTACACAACTATCAGGAATTCAAGCATCGGGGCTGAATCAGATACTGATAGAAAACATCATCATCGAACTGAGTGTAACAGGTTAACTAGGTCAAATGCCTTTTTAAGGTTAAGAAAAACTGCCCCTACAATGTCTTGCTTGTTTATAGCATCAAGCCAAACATCACAAATATGGGCGAGTGCTGTTTGACAAGAGTGTTTAGGTCTAAAGCCTGACTGAAAAGGATGAAAAAGAGCGTTATTTTCTAAATATTTCATAAGGTTACTGTGAATATGTCTTTCCAGGGGTTTAGATAGTACAGGCAAAATGGAAATTGGTCGAAAGTTGTCAAGAACTGAAGTATCACTTGTTTTAGGTAAAGGTATAACTTTAGCTTCTTTAAATATTAAAGGAAACTGACTTTGATCAATGCATAGATTATAGATGTATGTTAAAGGTTCAATGATATAAGGAAGAGACAATTTTATAATGAATGCATTTAGATTATAAATGTCCATAGACTTTTTATTTTTCATTTTTAATATTAGAGAAGTTACATCATGTTCTGTTAACTGAGGTATAATAAATGAGGCAGATTCGTGAAGTTTGTTTCTACAAAACAGGTTGACCTTATCATATATTGCATCTGTGTTTGTGCTTGCGGTATTAGATTTAAGAAGAGTCAGTTAATGAAATAAAATATTTATTAAACTCATCATTAGAAAAATTAAATTGATTTGTTTTTCTTGTTCTAGATTTTTTGCAAAATGCGTTCATTGCTTGCCAAATGCAAGTGATATTAGTGTTTTCAGTTGATAATAAAGTTTGAAAATATTTTTTCTTTGCATTTCTTACGAGGGTAAGGACTTTATTACGTTGCTTTTTATACAGATCAAACTGTTTTTGTTTTTTTATGTCTGTCACGCAAGGACATGGCAGCTTTAATTTCAGTTGTCATCCAGGTGGGAACTGATGCATGTTTTACTCTCTTCCTCTGGATTGGAGCATGTGCATCAACCACAGAAAGTAATAGTTTTAAAAATATTTCGGCTGTTTCATTAGGGTTATTATATGCTCTTAAATTGTTGAAATTAATCAAACTTAAGTCCTGTAAGTATGCGGACTTATCAAAATTCTTAAAGTTTCTATACATAATGTAGGTATGTCCTTTAAACTGTGGTTTTGGAAGATGGCATGAACATTTGCAAAGAATGGCTTTATGATCGCTGACAGCCACGTCAGACGTGAAAGCAGCAGAAATTATATTATTGTTGTTACTGTATATATGATCAAGAAGAGTTGAATTTGTTTCTGTTACTTTTGTTGGTTCTTGAATAAACTGAGTTATACCAGAGTTATAGAGAGAGAGAGAGAGGGAGAGAAAGATTTAAAACATGCAGTCGAAACAAATTTGAATGTTATGTGTATTTAAAGTATCATCAGTTGAGATCTAAAAACTAGAAGGGCAGAGCCCATTATGACTCACATGCTCCATATGGAACTCGCAATAATTAACATGAAAATGAGTGCTCAGAAAAAAAGAAAGTGAAACGGTGGCATTAAAATGAAAAGTAATCCCGATTTTGATCTTTCTATACTCTTGACCTTGAGAAGAAACTGACCTCCGGCTCCAAATACATTCATATAGGCCTACTATCAAATAAAGTACCGAAAAGTTGTATTATGCCCCACAAAACTACCAGTGACACTGGAATGACCTTGACCTTCAATGACCTTGACCTTAAGATGGTCTTGACTCTGACGTGGCTTCTCATGCATGTCTGATCAAATAATCCAATGTTGTTGCATACTATGTCTATGGGTTAAATAAAAAGCCATTCCACTGTACGATGACTTATAGTTTGTACGTTTTTGCAGGGCATAAAATGAACTTCAAGATCAACGTAAAAATCGGAATCTGTATGAAAGATCAATCTATCATCTCTAAATAAAACAAGTTTGGACTTTATATCTCCCATAGTTTAGGATCAAGGTCACTTCAAAGTACCTATACTAACCGACTTTGGACAGCTCCAGTGAACTTGATCTTGGAGTGAGGTTGACCAAATTTGTAAAGTATGTGTGTCTCATTGATATCTATCATTCATCAAAGAATCATAAGTTCAATGTTAATAACATAGAAAAAATAAAACTTTGTGAGCTTGACATCGAAATGAAGTAATTTATTCGCTACTCATTTATGAGGTCTCATTATATAGAACGCGGAAAGCGTCAAATGCGGGCACAATTGCACCATTTTTGGTTGTGATAGTTGAAATAGGTTATGAAATATTAATCCACTTGCAAGTTTTGCACAGACAAACGGCGGACAGACGGACGGACGGACATTTTTGTTTAATGTATTTTTTGGACTATTTAAGATTTAACTCGCACAGATTTGCAAAAATCTGGATTTTTAATTTATTTTATTTTTTTTTTGGTTGGGGGGGGGGTTGGGGGGGATTAGGGCGGGGAAGAGGGAAGAGGGGGGGGGGGAGGGGGCAACACACAGCATCGTCGGGGGCGGAGGCGGGCAGAGCGACGCTGGCGGAAAACTCGCCTCACAGTGCACAAAGAGATCTTTATCAAAGAAAGACACAGTGTTAAGTTGTCCGTGTCGGCGGCGAAGAGACGCTACTATAGTGATAGAATAGCTTCTGCAGCGTCTTCAAACAAGGAGCTATTTGCGGTTACCGGTGAACTGTTAGGCCAGAAAAAGTGCCGTGTTCTACCCTCTTTTATTCCTCGTTCGGAACTTCCACAAGCTTTTTGTAACTTTTTCACAGACAAGATTCGCGGTATTCGAGACAAACTTGATGCGCGCCCATGTGACGCTCCAACTTTTGAAGTGTATGATGGACCTGCGTTGTCATCCTTTCAGCCTATTTCGGAGAGTGACATTCATGCCTTGATTGAGCAGTCTCCTACAAAGTCTTGTATGCTTGACCCATTGCCAACCCCTCTTGTGAAACATAACCTTGCTGATCTTGTGCCTTTGATTTCTGCTATGGTAAATGCTTCTCTTACTACAGGTACTGTCCCAAAGCAGTTTAAACAGGCAGTTGTGACACCGTTATTGAAAAAAAACTGGACTTGACAGCGATGTACTAAACAATTATAGACCTGTATCTAATGTTCCATTTATTTCCAAGATCCTGGAGAAGGTTGTGTTAAAACAGTTACAAGATCATCTATCTCAAAATGGTCTTCTGTCAGCATACAAGAAGAATCATAGTTGTGAGACTGCTGTTCTCGGTGTCCTTGATTGTTTACTTAGACAGGCTGACGAGAAGCGTGTTTCTCTTGTAGCATTGTTAGATCTGAGTGCTGCGTTCGACACGCTGGATCACCACATACTTCTAGAGAGATTGCGCACTACATTTGGTTTAAGAGGGACTGTTCTTGAGTGGTTTTCCTCGTACCTCACTGATCGTTACCAGTCTGTTGCCATTGATTGCAATACCTCTACTCCTAGTCCCCTGTTATGCGGAGTCCCCCAAGGTTCTGTGCTCGGTCCTGTTTTGTTTTTGTTGTACTCCCAACCACTATCTAATGTAATCACAGCCTGCAACAGCATGTTCCACAAATACGCAGATGATACAAAACTGTCAAAGAGTGGTCAGGCAGATGACTTCCTTCTGTTGTGTCTGAAGTAGAAACATGTATTGACAGTGTCCAGGCTTGGATGAATAGCAACAGGTTGATGCTTAACCCTGACAAGACCGAGGTTATACCTGTAGGCTCATCTTCCCGTCTTAAACTGGTCGGCAGCGATTCTGCAAACATCGGCGGCAGCACCATCCCATTTAGTAATATTGTTCGTTATTTGGGTGTCAAGCTAGATAGTTCTTTGTCAATGCATGACCACATCAGTACCATCTGTCGTGTGTCCTTTCTTGAGCTTCGGCGCATTGCGTCCTTGAGGCAGTTTCTTTCGAGGGATGCATGCACACAGTTGGTCAGCGCTTTTGTGACATCCAGATTTGATTATTGTAATTCAGTTTTAGCTGGTCTCCTCATTGATGAAGTTAGCCGACTGCAGCGTGTACAGAACTGTGCTGCTCGGCTTGTGCTTCAAAAACGGAAACGTGATCATGTCACGCCTCTCCTAGGCTCCCTGTCAATTTCCGCATTGAATACAAAATTGCTGTCCTATCTTTCCGTCACTTCGACCAGTCACTTCCACCATATCTGTTTGAGGTACTCACTACCTACACTACAACCCGTTCTTTGCGCTCATCAGATAAAAAACTGTTGAAAACGCCCAAGCGTCTGCTTAAAACAGTTGGCGACCGGTCTTTTAGTTTTCAAGCACCCAAGGTTTGGAATGCGCTGCCTGCCGGTTTAAGACATTGTACAGACCTTGTTTCCTTTAAGAGCTGCTTAAAAACGCACTTGTTCCGCAAGGCGTTTTCTGTGTAATAGTATGAACAGTAATAATACTTTCTCAATGATGCTGTACATGATGTAGTGCGAATGTTGTGATGATGCGTACGAATGATGTGTGTAAGCGCATTGAGTTGTTATTCTAATGAAAAATGCGTTTTATAAATGCAATTTATTATTATTATTATTATTATTATTATTATTATTATTATTATTATTATTATTATTATTATTATTATTATTATTATGATTATGTGAGTCAATAGCCTGAAGGTTTTCTTTTTATCAACAATGCAATGAGTGTAAAAGCAATGGAAACTTTTCTCTTTTTTATTCACCCGTTTGGAACCGATCTTCAAGTGCGGAGAACTTTACCTTTTCAGGTTGTACAATGTTTTCAATTAACAATCGTAGAAAATTTGAATTTTGTGTAGAATTAAAGCGAAAATCAGTTTGCAGTCGAACTGCCTCTGGCGTACAACCAAAGAACCAAAGATGAACTAGTCACACTTAAACCCCCCGGCACTCCTCTAAGCTACCATCTACTTTCCTCTATTGTCACAACCTACCATCATCCCTCCTGTATTGTCACAACCTACCATCTACCCTCCTGTATTGTCACAACCTACCATCTACCCTCCTGTAATGTCACAACCTACCATCTACCCTCCTGTATTGTCACAACCTACCATCTACCCTCCTGTAATGTCACAACCTACCATCTACCCTCCTGTATTGTCACAACCTACCATCTACCCTCCTGTATTGTCACAACCTACCATCTACCCTCCTGTATTGTCACAACCTACCATCTACCCTCCTGTAATGTCACAACCTACCATCTACCCTCCTGTATTGTCACAACCTACCATCTACCCTCCTGTATTGTCACAACCTACCATCTACCCTCCTGTATTGTCACAACCTACCATCTACCCTCCTGTAATGTCACAACCTACCATCTACCCTCCTGTATTGTCACAACCTACCATCTACCCTCCTGTATTGTCACAACCTACCATCTACCCTCCTGTATTGTCACAAAACAAAGCATAAAACAGGAACTTTCAATTATAATGTGTTGAAAAACAACAAATAAACCAATAGACCTAGATCTATAAACATAAATTTAAACCGCCTTCACATTACGCAATCAAGGAAACCGTTAGCAAGACTTCCTGACCTTACCTGGGGGTTGTACAGGAACTTGAAAATAAACTTGCGCTTGTAGAAATCCCATTCGTTTTCCAAGTGCTGCACAGCAATCCACACGACACAACACGCAAGCACGCAGACGCACACACAGACAGAAACGCTCGCTCAGAAGCGAAATTTCTGACAGATATGTAAATTAGTACTATAACTAGCCCATTCACCTGAGGGTTCCCCAAGAATTTGAAAATAAATCTATCATGGGCTGGTTTGGCATCGCCTTTCTATAACACAGTGAACGGACATCAAGACATATACGCAAGCGAGCAGACGCACCAATAAATGGAAGACACGCAGGGCACACACAAACATACAAACAGAAAGGTGAACACAGAGACATACACGCACACAAGGTATAAGTATACACACAAAGCATTTATGCGGACACACACACAAACAGACGCTCACACAAATACACATCCACACACACACAAGCACACACACCCACCCACACACACACACACACACACGAACACACACGAATCGAAACGCACGCATTCACACAGATTCAACGTTACGTGATGTGTCTGTGTTTTTTTGGTCTTTTTCAAAAGAATAATGACTGTATCGTTCTTTAGCAGAGAACAAGCGAATTTAATATTCCAAATAGTCACCATGAAACCTTACGTGGACAAAATGTGTTTATGTCAACATTATATAATAATACAATGTGTACATTACATTATTTTTTCATTTACATTTTTCATCCTTCTTATTTAGCGCTTTTCCAGCTCAAGAGTGGCTCAAGGCGCTCTTCGATACAGGATTTATCGCAAGCCGCCGAGACGCCCACATTAAGCTTTTGGGACACATCGTCTGACGCTCAGACCACTGAGCGCCATTGTTATGGAGCGGGATTGGGGGTCGGGGAGCAGGGACCTAGTGCGTGCTGGGTGTATGTGGAGCCGGCATTCACCCTTCTAGGACATCAGCGTTAGCATTTTTTACAGTCCGTGCGATAGACTAGACCTCGGTCTATACTCTCTTCCGAAGGAGTAGGGGAGCAGTATCTCAGGGTCATGTTATTTTTGTTTCGGCACCCCAAGCCGTCAAGCAGCCCAGCTTTGAAGCAAGTCATATTACTGGTATCTCATCATATAGGATCACTAAATTCCATTAAAACCCATTTCAATATTGCGTATTCTTTCATCACTTCAAACTATGTGAGACGACGGGCATCTGCAAGATGTTACACTCTTCTAGACTGCGCGATTACTTCCTCGCTTTTCCCAACATTGTAGGCAACAGAGAAAAAATATGCCGTCGGAATATACCTATGTGGTTTTTTGTTTCTTTCGTTTTTTTTTAATCGAATGGTTATTTTTCTATCTATATTTTCCCGTAGAAGCGCACCCAGCATGGGCTGAACGCGCTTCACAAGTGATCAATATCATATCACATCACCTACCCCTGTGTCCAGAATGGCGTCAGCGGACTCGAACTCACTGCCTCCGTTGCGCCCAAACGTGTTCCACTCACCGTGGAAGATGGACTCGTGCCACGTCTTGCGCAAGGTGAACATGGAGGTGTTGACAAAATGGCAAATGTCGCAGTGCGTGAACAGCCGTGCGTAGTCGTCGAACGACATCCTGACATTTAAAAGTAGAAATAGTTGAACTAAAAGGGCAAAAGCCTCATATGACTCGCATGCTCCTTATGGAACTTGAAATATTCTACATGAATGTGAGTGCCCAAAAAAACTGAAGCGGTGATGTTGAAATAATGCAAAGCAATACTGACTTTGATCTTGCGAAGATCTTGACCTTAAGATAACCTTGACTTCTGCCTCCAAATGGACACTAATGTACGATCAATTAAACTCCAGCAAAAGTTGTATTATGTCAAAAAATAGTGACCTTGGGATGACTTTCACCTTGAATGACCTGGACATTGGGATGATCTTGACCTTCACATTACTTTGATGCTCATGTATGATCCAATAACAAAATGTTGACAAACACTATGGGTCAAATATAGGGCCATTCCACTGAACGATGGCCAAGTTTCAATGTTTTTGTAAAAATTCTAAAATGACCTTGACCTTAAAGGTCAAAGCAAAACTGAAAATATATTAAAGGTAAATCTATTATCTCTACATACTAAAAGTTTCTTCTTCTTCAAGGTTCCGAGAAAAAAGAACACCTCACAGGAAGCTGATGCCTACCGTAAAAATCAACAATGACATCCGAAAAGGCATGCGCACAGCAAAGGAGAACTGGATAGAAGATCAATGCCAGGAATTAGAAAACAGTCTGAACAAGAACTATAGCAAGAAGGCCTTCCAGACTGTGAAGCGGCTGACAAGTGTTAAATATCCCAAGGTCTCCACGATCCAAAGCAAGTCTGGCATATGCCTTACAGAAGAACAAGAAGTCTTGGATAGATGGACAGAGTACTGCTCTGACATTTACAACCACACACCAAACGGAGAACCATCAGAACCGAGAAGAAGAAGAAGAAGAAGAAGAAGAAGAAGAAGAAATCCTCCCAATTCTCAGAGAAGAAGTTGAGGCAGCAGTGTGTAGAGAACGTGAATTTTCTATTTTAAATAATATTTCTATTTTTAGAGTGTGATTAGTTTTTTGAATAAATATATCTAAAGTGTCATTGGTTGAAAATGTTGAACCAATGAAATAATGAATAGCTGGAAGTAAGGACAATTGGAGCTTACTTCAAAAGTGTGTTCCAAGCCGTGTGGTTGTGTGAAGTCAAAGTATCAGGTGGACAGGGGATAAAAAAAAAGATTATTGGGAAGATATGAGGGGTAGAAAGCATCGAAGACTTATCAAGGAGTATAGGTTCGGTGGACTTTCTCTCGAAAATTGGATATTGTGCTGTAAACATTACAGCTGCCTAAGAAAGGCTGATAGCTTCATACACCTGGACATACGGGATTGTCCTGGACATACGGGGTTGTCTTCATTTACTCTTTCCTATTCCTGCTCTGTCCTTCACTCTGCTATACTATCTTCTTCTTCGCTAGATCAATGACCTACCTTTTTTCTTGAAAACTCTTCCTGGACAAGACTCCTTGTTTGTGTATGAGGTCTGTTGGATCAGCTTGGGAGTGTTGGACGCTTTCTGCCGGGTGGTCACTAGGGCTTCCTATGATTGTACTATTTAGCACTATAGGCATTTTATATGTATGTGTTTTGTTGATGATTTATATTGATGTTTGTATTCTATTTTGTTTTTGTAACCGGGGGTTCGCGTAGTTGAGGTCATCCCTCAGCCGTCCCCCGCGTGGGATGTCTTTATTGTAAAGTGACTGGCCGGTGGAGGGCATTCAATTTTCCCACTGGGGTTGTTTCAGCAGATCTTTTATGCGGATCGGGGGTTGTCCGGTCCTGATTTGGCTCGGAAGAGTCCGCTGGACCTAAAGCAACAATAAATCAATCAATCAATCAATACGGGGTTGTCTCGGACAGCGGGAAGAGGGCTGCGTGGGACACCGGCAGTTAGCCATACTTCTACACCAGCAAGAAAACGTCAATGCGACCTCAGACAGATAGACAGACGTGTCTATCTGCCTGTCTACAACATCAACTGTTCGTCTAGGCCTACTTGTGTACAGACTCCCTCCCGTTACCACAGGTAACAAGTCTTTTTGTGATTAGTTTTCGAGACAAGAGATTGCCAGTCGTAGCCTAAAACACGTGGTGTGAAAGATTGATGTAAATTATTGTTGTTTATTTATATAAAGTATTGAGAGCATGGAACTTATATTTGTGTTGGTGTTTGCCTGTGTTGGAATCTGTGGATTTGTGGGTGTGGTAGTTAACAGAGAATCTTACATGCACACTTTGTTTTGAGATGGGTGTCATATATATTTTGTATTCAGTTAGTTATTATAAACAGGCACTCATCCAAATATCCATCCGTTACACAGTGCAATTGCTGAAAAAAGGGAAGTCAGCGAGAGTGGACAACATGCCCGCACATGTTCTTCAAGCAGGAGGAAAATCGATGATTGACACCCTCACCATTATTTGTAACAAGATCTGGCAGAGTGGGGAGTGGCCTACACCATGGACCCAGTCGCTTGTCATTACTCTTCCCAAAAAAGGTAACCTTCAGGAATGTGAAAATAACCCCACCGTCAACCTCATCAGCCAGCAAGGTCCTCCTGAAAATAATACTCAACAGGTTGAAACCCCAAGCTGAACAAATCGTAGCTGAAGAACAAGCAGGATTCAGGGCAGGGCGAAGTACCACTGAACAGATTTTCAAACTCCGAATAATCTGGGAGAAATAGCTACAGCACCAACAACATCTATGTCATGTGTTTGTAGATTTCAAGATATAGCGTTTGACCGAGTCTTGCATGCAGCTCTGTGACCAACCATGAGAGTGTACAACATCACTCCTAAAACTATGGAAGTCATCAAAAGCCTGTATGACAAGGCTACTAGTGTAGTAGTCCTCCACAACAGCGCTATCGGAAACTGGTTCAGAACAACAATCGGTGTGCGTCAAGGATGCCTACTCTCTCCAACACTCGTTAACATCTTCATAGAGCGCATCCTATTTGCCCTTGTATCAGACAGTGGAAGTCCTCTCCAGGATCGCACAAACTGCTGCCCTGACAAGGTTGAAGCCCATTTGGAAAGACAGGACGATTAGTCTACATTCCAAGGTAAGGCTGCGGCGCCCCCTTGTCATCTCCATCTTCTTATACGCTTGCGAAACATGGACCCTCACAGCAGATCTACCACGAAGAATACAAAGCATGGAGATGAGATGCTACAGAAGACTTCTGGGCATTTCCTATACCCAGAACATCACCAACGACGAAGTCCGATAGACCATCACACAAGCCATTGGACAACACGATGACATGCTACAGTGGTGAAGAAACGAAAACTCCGATGGTTTGGCCACGACACCAGAGCATCAGGCCTTGCAAAGACCATCCTGCAAGGCACATTGCAAGGAGGCAGAGACGAGGGAGACAAAAAAAAGATGTGGGAGGACAACATTCGAGAATGGACTGGCTTGACACTGAGCGAAGCCATGAGGGTTGCTCAGGACAGAGAAAGATGGAGTTCGCTGGTTAAACGATCATCTGTGGTGCGCCTACGACCTTCAAGTTATGGGATAGGATAGGATAGGATAGGACAACAAGTTTGGACTTTTTATCTTTCATAGTTTAGAGTCCGACTTGGACAGCCCCAGTGACCTTGACCTTGGTGGAAGGTTGACCAAATTCGCGTGACATGTGTCTGATTCATCTCTACAATGCCTCAAAGAATCATAGGTTCCATTATCAATAACGTTGGTGGGATGAAGGTTGGGTGGGGACAGGAGGGGGAAGGGGGAGAGAATTGTGAAAAATGAAATTGTAATTTCTTTTAAAAAATTAACAATTGCTGACCCTGTGACCTTGACCTCGAAGTTAAATCATTTAAACACTGATCTTTTTTTTTTATGTCTCATGGGTTTATACCATCCTACCAAGTTTGATTGTGATACATGAAAAAGGTTCACGGACGGACTGACAGACCTAATGATTGTGGTTTGTTTTTGTTTTTAAATATCAATTTTGGACTATTTAGGACTCATCTCGCACCGATTTGCACGTGAGTACAATGTGCATAGCCTCGCATTGCTACACGCATGTATGCTAGTTAAAAACAAGTTTCCTTCCAGTCAAAAATAGGGTTTGTGGACTGAAGAATATGCCCAAACTATTGTCTCATTGCCTACCCCTTTTCATTACAATCGCACTCGGGCAAGCGTAGATTTATTTATTTAGCTATTTACTTATTTGTTTGTTCTTATGTAACGGCTTTCCAGCTCAAGAGCTTCTCAAGGCGCTGGCCGATACAGGATATAACTCAAGCCGACCGAGGTGTCCTCTTGCAACCTTTGGGCGCATAGTCTGACGCCCAGACGACTGAGCACAATTCTGGGCGACCGGCGATGGGGAGAGAAGGGAGCAAGTACGTGGTGGCTGTATTTGTGTAGCCGGCACTCACCCGTCTAGGACATGAGCGTCAGGATCTCCAAAGTCTTTGCGATAAAATGCGTGCGTGCACAGAAGCAGGCCTCGGTTTATACTCTCATCCGCAGGATCCCCCAACCAAAGTTCATTGTTTCCGGAGATTTGTGAGAGCGATTAAAAACGCCACCGATTACAAACTCGAGAATCCAGTCCTATGTCATTGTTAATCCATTGCCGTGTGTACTAGTCTTCAGTGCATGCTAATACCAGATCTTGTGACGGGATGAAACTGCACATCCAGAGACCGCAAACATTCCACCCATCTGGTACCCCAGTTATTACATCACAAACGGGAAAGTCCGTTTTGCTGTTTGACATCGCCATTTCGCGTTTCACCACAGGCGCTCAAATTCGGATCTCGTTATAACGTCATTATAGTGGCCCGTCATGAGCGGTAAAATACCACACACGTGACAACGGTTACATTGGCTTCCAAACTACAGGTGAGTCCCATTTTAAACTCAAATGACCAGCTACCATACTTCAAACAACAACAGAGGTGCACGATAGATGAAGGGAAGAAAAGATGAATACGCAGTGTCTAGTCCTATCCTATCCTGTCCCATAACCCGAAGGTCGTAGGGGCACCACAGATGATCGCTTAACCAGCATACTCCATCTTTCTCTGTCCTCAGCAGACCTCATGGCTTCGCTCAGTGTCAAACCAGTCCATTCTCGAATGTTGTCCTCCCACCTCTTTTTCGGTCTCCCCCTTCTTCTACCTCCTTGCACTGTGCCTTGCAGAATGGTCTTTGCAAGGCCTGATGATCTGGTGACGTGGCCATACCATCGGAGTTTCCGTTTCTTCACCACTGTGAGCAGGTCATCGTGTTGTCCAATGGCTTGTGTGATGGTCTGTCGGACTTCAACGTTGGTGATGTGTTGGGTATAGGAAATGCACAGAAGTCTTCTGTAGCACCTCATCTCCATGCTTTGTATTCTTCGTTGGAGATCTGCTGTGAGGGTCCATGCTTCGCAAGCATATAGGAAGATGGAGATGACCAGAGAGCGCAGCAGTCTTACTTTGGAATGTAGACTGATGGTTCTGTCTTTCCAAATGGGCTTCAACCTTGTCAGGGCAGCAGTTGTTTGTGCGATCCTGGAGAGGACTTCCTGTCGGGACCAATTGTCTGATACAATGGCTCCTAAATATTTGAAGCTGTGCACTGTGTTGAGGGATTGGCCTTGTACTTTGATGTCCGTGTTGATGCCATTGGTGTTGTTGGTCATCATTTTGGTCTTCTCTGCACTTATTTCCATTCCATAAGCTCTGGAGGTGGTGTCAAGCCTCTGTACAAGCTGTTCAAGTTCTTGTTCCTCTCCAGCCAATCCATCAATATCATCCGCAGTGTCTAGTACTTACCAAAATTCTCCCTCTTGGTTGAACTTGACCCCTATCTTCTCCCATTCACTGATCGCCATCACTTTCCACTCTGGAGACCTGCAACAACACGTAAAGATGACCTAGTCGCCGTAGTACATCCGGAGTGGTATTCATAACGACATTACTGGACCACAGAATTGTGGACAGGCTCCTCCATTACCGAACGCCTGTATTGCCGACAGGCCCCTGCGTTATCAAACACCTCACTTGCCGACAGGCCCCTGTAATTTCAACCTAACACCTCACTTGCCGACAGGCCCCTTATAATATCAAACACCTACATTGCCAACAGGCACCATATTATAAAACACACTACTTTGCCGACGGGTCCCTATAATATCAAACACCTACATTGCCGACATGCCCCTATATTATCAAACACTACATTGCCGACAGGCCCCTATCATACCCAACACCTACACTGCCGACAGGTCCCTATATAATATCAAACACCTACATTGCCCACAGGCCCCTATATTACCAAACAACTCAATTGCTTTATAGTTAGAATGCCAATGAGAATTCTAGTTCTGATTTGTTTTTTTGTTTTTTTTTTGTAACGCGCAACACAAGGTGATAGCACAGCTCAATGGCAAGAATACTGGCCTGGCCTCTTCAATGAGAACCCAGAACCCAGGTTCGATCCTGGATTGACCATGACGATTTGCCTCTTTAAGGGTCAGTTTTCTGCCATGACTCTTTCTGGAGCACACCACCCTCTTTTCACCATCCCCAAATTGGGGCATGCGGAAGAGCCCGGCCAATTGGTCAAATCGGGAAAGAGATAAGGCCAAATGAACACTCATAGATCTAGGTTTAATCAGTTTGGCTAAGGGGACCTCAACGCTTTGCCAGAGTGCCTGATGCTGTCACGCAGTACGTCAATATACAGTTAGATCCTGATGTGGGTCCGCGCCTCAACCTTTCTATGTTAGGTTATAGTGTGCGCTATATCAACAACAATGACTTTACTTTAACGCGACTGATTCCGATGTTTTTAAGAGTCCAATGTATGATGACTGACCCGTCCGACCAGGGTCCTCTCCACTCCTTGGCCTCGTACGGGTTAAAGAGTCTGACCAAGAAGAGCTCTGTGGTACCCACACTGGTCTGGATCGTCTTGCTTATGGAAATGACCTTGGCGGAGGTCATCGTGTAACCTTGACCTAGCACAAGGCCGTTCTCGCTTTCGTAGCCTTTGTCGTCTTCGGGGCACTGTCAGATAACGGGAACATTCATGTTATAGTGTATTAGCTGTACTTCAAATGGCATTGTTGAAAAGAAAAAAACACCCCAAAACAACTGGCATCTGCAAAATGTTGGCTATGATCCACCCTCATCACCCATCCCAATCTCCATTCTCTAACCTTTCTCCCCATCGTGGCCGCATAATCTGAAGACAAAAAACCGGCTTATATCGGTCTACATGCAATATGTCCATATAAACATAAACATAAACGGTGCTAGTACACGCAAAAACAAACGCGTACAGAACAACGTATGGCGTACAGAACAACGTATGGCGTACAGAACAACGTATGGCGTACAGAACAACGTATGGCGTACAGAACAGCGCCTTGAGTTTGTACAATCAAATTTGCGTTCTGTTGGTAAAATAGTCAGCACAACCATAGGTCCATGAAAAACTTCAGTCGGTCCTCGATACATGCAGCTTGATTTCTTTCGGGATTTTACTATTTAAAACAACGTTTTGCCGGATGTGGCTGTTCACTGCGTCCTATGAGGAGGAGGAGGAGGAGTAGTAGTAGTAATAGTAGTAGTAGTACTAATAATAGTACTAATAGTAGTAGCAGTAATAATAATAATAGTAGTAATAATAGTAGTAATAATAGTAGTAGAAAAGGTAATAATAGTAGTAGTAATAGTAGTAGTAGTAGTAGAAGTAGTAGTAGTAGTAATAGTAGTAGTAGTAGTAGAAGTAGTAGTAGTAATAGTAGTAGGAGTAATGGTAGTAGTAGCAGTAATAGTAGTAGTAGTAAAAGTAGTACAAGTAGTAGTAATAGTAGTAGTAGCAGTAATAGTTGTAGTTGTAATAGTATTAGTAGCAGTACATTACATGATTATTGCTTTAGGTCCAGCGATTTCTTCCGAGCCAAATCAGGACCAAGTAGTAGCAGTAATAATAGTAGTAGTAATAGTAGTAGTAGTAGTAATAGTAGTAGTAGTACTAGTAGTAGTAGAAATAGTAGTACTACGGCTGCGTCGGAAGATGTTTGAGAGTGGGGGTGGAGATAGTGGGGGTGGGGGAAGGAAGATATATATTTTTTGTTTCTGTTTTTTTAGGGGTTTGGGGGAGGGAGGGACGAGGAGGGAGATGAGCAGTGGAAGGGAAAAATTATTGATATCATATTTTTGTAAAGGTTATTTGCACACATTTTGCTGAGAGTATCGTAGTAGTATGTTTTAGATATTATGTGTGGTGTGTGTCTGTGTGTGTGTGTGCGTGTGTGTGTGTGTGTGTGCGTGTGAGAGAGAGAGAGAGTCCCATGCCCATCTAAATCAGATCGGTGTCACAAACGTGATTGATCATGAAAAAATAATGCTCGTTTATTTGAAGAAAAATCATAGTTACAACTCAAATTAGACAGCGGTAAACTCTCGCATCATTGAGAGGGGAAAAGAAGTTTTGCGTGCTTGCCGAAACTAACTCTCTCTCTCTCCCTCTCTCTCTCTGTCTCTCTCTCTTTCTCTCTCTCTCTGTCTCTCTCTCTTTCTCTCTCTCTCTGTCTCTCTCTCTCTCTCTCTCTCTCTCTCTCTCTGTCTCTCTCTCTGTCTCTCTCTGTCTCTCTCTCTCTCTCTCTGTCTCTCTCTCTCTTTCTCTCTCTCTCTCTCTCTCTCTCTCTCTCTCTCTCTCTCTGTCTCTCTCTGTCTCTCTTTCTCTCTCTATCTCTCTCTCCCTCCCCTCCTCTATCTCTGTCGTCCTCCCAAAAGTTGTGGTGGGGAAGAGGGGAGTAGGTGGGGGAGGGTGGCAAAAAATATATTTGCCCCCATCCCCTCCCCACCCACCCTAGGTACATTGAGGGCCCTTCTCCTCCTCCTCCTCCTATCCCCCAGGTTCCCGCGCCACTATAGTAGTAGTAGTAGTATTAGCAGCAGCAATAGTAGTAGTAGAGTAATGGTTAATAATAATTCGTGCTTTAACTAAATTCTTCAGTTGAATAAAAGGGAGTACTCGTTCCATCATCATCATCATCATCATCATCATCATCATCATCATCATCATCATCATCATCATCAATCATCAATCATCATCATCAATCATCATCATCATCATCATCTGACATCATCATCATCATCATCATCATCATCATCATCATCATCATCGAGTGTGGCATCCTGATTCTTCAGCTGACAACTAAAAAAGGCAAGTGCTCACGTCGATGCGCGTGACGATGTGAGCGCAATTTTCACAGGCGTCCACCAACTTCTCGAAAATTCTCTGGCGGGTGACTCCATGCAACAAGTCGTATCTGTCAAAGACTAGCCTCTCGCCTACTCCCCCTGTGAAATCGACCAGTGCATCCAACGCCTCGCCGTTTTTCAACGACTCGTAGTCGCCAAATAACCTGTGGAAATCAGACAGCATTACAGTCATCGTCATCATCGTGGTCGTTGTTGTAGTAATCATTATTATTGTCGTTGTTGTCACTGCCTCCACCATTACAATTAGCATCACCATCATCGCCATCCACGTCATCATTGTCATTATCGTCGTTATTGTCATCGTCGGCAACGTCATCGCTATCGTCGTCATAGGTCTAATCATCATTATCGTCGCCATCATCATCATCATCATCATCTTCATCATTCTCATCAGCAGCAGCAGAATCATCATCATCATCATCATCATCATCATCATCATCATCATCATCATCATCATCATCATCATCATCATCATCATCATCATTTATTTATTGGTTGTTAATTTTGTAGTTGAAGAGCTGTTCAAGGCGATGGAATGCGAGCGTTCACGACTAGACCTCGGCTTATACTCGCCATCATCATCATCATCGTCGTCAACGTCGTCGTGGTTGTCATCGTCGCCGTCCTTTAGAAATGCACGTGGCGTAAGCTTGTTCGATAATAGGGGGTTTGGGGGTAGAATTCGTTTCTGGATTTTGATCAGATAAAAATGTTTTCTCTGGTGTGTTTTTTCTTTCAGCCTTATTCACCATCATCAAGCACCCCTAAATAACACCAGCTCAGCCATCATCACCACCATGTACCACCACCATCACCAACACTACTGATCTAGCTAGCACAACCTTTTATAGTAGAGGGGCCCAGAATTAGTTCAGATACGGTTTCCGTATAATTGTGTTTCTGCGTTGCCCCATCATCACCGCCATCATCCCCAACACCATCATCATCCCCATCACAAACTCACTTGGCGTACGCTTTCTCCAGCAGAGGGGCCCAAAATTCGTTCCGCGATTTCGAACGTATGAAGATGAGTTTCCCGTTCCTCGTGGGCAGACGATCGTCAATAACGACTTCGATCCACGTCCCGTAACGCCAGAAATGAAAGCGAAACATCCCGACGTAGGAGTTTTTGGGGTCCCATTCTTGTTCTTTGTAGCTCACGAACACCTGTCAACATTCCAATTAATTTATGTTATTACATAGCGAACTCATCATCTATAAGAACTGCTCAAATGCTCTGGGCGCCGATATCACAATCTAATCGAAACCACCCATTACACGAACTTGCAGAATCAAGCGCATTTTAAGCGTCCTGAACAACTCAGCCATCCTGATGGCCTTAAACTGTGTGGGAGTATAGTCTCTATAGTGTGGGAGTATAGTCTCTATAGTGTGGGAGTATAGTCTCTATAGTGTGGGAGTATAGTCTCTATAGTGTGGGAGTATAGTCTCTATAGTGTGGGAGTATAGTCTCTATAGTGTGGGAGTATAGTCTCTATAGTGTGGGAGTATAGTCTCTATAGTGTGGGAGTATAGTCTCTATAGTGTGGGAGTATAGTCTCTATAGTGTGGGAGTATAGTCTCTATAGTGTGGGAGTATAGTCTCTATAGTGTGGGAGTATAGTCTCTATAGTGTGGGAGTATAGTCTCTATAGTGTGGGAGTATAGTCTCTATAGTGTGGGAGTATAGTCTCTATAGTGTGGGAGTATAGTCTCTATAGTGTGGGAGTATAGTCTCTATAGTGTGGGAGTATAGTCTCTATAGTGTGGGAGTATAGTCTCTATAGTGTGGGAGTATAGTCTCTATAGTGTGGGAGTATAGTCTCTATAGTGTGGGAGTATAGTCTCTATAGTGTGGGAGTATAGTCTCTATAGTGTGGGAGTATAGTCTCTATAGTGTGGGAGTATAGTCTCTATAGTGTGGGAGTATAGTCTCTATAGTTTGGAGCCTGCTCCAAACGGCCCTTTTTTATATTTTGACAGAAAGGCCGTTTAAAAAAAAAAGTAATAAAGTAAGAAATAAAATAATTTAGCCGAGTCCCAAACTCTCGACCGTGTAAAAGAGGAAATGTATGTTAAATATTGTTAAATTGTATAATTGTTGCATTTTGTATATTTTTATGAGTCTTGTCAAATGGAAGAGATTATGATTATGAGAACAATGTAAATTTTTCTTCAGAAAAAGGGAGGAGAGCAGACGATGTATTTTATTTGGTAAACATGTATGTGAAGTTATGCTGGAACAGTAGCAACAATTATTATTATTTGCAGATTGGACTTGTAGTCTACACTGGAGGCAACGGAGTGTTTTGGCAGCAGAGGTCGTGGTTGCTGGTATTGTTCGTTGATAGGTCGACCTTTGCGTCACCGACAGGGTGTTTTGCTGAGAGAGCAGCGGAGACCATGACGTAAGGAGTGGAAGGGTCACCGAGTGCAGCGAGAGTTGAAGAGAGAGAAGGAAGAGAGGGGTGAGAAAGGAGAAAGAGGAGAGAACACAATGATTGTGAGTAATTTATTTAAGTTTTAGTGAAAGTAAGCGAAGTTAACCAAGCTTTGGAGATAACAGTTTATTCATAATTACTTGTTTATATACACATAAACAGTGCGGATTCTAATATCCCGTGACTTTATATAACTTTTCTTTAAAATCTGTGCATAACGGAACTGTGGTGAAGTGTTTCGATTTAAAGATTATGCCTAAGAAGAACTGTGCAACAAGACTTTTTAATCAGTGACAGTGAAGGTTTTGTGAACTAGTTATACATTGCAGTGTTTAACGGACTACCAGGGACAAAAGAGGGGGGGGGGGGGGGACATATGTGTGTTTTTAATTACTTTTGTGTCTTATTATAAGTGTGTGGTTAAGCAGAGGGAACACAAAAGGTGAGAGTGTGATTTTTTTACATTTATGCCGATGTTTTGCCACTGAGATTCGTTTTTTTGTTTATGTGATGAACCATTGTATGTTTTCTTTTGTTTCATTCTTTTGTTTCTTGATTCAGGGGTGTGATTTATATCTTTACTAAATAAATGCGAAATTGTATTTTTGACATTTCATTTAATTAGTTGAGTTTTTAGTTTAGTTTAGGGGAAGAAAGGACGCTCGCGCACGCACTACAAGCCCTAAAACCCCAACACTCCTTGTATGAAGGAAAAAAATCACCTATTTAACAACACGACCAAAAAAATATGGGCTGACGGCGCGTACGAGTGTGTGTCTTATTATTTTGACGAAGAAGACGTTAATAAAACAACCATATACATATACTGAAAACACCTTGTTTCTGGGAACATGCTAAAACACTGTTTAAAAGTGACGGAAAGACCGGAGTTTTACTATAAGGGTTCGGGTAAGGGTTAGTTGTAGATCTATCCCTAGCCCTTGCCCTAACCATTTTCTTTACAAAATTGCGCTTTTTCCGTCCCCAAAAAAACCATTTGCCTTCTTGGATTCTTAAATTGTATAAAACCAAGTGAGGACACTATCCGGCGTCAACAAACGGTTCGAAAGCGTTCTCAAACGGTTCGTAAAAGACAGTGGACCTAGAAACAAATACAGCTTGACCTAATTCGTCGCCTAGAGGAGACGAAACTTACTTTTCCTTGCATTTTCAAAGTTACCTTGGATCTGGGAACATACGCATGTTCCCAGATACCAAACTGTGTCCCCAGATAACCGTACAAAAACAAATATACCTTGTTTCTGGGGACATTTAAGTATTCCTCGGCGTCGGCACTGGAGCCGGCAATCATGTGTGATCTGGACACGTTGCTTGCCTTTTCCACAACATAACTGTTTGTGTCCCTCTCCTGAGGGCTAAGTACAAATGACTCTCTAGGTAGTGCTGCGTTTTCATGAGAAGTGGTCGAGAGTTGGGAATCCACTACCTCCGCTCGGTTACATAAATCAAGAAAACAACCACAGCCTCTTTACCCAGCCACAAACAAACAAACAAACAAAGAAACTACCTAAATAAAGACAAAAATAAAGGAATGACTAACCACTGACCTTGTTGTCAGTGAAGAGCCTGGCCATAAGATGCAGTGACCAACAAACATAGGCCTACAATTAGAAGAGCCAAGCCTATATCACTCAATGCTTCTTAAGGAACTGGCAATATTTAACATGAAAATGACTGCCAAGAAGAAAAAAAAAAAGAAATCGTGGCATTTTAAAATTAATGTGGTAATTATCGACTTGATCTATCTATGCTCTTGACCTTAAGATGACATTGATCTCTGGCTCTAAATACACTTGTGAACTATCAAATAAACTACAGCAAAAGTTGTATTATACAAAAACAAAAACGGTGACCTTGGAATGTTTTTGACCTTAAGTGACCTTGACCTTGAGATGACCTTCACCCTCACGTGATCTCTCATGCATGTCTGATCAAATAACCCAATGTTGTTGCATACTATGCGTTAAATTTACAGCAATTCCACTGTACGATGATCTAGATTTTGTATGGTTTTGCAAGGCCTAAATTTACCTTGACCTTCAAGATCAACGCAAAAACGGAACAAATATAAAAGATCAATTTATCATTTCTAAATACAATAAGTTTGGACTTTATATTTCTCGTAGTTTATAGTCAAGTTCATTTCAAAGTACCTATACAAACCGACTTTGGACAGCTCCAGTAACCTTGACCTTGGAGTGAGGTTGACCAAATTTGCAAAGTGTGTGTGTCTCATTGATAATCATCATGCCTCAAAAAATCATGAGTTCAATATAAATAACCTAGAAAAACGTGAAATTTTGTGAAAACATTTAATTGTTTGACTAACATTTGTTGACCCTGTGACCTTGACCTTGAAGTGAAGTCATTCATTCACTGATCATTTAAGAGGTCTCATGGATATACACCATATCTTACCAAGTTTGGTTGTGATAGTTGAAATAGATTCTGAGACATTAATTCATTGGCAAAATTTGCACAGACAGACGGGCGGAACGACCCCCCAAAAAATTTTAAGTCTCATCTCGCACAGATTTGCAAAAATCTAGATTTGTTGTTATTGTTGTTGTTTTGGTTGTTGTTTTGGAGTGGTGGTGGGGAGTGGAGGGGGGTGAGAGAGGGTGAGTACATAGACTCACATTTTTATGCATGTGAGTCCAAAACAAGAAATCCAAATGACGACAAGTACACACCTTTGACCAAATCTTTTTCTCAGTGACGAGACTGGCACAGGCTGTAATAAACCACGAGTTATCCATCTCGCCTGGGTTGAGGTCATCGCAGGAAACTCCCTCCACCAGCAGCTTGGGGAATTTGCACAGCTCCTGTATCACGTACAGTACTCACTGTATAGTAATCATCAGGCAAACCTCTGCCTCTGCTAAAGTGGTGTGTAGTTCCAATCCAACCTCAAATACGTACAACTATGTAGAGAAATAGGAGTAGGAAATCTGAATACAGGTAGAAAAAAGCTGCACAGATTTGTCTGATGATTACTATACAAATAGTCGCAACAGCCGTCATACATCTACATGTAACTCCTATCTAACAGAATAGCGCGTCCTCCTACATATAGTGGAGAAATGTAATAAAGATTGGAATGATGATGATGATGATGATGATGATGATGATGATGATGATGATGATGATGATGATGATGATGATGATGATGATGATGATGATGACCACAACGACGACAATCATAACGACGACCAAAATGATGATGATGGCCTACCTTGGGCCTTAGCCACTGAATGGTGTCATCGTGCTTGGTATAATAGCAAGACTTGGGACTGGCGGGAAACTCCAGATCACTAAATAGGATGCCTCTTCTTAAACAGTCCTTCTTGATATGGTTGTAGTCCTGCCCTCGAAAGTTCTTCACTGTGGACAATGACAACTTCTTTATTTATTTTTTTTTAACCATCGTTGTTATAATATAACGCTTGACTGAGGGGCGGATCTAGGCAAGGGGGATTCCTGACGTTCCGGTACCCACCACACCCCCTCCCCTCCCCTCCTCCCCCTCCCCTCCTCCCCCTCCCTTCTCCTCCCAAAAAAAAGAAAAAAAAAAAGAAAAAAGTTACGAAATTAAATTAAATTAAAAGACATTAAACATAAATTTTTACTACAAAGGCAAAGCCCATATGACTCACATGCTCCTTATGGAATTGGCAATATTTAACATGTAAATTATTTCCCCCCTCAAAAACAAAATCCAACTATGGCATTAAAATGCATGTTATTCTTGATCTGGTTGTTGTCATGTCCGATGTCATTTTTGGGCTATTTAGGACTCATCTCGCATAGATTTGCAAAAATGTGGAATTTTATTATTTTTTTGGGGGGGATGAGTACATAGACTGACATTGCTATGCATGCGAGTCCAAAAAATGACTTGGGACTCGCTTTAACAGCTCGTGGGGTATGAGATTTTTTGCTACACATTAGAGTTATATAAAATAAATAAATAAATAAAAATAAAGCCTAAAGAAAGAGTACGACATGCCAGCCAAAGATAATGTCAAACCCTCTTCTTTTCACGTAAAGGTTGTGCATGCTAAAACGGCATAAACATGTTTTTCTGTATTTATTCCATATTGATTCTGACAGTAATAAAACAGTTTTACGCGCACAAAATACTTCTGTTGAGATTAATAATGAAAATGATGTTGGGTTGTGTACATACGTATGTCTCTGCATAGCTTAAATACAAAATAAAGCAATAAACAACTGGTCTGATTATACATTTTGGTTCTGTATACAAAATGATAATGCAATATTTCTTCAGGTCTGTTTTGGCTGATTCCAGTGATACTAAACCTATTTCTGAATTATTATTAGAAGCAGAGCTGTTAGCTCTGTGGGCAATCATGAGAGTGTACAAAATCAGCCCTAACATTATTGAAGTCATTATTGAAGTCATCAAAAGCCTGTATGACAAGGCTACCTTCACAAAAGCGCCATCGGGAACGGGTTCAGAACAACAATCGGCGTGCGTCAACGATGCCTACTCTCTCCAACACTCTTCAACATCTTCCTGGAGCGCATCATGTCAGTTGTCCTTGCAGATCACGAAGGCACTGTCAGCATAAGGGATAGTGCAATCTCCAACCTCCTTTGCGGATGAAATGTATAGTTTGGCTGGAGAGGAACAAGAACTTGAACAGCAATGAAGAATATAAAACATGGAGATGAGGTGCTACAGAAGACTTCTGAGCATTTCCTATACCCAGCACATTACCGACGACAAAGTCCGATAGACCATCACACAAGCCATTGGACAACACGATGACATGCTCACAGCGGTGAAGAAACGGAAACTCCGTTGGTATGGCCACGTCACTAGAGCATCAGGCCTTGTAAAGAACATCCTGCAAGGCAAGGTGCAAGGAGGCAGAAGAAGATAAAGATCGAAAAAGAGGCGGGAGGACAACATTCGAGAATGGACTAGCTTGACTCTGAGCGAAGCCATTATGATTGCTGAGGACAGAGAAAGACGGAGGACGCTGGTTAAACGATCATCTGTGATGCTCCCACAACTTTCGAGTTACGGGATATGATAAGATAAGATAGGATATTAGCTCATTAAAATTATATGCAACGCTGACTAAGTTTCCATTTGAAATTGCACATTTAGCCAACTTTGACATTGTCCTGGAATTTGTAATAAGAGGAGTAAAATAAAACACACACAACGCGTGTTTGTGTGACATTGGTTCTGCTCATTACCCTCACAAAAATGCTCCTACTTCTCTCTCTCTCTCTCTCTCTCTCTCTCTCTCTCTCTCTCTCTCTCTCTTTGGAAGTAGTTTTATGGTGTTTTGTTTTTCCTTTGTTCCTCAGCATTGTGCATGTGCTGTCTGAAATAATGACAGGGTGTCGTACTCATATTGAGCCCACATTGCCGTCTCAAAGATAGAGCGTATACACATGAAATAGAAATAGATTTACACTAGTGATTAACCATATTATCTTCCAGAAGAGGCCTACGAAGTTACTTTATCTTCAGCGTCATAGGGGAGCCGCTCCCCTCTCCCCTCCACTGACAAGACCTTCGCCCCTGGATAACACCGGGCCAGAATTTGCCCCCCCCCCCTCCCCACCTTACCCTTGATCCGCTCCTGTGACACACGCGCGCGCACCCGATGTGCTGAGGCTCAAAAAGCGCGGACCGCTCGAGTTCTTGCGTGGCCTCACAGTCGATGTTGAAAACCAGGGTCATACTAGAAGAGCTTTTGACACTGAGAGCGTGCTACCACTAAAACGCCCTCCTAAAGAAGAAGAAATTGATGAATACTGACCACTCGTCAACATCTTTGGGTTTTTTCTGAATCACCTGAGCGAAGAGTCTGATCAGATTTGGCACCAACTATTTGTCGAATCCGTTACGTGTGTAGTTCATTTCCTGAACTTGGCCTTCGCTAGGTCCACTTTAGATCTTTGTGTGGAACTATCATCCGCCGTGAAGACTAAACCATGGATCATCTGACGTCAGCAACAGGAAATGACGCAATATGTTTCTTTAGCCGATTTGACCGACGTCATTTTTGTTACATGGATAAATTATGTTGATTCTGGATGAAGCGAAATGTAGGCCTATACAGAAGAAGAAGAAAAAGAGGAGGTAGAGAAAGAAGAAAGAAAAAGAGGGAAAAGAACGAAGAAGAAAAAAAGGAGAAGAAGAAGATGATGACGACGACGATGATGATGATGATGATGATGGTGATGATGATGATGATGATGATGATGATGATGATGATGATGATGATGATGATGATGATGATGATGATGATGGTCATACAAGAGTTACAGGAGAACAAAACAACGGAGACGCAGAAACGAAGATTTTAAGGACAAGTAGTAAAACAGTGCATAGATCTCATGATAGATGCAGATCTAGATCTAGCCTAGATGATATGGGGTGATGATGGGATACATCCTATACTGTGGTGATGAGATATAGGGTGGGAGAATTTAAGTAGTTCTATCAAATTCACAACAATTTTTTTTCTAATTGTTTTCTTTTCAAACGCTGAATTGCAGACGTTCTGACCAATACCATTTGCAAGGAAACTAGAAGGGCAAAGCCCATATGACTCAATGCTCCTTATCAAAATCGCAATATTTAACATGAAAATGAGTGCCCAAAAAAAAAACAATTTGAAACGGTGGCATCAAAATGCAAAGTAATGCCGACTTTGATATTTGTATGCTCTTGACCTTGAGATGACATTCACCTCCGGCTCCAAATACTTTCATGCACTATCAAATAAAGCGCAGCATATTCGGTGAGCGAAGTTCGTAGCGAGCGGACGTGTTTTGGCAGAGCGCTGACAGCATACCTGTCAAGTGCTACGGATTTTTGCGTAGCGCTACGCATTTTAAACAGTATCACAAAGCTGCTACGCAATTTTTCAAAAGTGACGATAATATTTTTTAAACAAGGGGGTTTTCGCGCGAAAGTAGACTGTTCCGGTCGAGTCCGGTTTAAAGACACTTAGTAAAAGCACTGCACTTCCGCAACACGTGTTCGTTCAGAACTTCAGTCTACGATCAGTCTTTGTGAGGGAGAGACAGACGGAGCTGAACAAAGAAAATGGCAAAGCCTCCATCTAAAAAACTCAAACGACCAGGAAGGCACCTGCCTGAATGGGAAACCGATAAGGATTTTGAAGGCCTAGTGGAGAAGTCAAAAGAAAGTAGAATCAATAAAGTTTAGTAATAGAATATGAGTTACTCATAATGCTATTACTAAATTTTATTGAGTCTACTGATGCATTAGAAAAATTGTTTTCCTTACCAGTGCTAGGAAAGTTTAGATCTACATGGAAGCCATGTAAATGATGTGATGCTGAACGTAATCTTGAGCCAAAATAGGAGATTTTCCTACCAATTTCTTTTCTCTTCATTTTTTTTTTTTTTTTTTTTTTTTTGCATTTTCACTTTTATTTTGAAAAACGTACATGAAAATGTTTATAATGATAATGATAATGGTAATAGCTAAAGTGTTGTGCATTAATAAGATTTTACAATGTATTTGTAAACACATTGGATGTGTGTGTTTATATTGGAGGCAGAAGTTTACAGTTTTGTTGCGAATCGCGTGATTCACATTAGTGCTACACCAAACCTCCATTTGCTACGGTTTTTCTGTTAAATTGCTACACCACAACCCGAAAACCCCTTGACAGGTATGTGACAGCTTGTGCGCAAGTTAAAGCCCTGCCTACTTCCCTTGTTATCTATTTATTCTTTTCTCTTGAAAGCATAATTATTTGTTCTTCAGTCTTTGTCTTCGTTTAGTTTTATTTGTATTTTCCTTTATCATGTAGCTTATGTGTTTATAATCAAACAATGAAAAAATTCATTGCAGTAAAAATGTATAAAAAAATTTTTTAAGGAACCAATCAAAAAAAGCCCTGAAAAGCTACAACCCAGAAGAAAAAAAAAAGATGTTAAAAAAATGTTTTGTTTTATTTGCGGACTCGGCCTGTCAACTGAAGTTTAAAAAAAAGGTAAAAAAAAAGTAAAGCAAAACTTGTATTATGCCAAAAAACGGTGAAAACCAGGGTCATGACCTTGGGATGACCTTTACCCTGGAATAACCTTGACCCTCACGTGATCTCTCATGCATGTCTGATCAAATAACCCAATGTAGTTGCATAATAAACATCCATTCCTCTGTATGATGACCTATTTTTTTATGTTTTTGCAAGGTCTAAAATTACCTTGACCTTCATAATCAACGCAAAAACGGAACAAATATGAAAGATCCATCTATAATCTCTAAATGCAACAAGTTTGGATTTAATATCTCTCATAGTCAAGGTCACTTCAAAGTACCTATACTAACCGAATTTGGATAGTTCCAGTGACCTTGACCTTGAGGTTGGCCAAATTTGTATAGTATGTGTGTCTCATTGATATTTATCATGCACCAAAGAATCATAAGTTCAATATTAATAAACTAAAAAACAAGTGAAATTTTGTGAAAATTTGTTTGGGGGTTTTCACCAACATTTTGTTGACCTTGTGACCTGGACCTTGAAGTGAAGTCATTCATTCACTGATCATTTATGAGGTCTCATAGGTATACACCATCTTCCCAAATTTGGTTGTGATAATTGAAACAGGTTCCTAGTGTGGCAGTCATGTTTTATGCATATGTATGTATGTTTGCAAGCGTGTGTAGTCAGTTTTTCCTAGGAAATAATTACATTACTATTTGACTCCGTCATCGTTTAGTTATTGCATAGCATACTGGTCTGTAAAAGAGCCTTTTTTTTCAAAAAAATATATCTTTGACTTAAGGTTAATTTCAGGAAAATGTAATATTTTTAAGGCAAGATAATATTTGTGTGTCCATTTGTTTTTTTAAACAAATGTTCCATCCCGCTAGTAATATGGGTATTTTTTTTATTATTAAGTAATCATTGATAGCATTTTTGAACACATTTTTAAAATAAAATGTCACTTCTTGCTTAAAGCTAATGTTTTAGAATACGCTTTAACAAACAATTATTGGAATCTTCATTTCAGTGTGGATGCTTTTAATGAAGAATGCTAAGTATCACATTAAAATTTGCGTACTTATCTTGCAAATGCCACACTTATTGATTTTGGGGGATTATTGTAATCATATTAACATATATCTGAAATTTAACTGAAATCCTTATCTGTTTTTACACTTGTATTTTGGAATTTTGCTTACGTCTATTTGCCGTAAGTTGATAATGTGTCAGTTGAAAGTCTTGTGTAAATTTTGATATTGCATTTTAGTCAGAATCTTATAACTATTTGGTGTTCACCTTTTTTTTTTTGCGATTTGCCTACATGACAATCGTTGATTCCGCGATTGCATTGCCTTTGTAGTGTAATGACGAGGACGTCATTTTGTGGGCGGGGGTGAATGTGGCAGAATCATGTTTTATACATATGTATGTATGTTTGCAAGCGTGTGTTAAATTGTTAATGTATTACAAATAATAGTGTTGAATGATAATATTATTGTTTTCTAATGGGACGTAATTATGTATGTTAAAGAAAATCCTATCCTATCCTATCCTGTCCCGTAACTCTAATGTTACATTACATTACATAATTGTTGCTTTAGGTCCAGCGGACTCTTCCGAGCCAAATCAGGACCGGACAACCCCCAATCCGCATAAAAGATCTGCTGAAACAACCCTAGTGGGAAAACTGAATGCCCTCCACCAGCCAGTCACTTTACAATAAAGACATCCCACGCAGGGGACGCTGGGGCTGCACTCTAATTTATCGAACCCCCGTTTACAAAAACAAAATAGAATACAAACATCATTATAAATTATCAACAAAACATATACATATAAAATGCCTACATTGCTAAATAATAACATCATAGGAAGCCCTAGTGACTGTCACGTCACCCGAGCGGGTTCCGCGACGTCAGCTCAAAATAGCGAGTGGAAGGAATAAAACTCAAACAAAAGAACTAACACAAAATGCCAGATGAACAATCACACACTTTTATTCAACAATATCACACACACTCACAGGATATGGGCCACTAAACCACCCTCAACCCCTATCAAGACCCCCAACCCTGTACTTACTAAACGGTTCCCCCCCCCCCCCCCCCCTTGTCTAACTGAAAACCCCATAACTATGCACAACAGAATATCCACAACAATATGCAACAATGGTGACAATCAATTAGATTATACTAAATAATACAATTCAACATTAAATTCACAATCAGAAAAGAATCTTGAAATTCGGCCGTATAGAATTGGCCAGCTGATAATTCCAAAGTCAACGTTCAACACTTAATTGTTCATTAATTGAGCTCAAATACTACTCATGTAAAGAAGTAATTTATACTAGGTATGTTTTTAGTTGTGTGTATGCGAATCTGTATGTGCGTCGGTGTGATGCGTATGGGATCCTGAGACCCTGGTGGAAACTGCTGGAGGTTGGAAGTAGCAGGTATGTCCCAGCGAGGACGGAGACCCACACCCAGCAATGGCGCCGACCACAATACAAGGACGCGGCAGTCGTGGTGGTGGCCTGGTAAACGTCCTCAGCCACGTTGGCAAAGGCGGGATTAACAGTAAGGATTGCACCAGCAGAAATAGAACAAGGTGCAAAACGAAGCCCAGATCTCTGTGGACAGATAACAATGTCTCACTAGCTTGCCCACAAAAACCTACACATAGATACGCCTTCCGCCGTCCGCCATCTTGACCTGTTTATACATGCATCTCAAAACACAATGCATTTTCCAATTCTAAAATTCATCACTTTCATGACACACGATTGTTTATATAATATACATAATTATTATAACTGCACTCCCATTGTTACTAACAATGTTTATACAGTTACTACTGTGGAGAATGACTTAATGATTGACTTACCTGACAGTACATTTGATTCTTTGCTTTGTACACCTATGATAGGCGTTACTGTTGCTTCAGCGAATTCTGACTCTAATGTTGCTGATGTCTTTGAAGGTCCTGAAGATGTTTGTGAATCATGTGGTTTGTTGCATGCTGTTATCACTTGTGGAGATGATAATGATGTCTATAACATTGATGATAATGAATGTAATGACGGTGTTGCTAACGTTGTAAATGTTGGTGATAATTTTGACCTGGATATTTGCATTCCGAGTAAGATTAGTGGTGATCTGGGTTTACATGCTATTTCCAATCTCTGTGATATTGATTGTTCTGATGTCAGTCACAATAACAATGATGCTGATAATAATATTGATAATAATGACAGTCATAATTCTACAGATAATGAAAATGATGATATTAGTGCTAATGATGAGGGTGATAATAATAACAATTATAATGATGATCTAAATGATGATGATATAAATGATAACGCCGACCCCAGTGTAACCTTCAGCGGAAACCTAAGTTATGCCAGTTTCTCACTCTCTTCTTTGCGCTTCCTTTCTTTGAATGTTGGTGGTTTGATATCAAAGCTGAAGTTTCCAGATTTAGAGAATCAGATAAGGAGTGCTGATATTATTTGTTTGTCAGAAACCAAACTTGATAACTTTGACAATATAGCAATTGATGGGTATTCTGTCTTTATGAAGAATAGGAAGGCTTTTAAAAGGAAATCAGGTGGTATTGCTCTTTTAGTTAAACATGAGTTGTTAGATTATATTAAAGTTGTAGAGCATCAATCTTGTAAGGAAAGTATACAAACTGGCTTTGATAAATATTATCGCTTGGTGCAGCACTCGGTTTCAGATGATGGTTTATTCTTTGAATTATCTATTCCTCGTAATAATGTACTCCAGACATGTTTATGTGTAGTGGTTTATATTCCCCCTGAAAATTCAGTTTATGTGAACAGGAACGCCTTTCAAGAACTGGCTGATACTCTGACTAATTGGAATGACGATTGTAATGTAGTTATGTTGGGTGACTTCAATGCTAGGACGGGTACAGTTAGGGACTTTGTAGAAGATAAACAAGAAGTGGATAATTTTATTGCCAGTACTGCCGATTTAATTGATGTTTACGGTATCCAGAAAGTTAGGGTATCTCAGGACAGTAATGTAAACAATTTTGGCAACTCTCTCATAGATTTCTGTATTACACAGAACTTATTGATCGTCAATGGTAGAGCCGGCGATGATGCTAGTGTAGGTAGACCTACTTGCAAAGGTGTTAGCGTAGTTGATTATGTGGTTGCCTCCCCTGCCATGTTTACCCACGTTGCTAGGTTTGCCGTTGGCGACTTTGATGAGTGTCTCTCGGATGTCCATAGCCCTTTATTTTTTACATTAGCCTTTAATGATCTTTTGTTTGAAGATAATCCCTTAGTGAGTGATCTTAATATTCATTCTGTTAATAAACCTTTCAAGCCAATATGGGAAAAAGAATCTCAGAATGTTTTCATAGACAGCATTGATGATGAGCGTGTTCAAGATGTAAGGCTTACGCTGGAGCACCTCTTACACAGTGGGCAGGATATAGCTCAAGTCGATGTTAATAAAATTAACAAAGAAATTGCTGATATTTTATTGTCTGCTGCCAGTAATGCCGACATGCTAAGAAACATCAGCAATAACAGGGCGAAGAAGAAGAAGAAAAAAATGCCGTGGTTTGATGGCGAATGTAGGCTGAAAAGAAAAGTTTTTCGTAACGCTAAACGAAAGCATGCCCGTGTTCACGATCAGAATTCTGGGGAATTGAGGAAACAAGCGTACAAAGCATACAAAAGCACTGTTTGTAGGAAGTTTAATGCACATAGAAGAAATATGCATGCCAGTTTACGTACAATGAAGTGTAGAGATTCTAAAGCATATTGGAAGTTTTTGAATGAGCGCTCGAATAATGAACCACCTAATGTATCTATGCCTACACACGATGACTTTGTTAATTATTTTGAAGAGCTTGGTAACATCCCTGAGAATGAAATTCTACATCCTACAGACCCCCTTGACACCGAAACACACGTATTTGATAATAATAGTTTAAATGCTGATATTACACAAGAGGAGGTGTTAAAATCTATTAGAAAATTAAAAAATAATAAAGCTTGTGGTATTGATTATATTCTGAACGAGTTCTTAAAGGCTTCTTCTCCAAAGTTGTTAAATACTATCACAATGTTGTTTAATCTTGTTTTAAGCAGTGGTAAAATTCCAGATGACTGGTCAGTTGGCATAATTTGCCCGTTGTATAAAGGTAAAGGGGATAGGTTAAATGTAGATAATTATAGAGGTATAACGGTGCTTAGCTGTATGGGTAAACTTTTCACCAGCGTAATTAATGACAGGATTAACATATTTCTAGACTCAAATAATTTGTTAGGCAATGAACAAGCAGGTTTTAGGAAAGGATATTCAACCACTGACCACGTTTTTACTCTTTATTGCTTAATTGACATTTATTTGCAGCAAAGAAAAAAATTGTTTTGTACGTTTATTGATTATAAAAAAGCATTTGACAATGTACAGCGTAGTATGCTTTGGGAGAAGCTAATTAAAACTGGTATTACTGGAAGAGTTTTGACAGTGATTAAGGATATGTATGAGAAAGCCAAGTCATGTGTTAGAACCCATGATGGTCTGTCATCTACTTTTTTTACGTGTAACGCTGGAGTGAGGCAAGGAGAAAATCTGTCACCTGTATTATTTTCTTTGTTTTTGAATGATTTAAGGTCTTTCCTTGCAGAACATATCGACGGGTTATCATTGCCACAGAATTTGGCGAATGGCCTCGGCTTTTCTGATATTGAACAGTATTTTCATTTGTTTTTGTTACTCTATGCTGATGATACTGTCATTTTATCAGAGTCTGCTGAAGACATGCAGAAGGCCTTAGATATTTTAGATCTATACTGTACAAAATTTGGATTGTGTTTAAATATTGCAAAAACGAAAGTGATGATTTTTTCCCGCGGTAAAGTTAGAAGGTTGCCTGTTTTTAAGTTTAAAAATGTAATTCTTGAAATTGTTTGGGAATATAAATATCTGGGTACCCTTTTTCAATATAATAACAAATTTCAAAAAAATATCAGATCCATGAGTGTATCAGCTGAACGTGCTATGTTTGCGCTTTTAAAAAAATGTAGAAAACTGGATTTGCCCCTTGATATTCAGTTAGATCTTTTTGATAAATGTGTAAAACCGATTTTATTGTATAACTGCGAGGTATGGGCTCATGAAAAAATGATAATATGTGATCGATTACAACTAAAATTTTTGAAATTGATTCTTAATGTTAAAACTAGTACGCCGACCTGTATGGTTTTAGGTGAAGTTGGCTGTTTTCCTGTTTCCTTAGATGCTAAATGCAGGCTACTCTGTTTCTGGTATAAACTTTGTATTGATTGTTGCAATGATTCTGTTAGAATGTCAGTACTTATGTTTCGACTATGCTCTTATTTATTTTTTAATTCTGAGTATAAACTATCCTGGCTATGTACTGTTCGCTCTCTGCTAAATGATCTTGGTCTGTCTTTCATTTGGTTAAACGGCTGTAAATACTCTTTGAATTGTTTTAAGACCATGGTCAAACAACGCTTGAGAGACCAGTTCTTGCAAACCTGGCATCAGGATGTATTCGCTCATAATGCTTGTATTACGTATAGAATTTTTAAGAGTACGTTCGGTTTTGAAGATTATTTAGTTTCCTTGTCACCTCTATCGAGAAGAAACTTATTGAAATTTAGGCTCAGCTGTCACAAACTGCCAATTCAATCACTTAGATATTTGAATATTCAGAGAGAAGATAGAATGTGTACTCTGTGTGATCTGGATGAACTAGGTGATGAATTTCATTATCTGTTTAGATGTACAAATTCTGTGTTGGTTATTAACAGACTTTCTTTAATACCTCAATACTTCAGGAATCACCCGAATGCCTATAAGTTAAATCAGTTATTGAACTCTAAATCTAAACGCAGATTGTCTGATTTGAGCCGCTTTATAGGGATTATTTTTTCACTTTTTCAGTAGTGACGCACAGTTCTCTTTTAATTTTATGTCACACTTCTATTTTCATGTTTGGACGAATATAATCAAAGAGTAGGTTGCTAAATTTAAGCCGCTTTATTGCAGTTTGAGTTATGTCACTATTTATATATTGTGCATTCCCTTTTGTCTTATTTTGTGAACCATGCAATGCTGTACATTTTTCTTTCCATGTTGACTCAATATAAAACTTTACACGGATGTTTGAAATTTCAGAGGTTTATCTTGTGATACCTATGGAGCAGCTTTTTTTGTGCCGTTCATTGTTTTTTAATGTAATTCCCCATCCCCCCTTTTCCCCTTTTTTGGCTAAAATGCCCCCTGGGCTATGAGCCTTGTTTGATGATTTAATTATATGTGATTTTGTTAATAAAAGGACAAAGTTCCAAAGTTCAAAGTTCATTCACACCATAGCGATTCATCTCAATCACACCTCCATCTCCGTCACCACTCTTCACGTTTATACTAAGTCATTATCTTTTTCCATTCACAATTGTTTCTATCACACTATACTACAAACACGCTTCCCTCATATTCATCCCCTACATCACCCCTCTCCAACGTAGTACATTGTCTCCCTTTCATCACATCCATCACCTCTCTCTCTCTCTCTCTCTCTCTCTAACATGCACTGCCCTTTGACCCACTCGGCAACAACAGCAACGACATTATTTACACACACACAATAAACCAAGAAAATCATATAAAAATCGTATAAAAACGATAAACAACTATTTACCAAAATACACCCCTCTCCCCCTCATTCACCATCATTCATTCACGTACGCAGACTCGAAGTGCAAATGCCACTGAGGAAATGAATTACAGGTTTCAACTCACCTTAGGTCCCCGCTTGTGAATACAGAACAGCACTGCACAATACAACACTGAACAACACTCCACAATACAGTTCTTGTTAGTCTGAGAGTTCAAATCCGTTTATGGCTAATGCTGGCTATGGCTGGGGCATCTCTACACTGACGAAGTGCTAGAGCATTAGCAGGCACCCAATAGAGGGTCACACAGCTTCAGAAACAGGACTCTACAACTATATTACACAATAGATGGCAGTCACAGTTCTCCTACTACAGACTTTTTAGCATTCTTGTCCCGACAAGGGCAACAAGACCTTGGGTGGTTCGAAACACTTCGAAATAACCCTTACAGAATACGTGGTCTAGCCTGACACACAGTCACAATGTTACTCTGTCAAAAAGCTGTCTGCTCGCATAAACAACCAAAGTGACTCTGCCAGCTACATCACAAACCAGCACACAGGAAAACGATCGAGTTGAGTTCAACCCCTTTAACCTCGTTTTTGCATAAGCTCATACTGCGTTTAACACGAGAAATACGCGTTCTAACCTTTCATGCGCAATAAAAGAAAACTGCCGATCTATCTATATACACTGCATAGTAGAGATGTGCAACTCTGCACGAAATATAACTATCTCTAATATGTGCTGGAAACTCGTGTCGTCACATTGACCACCTGGCAGAAAGCGTCCAATATTCCCAAGCTGATCCAACAGACCTCATACACAAACAAGGAGTCTTGTCCCGGAAGAGTTTTCAAGAAAAAAGGTAGGTTACATTACATTACATAATTGTTGCTTTAGGTCCAGCGGACTCTTCCGTCCCAAATCAGGACCGGACTGTGATTGATTGATTGTTGCTTTAGGTCCAGCGGACTCTTCCGAGCCAAATCAAGACCGGACAACCCCCGATCCGCATAAAAGATCTGCTGAAACAACCCTAGTAGGAAAACTGAAGCCCTCCACCGGCCAGTCACTTTACAATAAAGACATCCCACGCAGGGGACGGCTGAGGCTTTACCCCAACTAATCGAACCCCCGGTTACAAAAACAAAATAGAATACAAACATCATTATAAATTATCAACAAAACACATACATATAAAATGCCTATATTGCTAAATAATAACATCATAGGAAGCCCTAGTGACCACCCGGCAGAAAGCGTCTAATACTCCCAAGCTGATCCAACAGACCTCATACACAAACAAGGAGTCTTGTCCAGGAAGAGTTTTCAAGAAAAAAGGTAGGTCATTGATCTAGCGAAGAAGAAGATAGTATAGCAGAGTGATAGGACAGAGCAGGAATGGGAAAGAGCAAATGAGGAAGACAGCGACAGTGGGAATTTAAAGCACTAAATTTCCAGAAAGTGGGGATACTATTTATACTGAAACCCCCGGCACCACAACGGGGGTAATCAGGACCGGACAACCCCCAATCTGCATAAAAGATCTGCTGAAACAACCCCAGTGGGAAAACTGAATGCCCTCCACTGGCCAGTCACTTTACAATAAAGACATCCCACGCAGGGGATGGCTGAGGCTTCACCCCAACTTATCGAACCCCCGTTTACAAAAACAAAATAGAATACAAACATCATTATAAATTATCAACAAAACACATACATAGAAAATGCCTACATTGCTAAATAATAACATCATAGGAAGCGGCAAGCCCTAGTGACCACCTGGCAGAAAGCGTCCAATATTCCCAAGCTGATCCAACAGACCTCATACACAAACAAGGAGTCTTGTCCCGGAAGAGTTTTCAAGAAAAAAGGTAGGAGACTGGGCTAGCAAAGAAGACGATAGTATAGCAGATTGATAGAACAGAGCAGAAATGAGAAAGAGCAAATGAGAAAGACAGCGACAGTGGGAATTTAAAGCCCTAAATTTCCAGAAAGTGGGGATACTATTTATACTGAAACCCCCGGCACTCCAACGGGGGTAACTCCGAGGTCGTAGGGGCACCACAGATGCTCGTTTAACCAGCATACTCCATCTTTCTCTGTCCTCAGCAATTCTGATGGCTTCGCTCAGTGTCAAACCAGTCCATTCTCGAATGTTGTCCTCCCACCTCTTTTTCGGTCTCCCTCTTCTTCTACCTCCTTGCACTGTGCCTTGCAGAATGGTCTTTGCAAGGCCTGATGATATGGTGACATGGCCATACCATCAGAGTTTAGGATAGGATTTTTTTTAGTTATTTCCCTTGTTAGTTTCACGTGACTTTGGTCTGCGCATTTTGACGCATATTTGAAATGCGTTCACTAGTAATTATCACTCTTCCATGGTATTTTGTTGGTAACGGATGTATCTTTGCCAAGCTCACAGTTTGTGCAACCGTTTTGTGTTTTTGAAAATATTTTGTAAACCCCTCATCTAGACTGACGAGAGGCTTTTCTTATTTTTCCTCGATTTGGAGGATTTGGGTTACTTCAATAGTGAACCATTGCAACCTACCGACATTGCCTTGTGGTTTTGTTTATTTCCATCTTCATCTCCATCCTTCCTCATCTCACCTGTCACTCTACTACGCACCCAAACCCACGAGGGGTTCCTTCTTACCCCAAACCTTCAACACTAGTACTTGGCCATTTTCAGTTTTTTGCACAGACGTCGGACGGACAGACGGAGGGACATTAATTTTCAATGTCATTTTTGGACTATTTAGGACTCATTTCGCACACATTTGGAAAAATAAGAAAATTTTTTGGGGGTTGGCGAGTACATAAGCCTAACATTGCTATGCATGCCAGTCAAAAAAAATGATTTGGGACTCGCCTTAACAACTCATGGGGTATGAGATTTTTTGCTATATATGCGAGTTAAAAAAAAAAGCCTAAAGAGAGAGTACGACATGCCAGCCAAAGATAATGTCAAACCTTTTTTCTTTTCACATAAACGTTGAGCATGTTAAAGCAGCATAAACGTGTCTTTATTTATTCCATACTGATTCTGACAGTAATAAAACAGTTTTAAGCACACAAAATACTTCTGTTGAGATTAATAATGAAAATGATGTAAACCAAAATGGAAAAGAAATTCATCAACCAAGGAATATTTCTATTATTGGTTGTTTTGTCTTGTGATAATATTTCACATAGGCTACTTGGGAGGGAAAAGCGTTTAGAAATAATAAAATAATCACAAAATATACAATGTACGACAAATAATTACGTTTGTGTATATAAAAAAATATTCTGTATTTAAATATTCACTGTAAAGGCTCCATATACACACATACAAATGTTGCAAAAAGATTACAGACAAAAAAATTCTAACTTAAATATCACAGACTAAGAATGAGACGTACAAATATTAAAATCAAAATATCACTGACTAATTTGCCCAATTGCAACTTAAAGAAAATAGTCACAGGTTGTAAGATGTACAAAATAATAAAAGTAAAATATCACAGACTGATTTGACCCATTTTAATTGCACCATAAAGAAAATAGCCAGCTAGAAGGGCAAGGCCCATTTGACTCACATGCCGCTCATGGAACTCGCAATAGTTAACAGGAAAATTAGTGCCCAGAAAAAAACATAATGAAAAGGTGGCCAAAATGCAAAGTAATATCGACTTTGATCTTTCTATGCTCTTGACTTTGAGATGATCTTGACCTCCGGCTCCAAATACACACGTACTATTAAAAAACTACACAACAGTTGCAATATACTATTTTTAAAAAAAAACACAAAAACGGTGACCTTAAGATGACCTTGACCTTGACGTGATCTCTCATGCATCTATGATAAAATAACCCAATGTTGTTGCATACTATGGGTTAAATTAACAGCCATTCCACTGTACGATGACCAATTTTTTAAACTGTTTTTGCCAGGCTTAAAATTACCTTGGCCTTCAAGATCAACGCAGAAACTGAACATATATGAAAGATCAATCTATTATCTCTAAATACAACAGGTTTATATAGTTTGGGGTCTAACATTTGACGAACCTTGACCTTGAAGTGAAGTCATTCATTCATTGATCATTTTGAAGGTCTCATGTAAATACACCATCTTACCAAGTTTGGTTGTGATAGTTGCAATTGGCTCCGACTACTTAGCCACCTTGAAGTTTTTGTACAGACAGACGGCGGACTGACAGACGGACAGACAGACATTTTTGTTCGATATCATGTTTGGACTATTTAGGACTCATCTGATACAAGTTTGCAAATTTTGTTTTATTTTTTAATTTTTTTTTTTTTTTTTTTTTTTTGGGGGGGGGGGGGGGGTTGTGGTGGGGGTGAGTACATAGATATTGCTATGCATGCGTGTCAAAATTCTGAAGACATATAAAATATTAACAATAAAAATATCGCAGACTAATATCACTAATTGCACCATAAAGAAAATAGTCTCAGGTTGATAGATGTAAACAAACAATGTAAATAAAAATATCACAGACTGATCTGACTATTTCCACCATAAAGAAAATAGTATAAATTGGAAGACATACAAAATAGTAATTAATTAAAATATCACAGGCCGATTTCATCAATTGCACCATAGCAAAAATAGTAACAGGTTTAAGATGTAAAAAAGTTAAATAATAAATTATCACAGACAGATTTAAAGAATTATACCATATGGTAAATAGTCGTGGTTGTATGATGTACAAAATATTAACATTTAAATATCACAGACTGATTTCACCAACTGCACCATACAGATAATAGTTACAGTTTGAGAGATGTTCAAAATATAAATGTCAAATATCACAGACTGATTTCATCACATGCATTATAAAGAATAAAATAAAAAATTGGAAGACATACACAATATTACAATTAAAATATAATCTGATTTCATCAATTGCACCATAAAGAAAATAGCCACAGGTTGTAAGACGTTAAAAAGTATTAAAAATAAAATATCACAGACTTATTTCACCAACTGCAACGTAAAAAAAAAAGACCCAGGTTGTAAGATGTACAACATATTAAAATTAAAATATCACAGAGAGATTTCACCAATTGTATCATAAAGAATATAGTCCAAAATTGGAAGATGAACACAAAATATAAAAATTTAAATATCACAGGCTGATTTCACCAATTGCACCATAATAAAAAAAATAGTCACAGGTTGTAAGATGTACAAAATATTAAAATAAAAATATCACAGACTGATTTCATTGCACCATAAAGAAAAACGTCACAAGTTGTAAGATATACAAAATATTAAAATTAAAATATCACAGACTTATTTTATTGCACTATAAAGAAAATAGTCACAAGTTGTAAGATATACAAAATATTAAAATTAAAATATCACAGACTTATTTTATTGCACTATAAAGAAAATAGTCACAAGTTGTAAGATATACAAAATATTAAAATTAAAATATCACAGACTTATTTTATTGCACTATAAAGAAAAAAGTCACAAGTTGTAAGATGTACAAAATATTAAAATAAAAATATCACAGACTGATTTTACCAAATAACCATAAAGAAAATAATCACAGGTTGTAAGATGTACAAAATATTAAAATAAAACTATCACAGACTGATTTCATTGCACCATAAAGAAAATAGTCACAGGTTGTAAGATATACTAAATATTAATATTAAAATATCACAGACTAATTTCAACAATTGCACCATTAAAAAAATAGTAACAGGTTGTAAGATATACAAAATATTAAAATAAAAATATCACAGACTGAGTTTATTGCACCATAAAGAAAAAAGTCACAAGTTGTAAGATATACAAAATATTAATATTAAAATATCACAGACTGATTTCACCAATTGTACCATTAAAAAAATAGTCACAGGTTCTAAGATGTACAAAATATTAAAATAAAAATATCACAGATTGATTTCATTGCACCATAAAGAAAAAAGTCACAAGTTGTAAGATATACAAAATATTATTATTAAAATATCACAGACTGATTTCACCAATTGCACCATAATAAAAATAGTCACAGGTTGTAAGATTTACAAAATATTAAATAAAAATATCACAGACTGATTTCATTGCATCATAAAGAAAATAGTCACAGGTTGTAAGAAGTACAACATGTTAATATTAAAATATCACAGACTGATTTCACCAATTGCATCATAAAAAATATAGTAAAAAATTGGAAGACGGACAAAATACAAAAATTAAAATATCACAGATTGATTTCACTAATTGCACCATAATAAAAATAGTCACAGGTTGTAAGATGTACAAAATATTAAAATAAAAATATCACAGACTGATTTCATTGCACCATAAAGTAAAAAGTCACAAGTTGTAAGATATACAAAATATTATTATTAAAATATCACAGACTGATTTCACCAATTGCACCATAATAAAAATAGTCACAGGTTGTAAGATTTACAAAATATTAAAATAAAAATATCACAGACTGATTTCACCAATTGCACCATAAAGAAAATAATCACAGGTTGTAAGATGTACAAAATATTAAATAAAAATATCACAGACTGCTTTCATTGCACCATAAAGAAAATAGTCACAGGTTGTAAGAAGTACAACATGTTAATATTAAAATATCACAGACTGATTTCACCAATTGCATCATAAAGAATATAGTAAAAAATTGGAAGACGGACAAAATACAAAAATTAAAATATCACAGATTGATTTCACTAATTGCACCATAATGAAAATAGTCACAGGTTGTAAGAAGTACAACATATTAAAATTAAAATATCACAGACTGATTTCACCAATTGCATCATAAAGAATAAAGTAAAAAATTAGAAGACGGACAAAATATAAAAATTAAAATATCACAGGCTGATTTCACCAATTGCACCATAATGAAAATAGTCACAGGTTGTAAGATGTACAAAATATTAAAATAAAAATATCACAGACTGATTTCATTGCACCATAAAGTAAATAGTCACAGGTTGTAAGATGTACAACATATTAAAATAAAAATATCACAGACTGATTTCACCAATTGCATCATAAAGAATACAGTAAAAAATTGGAAGACGGACAAAACATAAAAATAAAAATATCACAGATTGATTTCACCAATTGCACCATAATGAAAATAGTCACAGGTTGTAAGATGTACAAAATATTAAAATAAAAATATCACAGACTGATTTCATTGCACCATAAAGAATATTGTCAAAAACTGGAAGACGGACAAAATATAAAAAATAAAATATCACAGACTGATTTCACCCATTGCACCATAAAGAAAATAGTCCCAGGTTGTAAGATATACAAAATGTTAACAATTAAAATATCGCAGACCTCTTTCACCACTTGCATTATAAAGAAAATAGTCAAACATTGTAAGATGTACAAAATATTAAAAATAAAATAGTCACAAATTGTAAGATGTACAAAATATTTAAAAAACATGTCTAAAAAGGATCATTATATGTTTTGTTTCGAAAGCGAAGGCACTCATTAACGTTGAAATATGCACTGGACAATATCGGTAATTAAAGTTGAACTATTATATCATTTAAAGTTCAACTATACACTCAATAACGTCAAAGGCACATAATACTTGGCAAGATGTGTCCTCTCCATGTGACCCAAGAGCTCAAAGCACATCCCCTGCTTTTGCTGGACTTGACCTGATGAAACTAAATGAAGAAACAAACAAAAAAAAATCACATTTTAATTATTCATCTAATTATTTAATGTAATGACATGTTTAGTTACATAGTTCTTTGGTAGCAAGTTAGGTATTCAGTTATTGTGTTGTTCATCATTTGATCCTATTCTCTTTCACTGTTTTTCCCATTAGTTCTCAAAGCAATAGAAGTATTGTTTTGGACTGTCTGGTGTCTGGCTGTCACGTCTGCGCACTTTTCTCTGAAATTAATGGAAGCATTTCTTTGAAACTTAGTATGTAGTTCAATGTTCAATTTCTCTTTTAGTTTCCTTATTTATTATTGTTTCCCCATAGAATATTATGTAGCCTATTTTAATGGTTTTAAATTTCATCATGACTTTACCTTTAGAATTATTTGGTATATTAGTATATGTTGATTGAAAAGCTGTTTTATATGCATTAAAGCAGTGGAGCTGTAAAGTTAGAAGTTAGTTTTCATTTGAAATTAAACATATGATACAATGTGTGATTTAATGGGGAGGGCAGGGAAAAGTGATAATGGAAGGTGTTTGATTTTCCAAATACTACAACATGCATCCTGTGCTTCAGGGAAAAAGTGTTTATTACACACGCACAAGTACACACAAGTACACAAACACAAATCAAAGAGCAGCGAAATGATGGCCATTTTCAACCCATATGTTTGCTCTTGTGGCAATGGAAAGGGCTAAGGGGGAAAAAAAGGCAAGTTTGGACTTTTTATCTCTCATAGTTTAGGGTTAAGGTCACTTCAAAGTGTCCACTAACCGACTTTGGGCAGTTCCTGTGACCTTGACCTTGGAGTAAAGTTGACCAAATTTGTATTTGGATATCTATCATCCATCAAAGAATCACAAGTTCAATATTAATAACTTAGATAAAAAGTGGGGGCATGGGGTGAACACATAGATACGTATCTATGCACGCGAGTCAATAAAATCACAGTGTGGCCAGTCCATAGGCGCTTTTAACCCACACAGATATACGTGCAGCATGGAAAGGGTTAAACGCTAAAAATACTGAAAGCACGGTCAGGCCTTGAGCGCTTAATTTCACCTACATGGTCACGTGGCCTGGGACCTTTTGATAATTTTCCTTCTTCCTTCCCTTCAGCTCCAACACAAACTTGCCCCCCGTTGCTTCCGCCTCCTGGTGGCATTCGGCAAGCCCGTAGAACGTGTCCCACACGCGTTGATGGTTCCAAATCTGCCGCCAACCAATCATCAACGAATAAGGCGATCAAATGACCGTAACGAGAAGGACAAAATCCATATGACTCACATGCTCCCTATCAAACTTGCAATATTTAACATTAAAATCAGCGCCCAGAAACAAAATAAAAATAAATAAAACTGACATTAAGAAATGCCAAGTAATACCGATCTTTTGAAGCTCTTGACCTGGAGATGATCTTGACTTCCACTTATAAATACACTCACAGGCAATCAAAGAAACTACAGCAAAATGCCTTGGGATGAATTTGAATTTCAGTGACCTTGACCTTCATGACATTGACCTTCACGTGACCTCTGATCAAATGACCCAATGTTGTATACTATGGGTTAAATATAGAGCCATTTCAGTGTATGAGACTTTTTTTAACGTTTTTGTAAAATCTAAAATGACCTTGACCTTCAAGATCAACGCAAAAAGGAACCTACATGAAAGATCAATATATTATCTCTAAATCCAACACGTTTGGACTTTCCTATTTTGGCGTCATAGTCATATCAAAGTACCTACACCAACAGAATTTGGACAGCTCCAGCTCTAGTGACCTTGACCTTGAGCGTGGTTGACCAAATTTGCAAAGTATGTGTGTCTCATTGATATCTAATATGCATAAAAGAATCATAAGTTCATTATTGCTAACTTTAAAAAAAATATATATAAGGGCAAAGCTTATGTGACTCACATGCTCCTTGTGGAACCTGCAAAATTTAACATCACAATGACTGTCCAGAAAAAAAATCCCCAAAGAAACAGTGGCATTAATACATGTATGCAAATTATTATTATTATTATTATTTTTATTATTATTATTATTATTATTATTATTGAGGATTTTTATAGCGCACTTATCTCGCCGTACTTGACCAGACTCTAGGCGCTGGCCGATATAGGATCTAACTCAAACCGCCCGAGATGCTTCAGACCATGCAGCCTTTGGGCGCATGGTCTGAAGCTCGGACAACTGAGCACTATCCTGGCCAGCCAGGGATGGGGGAGAAGGACCAAGTGCTTGCTGGGTGTGTTCTTGTTACCGGCACTCACCCGTCTAGAACGTGAGCGTCAGGATCTTTAAAGTCCGTTATGATGGAATGTATGCGACAGACCTCGGTTTATACTCTCATCCAAAGGAGTAAAAAACGGGAGCAAAGTGTCTTTCCCAGGGACACAACACAATGCCCCGGACAGGGCTCAAACCCGGGACATTCAGATCCGCAAGCCAAAGCACTACCATTAGACCACCGTGCCTAATACATGTACCGACTTTGATCTTTCTATGCACTTGACCTTGAGATGGCCAAACACGCTCATGTAATATTAAATAAATAACAGCAAAAGTTGTATTATGCACACACAAAAACAAAAAAACAGCGAGCTTGGGATGACCTTGACCTTCGGTGACCTTGACCTTGGGATGACCTTGACGTTCACTTGACCTCTTATGTTGATGTCTGATCAAATAACTCAAAGTTGTTGCATACTATGGGTTAAATAGAACCATTCCACTGTACAATGACTTATTTTGTGTATTTTTTTGCAAGGCCTAAAATGACCTTGATCTTCAAGATCAACGCAAAAACGGAACATATATGAAAGGTCAATCTATCATCTCTAAATACAACATAGTTTAGGGTCAAGGTCACTTCAAATGACCTATACTGACATCTCAAGAACCACAGAACGGATTTTGACTACAATTCATTGGAGCATTACCTAGATGAGTGGCCTGCCTCTCGTGCCAGCATATTTGCTCTACCTCAACGGTCAATGTCGCTGGAGTCTTATTTGTTGCTAAATACGTTTTGCTCACAATCTTAAAAACAGTTCAAGCGATTTTGTTGGAATTTTGGTTTACAGACTGTTGAGGGCCATCCTTCAGTAGCAGTGCAGTTGTCGGTTGGTCCGTCTATCCCAATTTGACGTTTTTTCTGGTTAAAAACACACTTTTGGTCTTATCTCAACAATAGGTAAAGGTAAAGGTATCAGTACAACTTATGTTAATCTGATGAATAAAATTTGATACAACAACGTCTATCCCAATTTGAGGTTTTTTCTGGTTAAAAACACACTTTTTGTCTTATCTCAACAATAGGTAAAGGTAAATGTAAAGGTAAAGGTATCAGTACAACTTATGTTAATCTGATGAATAAAATTTGATACAACAACGTCTATCCCAATTTGAGGTTTTTTCTGGTTAAAAACACACTTTTTGTCTTATCTCAACAATAGGTAAAGGTAAATGTAAAGGTAAAGGTATCAGTACAACTTATGTTAATCTGATGAATAAAATTTGATACAACAACGTCTATCCCAATTTGAGGTTTTTTCTGGTTAAAAACACACTTTTGGTCTTATCTCAACAATAGGTAAAGGTAAATGTAAAGGTAAAGGTATCAGTACAACTTATGTTAATCTGATGAATAAAATTTGATACAACAACGTCTATCCCAATTTGACGTTTTTTCTGGTTAAAAACACACTTTTTGTCTTATCTCAACAATAGGTAAAGGTAAATGTAAAGGTAAAGGTATCAGTACAACTTATGTTAATCTGATGAATAAAATTTGATACAACAACGTCTATCCCAATTTGACGTTTTTTCTGGTTAAAAACACACTTTTTGTCTTATCTCAACAATAGGTAAAGGTAAATGTAAAGGTAAAGGTATCAGTACAACTCATGTTAATCTGATGAATAAAATTTGATACAACAACGTCTATCCCAATTTGAGGTTTTTTCTGGTTAAAAACACACTTTTTGTCTTATCTCAACAATAGGTAAAGGTAAATGTAAAGGTAAAGGTATCAGTACAACTCATGTTAATCTGATGAATAAAATTTGATACAACAACGTCTATCCCAATTTGACGTTTTTTCTGGTTAAAAACACACTTTTGGTCTTATCTCAACAATAGGTAAAGGTAAATGTAAAGGTAAAGGTAGTCCCATAGCCTTGTGGCCGTAGGGGAGAGTGATGTCGGAGATCACACTTATCTTGGGCCAGCGTAATGAGGGTGATGCCCATCTCTCTCCCTCGCTGCTTTACCTTCCCCACCCTTAAGAGAGTAGGTACTCAGTCACAGTTGAGTCAACTGGGGGCGTTGTTATTTGTCGCTTCACGTTTTGCGGTCACCCATCCAAGTGCTAACCGCATTGGACGGTGCTTAACTTGCGACACAGTAGCGAGTGCTCCAACCACTGCGCTATCCGACACCCCTTCTCTCAACAATAACAGAACCCAAATTGGCCATTTGGTTTCGTCATATTATTATTATTATTTGTTAGGCGCCTTAGCCTAAGGATCAAGGCGCTGGACGATACAGGATCTAACTCAAACCGCCCGAGACGCCCACCCGCAGCCTTTGGGCGCATGGTTTGACGTCCGAACAACCGAGCACAATCCTGAGCAGCCAGGGATGGGAGAGAAGGACCAAGTGCATGCTGGGTGTGTTCTTGTTACCGGCACTCACCCGTCTAGGACATGAGCGTCAGGATCTTTAAAGTCCGTTATGATGGAATGTATGCGACACACAGACTAGACCTCGGTTTATACTCTCATCCGAAGGAGTAGGAAAACAGGAGTAAAGTGTCTTTCCCAGGGACACAACACAATGGCCCGGCCAGGGCTCGAACCCGGGAACTTCAGATCCGCAAGCCGAAGCACTACCATTAGACCACAGTGCCTCCTTATTTGGTTTACTTTGCGGACACCTGAACTACTGCTAAGCATGGTAAATCATTCTTATCTGTACTTTCTCAAAGGTCAGGGTCATTGTGCCTCACCATTTTCTGAACACGTTTTGCGCTGTTCGTAAACGTGGGCTGAGCCCATTTTGTTGATGTTTATTTATTATTTATTTATTGAATCGTTCTTATATAGCGCTTTTCCAGCTCAAGAGCTGCTCAAGGCGCTGGCCGATACAGGATCTAACTCAAGCCGCCCGAGGCGCCAACTTGCAGCCTTTGGGCGCATTTTGTAATAACGCTCCAGACAACTGAGCACAATCCTGGGCAGCCAGGGATGGGGGTGAAGGACCTAGGTGCATGCTGGGTGTGTTCTTGTTACCGGCACTCACCCGTCTAGGACACAAGCGTCCGGATTTATAAAGTCCGTTATGATGGAATGTAAGCCTATGCGACACAGACTAGACCTTTGGAAATGCGTACGTGTGGGAATGTCTACAAAATACATTTGAATGGCTTGCCATCTTGTTCCCTTTTCTTTTATTCTACCGTTTTTCCGTGTATTACTTTGTCCTTCCTTCATTCTCTCCACCCTTGTTCAATTCCTCCCTCCTCCCTCCCTTCTTCGCCGTGCCCGACAGCGTTTGGTATCACAGACCAGCCTACCCATAAAACCACACCGATACTTACCTTACGCAATATAAACCCAAGTCTAGTCTGTGTGTGCATGCATGGCTCGTGTTTCCCCCCCCCCCCCCTTTCCCAGTCCCCTATTCGCTATATGTGACGTGGGACTTTAATCTATCTACCTAACCTAACCTGTGTGCATGCTTTGCCCTAAGGATCGACAGATGTAATGGTGCTTGGCTTTTTCACGAGGGGGATTGCAAAGGTCTCTCTTTCCCGGCCGGTGGTTTTAACTGCATTTGACTTATGCCTCAACCAGGCGGGCCAAACTCGGGGCTGCCTTTATTTATTTTATTACTTTTATATAGCGCTTTTTCCAGCTCAAGAGCTGCTCAAGGCGCTGGTCGATACTGGTCCTAACTCAATTCGCCCCAGGCGCCCACCTGCAACCTTTTGGTGCATAATCTCATGCCCAGATGACTGAGCACAATCCTGAGCGACGGGTGATGGGGAGGAAGCTAGTGCGTGCTGGGTGTAATTGTGTAGCTGACACTCACCCGTCTAGGACATGAGCGTCAGGATCCTTAAAGTCCATGCGATGGAATGCGTGCGTGCACAGACTAGATCTCGGTTTGCTTGAGCGCTGATGTCTTGTTATGTAGTACATTGTATATGTTTGGTCACGCTCTTTGGCTTATTTAGTTGTATATTCTTGCTTGCAGTCGCTGAGTTTTCATTTGCTATGTGTTTTGCATGTATGACTATGTTGTCTACTCTTTAGTCTGCGAGCACCCCCCCTTTGGGGTGCCGGGGGTTTCAGTATAAATAGTATCCCCACTTTCTGGAAAATTTAGTGCTTTAAATTCCCACTGTCGTTGTCTTTCTCATTTGTTCTTTCTCATTCCTGCTCTGTTCTATCAATCTGCTATACTATCTTCTTCTTCGCTAGACCAGTCACCTACCTTTTTTCTTGAAAATTCTTCCGGGACAAGACTCCTTATTTGTGTGTGAGGTCTGTTGGATCAGCTTGGGAATATTGGACGCTTTTTGCCAGGTGGTCACTAGGGCTTCTTATGATGTTATTATTTAGCAATGTAGGCATTTTATATGTATGTGTTTTGTTGATAATTAATAATTATGTTTGTATTCTATTTTGTTTTTGTAAACGGGGGTTCGATAAGTTGGGGTGAAGCCTCAGCCGTCCCCTGCGTGGGATGTCTTTATTGTAAAGTGACTGGCTGGTGGAGAGCTTTCGGTTTTACCACTAGGGTTGTTTCAGCAGATCTTTTATGCGGATCAGGGGTTATCCGGTCCTGATTTGGCTCGGAGGAGTCCGCTGGACCTAAAGCAATAATCATGTAATGTAATGTAGTCTGTGTGCGGAAGTATGTATTGTCTTGCCTGGAGTATTGTGTTACTTGTGTGCTGATCCCATGTATGTTTGATGATCTTTGCTCTGTATTTAAGATTTGTTGTTAAACATGAGCATGTCTTGCTGGTGTTCTGTTTGTGTATCATGCTGTATGTATGGCTATGTGTTGACTGTAAATTGTAATGTCTTGCTTGGGTTCGTTTTTGCTGGTTTGCTGATGTCTTGATTTTAATGTCTAGCTTCGAGTTTGCTTCCCTGGTTTGCTGATGCCCTGTATGCACTTGTACTATGATTTGCTTGAATGGTTTTAGTGTTTTTGTCTTTATGACCAGTTGTTTGTACTGCCGGGGTTTAACTGTGTGCTTGTTTGTCCTTTCGCGCTTTGTATGTATGGCTATGTTGTCGATGTCTTGCTTTGGGTATGCTTTGCTTGTTTGCTGATGTTGGCTTTAATTATTGTGCTTTCTATGTGTTGCACGTTTGTGTAACTGGATGTAATTGTAAAGCGCCTTGAGCATTTGTATGAAAACGCGCTATATCAAGTATACACTATTATTATTATTATTATTATTATTATTATTATTATTATTATTATTATTATTATTATTATTATTATACTCTCATCTGAAAGAGTAAAAACCTTTTCAGCTAAAGCGCGACAGCCTCAGCGCCAGCCATGATTTTAGGCAATCATTGTATAATATGAAGAGTAATGCTATGTTACCTCAATAATGATGGCTAAGTTGGGGTTCTTTCGGTAGAAGGTGCCAGAGACGTTGAACGAAGGGTTTGACGTGTTCTCCTGAAATCCAGACTTCACCACCTCTCCCTCGCATCTAATGACGATTAGGGGGTTCAGCGCTGAAACAACCCAACTCTTCTATTACCAACTACCTATCTCATCCCTCAGCCTGTCGGGAAGTTGGTTCGCACCAGGAGATTTGCAGCTAGTGTAAAAGTGTGAACAAGGGAGCTGAAATTTAAACTACAAATACGAAAAGTAAGTATCTAATTTTGAATTTGTTTTTATACAGGGACATCGTCAGGAAGTGGATTGAACCCTATAATAAGGTGTTATAGCAAGAGGAAGCATTAGTGTCAATTGGAAGACTTTTATGCAGCAGAACCCCAGCACTCAAAACTGCAAAGATTCGAGTGTCATTCTACCTCTCGTGTGCAAAATGGTTTTTTGAATCACTTGATCGTTATTATATGGCGCTTTTTGCAGCAGCTGCTCAAGGTGCTGAACGATACAAGATCTAACACACCGCGCCTCCCCTCCCCCCTCTCCTTCCCCCCTCAAGCGCCCACTTGCAGCCTTTGAGCGCATGTCTGACGCCCAGACAACTATCCTATCCCTAAACTCCAATGTCGTTGGGCCACCACAGATATTATCGCTTAACCAGCATACTCCATCTTTCTCTGTAGTCCTCATGGCTTTACTCAAGCCAGTCCATTCTCGAATGTTGTCTTCCCACATCTTTTCATGCAGGATGGTCTTTGCAAGGCCTGATGCTCTGGTGACGTGTCCATATCATCGGAGTTTTCGTTTCTTCACCGCTGTGAGCAAGTCATCGTGTTCTCCAATGGCTTGTGTGATGGTCTGTCGGACTTCGTCGTTGGTGATGTACTGGGTATAGGAAATGCTCAGAAGTCTTCTGTAGCACCTCATGTCCATTCTTTGTCTTCTTCGTTGTAGGTCTGCTGTGAGTGTCCATGTTTCGCAAGAGTATAGGAAGATGGAGATGACAAGGGAGCGCAGCAACCTTACCTTGGAGTGTAGACTGGTGGTCCTTTCTTTACAAAATGATGGGCTTCAACCTTGTCAGGGCAGCAGTTGTTTGCGCTATCCGGGAGATGACTTTTTGTCGGGACGCACTGTCTGATACAATTGCTTCTAAATATTTGAAGCTGTGCACTGTGTTGAGAGACTGGCCTTGGACTTCGATGTCCGTGTTGAAGAACAGAAGAATGTGATTTCTTAATTGTTAGTAGGCCTAGTAGTAGTTGTAGTAGTAGTAGCAATGGTAGCAGTAGTAGTAGTAGTAGCAGTAGTAGTAGTAGTAGCAGTAGTAGTTGTAGTAGTAGTAGCAATGGTAGCAGTAGTAGTAGTAGTAGCAGTAGTAGTTGTAGTAGTAGTAGCAATGGTAGCAGTAGTAGTAGTAGTAACAGTAGTATAGTAGTACAGTAGTAATATAGGGTGGCTTGCGAGTCGATGTATAGCGCCTGTGTCCAATGTCCAAGTTTCCAGTGACGCAAGAGGAAAACAGGAGTAGGGGGTGGTGGGATGGAGTGAGTGAGGGTGGGGAGGGAGAGGGAGAGAGAGGAGGCGAAATGTTTAATTTAGGTAATGAGGCTTATCAGGTAACCGAGGGTTTTCCCTGGTACTCCGGTTTACACCTTTTAAAAAAATAATAATGTTGGATGCAGTCAGTCTATAGAACTTTACAAAACTACAACACACATTTCCATCTTTTAATAGCGATCTCCCCGCCTGTACACCTTTTGTTGGAGTGATGGATACCTGTGCCTTTGTTATGTATGTAGGAGTGTATATAAACATGTTAGCGTGTATGGTGGTTACAGATCGCCGCACTTTACAGTCTCCGTCCAGCACCCAGTATGATTATTATGATCATTCTTTTGCCATGCTCACTTCCTGTTGCGCCGTGCGGCAGGTCAAGATTGCGGCAGTTGATCACCCGAATGGTGGTCACCATTTTGAATGGAGGTCCACAGCACCCGGGTTTGGGACAATCCTCCGTCAATTCCCTGTCAATCAATCATCAATCAATAAATCAATAACAACAATAAAATATATTTTTAAAAAATATCAAGTAGAAGTGCAAAGCTCATGTGACTGGGTTTGGGACAATCCTCCGTCAATTCCCTGTCAATCAAAAATAAATCAATCAATAACAACAATAAAATATATTTTAAAAAAATACTAAGTGGAAGGGCAAAGCCCATATGACTCACATGCTCCTTATGAAACTTGCATTATTTAATATGAAAATGAATGCCCAGAAAAAAACAAAATGAAACAGTGGCATAAATATGCAAAGTACTACTGACTTTCATATTTCTATTCTCTTGACCTTGAGATGATCTTGACCTTTGGCTCCAAATCCACTCATGTACTATCAATCAAACTACAGTCAAAATTATATTATGCCAAAAACAACAGTGACCTTGGGATGACTTTGACCTTCAGTGACCTTGACCTTGGGATGATCTTGACCTTCACATGATATCTCATGCTCATGTATGATAAAATAGCTCAATGTTGTTGCATACTATGGGTAATATAAAGCCATTCCTCTGTGTGATTACCCATTTTTGGTATACTTTTGCAAGGCCTATAATGATCTTGACCTTCAAGATCAACGCAAAAACTGAACATATATAAAAGATCAATCTATCATCTCTAAACACACGTTTGGACTTTATATCAAAGTACCTATATTAACCGACTTTGGACAGCTCCAGTTATCTTGATCTTGCAGTGAGGTCGACCAAATTTGCACAGGATGAGTGCCTCATTGATTTCTATCGTGCATTTAGGAATCGTAAGTTCAATATTAATAACTTAGAAAAATACTGAAATTTTGTGAAACATTGTAATCTTTTTAATTAACATTTGTTGACCGTGACCTTAACCTTGAAGTGAAGTCATTCCTTAACTGATCGTTTATGAGGTCTCATGAATATACACCATCTTACCAAGTTTGGTTATGATAGTTGAAATAGGATCTTAGCTATTAATCCACATTACAGTTTTGCACAGACAGACGGCGGATGGCGGACACCGGACACCGGACGGCGGACGGAAAGACGGACGCAGTTATTTTTTTAAAGAGTTCATTTTGAACTATTTAGAACTCATCTCGCACAGATTTACCAAAATCTTGATTTATTTTCGGGGTAGGGGAAAAAGGGGTGAGGAGGTAGGGGGAGTAACATAGACTCACATTGCTATGCCTGTCAGTCAATAATAACAATCCTAACAATCCTCCCTCAATACTATCAATCAATAATAATAACTACAACAAAATAATAACAACAACAATTAACACAAGCAAAAATATTAGCAATAATAAAATAAGGAGAAGTAGAAGAAGGTTTGTGCATATCACCAATCTAGCTACCACAGCTTACCTAGACACACTTCTATACTTTGGCAACACACACGCACGCGCGCACACACACACACACCCACACACACACGCACACACACACGCTCACGAGGTCCATTCCTTCTGTTCCACAGAAATATCAGCCGTGTGCAGTACTTGTCCACCGTCTATATATTTATAATACAAAATAACAATGTCCGCGTCAGGCAACAACTGGCAGGTCTTGTTCCAATCTATCTGAGCACCCCTTGGGGTCATGAGCAATCTTGACACTGTAGATTGTTCTAACCTATGAAGGGAAAAGTGAAAGCCCCAGTTGAAAATCTGTCTTTCCTTTATAGGAATGACCGATTCACTGCGGCAACAGTACCCCCGTTGGAGTGCCGGGGGTTTCAGTATAAATAGTGTCCCCACTTTCTGGAAATTTAGTGCTTTAAATTCCACTGTCGCTGTCTTCCTCATTTACTCTTTCCCATTCCTGCTCTGTCCTATCACTCTGCTATACTATCTTCTTCTTCGCTAGATCAATGACCTACCTTTTTTTCTTGAAAACTCTTCCTGGACAAGACTCCTTGTTTGTGTATGAGGTCTGTTGGATCAGCTTGGGAGTGTTGGACGCTTTCTGCCGGGTGGTCACTAGGGCTTCCTATGATGTTATTATTTAGCAATATAGGCATTTTATATGTATATGTTTTGTTGATAATTTATAATGATGTTTGTATTCTATTTTGTTTTTGTAACCGGGGGTTCGAGTAGTTGGGGTAAAGCCTCAGCCGTCCCCTGCGTGGGATGTCTTTATTGTAAAGTGACTGGCCGGTGGAGGGCATTCAATTTTCCCACTAGGGTTGTTTCAGCAGATCTTTTATGCGGATCGGGGGTTGTCCGGTCCTGATTTGGCTCGGATGAGTCCGCTGGACCTAAAGCAACAATCAATCAATCAATCAATCTATCTGAGCAAACTACAATACCTCTCCCGGAAGAAGTCAGCTCAATCGATTCCTCAGACATTAGTGCAAACACCCCAAGTAAATATGCGCAGTCTTCTATGGGACCCGTTACATATTTTTGGAGTAGAATTTTAAAAAAATACATATTAATAAAACTAGAATGGCAAATCCCATATGACTCACATGCTCCTTATGGAACTCGCAATATTTGATATAAAAACGAGTACTCAGAAAAAACCCACAAATGAAACGGTGGCATTAAAATGCAAAGTAATATCGACTTCGATCTTTCTATGCTCTTGACTTCGAGATGACCTTTGTCTCCAGCTCCAAATACACTCATGTACTAGCAAAGAAATTACAGCAAAAGTTGTATTATTCTCACACATAAAAAACGGTGACCTTGGGATGACCTTAACCTTCAGTGACCTTGACATTGAGGTGACCTTGACTCTCACGTGACCTCTCATGCATGTCTGATCAAATAGCCCAATGTTGTTGCGTTCTATGGGTTAAATAAACAGCCATTCCACTGTACGATGACCCTTTTTATGTTTTTGCAAAGTCTAAAATGACCCGGACATTCAAGATCAACGCAAAAACAAACCCACTTATGAAAGATCAATCCATCATCTCTAATACAACAAGTTCGGACTTTATATCTCTCATGGTTTAGGGTCAAGGTCATTCAAAGTACCTAAACTAACTTTGGACAGCTCCAGTGACCTTGACCTTGGAGTGAGATTGACCAAACTTTGCCTAGTATGTGTGTCTCATCGATATTTATCATACACCAAAGTCATCAGAAGTTCAATATTACTAACCTAGAAAAATTGTGAAATTTTGTGAAAAATTGTCATTTTTGAACCAAATTCATAAAAATGTGGGTCTATATATCCACCCCATGATAGATATTAATGAGACACACATCCTATGCACATTTCGTCAACCTCAATCCAAGGTCAAGGTCAATAGAGCTGTGCAAGGAAAGTATAGGTATTTTGACGTGACCTTGACCCTAAACTATGAGAGCTATAAAGTTCGAGCTTGTTGTATTAAAGATGATAGATTGACCTTTCACATGTGTTCCGTTTTTGTGTTGATCTTGAAGGTCAAGTTCATTTTATGCCTTGCAAAAACATACAAAAAATATTTAATCGTACAGTGGACTGGCTCTATTTCACCCATAGTATGCAACAACATTGAGTTATTTGATCATATGTGAGCAAGAGAGGTCACGTGAATGTCAAGGTCATCCCAAGGTCAAGATCAGCAAGGGTCACGGTCTCCCTAGGTCACTCTTTTTGGGGTATACTACAACTTTTGCTGTAGTTTATTTGATATTACACAGGTGTATTTGCAGCCGGACAGTATTAAAACTCAGCACCTTTGCTTGATAGTTAGTTAGTTAGTCATTGTTTATAGGGTCCACCGGACTGCGAAGAGCCGAATCAGGACCACGATTTGGTTGAAAGAAGGCTCACCTCTGATCCTGCTGAAACAACCCTAATGGTAAAACTGAAGGCACTCCACCAGCCGGCCACTTTACAATAAAGGCATTCCATGAAGGGGACTTTGAGGCTGATCTCTAATTTATCTAACCCCCGTTTACAAAAACAAAATAGAATATAAACATAATTATTAAATAGAAACAAAACACATACATATAAAAGGCCTACATTGTGAAAGAATAATACCATAGAAAACCCTAGTGACCATTTGGCAGAAAGCGTCCCATATCCCCAAGCTGACCCAACAGACCCCATGTGCAAATGAGGAGTTTGGGGAGAGTTTTGAAGAAAAAAGTTAGGTGAGTGACTGGTCTAGAGAAAAAGACAGTAGATTGATAGAACAGATCATGAACGAGAAAGAACAAATGAGAATGACGACAGTTGGAATTTAAAGCACTAAATTTCCAGAAAGTGGGGATACTATTTATACAGAAAACCCCGGCTGCCCAAAGGGGGTATGAAGCCGGAGGTCAAGGTCATCTTAAGGACAAGAACATAGAAAGATCAAAGTCGGTAATACTTTGCATTTTAATCCCACGGTTTCATTTTAGTTTTGGTTTTTGTGTTCTTTTCTGGGCAGTCATTTTCATGTTAAACATTGTAAGGCGGATTTGAGTCATGGGCTTTGCCCTTGTAGTTTGACTAACATTTGATGACCCTGTGACCTTGACGTGAAGTCATTCATTGACTGATCATTTATGAGGTCTCACGGATATTCACCATGTTACCAAGTTTGGTCGTGATAATTAAAACAGGTTATGAGATATCAATCCATTTCCAAGTTTTGTAGACAGACGGCGGACAGACAGATGGACGGGCGGACACTTTTTTAGATATCAGTTTTGGACTATTTAGGACTCTCATCTCATACAGATTTGCAAAAATCTGGAACACTTTTATTTATTTTATTTTTTATATATTTTATTTTGTATTTTTTGGGAGGAGGGTGAAGGGGGTGGGGGGAGTGGATGGGCGTAAGTACATAGATGACAATGACGGTTACATTAACTGATGGAAACAACCTTTGCCCTTGTCGGTGGCATGCGCAGGAAAGCCAAAATTTCAGTGTCTCCTTGAGAACGGGCAGAAGGAGTGTAGTTTGCTGAGAGGGATTGGGACAAAAAGCGGCGACACCAGTTGCCTAACGCGGACATTGTTACCTTGCATCCTAGCACAGCACTCCGCTCACATCCCGACATGGGGCGCCAGGGGAACAGAGAGGGCAGACCTCGTCAATGCTACAACAACGCGGTGTGAGCGGTAGGTGGGTGTACTGACGTTGCCGGGCTGCCATCGGTGGTGTAAATCCGGCACAGAAAATATCCGGTGGTGGCGGGCTCCAAGGTGGTGGGCACGACGACGTAGCGACCATGCGGCAGCTTGACCGAGCCGAAAGCGGAGCGCAGTGCCCGGTATTCGGACGAAAACATTCTGTCCCCTTGGATGTGCATGCGGTACTTTCGGTTCTCCTCCACCTGTTACCACACACACAAACACACACACCCACACACGCACACACACAAACCCACACACATATTTATGAGAACACGAAATGAATGATACATTTACAGGACACTTAGAAAGTCCAAGAGCTACTAAAGGTGTTGCATGAAAACAGGATTTCACTCACCACCCAAAACGCTAACTGGCAGCACGACCCTAAACGATCTTAACATGTGAAGATGTGTGTGTGTGTGTGTCTGTGTGTGTGATGGGTGGGGGTCTGGTAGTGTGAAAGCTTTGAATGAGACAAACGCAACGTTTGATGTGGGATTTCTATTTTATGTGCATGTACAATCATATGCAGGTGTTATTCACAACTTTCCGGCACCTCTCATAAAAACACGTGGGTATCGCCATTATAAATTAAAACGAGGTTATATGAAACCAAGTTCCGGTTTGGCTTGTTTTGCTTTTATTAAAGCTTGATGCGTGACTTTTAAATATGGCAAATTGCCGAAAACGACGATTGTTAGAGCCAGAAAACGAGTGGGATAAGTATAAAAACGGTGGAGGAAGTACATGCTCAGTGAAAGAATGCAAAAAACAATCGTAGAGGCCTGTATTTGTGGCGACTTCGGAGGTGCGTCGATCATCGACAGAAAGTGAAACATGACCTGAAAACTCTTGTAGTTTTCCATAGCTTCGCCGTCGCAACCTTCACAAAACACGAAGTAACTGACTATGTTAGGCTAGCGTTGTGGCCAAGTGGTCGGGACTAACTTGCCTTCACAAAACACGAAGTAACTGACTATGTTAGGCTAGCGTTGTGGCCAAGTGGTCGGGACTAACTTGCCTTGTCTACAAGCCAGAAACCAATGGCGCCTGACAGGTGTGGGTTCGAGCCAGCACCTGGGCGTTATATTTTTCCGAATATTTTTCAAAAATTCACAAATAATGTTATGTAGGTAGGGTTTAGGCGCGCCACTGGCGATAGAAAGGGATAATAAACTGCAGCAAAAAAAATAAAAATATGTGAGGGTACGATACAGGTAGCCAGTGACACATGTTATTATTCCTGAATATTTGGAAATAACTCACTAAAACACGCGGATAAAAAAAACCGGAAGTATTTTTCATAGAGGGGATTCCCGTTGGTGCATAGGATAGCATTAAAGTGTGAATAGTTTGGGTTTTTCTGTCGGTGGAAACTATTTTTTACTTTGTCTATTATACATTCTCCGTCGCATACAAATTGTCATTGATCTTAAATTAATTATGTGTATTCGGTTTAGCTATGTGTATGATCATGTGTGTGTGAGCGCGTACGTGCGCGCGTGTGTTTCGGAAGTGTAGGGGTGGGCCTAGGTAAGCTATGCTGCCTAGATTGGGTGATAAGCACCCATCTTCTTACAACTTACAAGCGTGCGTGCTTGTGTGTTGCTATGGCATATTTTTTCCAATATCAATGTTCTGTGAATAAAGATTTGTGACTTAAAGCCAACAGGCAGACCAACCCACACACCTTCATGATATGGAGCCCAATGCTGTGAAATACCCCATGAAGCGCCTCTCTGCCCTTCATGTCGTGCTGCTCAATGGACACCATGGCACGACCCGATTCGCCAGGGACGTCAAACATGAACTGCAACAGTTCATTATATTCTTATACTCCCTCAGGTATTATTATATTCTGTAAATTTTACTATCAGATGCATGTATTGATTTCTTGTCATGCGTTTATTCCATTCAGTTAATATACTTTTCCTCTCAAACATTTCTTCCCAAACCCCAAAAATATATTTTAAGTACCGCTTAGAATAATTTTCCTCCCAAACGTCTTTGCTATGAGAACAAGGAAAGTGGCAGTTAGAATACTTTACATCTGAGTGGATTTTTCCATTAGGAGTCCTGCGTGAGAAGTGTGCTCAATATTTTAAGCAATTTTAGTATGAACACTCACAGGGTGTACTTTCTGCTCTTTAGCAGAGCTGGTGTGTGTGTTTCTAACAATGTTGTGGCGATTCTAGCCCAAGACAATATTGATAAGGTGAGTTTACATCTTACACAGACGTGTGTCGGTTTGGGTATGTGTATCTTTATATGCATGGGGATGGTGAGAAAGAAATGACAGAGACGACACACTATTTAGTATGCCACCAAAATGTCATTAGGCTAGCCTATGCCGTAATGCTAAAGAATAGTACTAGCAGCGTGTTGCTGTTTGCAAATAACCTAGATCTATGCTGCTTTATTTTCAGATGTTTGTTCGCTTGCTTGTTTCTTTCTTTCTTGCTTGCTTGTTGTTTTTGTCTGATGTCATCATTGTTTCTTTCTTGCTTGCTTGCTTGTTGTTTTTGTCTGATGATGATTGTTTGTCTGATGATGATGACATCAGACAAAAACAACAAGCAAGCAAGAAAGAAAGAAACAAGTCTGCATCAGCCGTTGGAAAGTGGCGGGGGCCGAGATGAGACCCATTGGCATCCGGGTGTACTCATAGAGGCCCATAGGAGTGACGAAGGCTGTTTTGTGTTGATCTCGTGGGTCCATGGCGATTTGGTGATATTCACTGGCCAGGTCCAACGTGGAGAAGTATTGGGCCCCAACCAGCGCGTCAAAGGACTCCTGAATGCGAGGAAGCGGATACGCATCACCAACCTTCTTGGCGTTTAGGCGGCGATAGTCGACACATAGCCGCACGGTCCCATCTTTCTTTCGCACAACGACAATTAGTGCCGCGTATGGACTGTGGCTCTCGACGATTTTGGTCTTCTCCAGGAGTCCTCTGATGTGGTCTTGGATTTCCTTCAGCTGGTGAGGTGGGATGCGCCTGTAGGGTTGGGCGACGGGCACTTCGTCTCTCGTCCGCAGTTGATGTTGGACGATGTCCGTGTAGCCCAAATCCAACTCGTTTTGTACAAAGGCTTCTCTGTTCTTGTCCAGGACTTGTTGAAGTTCTCACTGTCTGGTTGTGCCATCGAACGTGGGGCAGGGAATGGTGTTCTTGGTGGTCTGTTCTGATGGTGTTCCGATGGTGACCACCAGTTCATTTACAGTGGCGGTGAATGCCACCTCGTCCTTTCCTTGGACATCCTCTACTGTCTGCAGTGACGCCAGTGGAGTCCGGGCTGGAAGGATGACGTCCACCTCTGAGAGATTGGCCACTCACACGTATCGCTGTGAAGCGTCATCGCTGATGAGGGTCGGAACGATTAGCAGACCTCCAGGCAGGGGTTGTGTTAAAGGTGACGCCAGTAGCTGTGGCGTAGGCCGCTGCGTTGAGGTCACTCGCACAGTGGCCATGGCGAAGGGTGGGACCACTGTTTGTACTGCTGTCTTGGCGATGCCTTGGACCAAGGTGTTGTCATGTCGCACTTCTTGGATGGACGCAAACAAGCCTTGAGGTAAGCTGGTCGGACTGGCTGTCATCCACTCTACCAGGACGTTCATCCCGACCAACAACGGCAGGCGCTTCTTGCGTTCCCTCATGACCGGTTCCGTGGGCTCCCTGACGACCAGGATGGGAATACCAGAAAACGTGGTCCCGTCCAACTGCAGCTCAGCGACCAGGATACCGAAGTAGGGTACCTCTGCGCCGTTTACTGCCCGCTGCTTGAGGTGGGACGACTGAAGGAAAGCGTCACCAAGATTTTCGGTGACCCAGGTCTGCGTCACAGTCGTTACCTCGCTGCCCGTGTCGAGGAGAGCTTGCACAGCTCGGCCATTGATGCGTGCGGTTGTCGTGGGGCATTCGCCAATCAGCCTTTTACTGCCCTTGCCCCCCCCCCCCCCCTCCTCCCGTTGCCTGTGTTTCGACAACGGGGCTAGCAGTTTCTCTGCTGCCCTCGTGGTGATTGTTGTCCTCGTGGTGGTTGGACGTGGGGTTGTCTTTGAGGACAGCTCCTCTGGAGGTGGCCCCTTTGGCCGCAAACCCAGCAGACGGCAGTTCTGGTGTCACGTTGAGGAGCCGACTGTGGACGTTGATTTAGCTGCTGCAGCTGCTCCTTCAGCTCCGCTAGTTGACTCTGTGGAGCCGCCATTCCTTGGGGGTCGGGCACCGGCGTTGCTGTCTGTTGTTGGGTTGTCACGCTGTCGCCGTCACGGTCCTCCTCCTTCAGCCAACACTGGGCTTCCGCTCTGGCCCGCAGGTAGGAGACATCCTCTCCCCTAATAATGCGGCGGAGCTCCCGTCGAAGGTCTTGTGATTTGAGCCACTCAACGAATTTATCACGCAGCATTTTGTCAGGGATGCTGCCAACCTTTCTTGTATTGGACCGCAGGGCCAGCTGCTGAAGTTGTTGGCCGTACTGCAGCACGGTCTCTCCTGCTCCCTGCTGCCGGCTGTGGAACCTGCTTAAAGTGCTGGTGACTCCCCTCTGTTCGGCGAACGTCTCCTCCAGGACACCCAGGGCCTCCTCTGCCGTTTTCACGTCTGCCCGCTGGATGATCTCCTGTCGGGCACAGCCGCGGAGCGATTGAAGCAGCCACTCCATAGCTGTACCCCCATCCAGCTGGCAGTGGCCCAGGATTCGCCGTGCCCCCTGTGTGAAGTCCTCGACCTCATCGCCATCCCCCGTGAAGGTTGGAAGTTTGGAGGGTGGCATCATCCACAACTTCTGCATGGTCGAAGAGGGTGCGTGGGTGGAAGAAATGTCATCTTGCGCCGCCTCTGATGTCCTCTCGTGACTGGATGGGCGATGAAGTGTGGTGTCGCCTCTGTGGGCCCCTCCCTGGATGAGGGCAGTCTCTCTCGCTTTCCACTGGTCGGTTCCTCAGCTGCCTTGCCTTCTTATATGCCTTCCTTGGGTTTGTCATCTTTCTTGATCCTGCTCGCAGTGCCAAAATTTTTGTAGTGGTGTTGGATGTTGGAGAGAAGATGATAAAGTGATGGAGGCTAGGGTGATGAAGAATTCTCACACATTCTCTCTCTCTCTCTCTCTCTCTCTCCCCCAAGCCAGTTCGTTGATGACCGTTGAAAGTTTTATTCTCGAAGTGCATCATACTAAGAGAGCGCAACAGGCAATGCTCCATTTGTATTAGATCGTAATAAAAGTCTGTTTGTGTATTAATGCAGTGTAATTTGACCAGTCTTGTTCACTTTATCAATGCTGTTTCATTTTGGTAGCTGCATAACACGTTGTCATTATTTTATTAGTGCACCAATAAAATACATGAGTAGTAGTGGTACAAGAGTAGTACATAACGACTTATGTCTAATATGATTTTAGTTATTTTATGTTAATGGTACTTTGGAAAATGAAGATAAGGTTACGGTTTTGTATTTGGTTTGAATAAAATTGGGAACTCGTTTTTGAGGATGAATATACAGTGTTGCTTTCCCGTTCTTTTATTTGTTACAGAAAACTATTGTAAGTGTATCATGTGTAAGTTGTTTTTTGTGTTTTTTTCCCCTCAGTTTTCATAATTTTTCGAGAGGAAAAGTATGCTATTTGACTCTTACAATAATTATCTTTTCTTTACTTTTCTCAGCAATGGAGGAAAACTATTCTTTCTGACACATAAAATAGTTTTCCATTAAATTTTCAACATTTTCAATGGAAAACTATTCTATGTGGCAGATAGAGTAGTTTTACTCATACTATTTTACAGAAGGAAAATATTCTAAGTGGCATTTTGTTTATTTTAACAAGATAGGAAAATTTTTTTGAGAAAAGCATTGTCAAAAACAGACCACGATCCATTTATCTCCTACATATATAGGTTTCAGACCATAACATTACTTTTTATTGAAATAGGAAGATTTTTTGCTTCTCCTGTAAAATTTCAAAAAAGTCACTTAGAATAGTTTTCCTCTAGACCCGCGAGTTGTATTATGCCCCCACCCCCCACCCCCCACCCCCCACCCCCCAAAAAAAAATAGTGACCTTGTAATGACCTTGACCGTTAGTGACCTTGACCTTGGGATGATCTTGATCTTCTCGTGACTTCTCATGCGTATGTATGCTCAAAAACCCCAATGTTGTTGCATGCCATGGGTTAAATATACAGCCATTCCACTGTACGGTGACCAATTAATTTTTGTCATGTTTGTGCATGGCCTAAAATGGCCTTGACCTTCAAGATCAACGCAAAAACGGAAAATAAATGAAAGATCGTTATATCATCTTTAAACACAACAAGCTTGGACTTTATATCTCTTATAGTTTAGGGTCAATGTCACGTCAAAATACCTCTATGAACCAAATTTGTCCAGCTCCAATGAGTCCATTGACCTTGAAGCGAGGTTGACCAAATGTGCATAGTATGTGTGAACAATTGTCATTTTTTTCCTGACATTTTTCTGGCCGTGACCTTGACCTTGAAGTGAAGTCATTCGGACGGACGGACGGACAACACATTGTTTTTTTAATGTAATTTTTGGACATTTTTAGGACTCATCTCGAATGTGCACAAAAAAGGAGGGGGGGTGGGGAAGGGAACAAAATGGGGTGGTGGTGGGTGGGGTGAGTACAAAGACTAATATTGCTATGCATGTCAGCCAATAAAGACTAACATTGCTATGCATGTCAGCCCATAAAGACTAACATTGCTATGCATGTCAGCCCATAAAGACTAACATTGCTATGCATGTCAGCCCATAAAGACTAACATTGCTATGTATGTCAGCCCATAAAGACTAACATTGCTATGTATGTCAGCCCATAAAGACTAATATTGCTATGCATGTGAGCCAATAAAGACTAACACTGCTATGCATGTCAGCCAATAAAGACTAACACTGCTATGCATGTCAGCCAATAAAGACTAACACTGCTATGCATGTCAGCCAATAAAGACTAACACTGCTATGCATGTCAGCCAATAAAGACTAACACTGCTATGCATGTGAGCCCATAAAGACTAACATTGCTATGCATGTCAGCCAATAAAGACTAATATTGCTATGCATGTGAGCCAATAAAGACTAACACTGCTATGCATGTCAGCCAATAAAGACTAACACTGCTATGCATGTGAGCCAATAAAGACTAACATTGCTATGCATGTCAGCCAATAAAGACTAACATTGCTATGCATGTGAGCCAATAAAGACTAACATTGCTATGCATGTCAGCCATTAAGGGCGGGGTGGGGTTGGAGTTGGAGATGTGTTGGGACTATGGGGGATAGGAGGGATCTTCTATAGGCGTAACGAGCCATTGATGGTAAATCTGCGTCACCTGCGGATTGCTAAGGACCATGGGAGAGTCGTAGTTACTGCCTCCACTTCGGCCAGCCAAGTGCCACTGGGAGTGGAATATCGTTTCGTGCCAGGTCTTTTTGGCAGAGAAGAAGACGGTGTTGATAAAGTGAAGGATGTCCAGGTGGGTGAAGAGCTTGAGGAAGTTGTCGAAATTCATCCTGCAATATACCGCAAGCCTGCACTTGTTGGTTTTCTCCTCCATATCGTCCTTATCCGCTGTTTGGTTATTGGCACATTACACAACACTTCACCCACCCACCACCCACCAGCTCTAGTCACGCTACCACACTAGGGTCATACAGGAGTCAACTGTTTCCACAAAACCATAGTGGGCGACAGTAGAGAAGGCAGCTTTCAGCAACTGTGTACCTTACACGCCAGTAGAGGTAAATCCCATGACGCATACGAGGTCTATCACCCCCCTCTCCACCACCCAACAACCTATCCCACCCCCCATTTCACCCTTTAAAAGGGCAAAGCCCATATCACTCACGTGCACCTTAAGGAACTTGTCATATTTAACATACAAATGAGTGTCCAGAAGTCAAAAACTAGAAGGGCAAAGCCCATATGACTCACATGCTCCTTATGGAACTCGCAAATTTTAATATGGAAATGAATGCCAAGAAAAACAAAATGAAACGGTGGGGTGGCATTAAAATGCAAAGTATTACCTATATTGATCTTTCTATGCTCTTGACCTTGACTTCCGGCTCCAAATGCACTCATGCACTATCAAATAAACGAAGGGCACAAGTTATATTATGCCAAAACCTGAGACCTTGGGCTGACCTTGGCCTTGGAATGACCTTGACCCTCGAATGACCTTGATCCTCGCGTGACCTCTCATGCATGTCCGAACAAATAACCCAATATTTTTGCATACTGTGGGTTAAATAAACTGCCATTCTACTGTACGATGACTTATTGTTGTATGTTTTGCAAGGCTTAAAATGACCTTGACTTTCAAGTTTGGTCGTGATAGTTAAAATAGGTTTTGACAGACTTTTTTTCGATTTTACTTTTGGACTATTTAGGCCTCATCTCGCACAAATTTGCATAAAATACGGAATTTTTTAATTTTTTTCCTTGGGGGGGTGGAATGGGGGGAGGGTGGGAGGGGGGGAAGAGGGCAGGAGGAGGAAGTGTGGTGGTGATGGGGGGAGTGAAAAAGTACATAGACTTACATTGCTATGCATATGAGTCAAAATCTAAATTAAACTAACATTGCTATGCATGTGAGTCAAAATCTAAATTAAACTAACATTGCTACGCATGTGAGTCAAAATCTAAATTAAACTATTATTGCTATGCGTGTGAGTCAAAATCTAAATTCAACTAACATTGCTATGCATGTGAGTCAAAATCTAAATTAAACTAACATTGCTATGCATGTGAGTCAAAAATCTAAATTAAACTTACATTGCTATGCATGCGAGTCAAAATCTAAATCAAACGGTTGCATTGCTTTGCATGTGAGTCAAAATCTAAATTAAACGGTTGCATTAAAATACAAAGCAATACCGATTTTGAACTTTCTATGCTCTTGATCTTGAGATGACCTTGAGCTCCGGCTCCAAATACACTCATCACGTACTATGAAATAAACTACAACAAAAGTTGTATTATGCACACAAAAAAACAGTGACCTTGAAATGACATCGACCTTCAGTGACCTTGACCTTGGGATGACCTTGACCTTCACAGACCTCTCATGCTCATGTATGATCAAATAACCCAATGTTGTTGTATGCTAACCCCCGTGGGGGTGCCTGGGGTTTCAGTATAAATAGTATCCCAACTTTCTGGAAATTTAGTGCTTTAAATTCCCACTGTCGCTGTCACAGGAATGGAGCAATCAAAATAACCTTGAATTTACACACCAGAACTCTCTTTCCCTCTGGAATTTGAGGCCAAGATTTTCCCAGGTTGTTGTATCGGCGTGTGTCCATTCCACAGCACTGTGGATGAAACCAAATATTTATCTATGTATTGCTCTGACGTTAGACAAGACGTATAGCGTTGGCTAACTCGGTATCAAAACTCTTCAGTCGTCATCACCATCAAAATCATCACCTTCATCGTCGTTGACATCATTATACTGATCATCGCCATCATCATCAACAGAACCCAACGCCCTTATTAACATAATCGTCATTACACCACCTTCACCGACACTGAAACCAACACCGCCATCACCATCATCATCAATGTCATCATCATCACTAACATCATCAGCATTACCAAGCCCATCATCATCATGAACATCATCATCGCCATCCCCATCATTATCACCACCGAATCCACCACTGTCACCATTATCATCATCGCCATCATCATTACCGAGCCCTTTATCATCATCACCACCATCACCATTATCTTCCTCCTCATCCTCATGAATAAAAGAGTGACCGACCCAGTATGCCAGGGGCCGGTGTAGTTGTGGCGATCCCCCCACAAATTGAACAAACGGATCATCTTGAGGTGTCGTGTGCCTACTTGCGGCTCCATGGCCGGGGTAATGTTAGCCCCAACGACACCCGTCACGCAGTACCACTGGTTTGTTACCAGGCCCTGTGAACCCCCATGGCTCCGCTCTTCCTCCAGTACCTGTCCACATCACAAGCAATCCACGGAGCCTCAGGGTTTACGTTCAACTTACCTTGTTGCACACTCGCTTGATCACAAACAACTACGGACGAATGCGCGTGCAGGCTGGTAGCCAGTAAAGGCATCTCTGATTACGTGTGCGCGTGAATGTCCGGCAAATCTGCTCAGATTCCACAGGGAAAGAGAGTTCAGTTGAAGGTTGGTTCAGTGATGAAAAACAATTCTGACGTCGGAATGGCATGACGTAAAATGACTCTGCATGACCCAATTTATTTATTCTGACGTCAGCCTCTCTTCTTACGTCCTTCTTGCTGCTATTCTTATAGTTCAACTCCTAAGTAAGAAAACAATTGCAACAGTTTGTTTATTGTTATTATTCATTAATACACATGTTGCCTAAAATGAACACATCCAAAGTATAAATGCCTTTTCTGCAATGGTAAATGTCAAGGTTAAAGTTCAGTAACAATAATTAGTAACATCAGCATAAAATGCGCACACTGTCATTCATTTAGGACCGTGTGTGGGCAGTTTGGAGATGAATACAAGTTTGTTTACTTTAGCCGTTAGGGAACTCTCTTTCCTTCATAGAATAACAGCTGGCATGACCCTCGGGAATCCAAAAGTCCCGTCAAGCATCTTCCAAATTAAATGGATAAGCAATTTAGGAGGGGAGGGAATCCATTGTTTCCAGAATGGAAGATATATTTGAATTTCCAGACGTATCTGGAAACTTAAGTATAATAATGGGGAATGAGAACAAGCCAATGCGGGTCTGTCCGTCGGTCCGTTGCTCCCCATCTCAAGCACCACTGACCAAATTTCATTGAAAACATTACCCAGATTAGCGGGCAGCTCCTAGGCAATCAAATTTGCTCTACTGCAAAGGTCAAGCTCGTTGGATTAACTTTGTTACTAAACACGGATTACTCTATATCTCAAAGACTGCTAAACCGATTTTGCTGAAATTTAGTATACTGGTATTTCAACAGTCTTCAACGTCTTCCTGGAGCGCATCATGTCAGATGCCCTTGCAGATCACGAAGGCACAGTCAGCATAGTGGGTAGAGCAATCTCCAACCTCCATTTTGCGGATGACATTGATGGATTGGCTGGAGAAGAACGCGAACTTGAACAGCTGGTACAGAGGCTTGACACCACCTCCAGAGCCTTTGGAATGGAAATAAGTGCAGAAAAGACCAAAATGATGACCAACACCAATGGCATCAACATGGACATCAAAGTCAAAGGCCAATCCCTCAACACGGTGCATAGCTTCAAATATTTAGGAGCCATTGTATCAGACAATGGGTCCCGACAGGAAATTCTCTCCAGGATCGCACAAACAACTGCTGCCCTAACAAGGTTGAAGCCCATTTGGAAAGACAGGATCATCAGTCTCACATCTTCCTATAAGCTTGCGAAACATGGAACTCACAGCAGACCTACAACGAAGAATACAAAGCATGGAGATGAGGTGCTACAGAAGACTTCTGGGCATTTCCTATACCCAGCACATCACCAATGACAGTCCGACAGACCATCACACAAGCCATTGGACAACACGATGAAATGCTCACAGTAGTGAAGAAACGGAAACTCCAATGGTATGGCCACATCACCAGAGCATCAGTTCTTGCAAAGAATATCCTGCAAGGCACGGTGCAACGAGGCAGAAGAAGAGGAAGACTGAAAAAGAGTTGGGAGGACAACCTTCGAGAATGGACTGGCGAAGCCATGATTGTTGCTGAGGACAGAGAAAGATGGAGCACGCTGGTTAAACGATCATCTGTTGTGCCCCAACGACTTTTATGTTACGGGATAGGATAGGATAGGATAGGATAGATTCTTCAACTCATGACCAATCATTTAGTAGCAGTCTGGTTGGTGGATCGGTTGGTCCGTGGCATCGAATTTCTTTTTGTTGTTAAAAAAAACATTTTTACCCTATCTCCAGAATGATAGGACCGATTTTGATTATTTTTACTATGCAGCAGATATTTTCACTACTGCTAAGCATTTTTCGTCCGATTCTAGAACCGAACAAAAAATAAAGTAAGGAAATAATTGCAACAGTGATATTTTTGTGTGCTATTATTGGTTGGTAAACATGCTGCCTAAGAACATAATCAAAGTATAGGTTGAAATGCCTTTTCTGCAATAATAAACTTCACGGTTAAAGTTCAATCACTATAACTGGTAAAAATCACAAATAAAATTTGCAAACTATTATTAAATTACCTTCTTAACTTGGCAGTTTGAATTTGAATACTATTAACCGCACACTAGCCGTTGTGGAAATATCTTTCCTTAGTAATATAAAGTGGGCATGACCCTCGGAAATAAAAAAATCCCATCAAACATCTTGATCCTCGTTCGGCTCTTTGCAGTCCGCTGGACTTTATAAACAATGACTAACTAACTATCAAGCAAAGGCGCTAAGTTTCAATTATGGGAGGCACTGTGGTCTAATGGTAGTGCTTCGGCTTGAGGATCTGAAGGTCCCGGGTTCGAGCCCTGGCCGGGCCATTGTGTTGTGTCCCTGGGAAAGACACTTTACTCCTGTTTTCCTACTCCTTCGGATGAGAGTATAAACCGAGGTCTAGTCTGTGTGTCGCATACATTACATCATAACGGACTTTAAAGATCCTGACGCTCATGTCCTAGACGGGTGAGTGCCGGTAACAAGAACACACCCAGCATGCACTTGGTCCTTCTCTCCCATCCCTGGCTGCCCAGGATTGTGCTCAGTTGTCCGGGCGTCAAACCATGCGCCAAAGGCTGCGGGTGGGCGTCTCGGGCGGTTTGAGTTAGATCCTGTATCGGCCAGCGCCTTGATCCTTCGGCTAAGGCGCCTTATAAATGACGAACATTATTATTATTATTATGTTGCAATTATTCCCTTGCGAACATGCAGATTTCCTGGACTATTACGTCAGATTCCAGCACGCCAATCTTGGCCATCATGAGGGCGTTGTTTTCGGAGGCATCTTCCAGCTTGTCGAAGAACCGATTGTAGGTGTACTCGTCTTCGACATCGTAGAGCTGCGTTTCCATCCGCTCAGCCACTCCGCCCGTGAAGTCCACCAAAGCGTCAATGGCGTGAAGGTGTATCAGCGACTCGTAGTCCCCGTACACTCTGAAATACGACTCTTTTCTATGGAGGACTTTTAACCTCACTATTCATGCTTACTAAAAATTTTGTCAGGAACATCCGGTGCTCCAAAACAAGATATTATTGCGTTTCTGGCCTAACCCAACGACAGATGAATCGCATATAATATATTATAACAAGATTTGATTGCTTGATTCGAGAGAGAATATTATTGCACAGATATTGCTTATAATTTGATTGATTGATTGATTAATTGTTGCTTTAGGTCCAGCGGACTCTTCCGAGCCAAATCAGGACCGGACAACCCCTGATCCGCATAAAAGATCTGCTGAAACAACCCTAGTGGGAAAACTGAATGCCCTCCACCAGCCAGTCACTTTACAATAAAGACATCCCACGCAGGGGACGGCTGAGGCTTTACCCCAACTACTCGAACCCCCGGTTACAAAAACAAAATAGAATACAAACATCATTATAATTTATCAACAAAACACGTACATATAAAATGCCCACATAGCTAAATAATAACATCATAGGAAGCCCTAGTGACCACCCGGCAGAAAGCGTCCAATACTCCCAAGCTGATCCAACAGACCTCATACACAAACAAGGAGTCTTGTCCAGGAAGAGTTTTCAAGAAAAAAGGTAGGTCATTGATCTAGCGAAGAAGAGCAAATGAGGAAGACAGCGACAGTGGGAATTTAAAGCACTAAATTTCCAGAAAGTGGGAATACTATTTATACTGAAACCCCCGGCACTCCAACGGGGGTATTGTTGCCGCAGTGAATCGGTCTTGCCTATAAAGGAAAGACAGGTTTTCAACTGGGGCTTTCACTTTTCCCTTTATAGGTTAGAACAATCTACAGTGGCAAGATTGCTCATGACCCCAAGGGGTAATTGCTTATAATAAAAGTATACTCAAAAGCTAAGGAAGAAAAACGTCCCCAAACATGGACTGTCGACACCACACCACACTTGCCTAACACTCTTGCTTGGCGGCTGACTCCTTTGGCTAAATCAAGCAATCCGGGTGTCAGCCCAGAGGAAACCAAATATTTTAACCCAAATCCAAAGACCCAATACAAATCCAATACAAAAAAGGGTGTCAGATAGCTCAGTGGTAGGAGCACTCGCTACTGTGTCGCAAGACGTTAAGCACCGTCTAGTGCGGTTAGCACTTGGATGGGTGACCGCAAAACGTGAAGCGACAAATAACAACTCCCCCAGTTGACTCAACTGTGACTGAGTACCTACTCTCTTAAGGGTGGGGAAGTAAAGCAGCGATGGAGAGAGATGGGCATCACCCTCATTACGCTGGCCCAAGATAAGTGTGATCTCCAACATCACGCTCCCCTACGGCCACAACGCTATGGGACTACCTTTAACTTTAATACAAATCCAACCCTACCCTATTAATCCACGGATAAATACGCATTCCATCGACTGTTTGTAATTCAATATAATTCAATTCAATTCAAAAAATATTTATTGCCATCAAAGAGATTAATCACAGCCATCTATGTCGCATTTGAATAAATAAAAGCATGCAAAATAACAGTGTTCCCTCCACACACAAAAAATGAGAGTCCTTGGGACTCCCAGGTATAAAATGTTAAGAGTCCTTGTGCAAATTTTGAGAGTCCCCAAATCGGAAAAAAAATGTAAAAACAAGTCCAAGCCTCACTTTTTTTCTTTTTTTTTTTTAAATCTGTTAAAGCGTCACATTAATTATCATAATCATATAAAACCAAAAAATTAAAACACCACAACTCCCGACACAATCTTTAATCGTCTGCAATGGCAATCTCAGTTGGGTTCTGATTCTGCTTATGCCGTGAATTAGTTCGCCACTCGTTGGTCGTATTTTTGACTTCAGCGATTCGAAAAAAATGTTTGCGTCCACAGGACGCACACATGCAAATTTTTCTGCGTCATTTTTCATATTTTGTGCGTAATTGACGCACTACTGTGCGTAATCGGGAACACTGAAATAAGCACAATTCTTAACTAGCAGTGCAACGCCGATATGACTCACATGCTCCTTGCGGAATTTGCAATATGAAAATGACTGTCCACAAAGAAAAAAAAGAAACAGTGGCATTAAAATGCAAAGTAGTACCTACTTTGATCTTTCTATGATCTTCACCTTGAGATGACCGTGACCTCCGACTCCAAATACACTCATGTAATATCAAATAAACTACAGCAAAAGTTGTGTTATGCACACAAAAAACTGTGACCTTAGGATAACCTTGACCTTCGGTGACCACGACCTTGGGATGACCTTGATCTTTATGTAACCGCTCATGCTCATGTATGATCAAATAACCCAATGTTGTAGCACACTATGGGTTAAATAGAGCCATTCCACTGTACGATGACTTATTGCAAGGCATAAAATGACCTTGACATCAACGCAAAAATGGAACACGTATGAAAGATCAATCTATCATCTCTCAATACAACAAGTTTGAACTTTATATCTCATAGTTTAGGGTCAAAGTCACTTCAAAGTACCTATACTAACATGCATCAAAGAATCATAAGTTCAATTTTATTAAAATAGAAGAAAAAAATGAAATTTTGTCAACATTTTCATTTTTTGACTAACATATGTCGACCCTGTGACCTTGACCTTGAAGTGAAGTCATTCATTTACTGATAATTTATGAGGTCTCATGGATATACCCCACCTTACCTTATACATCCCTATCACACATGTATACCATAACCAAAAAACATATCTAGAAGGGCACAGCCCATATGACTCATTGCTCCTTACGGAAATTTGCAATATTTAACATGAAAATGACTGCCAAGAAAAAAAAACCAAAATGAAACGGTGGTATTAAAATGCAAAGTAATACCGACTTTTATTTTTCTATGCCCTTCATCTTGAGATGACCTTGACCTCCGGCTCCAAATGCACATGTAATATCAAATAAATTACAACAAAAGTTGCTTACAAAAACAAAAAGCTGTGATTTCGGGATGATCTTGACCTTCACGTGACCCTTCACGCTCATAACGCAATGTTGTTGCATACTATGGGTTAAATAGAGCCATTCTACTGTACGATGACCTATTTTTTGGTATATTTTTGAAAGGTTTAAAATTACCTTGACCTTCAAGATCAACGCAAAAACGGAACGCATATGAAAGATCAATCTATCATCTCTCAAATACAACAAGTTTGGACTTTATATAATATCTCTCATAGTTTAGGGTCAAGGTCATTCAAAGTACCTAAACTAACTTTGGACAGCTCTTGTGACCCTGACCTTGGAGTGAGGTTGACGAAATGTGCAAAGGGTGTGTGTCTCATTGATATCTACAATGCACCAAAGAATCATAAATTCAAAATTAATAACCTAGGGAAAAAAAGTGAAATTTATCATTTTATTAACTAACATTTGTTGATCCTGTGACCTTGACCTGCAAGTCATTCATTCACTGATTATTTATGACGTTCTCTTCGATATACACTATCTTACCAAGTTTGGTTGTGATAATTGAAATACGTTCTGAGATATTAATCCACATGCAAGTTTTGGACATGCAGACGGCGGACAGCGAACAGAAAGACGGACGGACGGACAAAACTTTGTTTGTTTTTTTGGTGTTTTATTTTTTTTAAATGTCATTTTTGGACTATTTAGGCCTCCTCTCGTACAGATTTTCAAAACTCTTTTTTTTCTTCTTTTTTTGTTGGGATGGGGGGTGGGGAGGGAGGTTAAGGGGGGGGGGTAGGGATTAGGGTGTGTACGTAGACTCACACTGCTATGCATGTCAGTCAAATATAACATTTAAAAAGTAAAATTTAGAGATGTTTTCCACATGCACACACATCTTATACATCCGCATTACACATGTATAGCATAATAAAAACATAAAAACAAACCTCGCTGTTAATAAATTCAACAAACTACAACATCAGAAATACAGTAGAGTAACTAGCCTACTTCACAACAAAGTATTAAAACAGCATCAGTAGCTAAAATATCACAATCGCAGCAATTCAGTATAAAACGCAGACCAGCCCAAGGGAGGCAAACACATACACACACACACACACACACACACACACACACACACACCCACACACGCACACACACACACACGGTCCCTTATCTCCCATCCCTAGTCGCCCAAGATTGTCCGGAGCGTTAGCCAAGGTACCTATACGGCTGCAAGTTGGCGCCTCAAGAGACTTGATCGAGTTAGATCTACAATACAATACAATACAATACAATACAATACAATACAACTTTATTCATCCCAAAGGGCAATTACATTATAAGTTTATGAGGCAGCATAAAGAAACTCAAAAAATGTATCATAAACCAATTTTTGAAAAAAAAAATAAATAAAAAAATAAAAAAAAAAACCAAAAAACTACAACAACATAAATTTAACAAACATCACACAAGCACACACACGCGAATCAAGATCACAAGTGATATCACAAAAGTCAACAAAATTCAACAAGTTGATTAAAAAGTTCAGCCAGTACACATAGACACTAAAGGGAGACTCTCACTATATCACAAATAAGATCCCCAAAGTGCAGAAAACTAAAAGCGGTTAGTACTATTAAGCAGTCGGATTGCACTGGGAATAAAAGATTTAGAACGCCGATTTCCCTTACAGATGGGCATAGCATATCGGCGTCTGGATGGCAACAGTGTGAACTCGGGTTTCAAACAATGTTCCTGAGGACTATGAAGGATGCTCCCGGTTTTCCGTAAGATCTGCTGATCACAGAAAGAAGAAAGATCTCTCTGCCTAACACCAATAATCTTTGAGCAGACATTGACTATGCTATTCAGGCTGTTCCTATCCTTCACAGTCAGACCGTGAAACCAACAGATAAAAGAAAAAGTCAGCAAACTTTCTATAAAAGACTGGTAAAACAAACTGAGGATCTTTGTGTTTACAGAGAAGGATTTTAGATTCCTAAGAAGATACATTCTTTGCTGACCACGTTTGACAAGACTGTGGGTGTTGACATCAAATTTCAGCTGACTATCAAAAACTGTACCCAAATAATTATATGTGTCAACAACGTCCACATCTTCACCATGAATAACACATGGACGGACATCATCCTTCACTGTCCTAAAATCAAAAAGCATTTCTTTTGTTTTAGACACGTTCACCATCTAGCACCTAATGTTGATTTGTACCTTGCTGCATACTCACCTGATCGGAATACCCACAACTCGATGACTGCGCGTGCAGGTGCTATAGCAAATAAATGAAACCCCTGTGCGCGCGAATGTCCGGCAAACAAATGTAACATAATTCGGCCAAACATCAACAACAACACGTTTTCCAAATCTATTCATCGTAAAACTTGGTCCGTTTAATTGTACGGTTCAAATTTGCTGTGACCTCAAAGACGTACATTGAAAAAGCATGACGGAATCTGTACTCCACGCTATATTCCAGCGAAGTCACAGGTGGAATAGGGAGGCTTAACAAATGATGGAAGCGTCCATTTTGTTTTGAGCGAAGTTATAAGAGGGACCTGGTGGGCGGTTTTAGCATCATAACCACTTACTTGGCATACGCTTTCTCCAGAAGAGAGCACCAGAACTCGTGCTTGTCTCTGGCGTGAACGAAGATGAGCTTGCCGTCTCTGCAGGGCAACCTGTCGTCCACCACAACGCTGTACCATTGTCCAAATCTGCATAACGGTGGACACGTTCAAGATTCAATGAATGAAATGTGGAATTGTAGAAAGGTGGTAGAATGTTTGCTTAGCGTCCAGAACAACTTGGCTCTGCATAACGATGGTGACCAGAGATTGTTGTTGTTGTTGTTGTTGTTGTTGTATTGTTGTTGTTGTTGTTGTTGTTGTTGTTGTTGTTGTTGTTGTTCTTCTTCTTCTTCTTCTTCTTCTTCTTCTTCTTCTTCTTCTTCTTCTTCTTCTTCTTCTTCGTCGTCGTCGTCGTCGTCGTCCTTCTTCTTCTTCTTCGTCTTTCTGAAAGACTTACCACCATCCTAAACGTCTCCCTCCCCAGCCCCCTCTACCCCAAACCCATCCCACAAACAGCAGCCTCACTCCCACTACCTCCTGAGCGCGTGTTACTGCTGCGCAACGTTAAAGAACCCGGTCAATGTGTCAAACGTCAGATGCCAATGACAATGTATATTAATGTATTGTACTACAATTGTACTGTACTGCAGTTGTATATCTATTGTATTGTGGTGTATTGTATTGTATTGCAATGCAGTTGTAGCGTAGCGTAGTGTAGTATAGTATAGCATAGTATAGTATAGTATAGTATAGTATAGTATAGTATAGTATAGTATAGTATAGTATAGTATAGTATAGTATAGTGTAGTGTAGTGTAGTGTAGAATAGTTTCGTCACTACTAGTGTAGTGTATGGCAAAAAATAGCGTAGTGTGGTGTGTGCAGTGCATTGTGTATTATACATTTGTTGACTTGACTAGTGTAGTGTCGTGTCGTGTCGTGCATACTAACCTGAAAAAGTTGAAATGGAAGATGCCGGCATACTGAGGGTTCTTACCTAATCCAAAGTCCTGCTTATTGGGGATCACCTGTGGAAAATAACTTATGGCCAGTCATTCAGTCGCAGTCCGCTCGTCGGTCCGTCGCTCTGAATCTCGCCTTTTGTTCAAAGCACATTGTCTCAGAGCTTATTCTAGGGCGCGGGATGCGCGGGATCACGCACAAAAAGTTTTTTTCCCGCAAAGAAATTCGATGAGCGCGTTCGCGATCCCGCGGAGATTGGAAAAATCCCGCTACATGTCTTGATCGAAGCGGGCTTTACTGTGACGTTTCTGTCGTCTGCTAGGGCGTAGCGGAAACTGGAGTTAAACGGAAGTTGCTCTCTTGTATATGCGATGTGTCTCAACTTTTCATTGGCTGATGCTTAATTTTTTTTGACCAATCACCTTTCTTCTGAGTGTGGCATCGATGAACCTGACCAGTTGGAACTGGTTTACAATCAGAATCAGAATGGCTTCGAAAAAGCGCACGCTTTTCGACTTCGAATTCAGTGGAGGAACTGTGAAGAAAACAGTCACACTGTTTTCCCATGACTGATCTTCTAAAATAGCAGAGCTTTTATGCAACAGTTGTGAAAGCAAGGTTACAGATACCAGTTTGTGATATATTTTGTCTGCGATTTGTGTGTACTTCCTGTTTGGAGAGAATGCGACACTTGAATGTTTCACAGTTTATCCGGGAACATCACGGGAGAAAACAGATATGGATATTTGTTTGTGTGTACACCCTATATATGCCGAGAAGACGCCCCCACTGTTTTGGTCAGAGGGGGGCCTAATCCCCCCCTTTTTTTCAAGGAAGGGGGGCCTGCCCCCACTTCTTCAAAATCCTAGAATAAGCTCTGTTGTCTGCCTTATCTCAAGAATAATTGAACCGAATTTGAATTATCTTATGCAGATACTGTAATGCAGATAATGCTACGCATTTTTAATAATTCGTACTTTGACCTTGTCAAAGGTCAACGCGGTAGCTCAGTGGTAGAGCGTCAAACTGGCAAACCCTGACCCAGGTTCCAATCCCTTGGTGGGCGAGATACAAAAAAATGGCCATCTTCACTGTCCATCTTAGCAGTATGATTGCTCTGGGGGTTCAGTGTTGATTTAGGTTCCTTAACCCCTTTTTCCTGAGATGGTTATCCCCGTCTGCCGTATCGCCAATGGTGGGTGTAGACGTTAAACTTCAACGTTCATTCATTCAAGGTCAAGGTCGCTGTGGTTCATCATTTTCTAAACACGTTTTGCGCTTTATTTCAAAATTGGCTAAAACAGATTTTGATTCTAATTTGCTTGCAAATACTTCAGACAGCGACCCATCATTCCGAGCTTTTATTTCGCTTCCTCGGAATCAAGCAGAGGAGTCACAATATCGCCACGAAAAGCAATACATTTGAAAATACAGATTTTTCGGGTATGCGTGTGGTGTCTTCAAATATGTTGGAATAGCTTGCCAGCTTGTTTAGTCTTCGGTGTACGTATGTTGACAAATTTCGTTTTGATTTATTTATTTTTTTTTTAAATCGAACTATATCAGTGCATGCTTCTGCACGTCTGGGTCAACTGGGTTTCTTTTGCGTAATTTGTCATCAGTTTGCTTTGCTAGTTCAAAGTCTGGTTTGTGCCTGGCCGCCATTGATACGTATTTATAGTGCATGCAGTAGCTCTCAAACGCCCCCAAATTGGGGCAAAAGCTTGGTTAACACAAACAGCCAAACGGACGCAATGAAGAAACGAACTAACGAGGGAAGGAAACACAATTACATGACGCAAGGAATTTTTTTTAAAGGAAAAAAGGAAGGAAAAGGGACTGAATCGAAGCAAGGAATACAGAAAAAGAAGGAAGCGGAACAAGGGAAGAAGAGGAAAGAAAAAGAATGAACCTATGCAAGGAATACAGAAAATAATGAAGGAAAACGCTTGGGAGAAGAAGAAGAAGAAAAGGAATGAACTGATACAAGGAAAACAGAAAAAGAAGGAGAAAACGGGAAGAAGAAGAACAAGAAGAAAAGGAATGAAGTGACGTAAGGAATGCACAAAAAGAAGGAAGAATAAAACAGGAAGAAGAAAAGGAATGAACTGACGCAAGTAATACAGAAAAAGAAAAAAGGGGACAACAGGAAGATGAAGAAGAAAGCAGAATGAAGGAATGGGCGCAATGAATAACGGCAAAGCAGGTAGCGGGGGAGAGAGGAGAAAGAGGAGGAATGAATTGACGCGAGGAATAAAGACAAAGAAGGAAGGATGGGGGTGAGGTGAATGGAAAAGGAATGCATTGGCGCAAGGAAGAAGGGGGGAAGGAAAGAAATAAAAAAGGAATTAACTGATGCACGGTTTAAGGAAAGAAAAAGGAATGAACTGACGCAAGGAAGATGGAAGAAAGGAAAGAAAAAGAATGAATTGACGCAAGGAAGGAAGGAAGCACGCACCTTTGTCCATACAGACTTCTGAAGCGAGAAACAGACACATGCGGAGACAAACCAGTGGTTGTGGAGTTCTCCCTCGTCCAGCTCCTCAATGCTCACTCCCTCATCCATGAGCACCGGTACTTTACAAAACTCCTGGAACGGTAGCACTATAGTAAGCATCGAACACGATCTAACTACGAAGCTCCACCACAAACAAAAGCATACCACTACCACCATCACCACAATACCACAACAACAACAACACCAACCACTGCCTCGGTCAGCTTGAGTTAGAGCCTGTATCAACCAGCTCCGTGAGCTGCTCCTCAGCTGGAAAAGCGCTACGTAAGAATGATCAAATAAAATTAATGTCTCGCTATGCCTAGTATGGCATCTTGGATGTCCATTTCAGAAACATCTTGAAAAAAAAGGATTTTCCGTTTTGCTTTCGTGTTTTTACATATTGGTTTCGCTGTACCAGTGTAGGAAATCGAATCCTGAAGCAAAACGGTTTCCCGTTTCCTTTCGTGTGATCGTGCTTGTTTAGCTGTGGCTTCTCGTGTGACTGTTACAAACATCTTTGTTTCGTGTTTCAGAACATGCTCTGAACACTGGCTGCTTTGGGATGTGAAACACTTTTTAACTTGAAAGAGGCTAATTAAATACATACATCTGAACGGATACAGCTCTGGCACGAGTGCAGAATTAGAGTGCATGGGTAAAAAAATAAAACGACGAAAGCGCCGGGTCTGTTGTAAATATGTCTCGGCAAGAAACGCAAATATAGGTATCGATTTCCGCAAGTGTCTTCTAGGATTTTCATTGGCCTAAAACTGATATTGCATGGCATTTGACCAATCACATATGGCCATGTGTCTAGCTAAGCTTGGAATATCAAAGTCGTAAGAATTCTTACACGGACTACTTACACCTGTTGTCCTGATAAAAGAAAAAAAAAAATCTCTCCTCTACGTATTGAAGACGAGCTTATAGATCTAGACTATTAGTCCCAGGAAACCATTGAGGAGGGTGCATATTTAATTCCCGACAAGGCTTACTAGAAGGCGCTTAATAGCACACACAAAATGTAACATATCTGTTTCGTCGTCAAACGAAAGCAAAAGTGCACGACTACAGCTCAAGTCATTGTTTGAACCGCACGAGCCTGCATTCGATTCAATTCACAGTTAGTGCACAGTATAGGCCTGTCTTCTTGCAGCTGTTTACTTTACCTTAACGATAAAGCCAACGAAATGTCAAAATTCTTACTTCTGTGCGGGATGCTAACAAAAACCTTCATAAGTGCCGCCATTTTTTTGTTATAGTTACGTAGGAAACGTCATCAATTTCCATCCGTATAACACTATAGGCCTATTGCCAAAGTGACGTGTAATGCTGCTTTTAATCAAATTGATTGTATCGGCCAAGAATATTTCAATGTTTTTATAATGACAAGGGCGAAAGCGTGAAACGTGACAGTTTGTTGAGAATTAAAATGTGCTGCAAACTTGTCCAATGCGTGAACTACTTTGTTGTGGTGCATTCTTTGGAATGTGTTGTGTGAAGTGGTCTATGACATAGGCCTATGAACAACTTTGGTGTGTTTATTCCTAAACTATCCCAATCCTATCCCGTAACTCAAAGGTCGTTGGGACACCTCGTTTAACCAGCGTACTCCATCTTTCTCTGTTCTCAGCAAACCTCATGGCTTCGTTCAGTGTCAAACCAGTCCATTCTCGAATGTTGTCCTCCCAACTCTTTTTCTATCTCGCTCTTCTTCTGCCTCCTTGCACCGTTCCTTGCAGGACGGTTTTTGCAAGGCCTGATGCTCTGGTGACGTGGCCATACCATCGGAGTTTCCGTTTCTTCACCACTGCTGGCATGTCATCGTGTTGTCCAATGTCTTGTCTACCGGACTTCGCCCTTAGTGATGTGCTTGCTGGGTATAGGAAATGCCCAGAAGTCTTCTGTAGCACCTCATCTCCATGCTTTGTATTCTTCGTTGTAGATCTGCTGTGAGAGTCCATGTTTCGCATGCGTATAGGAAAATGGAGATGACAAGGGAGCGCAGCAGCTTTACCTTGGAATGTAAACTGATGGTCCTATCTTTCCAAATGTCGAGACCCATTGTCTGATACAATGGCTCCTAACTATTTGAAGCTATGCACTGTGTTGAGGGATTGGCCTTGGACTTTGATGTCCATGTTGATTGATGGTTTTGGTGTTGTTGGTAATCATTTTGGTCTTCTCTGCACTTATTTTCATTCCATAGGCTCTAATAATAATAATAATAATAAGAAGAAGAAGAAGAAGAAGAAGAAGAAGAAGAAGAAGAAGAAGAAGAAGAAGAAGAAGAACGGATTTTTATATAGCGGGTACTCCAGCCTATGACCAGACTCACCACGCTTTACATAGTCATTACATCTAAATACATGCACATGATAAAACATCGCTTTTGCTACAATACACCAAAAGACGGAACAGTAAAGGTACAAACTATTTACAACTATGTACACAAATTACAAAAAAGACAGAAATAGACTATTTACAACTATGTACACAAATGACAAAAAAGACAGAAATAGAATAGCAAAAACCTATTCACAGCTATTTATATGCCCGGTTAGGCCCAGGAGGAAAAACAGTATAAATATTTACAGCCGTGTATACACTTACGGATCAGACAGAGACAAAAGAGGAGAGAATGGCAGCGTAATACAAATCAGTCTGAATAATGCAGTTTGAAGAGGTGGGTTTTGAGGGCCTTTTTGAATGCTTGTGTTGATTGTATGTTGCGGATATGGGAGGGAAGGGAATTCCACTGCTTAGGTGCGGAGTAAGCGAATGCACGTTGGCCGTATGTCTTAGTGCGGGTGACGAGAACCTTGAGTGTGCGAGTGTCAGCAGAAGATCTTAAAGTGCGTGAAGGGGAGTAGACAGACAGTAGATCAACAAGGTAGGAAGGACAAGAATCTGTGAAGAAGTTGTGACAGAGAACAGAGAGTTTGTACTCTATGCGTGCTTGCACAGGAAGCCAGTGAAGGGAATGTAGTAGAGGTGTGATGTGATCGCGTTTCTTAGCTCGGAATACTAGTCTAGCTGCTGAGTTCTGGACCTTTTGTAGTTTGTCAATGATGTGTTTTGGGGAGCCAGCGAGGAGAGAGTTGCAATAGTCAAGACGAGAAAGGACGAGAGCGCAGACTAGGGTTTTGGTGGCAGTGACTATAAGATAGTGGCGAAAGGAGCTGATTTGGCGTATGGCCGTGTATGCAGAGCGACAGACGTTGGAGATGTGGTTGTTGAGGGACAGGTCATCGGAGAGAATGTAGCCGAGATTTCTTGCTGAGGACGAGAACTGAATGTTTGTTGTCCCTACTGTAAGCGATGTTGGGAGAGGCGAGAGTGAGGAGGAGGTGTTGTGCTTGTGAATGAGGAGGGCTTCGGTTTTATCGTCATTAAGCTTAAGCTTGTTGATGGTCATCCATGACTTAATGTCTGTGATGCAGTTCTCCAAAGTCTTAACAGTGGAATTTATGAGAGAGGGGGCAGTGGATTTATAAAGTTCTAAAGGTGGTGTCAAGCCTCTGTACAAGCTGTTCAAGTTCTTGTTCCTCTCCAGCCAATGTATCAATGTCATCCGCAAAACGGAGGCTGGAGATTGCTCTACCCCCTATGCTGACTGTGCCTTCGTGATCTGCAAGGGCATCTGACATGATGCGCTCTAGGAAGATGTTGAAGAGTGTTGGAGAGAGTAGGCATCCTTGACGCACACCGATTGTTGTTCTGAACCAGTTCCCGATGGCTCTGTTGTGGAGGACTGCACTGGTAGTCTTATCATACAGGTTTTTGTGTGTTTATTGCTTTTGGCAAATATCTCATTTTATAGTTTGATTTGATGAAATCGAGACATAAATGTTATCGGCATCTTCGGCTCTTGGGAACATTGAATATATCTCGTTGGACATATCTCATATTCTATGCCAAGATGCCGATAAGGTATAATATACCTCACCACCTGGAAATGAACACTGCTGCAACTCAATCAAAATGTATGAATATTATAGGCATTATTGCCGGGTGCCTTTATAGAGCTGACTCATAGTCATGATGTAGATTAGAGAGTCAAGGGTAGCCAATCACCACTTCGTCCGCATCAGTATCACTGTTAGTAGGCTTAGTGTCGGCCATGTTTGCAACATGAAGACCTCCACTTCCCTCTTACCTTAGGCCTCTTCCATTCAATGGTGTTGTCCACTTTGGTGAAGAACAAGGATTTGCTGTTGGCCGGGAACTCTTCGTCCTCGAACAGCTTCCCCATTGTCAACAGCTTCTTCTTGATATGGTGGTAGTTTTGGTTCCGAAAGTCCTTGACCGCTTTGCCTGCAAACACAGCACATCATCTGTACAGTGGCTGTTCTTTATCCGCGCTCTTATCCCAGATACTTAGCTGTTCAAGGCGCTGGTCTCAACCACAATCGAACGGACGTGCAACTCACAAGCCTGATTTCAAAAAGTCTTCGGGTACTTCGCCTCACAGCACACCAAAGCATTCAACTTTTGTAGGTAAAGCAATTGCTCTTTACACGCACTGATCAGACCGAACTACTTGACGGCTCAGCGGGCTGTAATCACAATCGAACTCAAATGGCCCGAAATGTTAACGCCCAAAGCGCTACTCAAGGCGCTGGCCGAAATCAGGAGCACAACAACAACACCAACAGTTATAGTATACTCAATACAAGCTATTGCCAGGTGCTTTCCTCTTTCAATGTTATTTAAAGGGACACAATTTCACCACGCCCCGTCCACAGATCCCTTTAAAATTCACAGTAAGAGTTGCTCCACTGGGGAAAAAAAAAAAACAAAAAAAAACGCTAACAACTAACAATAACTCTTTCGAAAATATAGTGTGTGTTGTTTTGTTTTTTTAAAATGAATAAATGCTGTAGTTGTTGTGCCTATTAATAGCAACAGCCGTTGGCTAGCCACCCACCATTCTGCAGCTTAAAATAGCATCTACCAAAGCCGGAAAGAGACAGAGCCCGTTAAAAAAAATTGCTCGTAAGGTTATTAGTTTTAGATTGATAAAATAGACCCTACCTTATCCCACACACCAAAGACCCATTTTTCAAGCCGCGTGTTTACACCAAATTAGGCTTTGGTATAGTTGTACCGTTAATCATAGAAAATCACTCTCTCTCTCAAAACGGAAATGGAAAATTCCAACCTTAGCGGTTGGTCTGAGCAAGGAAAGTCCACTTTATCATTGTGTAGTGTAATAGCAAAGCCAATTTTAGGGTAAACCCCATTTTGCCAAAAGTAAACAACGCCTTGGAATTTGGGCCTTTTAATGTATTAGAATTGTGAGCAGCCAGAACAGCAACAACAAAGCTGCCTCATTGTCCCATTTCTACAAACGTAGTTATTGATTGATTGATTTATTGTTGCTTTAGGTCCAGCGGACTCCTCCGAGCCAAATCAGGACCGGACAACCCCCGATCCGCATAAAAGATCTGCTGAAACAACCCTAGTGGGAAAATTGAACGCCCTCCACCGGCCAGTCACTTTACAATAAAGACATCCCACGCGGGGGACGGCTGAGGGTTTACCTCAACTACGCGAACCCCCGGTTACAAAAACAAAATAGAATACAACCATCATTACAAATCATCAACGAAACATATACATATAAAATGCCTATATTGCTAAATACTAACATCATAGGAAGCCCTAGTGACCACCCAGCAGAAAGCGTCCAACACTCCCAAGCTGATCCAACAGACCTCATACACAAACAAGGAGTCTTGTCCAGGAAGAGTTTTCAAGAAAAAAGGTAGGTCATTGATCTAGCGAAGAAGAAGATAGTATAGCAGAGTGATAGGACAGAGCAGGAATGGGAAAGAGTATATGAGGAAGATAGCAACAGTGGGAATTTAAAGCACTAAATTTCCATAAAGTGGGGATACTATTTATACTGAAACCCCCGGCACTCCAACGGGGGTACTGTTGCCGCAGTGAATCTGTCATGCCTACAAAGGCAAGACAGGTTTTTAACTGGGGCTTTCACTGTTCCCTTTATAGGTTAGAACAATCTACAGTGGCAAGATTGCTCATGACCCCAAGGGGTAACGTAGTTATGAGAAGAACAACAAGAGCAAGAAGAACAACAAGAGCAAGAGGAGGAGGAGAAACGACAACATTTTTATTTATTTTTTTAATCGTTTTATATAGCGCTTTTCCAGCTCAAGAGCTGCTCAAGGCGCTGGCCGATACAGGATCTAACTCAAGCCGCCCGAGACGCCCACCCGCAGCCTTTGGGCGCATGGTCTGACGCCCGTACAACTGAGCACAATTCTGGGCAGCCAGGGATGGGGGAGAAGGACATAAGTGCATGCTGGGTGTGTTCTTGTCACCTGCACTCACCCGTCTAGGACATGAGCGTCAGGATCTTTAAAGTCCGTTATGATGGAATGTATGCGACACAGACTAGACCTCGGTTTATACTCTCATCCGAAGGAGTAGGAAACGGGAGTAAAGTGTCTTTCCCAAGGACACAACACAATGCCCTGGCCTGGGCTCGAACCTTACATTATATTACACTAGTGGTTTTTGTACCCTGGCAAGCCAGGGTACACAGGTTGCTGTTTAAAATGTAGACAGAGAGACAACTGTTGTGTGCGAGTTTCATTTGGACGATGATACCTCCCCATATCCCCCTTGATACCTCACCATACCCCCCCCCCCTCTGATATCTCCCCGTCCCCCCCATGATGCCTCATCATACCCCCTTGATACCTCCCCGAACCCACTTGATACCTCCCCCATAACACCTTGATACCTTTCGTACCCCCCTTGTAACCTACCTGTACCCTCCTTGATACTTCCCCGTTGATCGTTTCGCAGGTATGGATGAAAGGAATCGACTGTTTGTTGTTTTTGTAGATTATAGTCACACGACACTTTCGCATATAGGTGACTACTGGACCGATTTATACTGACACCAGCGGGCCAGTTGTTGGTAAAGGGGAAAATAATATGATCACACGTTGACCAATCCGGGATTCGAACCAGCGACCTTTCGGTTACTAGCAAGACGCTCTTACCAACTGAGCTACCCGGCCCCACAGGAATCGACCATCACCATACCCCCTTATATATACCCGTATCCCCGTTATGCCTACCCATGCCCCTTTAAACCTACCCGTAGCCCCCTTTTACCTACACGTACCACCCCATCCCGATCCTTGATAATAATAATAATAATAATAATAATAATAATAATAATAATAATAATAATATTGAATAATACAAATAGAAATCTTAAAAAACACCAAGGTTTTAAAATAAAATTTGATATAAGATATAATAATAATAATAATAATAATTATTATTATTATTAGTTTATAAATAATAATAATAATAATAATAATAATAATAATAATAATAATAATAATAATAATAATAATAACAACGTACCACCCCATCCCGATCCTTGGTAATAATAATAATAATATTGAATATAGAATAATACAAATAGAAATCATAAACACCAAGGTTTTAAAAGAAAATTTGATATCAGATATACTATTATAAATAATAATAATAATAATAATAATAATAATAATAATAATAATAATAATAGTAATAATAATAATAATAATAATAATAATAATAATAATAATAATAATAAAGGTAAAAAGACTAAATTAAAAAGAAAAATATCCATATTGTAGTGGAAAAAAAAACATAAAAAAAATATGGCCCGCGTCGGATTCGAACTTGGGTCGCCCTAAACGGCAGGCGAAAGTAATACCAACTGAGCTATCAATGCTTCGTACAAAAACAATAAATTTTTTGGTCTATATGGGAAAACATGCTGAAACCTCAATTTGATTTTTAATGGAAGCGCACGGAATGAGGCTATTGCAGTTTGTGGACATTTTGTTTATTTATTTATCTCAGAAACGGTTACATGTTCGGTAAGGAAATGTCGGCTATAACGATTTGGTGGGTTTTGAGCACACAGCAGGCCGATCAGCGGCCTCCAGCACCTGCCCAGATCAGCGTCCATAGGAGACAAACTTTATAGTAGAGGCGAAGAAGGACTTCCGGCTAAGCAATTTATATATATAGATGATTATTGCTTTAGGTCCAGCCGGACTCTTCCGAGCCAAATCAGGACCGGACAACCCCCGATCCGCATAAAAGATCTGCTGAAACAACCCTAGTGGTAAAACTGAAAGCTCTCCACCAGCCAGTCACTTTACAAGAAAAACATCCCACGCAATGGTCGCTGAGGCTGTACTCTAATTTATCGAACCCCTGTTTACAAAAACAAAATAGAATATAAACATCACTATAAATTATCAACAAAACATATACATATAAAATGCCTACATTGTTAAATAATAACATCATAGGAAGCCCTAGTGACCACCCGGCAAAAAGCGTCCAATATTCCCAAGCTGATCCAACAGACCTCATACACAAACAAGGACTCTTCTCCCGGAACAGTTTTCAAGAAAAAAGGTAGATGACTGGTCTAGCGAAGAAGAAGATAGTATAGCAGATTGATAGAACAGAGCAGGAATGAGAAAGAACAAATGAGAAAGACAGCGACAGTGGGAATTTAAAGCACTAAATTTCCAGAAAGTGGGGATACTATTTATACTGAAACCCCCGGCACCCCAACGGGGGTACAATAACAACAGGATGATGATGATGATGATGATGATGATGATGATGATGATGATGATGATGATGAGTTTTAGTTCGTTAGTCATTGTTTATAGGGCCCAGCGAACTGCAAAGAGCCGAATCAGGACCACAACTTGGTTCAAAGAGGACTCGTCCCCGATCGGTATAAAAGATCTGCTGAAACAACCCTAATGGTAACACTGAAGGCACTCCACCAGCCGGTCATTTTACTATAAAGGCTTCCAACGCAAGGGATGCTGAGGCTGTACTATAACTTATCGAACCCCGGTTTACAAAAAAACAAAATAGAATATTAACATCATTATAAAATATTAAAACACATACATATACAATGCCTGAATTGTTAATAATACCATAGAAAGCCATAGTGACCATTTGGCAGAAAGCGTCCAATATCCTCAAACTGATCAAACAGACCCCATACACACATGAGGAGTTTTGTGAAAGTTTTCAAGAAAAAAAGGTAGGTGATAGACGATAGTAGATTAATAGAACATATTAGGAACGAGAATGACAGAAACAGTGGTAATTTAAAGCACTAAATTTCCACAAAGTGGGGATACTACTTATGCAGAAAACCGGCACCCCAACGGGGGTGATGACGATGATGATAATGATGAGGAGGATGAGGATGAGGAGGAGGATGATGATGGCGATCACATAAATTGACTAAATGGCTCTTGTTGAGTTGTGAGCGTTTGAAGAAGAGCAGTGTCGAGAAATCATCTTCATCATCCTGATTCAGTGATTATGGTGGCTGTAATGTAATGACATTAATGTGTCAAAGTAATACGAAGGTAATGCAAAAACAAACTTGTCTTCTCCTCCAGATCCATCTTGAGGAAGTTCGCTTTTCACCAAAACGACGAAAATTGCTGCGTACATCAAAAAATAAAACTGTGGCAGGATATTTTGAAATTAGCGAAATAGGATGAAAACAGTCTGTGTCTCAAACATCCCACCCTCTGCCCCATGTTGTACAAAAATCCAACACCACTACAATGATGACGTCAGTATTACGTTATACTGCTTTTGTGCGTCATGCACCTAGAAATGGAACTGGGAGGAGACTTCCGACATTATCCGAAAACAACACGAAGAGGTTGTCACGTGGGGTTTGGTTGTTGCTGGGCTCTGCACAATGGAATGCTGTAACCCTCACGCTTTATTCTATGGGACCCGCTAGTGAGGCACCCTGTGAATTACTTTAACACATTTATTTATTTAGCTCGGTCTGTGTTAAGGCTGGGGTACAGAGATAGATAGAAAAATGGTAAAAGATCACTGTCACACTAGCTTTCACACGGCTATGAATCATATGTAGTCCAGCCACTTGATAACAGTTAAAATCACACATTTATTTCTTCTACTCTATACAAGATTTTCGATGTACTAATCTACCTTAAAAAGTCAAGAGTCGATGCAAATGGTTCGATCGCTGATAGTCTAGGCAGCTATTGTCTCATCCTAGGGCACTGGCTACTAACGTTCTTGAAGATTGGACTACTGTGGTCCTTTTTACTATAGTTTCTGAAGAGTGGACTACTGTGGTCCTTTTGCTATCAGTTTTAGTGCTCTTTTTCCTATGCACTTAACTTCAGGTTGTGTGCTTGAAGCCCTTCGTTGAGGTAGCTTCTGGTACACGCTGGGTCGTCGTGTAGTTTGGTTCCTTGACAAGCTGTGTTGTCTTGGAGAGTGTTTTCCAGGGGAGCTCTCTCAGTCCTGTGCTGTAGAGGCTAAACAGCCAAATCGTCTTTTCTGTGGAGTTGGGCGCACGGTATATCTCGCCTGCTCGTTTGTAATATAAGAGACGAAATTCTGCACAACCCTGAATGATAGGTCTGTGCAGAGCGTCTCACGGAAAGCCAAAGTAGCCCTCAGTGATAGCTCCACATCTCTATACATAAGCGACGAACATTCTGCTACGTCCGTGGTCCACTGGAATCTCAACTCTAATTTCCTATACATACATAAATATAACTCGTGGCTAACTATACACATAAAGAATTAATAATATTATAAACATTCACTGGTACAGCCACTGGTCTGCAAACATACATATAGGTTAAACAACAGTGGTTCCGTCAGGTATACAACATGGCGGCGCAACCGGTCGTGTTTCGCCACGTGGTCACGCAACGTTGGACGAACAATTCAATTCTATGCATAGCAAATTCAACAAACATAATTTCAACAATAATATAAATATATCACGATGAAACAGAAGTATGTTCATTTACCTGTTTGACAAAGTCAGGCTTGTGGCTACTTGATTGAATTCAAAGATTCTCAAGTCCTGCTTCCTGGTCTATGAGTGGAGAGATTTCTGCTAACTGTGTAGCTGTTTACTGCTCCTCGTTTTCCTCTCGACTGCCGTTCTATCTCTCTATTTGAATCAGCCAGACCTGGTTGATTCCATTCTAAACTGTGTTCCCATTGGCTGGTAATCGACTCGCCTAACGTAGCTACGATGATGTCATTGCCTTTGCTCCTACCGTCAGCTACCACTGTGTGTAAACAGCAGTATATCATTGCTACGCTTGATTATTTCCATCGTCTGCTGCAGCCTAACATTAACATTCTAAGATTACAATGACTAAACAAGGCTAAATAGTAAAGTAAGCAGGGTAAAACTGGTCCGTTCGTAACAGAGGTTGTAACCGCAGTAGTAGTACTGATTTGGCACTTTGCAGTCCGCAGGACCCTATAAACAATGGCTAAATCTAGTCTTACATCCCGTCGTACGTGGGGCTACGAGTGGTTTGCGTGCTAAAAATGGACCAAGTCGTGAGATGCACGCAAGTGGAAAGTACGTTTTTTCGTGGTCGCAGACACGACGCAGAGCACGCAGCCTGGAAACTGGCCGGCCAGTTTTTCGCTGCGACTTGTTTGCGACAATTAGGACGCCTGGAGCACGCACGGGGTACGCAAGACAGAAGTACGGAGTAAGTTCGATAGGCGTGCGTGGCAGGCTTCTTTATCTGTATGTGTTTTCCGTCTATGGCCCCAACGCAGTAATGAAAGTTCCACTTGGTAGAGAACTCACTGGCCAAAGCTCGCCATCTCTTGACATCCTGTGGTAAACCAAAGAGTTCCTCCCTGTACTCTTCATAAATTGCAGCACAAACTTGTGGGATGAATTGAGACATGGTACTGTTGGACACGCGGAACGAATACTCGAGACTCTTGTAACTGTTCCCAGTGGCAAGGTACCGCAGTGTAACGACCAGCTTCAGGCCAGGCTCCAGAGGGGTTCTGCTCCTACACAAACATATGTCAAAACGAATACAAATATTTAACTGATTTATCTCATCTGATATATATCAGATTAATAAACCTCGAAAATTTGAAATTGGATTTATAAAAAGGTGTTTTATATTACATACATACATACATACATACATACATACATACATTATACATACATACATACATACAAATAGATAGATATACATAGATAGATATATAGACCTATACACACACACACACACACAAAGATATCTTATATAATATTTGATATATCTGTTAAAATAAATAAGCTATCTATATTCAATATTGAATAGTGAAATGGCTTGCCATAAATATATGTTGCCATAGATACATTGTTGTACTACAAACTTGTAATAATAAAGTCGCGAGTTCAATAAATCCTTGTTAATCTTTGTTAATCCTTATCATTCACTTGAAGGATTCCTGAATGTAGATACATGTATATCCTACAAATACTGATATACACATTGTTGGTGAATATTGCTCTTACCTTGGACTCTTGGAGATCCGGGGAGCTACACGTTGAAGCACTTCAGCAAACAGGTTCCTATCCATACGGATGAACCCAAGGTAGTCTCCAGCAGACTGTTTGTCAAGCTCCTGGAACAACGTCTCATACTGGCCAAACAGAGGTCTTCTTGTCAGCCATGGCTTCACCCAATAACGCCTCCTTCTTCTTTGCCTCTCTTGCAGCCGATCCAGAGCAACTACTGCGAGCACTGCATCACGGTCTTCCGCTTCCTCTTGCAACAACAACCACAGAAGACGATGGCGCATCCTTCTTGATATTGCCATATTGGATGCTGAACCAGGGAATGATGAAGAGATTCAGTGCACCCTTTTATATTATCGTGCGTTCTTTCAATTTGACGCACGATTGTCTTGCTTAACACTTCCGTGTTTCTTACGTTTCTCTTACGTTTCTCTTACTTCGTAAGTAGGATTTCAGAAAACGTAGGCTTCACTTGCAACTCACGTACGATTATCCCACTCATTGCGTGCGACAGAAGTACAAATCGTACGTGCTTCTTACTTCTTCCTACTTACAGAAAGGCGTACGGACCACTTGCGTGCCTCACGTTTAGAGCAAGACGCACTCACTTATCAAGTACTTACGACGTACTTTCTCTCTGATTTGATTTTCATCGTGCGAGAACTCTACGACTAACAGGAACTCCGAGGACGCACGATCTATAACCACGTACGACGGGATGTAAGAGAGCCTTTACTAACTATTAGTAGGAGGAGGACTGGATCAGTTATTCCTTAAGCCTTGAGGCTTATTTAGTGTCCCATCTTTGTGTGACTCATTTGTAGTCAGGTCTAGCTGGTTCAAGACAATCAATTATGAATCATAACCTATCCTATCCTATCTTATCCCGTAACTCGGAAGTCGTTGGGGCACCACAGATGATCGTTTAACCAGCGTACGCCATCTTTCTCTGTCCTCAGCAACCCTGATGGCTTCGTTCAGTGTCAAGCCAGTCCATTCTCGAATGTTGTCCTCCCACCTCTTTTTTGGTCTCCCTCTTCTTCTACCTCCTTGCAATGTGCCTTGCAGGATGGTTTTTGCAAGGCCTGATGATCTGGTGACGTGGCCATACCATCGGAGTTTCTGTTTTTACACCACTGTGAGCAGGTCATCGTGTTGTCCAATGGCTTTGTGATGGTCTGTCGGACTTCGTCGTTGGTGATGTGCTGGGTTTAGGAAATGCCCTGAAATCTTCTGTAGCACCTCATCTCCATGCTTTGTATTCTTCGTTGTAGCCCTGCTGTGAGGGTCCATGTTTCGCAAGCGTATAGGAAGATGGAGATGAAAAGGGAGCGCAGTAGTCTTACCTTGGAATGTAGACTGAGGGTCCTGTCTTTCCAAATGGGCTTCAACCGTGCCAGGGCAGCAGTTGTTTGTGCGATCCTGGAGAGAACTTCTTGTCGGGACCCATTGTCTGATACAATGGCTCCTAAATATTTGAAGCTATGCACTGTGTTGAGGGATTGGCCTTGAACTTTGATGTCGGTGTTGATGCCATTGATGCCAATGAATCATAACACCTACATACATTCACACAAGATGCAGAAGGTACCACATACAAACATTTCAATAACTCGATACATATCTACAACGTGCTGATCAGCGGTGGTGATGTTGCGTAGACTAGGTTACGTTACGGCAGCGAAAATGTGACGGTTCCAGTGAAGAAGAGGCCTACATGGTCAATTAGGAGTTTTCAAAACAAACAACAACAAAAAACTACTTATTGGAAATAAATTGGCTGGATTGATCTTGAGTTGGTAGCGTTTACAAAACGGCAGTGTCCGAGACATGACGAAACAGCACAATGTGGGCAAAGTCAACAAAACTAAGGATGAACAGTGTATTTCTCATTCACCTGCACACACGAGTGAAAATAGTTGGCAATGAACACCATTAATAATTAGCATTAAATGGATTTTCATATAACGTCAGGAACTGTACAGCTTACACACAGGGGCATAACCTAAGTAGAATGGATGTGCAATAGCAAAATAAAAAAAAGAAGAAATTAAAAATAAAATAAAAAACAAAAAAAAAAACAACGAAAGTGGATCCTCGATCGCGCAGCTGTCGATAAAACACGGCCATTATACATGTATTATAAAATAAAAAATAAATAGGAAGGGTGGGATCACAATCACACTGCGTCTTTGGCGAAAGGAATCGGTCGCTCAAACCATTTTATTCTCAAACCAGGTTAAGAACAAATATGTAATCTTCCCTGAAATGGAAACGATATAGGCCTACGATATGCCAAAGTTCCGCATATAACAAAGTAGGCTTACATCAATGTCTTCCCAGTTAGAAGACTGTATTTTACGATGAAGATGATGACAGGTTGGTTGGTACGCCGTTTGGGAATACACCGTTTGAGCTGCCCATTCCTTTGGCCAAAGACGCACACTGACCCACCCTTCTATCTACGATACATGGGCTGTAGTACTACGTTGCTATTGCATCCGCTATGCTATCGACGATCCTCTTTCTTCTTGCTATCGCGGATCCATTCTACTTGGTTAATGCCCCTGTGGATTACAAAAACCACATTAACAAGAAGAAAAAAATATGCCTTTGATTTTGTTGTTGCATCGAGTTTTATTCCTCAGATTAATCCAAGTTGTACCGCCATGTGCTTTTAAGAGCTACGTAAAAATTGTGGCCAAGGATTACAGTAAACAAATATCAAATATAAACAATATACTATTTTATCAAAATACAACACAAATAGTACCCAATGTAAAACACAAGCGGTTCATACTCCACTCAAGTTTTACTACACATGTTTGTGATAGTGTTTGCTTGTGTGTACGTAGGCCTATTTGTATGTGATAGTATGTATGTTCTTGTATGCGTGTGTGTGTGTGTGTCAAACAGAACAGAACAGAAAATGCATTGCCATTTCAATCTGTTACACCACAACAGCTTGTTGGACGTTATCTAGTACATAATAAGTAATTCAATATCAGTGGTGTGTGTATGTAGGTGTGTGTGTGGGTGTGTGTGTGTGTGTATGTGTGTGTGTGTGAACAGAACAGAACAGAAAATGCATTGCCATTTCAACCTGTAAAACCACAACAGCTTGTTGGACGCTATCTAGTACATAATAAGTAATTCAATATCAGTGGTGTGTGTGTGTGTGGGGGGGGGGGTGTGTATGTGTATGTGTGAACAGAACAGAACAGAAAATGCATTGCCATTTCAATCTGTAAAACCACAACAGCTTGTTGTACGCTATCTAGTACATAATAAGTAATTCAATATCAGTGGTGTGTGTGTGTGGGGGGGGGGGGGTGTATGTGTATGTGTGAACAGAACAGAACAGAAAATGCATTGCCATTTCAATCTGTAAAACCACAACAGCTTGTTGTACGCTATCTAGTACATAATAAGTAATTCAATATCAGTGGTGTGTGTGTGTGGGGGGGGGGTGTGTGTGTGTGTATGTGTATGTGTGAACAGAACAGAACAGAAAATGCATTGCCATTTCAATCTGTAAAACCACAACAGCTTGTTGTACGCTATCTAGTACATAATAAGTAATTCAATATCAGTGTTGTGTGTGTGTGTGTGGGGGGGTGTGTGTGTGTATGTGTATGTGTGAACAGAACAGAACAGAAAATGCATTGCCATTTCAATCTGTAAAACCACAACAGCTTGTTGTACGCTATCTAGTACATAATAAGTAATTCAATATCAGTGTTGTGTGTGTGTGTGGGGGGGGGGGGTGTGTATGTGTATGTGTGAACAGAACAGAACAGAAAATGCATTGCCATTTCAATCTGTAAAACCACAACAGCTTGTTGTACGCTATCTAGTACATAATAAGTAATTCAATATCAGTGGTGTGTGTGTGTGGGGGGGGGGGGTGTATGTGTATGTGTGAACAGAACAGAACAGAAAATGCATTGCCATTTCAATCTGTAAAACCACAAACAGCTTGTTGTACGCTATCTAGTACATAATAAGTAACTCAATATCAGTGGTGTGTGTGTGGGGGGGGGGGGTGTGGGTGTGTGTATGTGTATGTGTGAACAGAACAGAACAGAAAATGCATTGCCATTTCAATCTGTAAAACCACAACAGCTTGTTGTACGCTATCTAGTACATAATAAGTAATTCAATATCAGTGTTGTGTGTGTGTGTGGGGGGGGGTGTGTGTGTATGTGTATGTGTGAACAGAACAG